>CM059425.1:106154811-106754811 GCA_030390025.1 Squalus acanthias | reverse complement strand
TCCTGAGAGAGGACAGCAGGGTCGGCCTCCATGGAGCCACTGCCACTCCCCAGGGGCGGTGCCTCAGCAATCCTAGCCCCCTGTTGAAGGACAGATTGCTGGCCTGCTGTGATACCCTGCAAGCCCCTTTCCACACTGCTAACCGCAGCCATGATGGCAGCCAGTCTGAGCTTGTGTGACTTCAGTCTGAGCTTCCACTGCAGCACACAGACGTTGGGTGTCTTCTGCTTGTACTGCAATGGAAGCTGAGACATCGGCCATCAGACGTTGCATCATGGTTGGGTCCACAAGTGAGCTAATGGATCTGCCCAGCCCTTCCACGCTGGAAAGGATGGGCTCCAAGCTCCGCGCAAAGCCCTGTGCAAGGCTGAAGCCGGACTCCTCCCTGCTCCTTGACAGTGACAACAGGCTGTCTGGCAGGCCTGCCAATGCACCAGGCATTTCGTTGTGCATGCCCATCAGCTTTGTTTTGTAGGCTGTCCCATTGAAGTCCTCATCTGAGTCCAGTGCAGCAGAACTCATGTGCAACCTCACTCTCCAGGGAGCTGGCCCCCTGGCCTGGCTGCAGCTCACTCGTGCCCGGTGACTCACCACGTGCAGATGCCATATCTGAGCTGGCGGCTGCGAGTGTCAGATCAAGTGACATTGTTTCCTCTTCATCATCACTCCCCTCTTCCTCTCCCTCTTCTACAACTGCCTGGCCAGATTGGATTTCTTGGGTCTCTGAAAGGAGAAAGGCACAAGGGTAGGGTTAGTCAGTTCTGACGAAGGGTCATCGACCTGAAACATTAACTCTGTTTCACTCTCCACAGATGCTGCCTGACCTGCTAAGTATTTCCAGCATTTTCTGTTTTTATTTCAGATTTCCAGCATCTGCAGTATTTTGCTTTTGTGTAAGGGTAGGGTTATGGTGAGGGGAGGGGGGGGAAGCAAGAAGAGCATGCTTACACCATCTGCAGCTTGTAAGTCACAAGAGTTTGTGGGGGAAGTGGGATGTGAGAAGGAGGATCAGGTATGAAGATACCGTCATCTTCAATGGTTTCAGCGCCGCCGCTGGCCACGGCCTCAGTTACAGCCGCTCCAATTATGGCGAGCACCGTCTCCTCAATCATGGCCAGGATATGGGGGCACGCCTGTTGCCCTCCAGTTGGCTGCAGCTGCCTACGATTGTATGCCACATTCTCCTGCAAGAGAGAGGGGATTGTGTCAGAGAGTGTGGTTCAATGTGTTTGGGTGATGTGCCTGTCATGGTTGAATAGCTGGCAGTGTGTGCAAGCTGTGAGATGTGGGTGTGAGGCTTGCAGCAGTGCTAAGTGTGTGAGGGTGAGGTGAAGCTATGAATGTGAAGTATGAGTCATGATTGATAGAGATTGTTGGTAGGTGAGTGCTGGGGGGTGTGGTGCATTGAGCAGTGTGTGAGGCTAGTGGTGCAGTTGGTGGGATATGGCATTTGAAGATGCATTCACTGATCTTGACCACTGATGTGAGGTCATTGATCTTCTTCTGGCACTGCAGCCAGGTGCTTGGGCAAGACTGTTGGTGATCTCCATGGCTAACTACTCCCACTACCTTCGCAGTGTCTGTCTGGAGGGCTTCCTGGCCCCCTGTGGAAACCGGACCTCTCTCCTCCTCTCCACCTCCTGTACTGTGGCCTCCAGTGCTGAGCATCTGAGAACCTTGGCGCCCTCTGTCTGACCTCTTGTGCCATTGCTGAATATTTCCCAGTTGAAACTGCCTTCTGCAATGACTTCCAGCAATTGGTCTCATAAAACTGCACCTCCCCTTTAAGAAGTGCAGGCTAGCCTTAAGAAGTGCAGGCTAGCTTTAATTGGTGCTAGCCTTGCACGAACTTGGGCCCGCTGCTGAGTGTGCAGCTACTCAGCAGCGCGTTTAGCGCTGAGCTGTACGCCACTATCATTTAAATCAGTAGGCAGCACCAAGTTTGCGCGCTATCTGCATTACTTTGAACGGGCGCAAGTTAATCGCGCATCGCAATCCCCTCCACCCGTTTCCGGGGGTGGTCGAATTTTTAGCCCTGCACTTTTGCATATTTTTGTTTCTTTCCGCCCATGGTACAACTGATGGATACTTGGGTGCAGATGCAGCTTAAATCATGTCAAGTTTACGTCGCACGGCATTCCCATTGTCACTCCCACTTTTCATATGTCATAGGTCATTGGGTGTCAGCTTTCACAGAGAAAGCAAACTGAATCGGGAAATGTGATCCGAAAACTGTCAGAAAAAGCCTGAAACACTGGCCTTGGTCATCACTGTCCTTTATTCAGGTCTGTTTTGCATTTGTATGTTGTTTATCAACTTGTCAACTTTTTGGGGGGGGGGCTGTGTTAGCTTTCTTGAATCTGCGTGTCAGCTTTTCCGAGTTTTGTAGGTGGGCATGAATACAGTTCCTCAGTGCTGTGAAGTGATGAGGTAATGTTACATTAAAATCATAAACTAGTTACACATAAACTACCTGTTAACCTTGGTTTAAAGTCGTTTCCAAATGCTGTATGCATTCTGCTCCTCCTCTCCCTCGCAAATCCAACACTTGGGCCTAACACCGAAGGTACTATACATCACTGAATCAATGCACCACATATTACCTTTGTGTAACTATTTACCACATTCTCAACGAACCAGGTAAATCATTAATTTAGTTACTGGCATATGGCTCATCTGCATGGACATTTTGTGTTCGATCCTGCAGGAACCGGCGCTATAACTGCCAACGCTTTAAGGGCAGCACATTATAATGGCAGCAAGCGCACTGTACAAAGTTGCTTAGCAACGGGAACAACAGCAACTGACTGTGAAAGGCTAATGTTTGTTCAGCTAACTCTCCAGAAATATATTCAGCAGAAAAACAGAGCCTCTGTGTGAACGCTGGTTTATTAACCCCTAAAGAACTTGGCCACCGACTCAAATACCTCTTCCGATCACTTCAACCACTGTCACCTCATCTCACTGTCCCATTATTGCACTTTAGGTTAAAAAATAATTGTACATAAAACACGTGGAAAGGTCGCGATAAAGAATGCTAAATGTTTTGTCGTAAAACTGTTCCTTCCTTGTTATACGGCCATTTTAAAATCTAACTATTTCATCTCGTGTCCTAATTTTTATCATGTACCAAACACATTAACCTCAATATTAACTCCCCAGCCCCCACACAATGGGTGGGAGAGGGTCAGGGGTGGGGTTAAAGAGTTAAATACGGGGAAGCTGTCCCCAACATGTTGCGTACGCATCTGCCGCCTTTTTTACGGTGGCAGATATCGGGCGTCCGAGTGTCCTGCCATGGAGTAGCGGGACACTTAATTAACATATCTAAATCGGGCTCGCACAGTGCAATTGCGAGGCCAATTTAAAATTGACTGCTGCTGCGTGGGTATCCCAGGGATCGGGAAACCTGGCAGCGAAAGGGAGGTGGGAGCTGCCGGCTCCACAAGGTAAGTGCCCCTCTCAGGACTCTTTGTGGGGCAGGAGGACCCCCAGGCCCCTCAAGGAAGCCTACAGCCTCCCCCAGCCCCGACCTCCAGCCTCCCCTGCCCTCCAGATTGCCAGGGAACATCCCCAAGTGTCTCCGGCTGCAGCCTCCTGCCACTTGTGTTCCCTCCCACCCGCCGGCCAGGCTGTCCATTTGGCCGGCTACCGGGCCGGCAACAGAGCCAAAGAATGTTAAAGAGGTCCTGCCGTTAAGTTTTATTTGGCCGTTTTCGGCCTCACCCATACCCTCCCTGTAAATATCAGGGCCATTGTAGCAGAAAGTTCAAAGAATACTAACAACGCCAACATAAAAGGCCATTTCAGTGCTGTAACAGGAAGGGGATAAAGCTGCTGTACAGTCCTAATGTATTTTGGCTGTAACAAAGATTTGAATTGATTAGCTGTTTTTAAGCTGCATCCAAAAATAATGACCATTTTCGATAGGTGTGTGTATATTGAAAGTTAATACCTGGAATTGGTTGTGTTCAAAGCAGTAACACAATCTCAGGGTTTCCAATTTCTGCACAAATCACTCAAGCGTCGCTTTGTACTTTGTGATATTATCCATATAGGATAACACAAAGTCTGGAGTAAGCAACAATTAGATTAGAGTATGCTATATCTATGACAACAGGTAGGTTGGAATATTTTACAAGGCAGTAGCGCACCGAGGCCTTCAGACATCTGCCTCATAAACCAACGCCAGTTCAAATCCATTTCTACCTTTGTGATTCTTCATAATAGATACTGAAAACAGTCACCACCGCCTGCCCTAAGATGAACGCACACGATTATGGGTAGACAGTGGCTTGGGGCCATGCTCCTCCACGTCTCTGTCCCTGCATCATATGATGCTCCCCCACCCCCTTGGGAACAGCATTGCCGCTGCCTGCCAGAGACAAAACAGAGGAGATGCAAATGAGGATGGGAGGATGGTGTGACATCATCTGCAATACGTCCCATCATCCTGACCCTCTGTACATCAGTGGCAGGGGCTGCTGGAATGGAACAGTTGGATTCAGCTCTCAGGATATGCACTTCAGTGGAGGATGTTGGAATTCCTCGGACTTAAAAGAAAAGAAAGAAAGATTGCATTTCTATAGCGCCTTTCATAACACTCAACAGTCAATGAAGTAGAGTCACTGTTGTAATGTGGGAAATGCGGCAGCCAATTTGCACACAGCAAGCTCCCACTAACAGCAATGTGATAATGACCAGATAATCAGTTTTAGTGATGTTGATTGAGGACACTGGGAATAACTCCCCTGCTCTTCTTCGAAATCGTGCCATGGGATCTTTTACAACTACCTGAGAGGGCAGATGGGGCTTCAGTTTGATGTCTCATCTGAAAGACAGCACCTCTGACAGTGCAGCACTCCCTCAGCACTGCACTGGAGTGTCAGCCTAGCTTTATGTGCTCAACTCCCATGGAGCGGGACTTGAACCCACAACCTTTTCTGACTCAGAGGTGAGAGTGCTTACCCACTGAGCCACAGCTGACTACATCTGTTACAGTGAAATGAGATTTTAATCTATAGTAAGGAAAGGTTTTACCTCAGGTGATATTTCATTACTGCTGTCAGTTTAAGTACTTTAACTTAAAGTTCATTATTACTGAGGCCTGAGGATGTGAATTCAGGGTGGAAGCGTTTCAAAAGATTCTCTTAAAGGGGAATTTACCTTGGGGTGCCAAAGAGGATGATCTTATCTCTGGATACCACTCTGTATCTGGCCTTCCTTGATCATGAAGAGGAGAAACAACAGGACCAAAGAAGCATCTGTTTGCATCTGAGGAGATTGAGAACAGTAGTTACCCAGTCACCAGAACTGTAGCGAGCACGGAACACTGACCTATAGCTGTCTGAAGAGCAGCTCTTGAGGAGACTCAGATTCCCAACTGAGTTATGCAGTATCATGAAACCAGATCTGGAGCCACCTTCCAGGAATGCCACCTTGGAGGATACGTGGAGATGAAGTTTTCAATACGCTGACATTTTATGTATCAGGATCCTTCCAGTAGTGCAGGGGAGTCTCTGTAACATCTCACCGTCAGCAGTCCACCTTTGCGTCAGCTTGGTGACCAATGCACTGTTCATTAGAGCTAGCCAGTTCATTTCTTTCCCCATGGATGCAGCCCAATTGTAGGAGAAGGAGGAAGCACTACAGGATAGGGTGGAGGATGTGGAAAGGGATACTGATGAACAGAAGACTGAGAGCAATTCAACGGCTTACCTTGTGCCTGCCCCAAGAAATATCAGAGGTGCTCTGATATGGTACACGCTCTTACAAAGGTAAGTCATGAATGTACATATTCACAGAGGCAACCCGGAACATTGAAGGCTCAGTTTTCCAATTTTTTAGAAGTTCCCAGTGCCCCCTTCCCCCTTTCCCAGAATACTCAGTATGGTCAAAGGAATAAAAGCAGAAAAATAGTGTGACTCAAACTTATTACACTAGCATGTGTAATACACCACAGCCGTTCCTCAAAGTGCTTCCTATAGGTGCATTACTATCGCCGCAAACTATGAACAAATGCTAGGTGCCACTAAATGACTGAAGTGAAGGGAATGGATGGCTGTTGTGTGTCTGTATCTAAGCCTCATGGCACTCTCCTAAGAAGGACCAGCTGCTTGTTGCATTGCCAAGTCATTGTTGCAGTTGGATTAGATCTGGACGCCTGAGGAAAAAGCTAGATCCTCTAAAGTGCTGGCTGGCTGGCAAGCCACTGGCAGTGGGCACATTCTCCAAGGGGCCAGTGATAGGCTGGAAAGCAGACCGAATGGTCTAAATCAGAGCAAGAAAAATTCTATCTATGCTCCTCTCAACGCTGGCACGCAGGGCCCCCATGGCACTTCTCGAGAGGCAGTGTGACCTGCCTCTCGGGAAGAAGAAATTGCACCAGAGGTCTCATGCATAGGGTAACCTTTGCACGTCTCCTGGAGTTGCCACGTTCTCTAGGGAATGGTGCAGTGAGGAACCTTGCCAATGGTGCTTCGCGTGCTGGTGACAGACTCCAGCAGCAGAGCAGACACGTGACTTTCAGCAGTGTCTGCACATGGGTTTGATGCTCCACCAACATCCTTTGTCTGAAAGCAGGGCTTGTGAGATCTGTGTTCTAAAGGTCCTCAGCCAAAACCTGAAGGCGCTGACCCGTACGATCAGAGATGACATAATTTTGCAACCCCCTTCATCCTGGCATCCCTAGCTCAGGTCTGAAGCCCCTGGGTGCTTGTCTTTGGGTAAGGGCTTCAGAGTGATGGTGTGGGTGAGGCTGTTCTGGTAGGGTGGCAGCTGGAAAGAGAGCTCTTCTCTTCCTCCATGTCATCAGGCACACCTGCAGGAATTTTGTCTGGATGAAGGACAGAGTAATAGAAATTAATAATATCCCTTTCAACAGTGAGCTCCCTTGAATCTTTCAGCGTGCCTACAATCACAGTAGGCTAGTTATGGGCACATTGTATCTGCTGAGGCCTCAGAAGCCAGATGTGTTTCATCCATGTGAAAACCTGTTTCAGTCACTTGCCCACCAATCTCGCCATCTCCAGCACCTTCTACCATCAGATACCCAAAGATACTTAGTGCCTCCTCACATTTTGAAAGTTTGCCATTAGGTGCATCTTTTCCTGCAACACTGAAGCGTTTGCAACCATCTTCAGCCAGAAGTGCCGAGTGGATGATCCATCTCGGCCTCCTCCTGAGTTCCCCACCATCACCAGTCTTCAGCCAGTTCGATTCACTCCACGTGATATCAAGAAACGGCTGAGCGCACTGGATACAGCAAAGGCCATGGGCCCTGACAACATCCCGGCTGTCGTGCTGAAGACTTGCGTTCCAGAACTAGCCGCACCTCTAGCCAAGCTGTTCCAGTACAGCTATAACACTGGCATCCATCTGATAATGTGGAAAACTGCCCAGGTATGTCCTGTCCACAAAAAGCAGGACAAATCCAATCCGACCAATTACCGCCCCATCAGTCTACTCTCAATCATCAGCAAAGTGATGGAAGGTGTCATCGACAGTGCTATCAAGCGACATTTACTCACCAATAACCTGCTCACCGATGCTCAGTTTGGGTTCCGCAAGGACCACTCAGCTCCCGACCTCATTGTAGCCTTGGTCCAAACATGGACAAAGGAGCTGAATTCCAGAGGCGAGGTGAGAGTGACTGCCCTTGACATCAAGGCAGCATTTAACCGAGTGTGGCATGAAGGAGCCCGAGTAAAACTGAAGTCAATGGGAATCAGGGGGAAAACTCTCCACTGGTTGTAGTCATGCCTAGCACAGAGGATGATGGTTGTGGTGGTTGGAGGTCAATCATCTCAGCCCCAGGACATCGCTGCAGGAGTTCCTCAGGGCAGTGTCCTAGGCCCAACCATCTTCAGCAACTTCATCAATGACCTTCCCTCCATCATAAGGTCAGAAGTGGGGCTGTTCGCTGATGATTGCACAGTGTTCAGTTCCATTCGCAACTCCTCAGTTAATGAAGCAGTCCATGCTCGCATGCAACAAGAACTGGACGACATTTAGGCTTGTGCTGGTAAGTGGCAAGTAACATTCGCGCTACACAGGTGCCAGACAATGACTATCTCCAACAAGCGAGGGTCTAACCACCGCCCCTTGACATTCAATGGCATTTACATCACCGAATCCCCCACCATCAACATCCTGGGGGTCACCATTGACCAGAAACTTAACTGGACCAGCCACATAAATACTGTGGCAACAAGAGAGGTCAGAGGCTAAGTATTCTGTGGTGAGTGTCTTACCTCCTGACTCCCCAAAGCCTTTCCACCATCTACAAGGCACAAGTAAGGTGTGTGATGGAATATTCTCCACTTGCCTGGATGAGTGCAGCTCCAACAACACTCAAGAAGCTCAACATCATACAGGACAAAGCAGCCCACTTGATGGGCACCCCATCCACCACCCTAAACATTCACTCCCTCCACCATCAGCGCACCGTGGCTGCAGTGTGTACCATCTACAAGATGCACTGCAGCAACTTGCCAAGGCTTCTTCGACAGCACCTCCCAAACCCGTGACCTCTACCACCTAGAAGGACTAGGGCAGCAGGCGCACCTCCAAGTTCCCCACCAAGTCACACACACCATCCTGACTTGGAAATATATCGCCGTTCCTTCATCGTCGCTGGGTCAAAATCCTGGAACTCCCTCCCTAACAGCACTGTGGGAGTACTGTCACCACACGGACTGCCGCGGTTCAAGAAGGCGGCTCACCACTACCTTCTCAAGGGCAATGAGGGATGGGCAATAAATGCTGGCTTTGCCAGCAACGCTCACATCCCAGGAATGAATAATAAAACCACTAATGCAGCCTATGTTAAATGACAGTCTCAGTCAACGCATGTAGGAATTTGAAAGAGCAGCCAGTGACTAAATGTAGAGGGCTTGCAGTAACAGTCTAAATGGGAAGCCTGCGGGGTACTGGTGATCATGTATTAACCATCAGGGGTGTCTATAGAATGACAACTGTGTGCGAGAGCATTGGAACTTCACCATGCCTTTACTGGTAGCACATGCAACTCTGAGACATTGATTGTGCCAAAGGGACAATATACAAGGTGGTGTACGGAAGAATCTTAGTGGAATGAGTGACACGCTTACTTTGTCCGTTCTGGTCAATACATTAATTTTTTTCCGGCACTGAGTTGCTGATCTGGGGATTGTAGAATTAGCTGATTCAGCCGCCTCCCTCCATTGTGCCTTCACTGTGGCATGAGATGGTCTCTTCTACTGTGTGCCAAAGTCCTGCTCACCTTGTCCTCATTGCTTCCAAGAGGACCTCCAACTTTGCCTGAGTGAAGTTCAATGCTTTCTGTCCTGAAAGGCTTCTGGCTACCTTCACTTCTCATCCCCTCCCTATGCTCCTTTTGTTGCCACTTCTCCTTTAAGCTGCTGCAGGCCTTTAAATCCTATCGTAGCACCAGAACAGGACATCAGGAAATCTAGACCATAACATCTTAGTAATTTTTAAACAAAATGGAAGTGAGAAAAAAACACTGTCCAGTTCAATAACAGTAGTTCAGAAAATTGTACACATAGAAACATAGAAGATAGGAGCAGGAGTAGGCCATTCAGCCCCTCGAGCCTGCTCCGCCATTCAATGAGATCATGGCTGATCATCCAAATTCAGTACCCTGTCCCTGCCTTCTCCCCATATCCCTTGATCCCTTTAGCTTTAAGAAATATATCTAACTCCTTCTTGAATATATTTAATGCATTGGCCTCAACTGCCTTCTGTGGTAGAGAATTCCATAGGTTCACCGCTCTCTGGGTGAAGAAATTCCTCCTCATCTCAGTCCTAAATGGCTTACCCCTTATCCTTAGACTGTGACCCCTGGTTCTGGACTCCCCGGCCATAGGGAACATCCTTCCTGCATCTAGTCTGTCTAGTCCTGTTAGAATTTTATAAGTTTCAATGAGATCCCCTCTCATTCTTCTAAACTCCAGCGAGTATAAGCCCAATCGACCCAATCTCTCCTCATACGTCATTCCTGCCATCCCAGGTATCAGCCTGGTGAATCTTCGCTGCACTCCCTCCATGGCAAGAACATCCTTCCTCAGATAAGGCGACCAAAACTGCACACAATACTCAAGATGTGGTCTCACCAAGGCCCTGTACAACTGCAGCAAGACATCCTTGTTCCTGTACTCGAACCCTTTCGCTACGAAGGCCAACATACCATTTGCCTTCTTAACCGCCTGCTGCACCTGCATGCTTACCTTCAGCGACTGGTGCACAAGGACACCCAGGTCTCGTTGCACTTCCCCTTCTCCCAATCTATTGCCATTCAGATAATAATCTGCCTTCCCGTTTTTGATACCAAAGTGGATAACCTCGCATTTATCCACATTGGCCCAGAAATTAAAGACTGAGTATTGACGTGGGGGTAAGGCTTCCCCGCGATCTCTCACTCCGCGTTGGCTTTTTCAGATCCAGCTCGCACGAACTTGATGTTCTAGACATCAGCTGGGCAGTGCTTGCGTATCCCACCGGCGTAGTGATTTCGTGCGAGCTGTGGGATCACGTGACTCAGTTAGAGCCAATGGCAGCACACCATCTTCCATTCATAAGTTTCACATACGTGCTGTGAAAGCTATGAATCTTACACACCCCCAAAATAACAGCTAAACCTCAATTAAATTTAAAAAAAAACCCATCACATTAATAAAATAAGTATAGTTAAATAAATTAACCATTTTAATAAAAAATTAAATTTTTGAAAAAATTTAAAATCTTTTAAAAAGTTATAAAAATAAACTTACCTGTCTTTAAAGTCTCTAAAAAAGATATACCTGTTAAAAAAAAATCAAAATAATACTTAATTCACTACTTACCTTGTTAAAAGTGGGTCTTACTCCTCCTTTTTTCATTTCTAAAATCTTCCGTCCTTACCTGCGCGTCCAAAGCACTAAGTGCACAGCGTGCGCGCGGCCTGTAGCGCGCACGCGGTGCACCGAGGAACCGCCCCCTTTTCCAAAAACCAAGTGCCGGTTTTCAGCGCATGCGCAGTGCATGCAGAAAACCGGCAATTGGTGACAGAATACGCAAGAGTACGCAGTGCGTACTCTCGCGTCGCGGGACTAATTTTTGGGCCATTATATTGCATCTGCCACGCTTCTGCCCACTCACCTAACCTGTCCAAATCATACTGGAGTTTCTCTGCATCCTCCTCACGGCACACACTCCCACCCAGCTTTGTGTCGTCTGCAAACTTGGTGATATTACATCCAATTCTCTCGTCTAGATCATTAATATATATTGTGAATAGCTGGGGTCCTAGGACCGATCCCTGCGGTACCCCACTAGTCACTGCCTGCCACTCGGAAAAAGACCCATTTATTCCAATGCTTTCTGTCTGCCAACCAGTTCTCTATCCAAGACAGTACCTTACCCCCAATCCCATGTGCTTTAACTTTGCACGCTAATCTCTTATGCGGGACCTTATCGAAAGCCTTCTGAAAGTCCAAATACACCACATCAATATCAAAATGAAAGTGAATGACAAATGTATTGCACCCTATAACATGCAATGAAATACATCTGGATATTGCTTGTGGAAAATAGCGACACTTATTAAAGTAGAACAAGAAGACTTCAGAATGTACATGCAGTTGATTAAAGTTCATGCTTACAAAAGATCAGATGTCAGCAAAACTCCAATGTCACTGACTGTGCCAGAACAGGATAAATACAAATAATTTGACACTTGTGTGTCAGTCTTCCACATGCATCCGGTGCCACCCTATCTTTCTAAATAATGCAGTAATGTCCAATGATTTGACATCAATCAATTAAAACACATTGCTTTTTGATTAAAAAATCCTGTAGAAATGAGCAACAAATTGGTAAACAGAACTTCCAACTGCATTCTGAAAAAAATCTATTTTTATAAATAATTCATCATCAATTAGATGACATCAAGGAAGTATTTTGTTAAATTTATATTGTGCATTGGGGAAGCAGTTAAGCAATAATCACAATTTTACCCTATTGTAAACCCTAGCTTAACCCTAAATTAAGGCCTTTGGGAAATGATTGGATTTATTCAATGCGTGGCAATGCAGAGCTGCTCCAAACTCACTTTATAACACGTCAATGATCTCTTAAGGCGTAGCATTATATTTCTGATAATGCCACAGTGGAGTACATAGGATTACATAGGATTACATAGAATATACGGCACAGAAACAGGCCATTTGGTGCCGGTGTGTATGCTCCACACGAGCCTCCTCCCGTCTTTCCTCATCTAACTCTATCAGCATAACCCTCTACTCCTTCTCTCTCATATGCTTATCTAGCCTCCCCTTAAATGCATCTATACTATTCACTTCAACCACTCCCTGTGGTAGCGAGTTCCATATTCTCACTACTCTCTGGGTAAAGAAGTTTCTTCTGAATTCCCTATTTGATTTTTTGGTGACTATCTTATATTGATGGCCTTTAGTTTTGCTCTTCCCCAATAGTGGAAACACTCTCTGTATCCACTTTATCAAAACCTTTCATAATTTTAAAGACCTCTATTAGGTCACCCCTCCGCCTTCTCTTTTCAAGAGAAAAGAGACCCAGCCTGTTCATCCTTTCCTGATATGTATACCCTCACATTTCTGGTACCATCCTTGTAAATCTTCTCTGCATCTTCTCCAGTGCCTCTATATCCTTTTTATAATATGGCGACCAGAATTGCACACAATACTCCAAGTGTGGTCTAACCAGGGTTCGATACAAGTTTAGCAAAACTTCACTACTTTTCAATTCTATACCTCTAGAAATAAACCCGAGTGTTTGGTTTGCTTTTTTATGGCCTTGTTAACCTGTGTCGATACTTTTAGTGATTTGTGTATTTGTACTCCGAGATTCCTTTGCTCCTCTATCCCACCCAGACTCGCACCCTCCAAGTGATAAGTGACCTCCCTATTCTTCCTACCAAAATGTAATACCTCACATTTATCTGTGTTGAATTTCATTTGCCAATTATATGCCCATTCTGCAAGTTTATTAATGTCTTCTTGTAATTTGTTGCAGTCCTCCTCAGTATTGCCTTTCACCCCTAATTTAGTGTCATCCGCAAATTTAGAATTTGTGTTTTTGATTCCAAGGTCTAAATCGTTAATATAAATTGTGAACAGCAGTGGTCCCAGCACTGATCCTTGTGGAACACCACTTCCCACCTTTTGCCACTTGGAATAGCTACCCTTTACTCCTACTCCCTGCTTTCAGTCTTGAAGCCAGCCAGCACTCCATTCTGCTACTTGTTCCCTGACTCCGCATTCCCTGACCTTATTCATTAGTCTACTATGTGGTACCTTATCGAAGGCCTTTTGAAAATCTAGATAAATTACATCCACTACATTACCCTTGTCTACTCTCTCTGTACCTCTTCAAAAAATTCAATGAGGTTGGTCAAGCAAGACTTTCCCTTTTGAAATCCATGCTGACTATTCATTATTATATTTTTTGTTTCTAGATGTTCTTCTATTTTTTCCTTTAGTAGGGATTCCAGTATTAATGCATAATAATTAATTGACAGACCCTATTTTTGATGGTCGCATATAAGGGCAGGGTATTATTTCTATGAAATGACTACCATGTATTTTCATATTTATTTATTTATCTGCCATTATAAAGCTGAAAAATTCATAATAATTCTGTGACTCTTTGCAGAATCCAGTTTTCTCCAGGACTGAGATAGGCTGTGAATTCAGGCAACTGCTTCAGAAAAGGCTAATACTGTCGCTATTGTGAGCCTTTCAAGTGTCTCAATTGTCTCCTTATAAAAGGCTTTATAATCCTAGTCTATTATTTTATTTGTCTGGTCTCAAACAGCTTCGCTAGCTATCAATGGGGCTATTGTCATTAGTTAATTTAATTTCACTCTGAATCTGATTAACTCAACACAACCTTAGGTATATGTCGATGGAAAAGAGAATTTGACCCTCACTCTTGTTACAGTCAGGAGGGCTCCTGTGACATTCTTCTGTGACAGGGTGAAATGAAAACTAAAGCAACTATTCCCATGATGGTGTACCTGCTTTTTGAGAGTGTGTCCATGCATGTAGAACTCCAAACAGGCCCTCTGTCATTGCTTGTTAGTGATCCTTTAACTCCCCTCCCCCAACAGGTGTGCTTGACATGGAATGTGAGCGTACATTAATGGAAAGGGCTCTTTGTGCAGGGTGACAAGATTTCAATCTACTGTAATAATTATACTACCTCACTACATCCTTTATGTTGGTAACAAATAAACTTTCACCATTTATTTAAATAAATGTTCCATTTTCATTTATAGAAATCTGACTATATTGGGGTTTCAGCCTTCAGCTACAGTTCAGGGTGTCCTATCTGTTTCATAAAGGCAACATTAACTTCTCTGCATCCAAGCTCTCACTTTGCAGTGCACAATCGCAACTTAAAATCAGATTCCTGATCTTTGACGCTCCATGTTATGATCCTACCATATTTTACTGGTTTAGTTCGCTACAAATATTCTGTCACAAATGTTCCCTCGAAAGTTTTTTTTCTGTTCTCCACTGGCATCACTGGAGAGGTAACAAAGGAAAGCATATAAAATCTGGTGAGGCAGCAGATCTTAATGGGCTGCAATGAAAACAGAAAATGCTGGAAATACTCAGCAGGTCAGGCAGCATCTGTGGAGAGAGAAATCGAGTTAACGTTTCAGCTCGATGACCCTTCGTCAGAACTGGAAAAAGTTAGAGATGTAACAGATTTTAAGCAGGTGCAGAGGCAGGGAAAGGGGGGAGAAGGGAGGAAGGAACAAAAGGGATGGTCTGTGATAGGTTGGAAGGCCAGAGTGATTAAATGACAAAAGGTATGATCGTACAGAAACAAAAGATGGTCTAGAAGAATGTGTAAATGGGGATGGCAGAATCATCAACAGCTGCCATCTGAAGCAATAGGAGCAGTGGTTATGGTCTGAAATTGTTGAACTCAATGTTGAGTCCAGAAGGCTGTGAAGTGCCTCATCGAGAGATAAGGTGCTGTTCCTCGAGCTTACGTTGAGCTTCATTAGAACAGTGTAGGAGGCCGAGGACGGAGAGGTCAGAGTGGGAGTGGAGTGGAGAATTAAAATGACCGGTGACCGGAAACTCGGGGTCAAGCTTACGGACTGAACGGAGGTGTTCCGCAAAGCGGTCACCCAACCTGCGTTTGGTCTCCCCAATGTAGAGGAGACCGCATCGTGAGCAGCGAATACAGTATACTAAATTGCAAGAAGTACAAGTAAATCACTGTTTCACCTGGAAGGAGTGTTTGGAGCCCTGGACAGTGGGAAGGGAGGAGGTAAAATGGCAGGTGTTGCATCTCCTGCGCTTGCACAGGAAGGTACTTTGGGGAGGGAAGGTGGTGTTGGAGGTAATTGAGGAGTGGGCCAGGGTGTCGCAGAGGGATGCCAATGGGCTGCATCTTGCTATTAAAGGGGACATTGTGGTGGCAGAAAAGTGGACAATAGGATCCTGAGTAGTGTAGAGGAACAGAAGGACCTTGGAGTGCAATTCCACAGATCCCTGAAGGTAGCAGGACAAGCAGATAAGGCAGTTAAGAAGGCATACGGGATACTTTCCTTTATTAGCCGAGGCATAGAATATAAGAGCTGGGAGGTTATGCTTGAACTGTATAAAACACTAGTTAGGCCACAGCTAGAATACTGCATGCAGTTCTGGTCACCACATTACAGGAAGGATGTGATTGCACTAGAGAGGGTACAGAGGAGATTTACGAGGATGTTGCCTGGGCTGGGGAATTTTAGCTATGAGGAAAGATTGGAGAGGCTGGGGTTGTTTTCTTTGGAGCAGAGGAGGCTGAGGGGAGACCTAGTTGAGGTGTAAAAAGTTAGGAGGGGCCTAGATAGAGTGGATAGGAGGGACCTATTTCCCCTAACAAAAGGTCAATAACCAGGGGGCATAGATTTGAAGTATTTGGTAGAAGGATTAGAGGGGAGTTGAGGAGAACTTTTTTCACCCAGAGGGTGGTGGGGGTCTGGAACTCACTGCCTGAAAGGGTGGTAGAGGCAGGAACCCTCATCACATTTAAAAAGTACTTGGATATGCACTTGAAGTGCCGAAACCTACAAGGCTACGGACCAAGAGCTGGAAAGTGGGAATAGGCCGGATAGTTCTTTTTTGGCCAGCACAGACATGGTGGGCCGAATGGCCTCCTTCTGTGCTGTTAATTTCTATGATTCTATGATTCTAATTGTTCACAATGGCACCAGGAAGGCATGTAAGCAACACTGTTCCCTTCTATATTGAAGAGTTGCATACCCTGCTGAAGAAGGTTAACTAAACGAGGGTAACCCTATTTGGAATAACGACAGAAAATGCTGGAAACACTCAGCAGGTCAGACAGCATCCGTGGAGAGAGAAAAACAGAATTAATGTTTCAGGTCGATGACAGTTCGTCAGAACTGGAAAAAATTAGAGATATAACAGATTTTTAAGCATGTGTAGGGGCAGGGAAAGGGAGGAGAGAGGAAAGAACAAAAGGGAAGATCTGTGATCGGATGGAAGGCAGGAGAGATTAAAAGACAAAAGGGATGATGGTGCAAGGCAAAAGCAGATGGTAATGGGACAAGTTAAGAAACAAAAGATGACTCTAGATGAGGTGTAAATGGCAATGGCAGAATCTTCAACAGCTGCCATGTGAAAGAAAAAAAAAGTTAATTTAAATTTTAAAAAAATAGGGGCCGAGGTTATGGTCTGAAATTGTTGAACTCGATGTTGAGTCCAGAAGGCTGTAAAGTGCCGAATCGAAAGATGAGGTGCTGTTCCTCGAGCTTACGTTGAGCTTCATTGGAACAATGTAAGAGGCCGAGGATGGAAAGGTCAGAGTGGGAGTGGAGCGGAGAATTAAAGTGACAGGCGACCGGAAGCTTGGGGTTACGCTTGCAGACTGAACGGAGGTGTTCTGCAAAGCGGTCACCCAATCTGCATTTGGTCTCCCAAGTTTAGAGGAGACCGTATCGTGAGCAGTGAATACAATATATTAAATTGCAAGAAGTACGAGTAAATCACAGTTTCACCTGGAAGGTGTGTTTGGGGCCCTGGACAGTGGGAAGGGAGGAGGTAAAAGGGCAGGTGTTGCATCTCCTGCGCTTGCACGGGAAGGTGCCGTGGGAAGGGGAAGGGGTGTTGGGGGTGATAGAGGAGTGGACCAGGGTGTCGCGGAGGGAGCGGTCCCTTCGGAATGCTGAAAGGGGAGGTGAGGGGAAGATGTATTTGGTGGTGGGATCATGCGCTGGAGGTGGCGGAAATGGCGGAGGATGATCCGTTGAATGTGAAGGCTGGTGGGGTGAAAGGTGAGGACAAGGGGAACCCTATCGTGGTTCCGGGAGGGAGGGGAAGGGGTGAAAGCAGAAGTGTGGGAAATTGGGCTATTTGGGGCTGAAATCTGTGACTGCTAATCATTTCTACCCCTTGAATCCTAAACAATAACTGCAGGAAATTATATTATCAATCACTACTGTACACCACTTTCCCAATTCCTGACAACCTGATTCCATCCACTGTTTTTCACTTCTAGAAAATGATAACCTTGCTTAATATTTTTACAAAGTTTTTTCTTGTATTTATTATCTCTCTTCCCCTTCTGTAGTCTCTCCTGCTACCAGACCACCCCTGGTGAGAGGTTAAACTTGAGACTGCCATTGTCACTCTGGAGCAGGCCACAGGAGGGGAAGAAGAGCAATTCTGATTGGCTGGCCCTCTGTTTCCCACCCCCCCAATCCCCAATCTCCCTGTGGGGAAATGCCTGACCTCCTGTGTTTTGTCCACATCTGTCATTGCTTCAGGGCCTATGTTTGTAGACCCACCCACACATACCTGAGCATGTCAGAGAAGTACTGGTTTGGCTGTCTCTGTTTCACAAGACAAGTTGTCACACTGCCCTACCATCTGCTGCAGGATGAGCTGCAGGCATCATGTGGAACACTTGTGGCTCTTCCCATAGAAGCGTTAAGTTCACCATCACATGAACATTTCATGTCACAGCATCCTTCCAACCCATCCAATGGGACATCTGCCACATCAGGCAGCCTGCACATCTATCAAGCAAGTGGCAAATGCAATGTTTGCAAGGGGCAACATCTTCATCACTTTCCCCATGGAATGGAAGTATAAATTAAACAAGGCACAGCTTTCTCTTGGTGCCAACGGTCCCTTGAGTGCATTGTAGATGGCACCCAAGTAATCATCAGTGCCCCTCCTATTAACCCCACGACCTGCATGAACAGCAAAGGCTTGCACTCAATTAATGTTCGGGTGATATCCTAGTACAGAAGCATCACTATGCATGTCAATTACTATTTCCCAGGATGCCTTCATTATGCAACAGTTCATAGTGCCCACATATTTTGGAAGGAGAAGAAACATGGCTGTTAGGAAACCAGGGCCAATCTCTCCACCCATGACTTCTGACCCCACTGAAAAATCCTTTAACAGCAGACGAGGGTGGAGAGCTGGAAGCCTACGTGGTGGTTTGCTGTTCCACACATGCCACCTCTGCCAGCAAGGAAAGTGTGCCATCCAGCTATGGCACAACGAAAGAATGTGTGAAAAAGAGCAGTGGTTGTGCACGTTGTTTTAAGTAGCACCTCCAAGAGGGAATGGTAATTCCCAATTTAAGTTTGTGCCATGGTTTATCGGCCTCACGTGAAATGTGTAGATGTTCTCCTGGTATCAGCAAACTCTTCCTCAATTGCAGGCAGGTGGAAAGGACTGGGTGACTGCATCGACTCAGTCGACGACTTCCCTCCTTGCAGTTTACTGGAGGGTGGCTTTCAACCCTAAATAGGGTCCACCCTCCTTTGGTGTACCTACTGCTGCAGGGATTTCCAACTCTTCACTATCACAGGGAATAGCTTTGCTTCCATAGCTTCCCTCTGCCATTGTGAACAATTAGTCCACTTTTCTGCCACCACCACCACAACTTCCCCTTTAATAGCGAGCTGTTAAAGAGTTGCTGCCTCCCCAGATCTTATACCTCGGAAGTAAGCATACTGCAGGCCAAGCTCTATAGTCAATCTTTCCACATGCTAATCGCCTATTCAAATTTGGTGTGGCGGGTCGGGGGGCAGAAATTACCATCACAAAATTCAGCAAGGCCAGCCCCTAACCTGCCTTGGCAGGTTAACCCTCACTATGGGTTAGCTCAACTCCTGTTTTGCCAGGGCTCATTAGTTTTCCTTCCTCTGTTATACACTGTGTAATAAAGTGAACTCTAAATTGGTAGCAAATGTAGAAACACGTAATCATATAATCGCCAAAGACATGTCAAGGCTCGGCACAAATTGCACGTTCCATGAGCAATCTATAATTACAGTTTCTTTATATGTAGGTTTGATAGATGGTGCTATTATTTTACGGCTACCTCCCAATGAACAAATTCTTGAATTTGTAAATAAGTTTTTTGTGTGAAGCACAGATCCATGTATGCCATTGAAAATACTGAGTGCTGCTGTGCAGCGATACCATTCCTGTGAACAAGAAGAGAAAGTTTCTGTGTATTTTCCAAAAGCCAACCATGTATATTTTAACCGACTGAATCAGCTGCATTCTTTATGCTCATTTCTTAGGTGCAATATCCAGTCCCATTTCCCAACAGACTATTGCTCTACCCGTCACCAACACCAGTATAAATTTCTCTTTACTGTTATTAATGCCCATCTTCTATTAATTGTTTTCTCCATCTTAAGCTCCCTTCTGTTCTGATAAGTGGTCCGATCTTTCTCTTTCAGATGCTGATCGACTTTCATTGCACCTCCAGGGGAGGGGGCTTCTTTCAGGTTGTCTGCACACCTCGTTTACTTTGTACTTCCTGAATGGGCGTGCTGTCTATGCCACAGTGTCTTCATTCATGTTGTCATGGGAAAGAATATCAATACAAAAGAAGGAATTGTAACCTGCCCAGCCAGCGGGAATGGAGCTGGCACGTAATTAAAATAGCTGTACAAAGAGTTACCACCCTGCTGCCGCTGGAATCTGGCCCGCCACCATTTCAACTGGCTGCCTTCTTCCAGGTAGACGAAGTCCCCGCCTGATTCAGGCAGAAGCTTCATTAATATATGCTAATCAGGGTCTCATGGCATCCGTAGGACCTCAATGGCATTTTAGCAGCCTACAGAGTGAGGAGGAAGAAGAAGCCCTCTGAGGCAAGTCAAAAACTTTGCTTAGTGGGGCCAGGAGGAGCAGGACTGTTCTTCTAGGCTCCACAAGGAAAGTCTGGGCCTCTGCTGCCCTGGACTTCACCCTTTCCACCCGTGAGACAACCCTGATTTGCCCCCCGCCCCCCCAACCCCAGCAATCTGTTTTGGTGCCCACTGGAGGCCTCCAGGCCCTGTGATTTTGACTTGCCCAGAGCTGGCCAACTGCCTCTCTCTGCCCGTCTCAGGTGGGCAGCTGTCCGCCGGCATGTAAATGAGGTCCGGCCGTTAAAACCGGCCAAGGCCTCCCATGGAGTCTCCCGGATGGGATGACCAGAGTTAAAATCCACCCTAAAATGTCTCATTTCAATCTGCTCTAGCCAGCAGTTTTAAAGTGAGACTATCTTCTCCATCAGAGTAAGAAGAAATAGAAAAGCACTGTCTCATTTTTGTCATAATGTAGCTGATGCAATGACATTTCTATGATACTCTGATGCATTTTAAAATAATTTACATCATTGCACATACGAACAAATGAAAGGAAGGGGAGATGAGATGAAATTTTTTTGCACAGCGAGTTGTTATGATCTGAATGCACTGCCTGAAAGGGCGGTGGAAGCAGATTCAATCATAACTTTCAAAAGGGAACTGGATAAATACTTGAAATGGAAACATTTGCAGGTCTACAGGGAAAGAGCGGGGGAGTGGGACTAATTGGATCGCTCTTTCAAAGAGCCAGCACAGGCTCGATGGACAGAATGGCCTCCTTCTGCGCTGCATGAACCTACGGAGGGAAATTTTAACACCCAAGAATGAGTGAGTTGGAGTCGAGTGGGTCGTAAAAATACAAGAAAATTGAAACGCAATCGCAACCCGGCTCCAAGGCACCAATTTTGCGGATTAACTGAGGGGCGTTTGGCTGTGGGCAAGTAACCCACTCGCCGGAGTCGCCGCGATAATTAGCACAGGCGGGTCTGCACATAACACAGAATTTAACAGGATAATTCATTAAAAATGAGCGGATTTTCAATTCATTTTAACAGTCCCATGAATTTAGCGCCTCCAGCATTGGTTTCCCGGGGCTCGGGAAACTCGCCAGTGAAAAGGAGGCGAGTTTCATGTGCATTTCATGGGGGTCATTAAACTTTTTAAAAAGGCTCCGTGCTTACAGCTGCTTTGTCTGTTCTGTCTGGCACATGTTTAGTAGCGAGTTCTTGTCAGCATCGAGGTTTCTGAGAAGTTTGTAGCCTTTCAAAGCGACACCAGCAGGATGGGATGCACCATTGATGATTTTGACACCACATCGAATGAGAAGGACAACCAGCATCCACGGCAGCAACGACATTCTGTGGTGGGATCAGCGGGTGCACAGCAGGGAGGGGCACAGGGGAGGGAAACAGGGGAGGGGCACAGGGGAGGGGCACAGGGGAGGGGCACAGGAGAGAGGGGCACAGGAGAGAGGGGCACAGGAGAGGGACACAGGAGAGAGGGGCACAGGAGAGGGGCACAGGAGAGAGGGGCACAGGAGGGAGGGGAACAGGAGAGAGGGGCACAGGAGAGGGGCACAGGAGAGAGGGGCACAGGAGAGGGGCACAGGAGAGAGGGGCACAGGGGAGAGGGGTACAGGGGAGGGGCACAGGAGGGAGGGGCACAGAGGAGGGACACAGGAGGGAGGGGCACAGGAGGGAGGGGCACAGGAGAGAGGGGTACAGGGGAGGGGCACAGGAGGGAGGGGCACAGGGGAAGGGCACAGGAGGGAGGGGCACAGGAGGGAGGGGCACAGGAGAGAGGGGCACAGGAGAGAGGGGCACAGGGGAGAGGGGCACAGGAGAGGGGCACAGGGGAGGGGCACAGGGGAGGGGCACAGGAGAGAGAGGCACAGGAGTGAGGGGCACAGGGGAGGGGCACAGGAGAGAGAGGCACAGGAGTGAGGGGCACAGGAGAGAGGGACACAGGAGGGAGGGACACAGGAGGGAGGAGCACAGGAGAGAGGGGCACAGGAGAGAGGGGCACAGGAGGGAGGGACACAGGAGAGAGGGCACAGGAGAGAGGGGCACAGGAGAGAGGGGCACAGGAGAGAGGGGCACAGGAGGGAGGAGAACAGGAGAGAGGGGCACAGGAGAGGGGCACAGGAGAGGGGCACAGGAGAGAGGGGCACAGGAGAGAGGGGCACAGGAGGGAGGGGCACAGGAGGGAGGAGAACAGGAGAGAGGGGCACAGGAGAGGGGCACAGGAGAGAGGGGCACAGGAGAGGGGCACAGGAGAGAGGGGCACAGGAGAGGGGCACAGGAGAGGGGCACAGGAGGGAGGGGCACAGGAGAGGGGCACAGGAGAGAGGGACACAGGAGAGAGGGACACAGGAGGGATGTGCACAAGAGAGAGGGGCACAGGAGAGAGGGGCACAGGAGAGAGGGACACAGGAGAGAGGGGCACAGGAGAGAGGGACACAGGAGGGAGGGGCACAAGAGAGAGGGACACAGGAGGGAGGGACACAGGAGAGAGGGACACAGGAGAGAGGGGCACAGGAGAGAGGGACACAGGAGGGAGGTGCACAGGAGGGAGGGGCACAGGAGAGAGGGACACAGGAGGGAGGTGCACAGGAGGGAGGGGCACAGGAGAGAGGGGCACAGGAGGGAGGTGCACAGGAGGGAGGGGCACAGGAGAGAGGGACACAGAAGAGAGGGACACAGGAGGGAGGTGCACAGGAGGGAGGGGCACAGGAGAGAGGGGCACAGGAGGGAGGGGCACAGGAGAGAGGGGCACAAGAGAGAGGGACACAGGAGAGAGGGACACAGGAGAGAGGGACACAGGAGAGAGGGGCACAGGAGGGATGTGCACAAGAGAGAGGGGCACAGGAGAGAGCAGACCAACAGAGGGGCTAAATTTGCAGGAGGCACTACCCACGATACAGAGTGTACAGACTTCCGTGACTTCTCGGAAGAGCAGCGCTTCTGCAGGCTGAGGCTATTACATCAGGTGGTCGCAGACATCTGCAGCCTCCTAGAAGAAGACCTGCTCCCTGCTGCACCTGGAGGCCACGCATTACCAGTGGCTGTGAAAGTCACCGCCGCCCTCATTTCTTTTGCCTCAGGTTCCTTCTAGGGCACTACCGGAGAGGGTCTCACAGTCCGCGGCACATAAATACATAAGGCGGGTGGTGGAAGGATTGTTTGCCAAGGCTGGGAGTTATGTAAACTTCCCCTGTGATGACAATAGCCAGAGTGAGCGGGCACTCGCCTTCGCTTCTCTGGCTGGCTTCCCCCAGATACAGGGTGCCATCTATTGCACACACGTGACAATCCAAGAACCAGCACAGCAACCAGGAGCTTTTACAATCGCAAGGAATATTCATCCATCAATGCTCAGCTGGCGTGCAACCACAAGAAAAGGTTCATGTAAGTGTGCACCAGATTCCCTGGGAACTGTCACAATGCCTTCATACTGTGGCAGTCCAACATTCCAGACCTTCTCGTTCCACGAAGCAGACTTAAGGGCAGGCTCATAGGAGACAAAGGATACCCACTTCAAACTTGGCTCATGACACCTGTGAGGAACCCCACCAATGAGGCGCAGGAGCATGACAACAAGAGCCACATGACCACCAGGTGTGTCAGAGATCAAGTCATCGGAATGTTGAAGATGTGCCTCAGATGCCTGGATAGGTCTGGAAGTGCCTTTCAGTACTCGCTAGCGAGGATGTCCAGAATGATAGTGGTGTGCTGCGTCCTGCACCACATTGCACAGTAGAGAGGATTACAGGTGGAGGAGGTCAAAGGGGCTCATCACTCATCTTCGGATGAGAAGAACATTGATGAGGAGGAGGAGCAGGAGGAGGAGGAGAAGGAGGAAGAATATGAAGATGGGGCACCCATCACCAGACCAGCCATTTACATTGCTGCCCAGGATGCCAAGGATGCCATCATAGCTAGAAGTTTCAGTTAATTATTCCGACTGGAACAAAAATCAAATGAAAGCCACCACCAGCACCAACACCAATAGTCCTTCAACCACGCATACACTCATTGCACATCTGCCCAATGGGTCCTGTCACGTATTGAGATTCACCATTAAACAACAGAAGGGCGAGTTGGCACTTGGGACGCCATAAAGGGCAAGACGTCGAAGTGGCGACAATCAATACTTTCTATAAAAAAATAAAACTTAACAACATCACATTTTGTCAAACACCTGTGTGCATACCCTTGGTGAATTACAATAGCTCTAACTTACGCTTCCTACCACTTCTATGTGCTGCATCCCGTGTGGCTTCAGCAGAGGTAGAGGCAGGCTGCTCAGATCCCTGCCCTGACTGCTGAGATGCTTTTGGCCGACGCCCTCTGGGCTCTGGAGCCCCTGAGGGTCCAGCTGAAGACTGCTCCACCTGCAACTGTGCAGGGGCAGACTCGGCCATCGGGAGACAAGGAAGCATGTTGGGTACTGACTGACGGGGGGTGGGCAAGGGGTGAGAAGTGGGAGCGCTTTGAGTAGAGTTAACACTTACATGTCAATTTCACCATCATCCCTCTCCTGGGCCAGATGCATCACATTGCATAAGGATTGGGGTGAGTGGCAGGGGTGGATGGATGGATGGGGAGGTGATGAAGTGCATAGACAGTGAAGGCTGGGTGCTGCTGAGCGTTGAGTGTGTGTGAAGAGTGAAGGGGAGGGGGCTTAAGGCACAGGATGTAGTTGAATCAGCAAATGTACTCACCTTTCCTGACCTGGTTAGGTCATTAAACCGCTTCCTACATTGCATCCCTGACCTGGGCACACCGCTCCTGCTGCTCACCTCCTCAACTACCTCCAACCACACCTTCTTGGTGAGAGCTGCAGGTTTCTTCCCCCCATTGCTGGGGAAAAGTTTGTCCCTCCTGCTCCTGACTGCACCCAGCAGTAATTCCAGGGAAGCATCGTTGAATCTGGGTGCTACATCATAAACACCTCCTGGCTCCTCTAAATTCCATTTCTGCATTGGCCCCTTAAATAGTGGACTTCAGATCGTGTCATGCGGGAAACCCGGAAGAAAAAATGTATTGCCTCAATCAAGCTGAAATGGGAGAATCCGACCCGCTGACTTTATTTCCGGGTTTCAGGCAGGCAATTCCCCCCGCTCCCCCCGCCCCTGCCCCCCCTCCACCCCGCTCGGAACCTGTCTTTACATTAATATTGGGGCCTTGATTTTTGACAAGCACTTTTTTATGAAGGTGTTATCCCTTTAACTCATAATGCACATGAACAAGGAAGAGATGCAAGATACCAGTATGAGTACAAAGTACTATTTATAATAGTTAAGGATGTGCAGGAATTCAGCTGAATATACTTCTCCATTCATCTGTTTCCAAGATTTTCAGGTAGGTTTGGAATGCTGCCAGTATATTATTGATACATTGCGAGTTTTCAATGGTTGGTTGATGTGAATCCAAAATTCCATCATTTACATGAAATAAAACTTTAGGGCATGAAGCCAAAAGTCAGATAAGGATCTTTGTTCTCTTGGTTCAATGAATGTTTTATATTTTGGTAAATGTGGGAAATAATGTTTTTTGTCTGGTTAATGCTGAGGGAATGTAGAGGGCGGGAAAATGAAACCAGTAGTCTCTAGTTATGAAAAAAATAAAACATAAACTCTAAGGTCTCTGGGTTGAGGGAGTACAAATTTCAAAGATTGTACATAAGAACATAACATAAGAACATAATAGGAGCAGGAGTCGGACATTCGGCCCCTCGAGCCTGCTCCGCCATTCAATAAGATCATGGCTGACCTTCTACCTCAACTCCACCTTCCTGCACTATCCCCATATCCCTCAATTCCCTTAGTTCCCAAAAATGTATCAACCTCTGTCTTGATAATACTCAACGACTGAGCATCCACTGCTCTCTGGGGTAGAGAATTCCAAAGATTCACCACCCTCTGAGTGAAGAAATTTCTCCTCATCTCAGTCCTAAATGGTCGACCCCTTATCCTGAGACTTATGACCCCATGTTCTAGATTCCCCAGCCAAGGGAAACATTTTCTCAGCATTAACCCTGTCCAGCCCCTTAAGAATTGTATATGTTTCAATTAAATCACCTCTCATTCTTCTAGTCTACTCAATCTCTCTTCATAGGGCAATCCCCTCATCCCAGGAACCAGTCTAGTGAACCTTCGTTGCACTCCCTCAAAGGCAAGTATGTCTTTCCTTAGGTAAGGAGGCCAGAACTGTACACACTCTTATACTCTAATCCCTATGAACAAAAGCTAACATACCATTTGCTTTCCTAATTGCTTGCTGTACCTGCATGTTAACTTTCTGTGATTCATGTACAAGGACAAAAGTGAGAAGTCGCACAACACCAGGTTATAGTCCAACAGTTTTATTTGAAATCACAAGCTTTCGGAGCTGCTGCTCCTTCGTCAGGTGACGAAGGAGCAGCAGCTCCGAAAGCTTGTGATTTCAAATAAAACTGTTGGACTATAACCTGGTGTTGTGCGACTTCTCACTTTTGTCCACCCCAGTCCAACACAGGCATCTCCGCATCATGTACAAGTACACCCAGGTCCCTCTGAATGCAAACATTTCCCAGTCTCTCACCATTCAAAAAATATTCTGCTTTTTTGTTTTTCCTACCAAAGTGGATAACTTCATTCACACTTCCCCACATTGTATTCCATTTGCCCACTCAGTCAACCTGTCTATATCTCTCTGCAGCTTCTTTGCGTCCTCTTCACAGCTTACTTTCCCACCTAACTTTGTATCATCAGCAAACTTGAATATGTTACACTCAGTCCCTTCATCTAAGTCATTGATATAGATTGTAAATAGCTGAGGCCCAAGCACTGATCCTTGCAGTACTCCGCTAGTTACAGCCTGCCAACCCGAAAAAGTCCCATTTATTCCTACTCTCTGTTTTATGGCCATTAACCAATCCTCAATCCATGCTAATATATTACCCCCAATCCCATGAGTCCTAATTTTGTGTAATAACCTCTTGTATGGCACCTTATCGAATGCTTTTTCAAAATCCAAATACACCACATCCATTGGTTCCCCCTTATCCATCCTACTAGTTACATCTTCAAAAAACTCTAACAGATTTGTCAAACACGATTTCCCTTTCAGAAAACCAAGCTGACTCTGCCTAATCATATTACGATTTTCTAAGTGCTCTGTTACCACGTCCCTAATAATAGATTCTAGCAGTTTGGCTACGACTGATGTCAGGCTAACTGGCCTATAGTTCCCCGTTTTTTCTCTTCCTCCTTTCTTAAATAGTGGGATTAAGTTTGCTACCTTCCAATCCTTGGGGACTGTTCTAGAATCTAGGGAATTCGGGATGATTAATACCAGTGCATCCACTATCTCTGCAGCTGCCTCTTGTAAAACCCTAGGATGCAGGTCGTCAGGTCCAGGGGATTTGTCGCCACTTAGTCCCATTCATTTCTCCAGTACTATGTCTTTACTTAGAGTCATAATGGCACAGAAGGAGGCCATTCAGCCCATCGAGTCCGTGCCAGCTCTCTGTAGAGCAATCCAGTCAGTCCCATCCCCCCGCTCTATCCCCGTAGCCCTGCAAGTTTATTTCCCTCAAGTGCCTATCCAGTCTTCCCTTGAAAACATTGAGTGTCTCTGCTTCCACCACTAACGTCAGCAGCGAGTCCCAGGTCCTCACCACTTGCTGCATAAAAAAGTTTTTCCTCACGTCCCCCCTGTATCTCTTGCCCAAAACCTTAATTCTGTGTCCCCTAGTCCTTGTACCATCAACTAGTGGGAACAGCCTTTCCCCGTCTAGCATATCCAAACCCGTCATAATTTGAACAACTCTATCAAATCACCCCTCGACCTCCTTTGCTCTAATGAAAACAAATCCAGCTTTTCCAACCTGTCCTTGTAGCTAAGATCCCCCATCCCCAGAGCCATTCTGGAAAATCTCCTCTGCACCCTCTCAAGGGCCTTCACAACCTTCCTAAAGTGTGGTGACCAGAACTGGACACAATACTCCAGTTGTGGCCTAACCAGCACTTTATAAAGGTTCAGCATAACTTCTCTACTTTTGTACTCATTACCTCTATTATGAAGCCCAAGTTCCCATATGCTTTGTTAACCACTCTCTCAATATGTCCTGCCACCTTCAGGGACCTATGCACATTAACTCCAGATCCCTCTGTCCCTGCACATTCTTTAAAACTGTGCCATTAAGTGTATATTGCCTCTCCCTGTTCCTTCTGCCAAAATGCATCACCTCACACTTCTCTGTATTAAATTCCATCTGCCACTTGTCTGCCCATTCTGCTAGTCTTTCTATGTCCTGTTGCAGTCAATTAGTATCATCCTCACTGTTTGTCACACCCCCAAGTTTGGTGTCATCAGCAAATTTAGAAATTCTACTCTGTATTCCAATATCCAGGTCATTTATATATGTCAAATAAAGCAGTGGCCCCAGCACTGACCCTGGGGGAACACCACTGTCTACCATACTCCAGTCTGAAAAACAGCCATTTACCACAAATCACTGTTTTCTGTACTTAAGCCAATTCCTTATCCAAGCTGCCACTGACCCACCTATTCCATGAGCCCCAATTTTGTTAACCAGCCTTCTATGTGGTTCTTTGCCAAATGCCTTCCGAAAATCCATGTAGACAACATCCATTGCATTCCCTTCATCAATCCTCCCTGTTACTTCATCAAAAAATTCAATTAGATCAGTCAAACATGATCTGCCTTTTACAAATCCGTGTTGGCTCTCCTTAATTAGCTTAAACCTCTTCAAGTGCCTGTTAATTTTTTCCTTGATTATTGTTTCTAAACTTTACCCACCACTGATGTTAAACTGATCAGCCTGTATTTACTAGGATTGTCCCGATACCCTTTAGAAACATAGAAACATAGAAAATAGGTACAGGAGTAGACCATTCGGTCCTTCGAGCCTGCACCGCCATTCAATGCGTTCATGGCTGAACATGCTACCTCAGTACCCCATTCCTGCTTTCTCGCCATACCCCTTGATCCCCTTAGTTATGAGTGTTATATCTAACTCCCTTTTGAATATATTTAGCGAACTGGCCTCAACAACCTTCTGTGGAAGAGAATTCCATAGATTCACCACTCTCTGGGTGAAGAAGTTCCTCCTCAGCTCAGTCCTAAATGGCTTCCCCTTAATCCTTAGACTGTGACCCCTGGTTCTAGTTTTCCCTACCATTGGGAACATTCTGCCTGCATCTAATTTGTCTAAACCAGTCAGGATTTTAAATGTCTCTATAAGATCCCCCCTCATTCTTCTGAACTCCAGAGGATACAAGTTCAGTTGACCCAATCTTTCTTGATATGTCAGTCCGGCCATCCCAGGAATCAATCTAGTGAACCTTCGCTGCACTCCCTCAATAGCAAGAATGTCCTTCCTTAAGTTAGGAGACCAAAACTGCGCACAATACTCCAGGTGTGGCCTCACCAAGGCCCTGTACAACTGCAGCATCACCTCCCTACTCCTGTACTCAAATCCCCTTACTATGAAGGCCATCATTCCGTTTGCTTTCTTGACTGCCTGCTGCACTTGCATTCCCACCTTCAGTGACTGATGTACCATGATGCCCAGGTCTCGTTGCACCTCCCCTTTCCCTAATCTGCCACCATTCAGGTAATAGTCCGCCTCTCTATTTTTACCACCAAAGTGGATAACCTCACATTTATCCACATTGTACTTCATCTGCCATACATTTGCCCATTCACCCAACCTGTCCAAGTCACTCTGTAGCCTCCTAGCATCCTCCTCATTGTTCACACTGCCTCCCAATTTAGTGTCATCCGCAAATTTGGAGATATTACATTTAATCCCTTCGTCCAAATCATTAATATATAATGTAAACAGCTGGGGTCCCAGCACCGAACCCTGCGGTACCCCGCTGGTCACTGCCTGCCATTCTGAAAAGTACCCATTTACTCCTACTCTTTGTTTCCTGTGTGCCAACCAGTTCTCAATCCACGTCAACACATTACCCCCAATCCCATGTGCTTTCTTGAACAATGGTGTCACATTTGCCACTTTCTAATCCTCAGGCACCTCCCTCGCATCAGAATTACTAAATCATAGGATCTACCTTGAGTGAAAGCAATAACTCGCACCAATATCAAATGCATATTAGGGATGGGCAATAAATGCTGGCCTTGCTAGTGATACCCACTTCCCAGGAATGAACAAAAAAGAATTAGTGCCAAAAGTGGCTTAACATACACTGATCAGGAAATATACCCCACAGTTTCTAAAACTGTTGTGTGTGTTTATGCATTGTTCATGTAATTAAATCATAGAATCATGGAAATTTACAGCACAGAAGGAGGCCATTTGGCCCATCTTGTCTGTGCCGGCCGACAAAGAGCTATCCAGCCTAATCCCACTTTCCAGCACTTGGTCCGTAGCCTTGTGGGTTATGGTACTTCTAGTGCATATTCAAGTACTTTTTAAATTATGATGAGGGTGGAGGATGGAGAAAGATTCTAGCAATAGATTTTTGTTTCAATTTCCTTGGAAAATGATTTAAATGGAAAATTTATAAATGATAGAAGTATTCACAAAGTAGTGGTTGCCCTATCAAATATTTACCCATTGTGTGGGGAAAAATTGCAATCCCCGCATGACTGGTTCAAAAATTAAAATGAGTACACTCAAAGCCCCAATATACACATAGGGCATCATTTTGCAAGGCTCTGTTCCTGGCATGGAGCCTTGTGGCGAGTGTGGGCCAGACAATCAGGGCTATAATGTTGTAGCCCTAACTCCACTATCACACTTGTTACAAGCAAGGATCTGTGCCAGGAGCAGAGGTTTTGAAATCATCAGCCCCATAATCTGAAATCAGAACCTTCAAGCTCCAGTATGCCCAGAGGGGCCAATTGCGTGCTCGTCTGTGCTGGTTGTACAGTCAGAGAACAAAAGCATGGGATCAGAAAGTTAGGTGTGCAGGCGGTTTTGCAGCCAATTCCTTCCTTCCTCCTGGGACTTTTCGCTTGCTGCATTTTGTGTGCCTAGAGTGCTTTCACTCGAGGTACATCCTATGATTTAGTACTTCTGGCACAGAGCTTTGCACCATAAAGGTTACGTCATTTTGCTGAAGCCTCGTTAAAGCCCCAGAATGCATGCAAAAATATTTGTAACAATACCTAATGGGATTCTCTGGCTTTTATGGCAGGATATTTGTCTTCAAACCCATCTTACATAGAATTACATATGGCCCCGATATTAACTCAGAGCCGGGAAGAGAGCGGGGGAGGAAGATTTTCGGACGGGAAACCTGGAAGGAAGGGTTCCCCGCCAAATTTAACGGGTAAATTGGACATAGGAAAATAGGAACATAGTAACATAGGAGCATAGGAACAGGCCATTCAGCCCCTCGAGCCTGTTCCACCATTCAATTAATTAGATCTTAACTCTATTTACTTACATTGATTCCAGGGGGGAGAAATTCAGTATCGCCCCATTTGGGGCGCAATTATCGGCCAGGCGCCAAGATTGGTGCCTGGCGCTAATTATTGCCTCCGACTGCAAACTTGACTTTTATCGCACCTGGAGGTGATTGGAGCGCTAAATCAGGCACTACACACCTGTCTTAAGGCGCAAAGGCCGAGGAGTGAGGCGCTAACTCAGAGCACGGGCGCAGCGCAGGTGCTGTCAGTTAGCGATGGAACACAGACACACTGGCGCCGGACAGTTCTTAAAGGGGAGGGTCGATCTTGCACTCCAGCCACACCCTGCTCATTGGAGCCTTGAATCTCGGCCTGGAGAGACCAGTGCCTAAATCTTCCAGCCAAGGACTATGGAGAGGGTGAGAGAACAAGTTCAGCGCTTCAGCGAGCGGGCCTTGGATGCTCTGGTTGGCGCGGTGGAGCGCAGAAGATCTAAACTCTTCCCTGAGAGTGGCAGGAGGCCTTTGCCGTGCGAGTACAGAAGAGTGTGGAGGGAGGTGGCTCAGAGCGTATCCTCCAGGAGCATGGTGCCCAGGACCCATATACAATGTCGAAAAAAGTTCAACAACCTCACTCGGATCGTCAGGGTGAGTGGCTTTTTTTCAATACCTCTCCATCCCTCCATCTCAACCTCACTCTATGGCCAGAGGGTTTTAAAACCTCAATGTACAACACTCATCCAACACCTATGGCCCTCTCATGAAACACACACGCACATTCCACACTTTGCATACAGTAAGGGCTATTCACCTATGGGAGGCACATCAGGCAAGACCATGGCTGCATACAGTAAGGGCTATTCACCTATGGGAGGCACATCAGGCAAGACCATGGCTGTATATTTACTCAGACGCCGTCCTTTTTCTTGCAGGCCAAGCTATCTCATAATAGGAGACAGCAGCAACGGACGGGTGGAGGGCGGCCTCAGCTGCAACCCCTCAGCGATCTTGAGGCGCGCGTCCACAGGATTGTGGCAAGCCGGGTGATCGGTCCCGTCGCCACTGGAGATGCTGACCCCGTTCTGGACAGCAATGGTAAGGTCATCACCTTTTTGTCCTCTCTCCTTCCACTTGTCCCTCACAACACCAGCCTTTGACACTTTCAATCCAACTTACTAAATCGCTGCACTCATTCCTCCCTTACTGCCCCCCTGTCCTCACGCTAAAGCCACTCTTGTACCTCCCTGCTTTCGGATGGTGATTCACCAGCTGAGGAGACGGGCCCTCAAGCTGCCAGTGGGAGTGAAGCTGCAGCCGAGGAGGAAGATGAAGGCGGAGCATCAGCGCCACCCTCTCCCGAGGAAGCCCATGCCCACACTGGGAACACGCCTTCCCTGGAGGGGAGCAGGGGGGAAGGGTCTGATGAGGGTGAAGCTCCAGGACCCAGCGGGCTGCAGCAACGCCATGGGGGTAGGGAAGCTCGGGGGCCTTCTCCCCGGAGGGAGAGTATGCCAGTGAGTCCTACTGCACTGGACGCAGAGGAGGAGCGGCTCATCGCTGAAATGAACACCCAGGCGGTGGGCATGCACACTGAGCTCATGGGTGCAGTGGGAAGGGTGCCCGAATGCATTGAATCACTGGCAAGGAGTGTGGAGCACTTCGCTGTAGCACAGGCGAATGCCACACTAAAGCTTAGTGCTGCAATTCAGTCACTGGCTGCCATGAACCCATCTCAGACTGCTCTCATGCAGACTCAGATTGAGGCCACGCGAGCACTGACTGCTGCCATCCTCGATGGTTCGTACACATTTCCCCGGGGCTCTCACCGCATCGCAGCAGGCCAGCAATCTGTGCTCCAGCAGAATGATCCGGATGCTGAAGTGCTGCCCCGTGGGAGTGCCAGTGTGTCGGTCGAGCAGGGAGTTGCTGTCCTCTCTCAAGATGACAGCATTCCTGCTGCCACCACTGTCACTTCTCCACTGCACTTGCCACCGCCTGTAGGACAGACTGCTGCCGCCCATGCAGAGTTGGTGCAGTCTGCAGCCGGGCCCTCCAGGCCCAGAGCTGGTTGAGGCTGTCCTTCAAGGGCATCTGCAGTCTCAGGTTCTGACAATCAGCAGCCTTCCACCAGCCTTGCTGCAGCCACTGAGGTCCCATTACGGAGGAGCAGTAGGGTGGGAAGGGGGGAAGTGCGCAAGGGAAGGAGATCACCCTCGAAGGGCAAAAAGTAGGAGGTGTGACAAAATGTTGGTCATTTTTTTATTAAAGGCTGAGGTTCGTGGTCAAACTTTTGAACATTATCTCCAGGTTATGAGAACCAGTTATGTTAATGACTGTGTTTTTGTGTTTCTTTCTATTAGTTTGTCATGAGGAAATGACACACACAGAGTTTGTGAAATAAATAAGTTTTTGTATTCAAAATGTACATGTTTGGTCTTTGGAATCATTGCTGCCTTCGCCGGCTTAGGGGTTGCGGGTTGGTTTCATTCATGTTGTTCTCAATGGCAGAAGCCATTTCCTCAGCAGGGGCCTAGAAGCGGCTTGCTATCAGCCGTTGACGGACGGCCCTTCCAGTTTCTACATTGTGGGCCTCCCTCCCGCCTTGGTGCTGCTGATGATCATCCTCCTCCTCTTCCTCCTCCTCTTCCTCCTCCTCCTCTGGTGGTGCTCCAAGGCCTGGTGGCATTGGCTGGGTCCTGAGGATTGCCAGGTTATGCAGCATGCAGCACACAACTACGAAGTGGGAAACTCGCTCAGGCGAGTACTGCAGGGCTCCTCCAGAATGGTCCAGACAGCAGAACCGTTGCTTGAGCACGCCGATTGTGTGCTCAACGATGTTCCCGGTAGCTTGATGGCTCTCGTTGTACCGCAGCTCAGCAGGGGTGTTGGGCGTACAGAGCGGTGTCATCAGCCAGGTGCTCAGTGTATATCCCTCGTCCCCGAGAAGCCAACCAACTGGCTGATGCGGTGCCTGGAAAAGTTCTGCCACAGTAGTCTGGCGCAGGATGAATGCATCGTGGCAGCTGCCAGGATAGTGGGCATTGACAGCGAGTATCAGCTGTCTGTGGTCACAGACCAACTGAGCGTTTAAGGAATGGAACCCCTTTCTGTTGCGGAAATCCTTGGCATTCTCATGCGGAGCACGCAAAGCCACATGCGTGCAGTCAATGGCGCCCTGCACCATGGGGAAGCCCGCTATCCTAGCAAAGCCCATTGCGCGTTCTTGCTGCTTGTCTGGGGTCATGGGGAAAGAGATGTACTCTCGTCTCCTTTTAAAGAGGGCATTTGTGACCTGATGGATGCAGCAATGCACCGCGAACTGGGGGATATTGGCGATGTCCCCAGTAGCTGATTGAAATGAGCTAGTGGCATAAAAGTTCAGAGCCACTGTGATCTTCACTGCCACCGACAGAGACGTCCTGGACCTCAGTTGAGGCTGCAGATCTGGCTGCAGCAGGTGGCAGAGCTCAGTGACTACCTCCTTGCTGAAGCGCAGCCTTCACAAACACTGCTCCTCAGACATATTAATATATGTGAATTGTTGGCGATATACCCTGGGAGGGTAAGGTCTCCTGTATAGAGGCCTGGCCATGATTGCCACTCTCTCTCTGCGTCTCTGTGTCCTCCGATTCTGGTGGCGCAGGACGACGCCCCAATCAGTGCAGCCTCCATAGTCTCTTGGCAATCAAAGTTATGAAGGTCAAAAACCAAAGTACCTGCAAAGTTATGATCAGTAGCCAAAACTACCTCACACCGCGTTGACTCAATGCAGAAGTCTCTCTTTCTCTCTCTCCGAATCTCTCTCTCTCTCTCAGAATGAGTGGTGCAAAAATGTCTACCACAGAGAAAGACAAAAATGAGAAGTCGCACAACACCAGGTTATAGTCCAACAGTTTTATTTAAAATTACGAGCTTTCGGAGCGCTGCTCCTTCTTCAGGTACAAGTACAGTGAGGGAATACAAATCGGCAGTATATATACACAGAGAGCAATTTGTCTGCAGAGATACAATCTGTTAGGAAGGCATTACATCAAAGACACCTCAGAATACAGAGAAAGACAGGAAGAGGCCCCCTTTAAATAGCGTCCCCCCAGCCCCACGGCGACTGGGGAGCGTTCCAGTCTTCCGGTCGTTGGTTGCGCCAGGCGGAAAGGATGGGGGCGCCACTCAATTTCCGCTCCGGGGCGCCACAAGGGCGTTGCACCCTCGTATGACGTCAAGATCTGCGTGCGCAGGAGATCGCGGTGGTAAAGTTTAGCGCCACCGCAAAATGTCTAGTTAATTTCGCGAGCAGCGCAAACGTTACTGCGCCAGGGCGCTAGTTGCGTTACCCCCCATTAGCGCCCTCTTAAGGCGCTAATGGGAGGCGCAACCAACTGAATTTTTCCCCCAAAATCTCTTAATACCCTTGCCGAACAAAAATCTATCGATATCAGTTTTGAAATTTTCAATTGACCCCGAGCCTCAACAGCTTGTTGAGGAGAGAGTTTTAGATTTCCACAACCCTTTGTGTGAAGAAGTGCTTCCTGACATCACACCTGAACGGCCTAGCTCTAATTTTAAGGTTATGCCCCCTTGTTCTGAACTCCCCCACCAGAGGAAATAGTTTCTCTTGATCTCCTCTATTAAATCCCTTAAGCATCTTAAACACCTCAATTAGATCACCCCTTAATTTTCTATAGTCAAGAGAATACAAGCCTAGTCTATGCAATCGACTTCCTCATAATTTAACCCTTTTAGACCTGGTATCATTCTGGTGAGTCTGCGCTGCCCTCCCCCCCCCCACCCCCCCCTCCAAGGCCAATAAATCCTTCCTGAGGTGCGGTGCCCAGGACTGAACACAATACTCCAGACGGGGTCTACCCAGAGCTTTATATAACTGTAACGTAACTGCACCCCTTTATGTTCCAGCCCACTTGAGATGTAGACCAACATTCCATTAGCCTTTTTAATTATTTTTTGTACCTGTCCACTGGCTTTTAGTGATTTCTGTACTTTGGACCCCTAAATCTCTCTGCTCCTCCACAGTTCCGAGCTTCTGGCCATTTGGAGAATACTCTGATCGATCTTGCTTCGGTCCAAGTTGGATGACCTCACACTTCCCCACGTTGAACTCCATCTGCCGCAATTTCCAATCCCTGTGCATTGGAAAGTCTTTGATCCATTTTTGTCTGTGGACAGAGGGAGATGAGACAGAGACGGGACACAAGCTGGCGGATGAGATGTTTGATATAGGAAGGTTATGAAGACAGTCATGTTTATGAAAGAGAAAGCTGTGATGGCTTTTGCAGGGACAAAGAGGTTAGAAATGCTGGAGGATAGTTACAAGCCATCTTGTTTCAGCAAGTAAGACAACCTACTGAAGTGGGGTGGTGTTTTTATTTTATTCGTTTATGGGATCTGGGCATCGCTGGCAAGGCCAGCATTTATTGCCCATCCCTAGTTGCCCTTGAGAAGGTGGTGGTGAGCCACCTTCTTGAACCGCTGCAGTCTGTGTGGTGAAGGTACTCCCACAGTGCTGTTAGGTAGGGAATTCCAGGATTTTGACCCAGCGACGATGAAGGATCAGCGATATACTTCTAAGTCAGGATGGTGCGTGACTTGGTGTTGCATGCTTTATATTTAATTTATTATTGTTTGAAGAAAAGTTTAAGATAAGTGAGTACCATCATAATTACTGTTCTATATGTTCACCTTACTGTGAAATAAAGCAGTGGAATGATCTGTAGTGGGCCTCAACTCACCAGTGTTCACTAGGTCCACACTCTGAGAGATTGAAGAAGCATATGTGCAAAAGACACAAATATCCTGTCCGTATCACAAGGGGATTCTATTGTTATGTGCCTGTTATGTACGCTGTCATATAATTAGATACAGGGTAATGTGAGTCAACTCCCAAAACGTAAGATGCTCAAATCGTTTATGAGAATAACTGATGCCAATGAACCAGAGACAAATGGCAGACCCAAGTCCTCCTGCTGGCAAAGATAAAAAGGAAACTATTAATGCTATTAATCTGAAATAAAGATAGAAAATGCTGACTGTACACAGCAGGTCAGTCTCTATCTGTAATGAGAAAAACAGGTTTACACTTTGGGTGTAGACCCTTTATCAGAACTGGCAAGATCAGGTCGAGGGATAGACCTTTATGAAGTTGACCAAGACAAAGAGGGGAACCTCGAATTTGTTATTACCAATATTACAGTGTCAGCTGTGGCTCAGGTGATAGCACCCTCACCTCTGAGTCATGAAGATTATGGGTTCAAGTCCCACTCCATGAGACTTGAGCACAAAAATCCAGGCTGACACTCCAGTGCAGTGCTGAGGGAGCACTGCACCGTCGGAGGTGCCGTCTTTCGGATGAGGCGTTAAACCGAGGCCCCGTCTGCCCTCTCAGGTGGACGTAAAAGATACCATGGCCACTATTTCGCAGAGGAGCAGGGGAGTTATCCCCGGTGTCCTGGCCAATATTTATCCCTCGATCAACATCACTAAAAAACAGATTATCTGGCCGTTATCACATTGCTGTTTGTGGGAGCTTGCTGTGCACAAATTGGCTGCCGCGTTTCCCACATTACAACAGTGACTATACTTCAAAAAGTACTTCATTGGCTGTAAAGCGCTTTGGGAGGTCCGGTGGTCATGAAAGGCGCTATATAAATGCAAGCCTTTCTTTCTTCCTTTATCGGGTTTGGGCTGAGGAGGAGTGCCAGTCAACTCTGGAGGGAAACCTTGTGATCCATACTCAAATATCACCCCAACACAGGGGGTGGAGGCAAATACAATCATGGTGTTACAGTTAACATTAAACTACTAATCATTTATGCACCAGCAGCAGAAAGGGAGTTGTTTTTTCTACCAATTAAAATGAAACTGTAAACAACCCCCCCCCTCCCACATAACACAAGTGCAAGCCATTTAGGACTGAGAAGAGGAGGAATTTCTTCACCCAGAGAGTGGTGAACCTGTGGAATTCTCTACCACAGAAGGCAGTAGAGGCCAATTCATTAAATATATTCAAGAAGGAGTTAGATATATTTCTTAAGGCTAAAGGGATCAAGGGATATGGGGAGAAAGCAGGGACAGGGTACTGAATTTGGATGATCAGCCATGATCTCATTGAATGGCGGAGCAGGCTCGAGGGGCCGAATGGCCTACTCCTGCTCCTATCTTCTATGCTTCTATGTTTGGACCAACACCACAGCACAAACATAGCTGTCTCTGCCTAGTTTAATGTCCTTTACATAAATAACATTTACTTAAATTAAAGGCTCAATAGAGTGGAGGGATGTTCGAGGTGTAGGAGAAATCAATTCTGTATACTCATCTGCAGCACTGATGGGATATATGCGACCGTTCTGCTTTTATATTTATATGGTGCAAACTGCAAGGCGTTGAATTCCCTTCAAGAGAGTGCAGGTTCCAACCCCAGCACAACCTGTGGTTGTTCTTTATTAGTTAATGGTAACGGTCACAAGTTGGTGGTGGAGTGCCTCAACTGAGGATGAGGAAACGTCAGCAGAATGATCTATGCTGCACAGTTTCAGTTCAGAATGACACTGGGAAATCTGCAACCTACAGCATTCCACTTTAAGGAGGAGTGTAGAGATGGGAAGGCAGAGCAAGCAAATAGTAGGTTGGCTCAATGCCAATCTATTTTGCCTCTTAAGCTATACTTCTCTCCCACATATACACCCACATACCTTTTCCATTTCTGCTCTCCTTTTTGCTTCTCTTTAGACCTGAGTTTGTGCTAATCACCTGCTTGTGCCCACTCACGCTTTTTAAATGGACATACTCTGCCTGAAAAAGTGTATGTAAGCAAAATGAAATGAGCAGTATTAATTTCAGTTGCAATGCTGATCATGAGGCAGAGATGCCGGTGTTGGACTGGGGTGGACAAAAGTGAGAAGTCGCACAACACCAGGTTATAGTCCAACAGTTTTATTTGAAATCACAAGCTTTCGCAGCGCTGCTCCTTCATCAGGTGAAGTGTCACCTGACGAAGGAGCAGCAGCTCCGAAAGCTTGTGATTTCAAATAGAACTGTTGGACTATAACCTGGTGTTGTGCGACTTCTCAATGCTGATCATGGTTGACTATTCTGTTAACACATTCCGATTGAGTTCATATGAAAATTGGCCACTTGCACGAGATACAGGACTGGTTGTCATTGTTTTTATCTGTTCCTGGGATGTGGGCATCGCTGGCAAGGTCAGCATTTATTGCCCATCCCTAGTTGCCCTTGAGAAGGTGGTGGTGAGCCGCCTTCTTGAACCGCTGCAGTCCGTGTGGTGAAGGTACTCCCACAGTGCTGTTAGGGAGGGAGTTCCAGGATTTTGACCCAGCGACGATAAAGGAACGGCAATATATTTCCAAGTCAGGATGGTGTGTGACTTGGAGGGGAACTTGGAGGTGATGGTGTTCCCATGTGCCTGCTGCCCTTGTCCTTCTAGATGGTAGGGGTTGCAGGTTTCGGAGTTGCTGTCGAAGAAGCCTTGGCAGTGTCCATGGAAAGAGATACAGAAGTGGACGTCATTCCCCATGCAGTGAGGTACAGGAGTGGATGTCATTCCCCATGGAGTGAGGTACAGGAGTGGATGTAATTACCCATGGAGTGAGGAACAGGAGTGGATGTCATTCCCCATGGAGTGAGGAACAGGAGTGGATGTCATTCCCCATGGAGTGAGGTACAGGAGTGGATGTCATTCCCCATGGAGTGAAGTACAGGAGTGGATGTCATTCCCCATGGAGTGAGGAACAGGAGTGGATGTCATTCCCCATGGAGTGAAGTACAGGAGTGGATGTCATTCCCCATGCAGTGAAGTACAGGAGTGGATGTCATTCCCCATGGAGTGAGGTACAGGAGTGGATGTCATTCCCCATGGAGTGAAGTACAGGAGTGGATGTCATTCCCCATGGAGTGAAGTACAGGAGTGGATGTCATTCCCCATGGAGTGAAGTACAGGAGTGGATGTCATTCCCCAAGGAGTGAAGTACAGGAGTGGATGTCATTCCCCATGGAGTGAAGTACAGGAGTGGATGTCATTCCCCATGGAGTGAGGAACAGGAGTGGATGTCATTCCCCATGGAGTGAGGAACAGGAGTGGACGTCATTCCCCATGGAGTGAGGAACAGGAGTGGATGTCATTCCCCATGGAGTGAGGAACAGGAGTGGATGTCATTCCCCATGGAGTGAAGTACAGGAGTGGATGTCATTCCCCATGGAGTGAGGAACAGGAGTGGATGTCATTCCCCATGGAGTGAGGTACAGAAGTGGACGTCATTCCCCATGGAGTGAGGTACAGGAGTGGATGTCATTCCCCATGGAGTGAGGAACAGGAGTGGACATCATTCCCCATGGAGTGAGGAACAGGAGTGGATGTCATTCCCATGGAGTGAGGAACAGAGTGGATGTCATTCCCCATGGAGTGAAGTACAGGAGTGGATGTCATTCCCCATGGAGTGAAGTACAGGAGTGGATGTCATTCCCCATGGAGTGAAGTACAGGAGTGGATGTCATTCTCCATGGAGTGAAGTACAGGAGTGGATGTCATTCCCCATGGAGTGAAGTACAGGAGTGGATGTCATTCCCCATGGAGTGAGGAACAGGAGTGGATGTCATTCCCCATGGAGTGAGGAACAGGAGTGGACGTCATTCCCCATGGAGTGAGGAACAGGAGTGGATGTCATTCCCCATGGAGTGAGGAACAGGAGTGGACGTCATTCCCCATGGAGTGAGGTACAGAAGTGGACGTCATTCCCCATGGAGTGAGGTACAGGAGTGGATGTCATTCCCCATGGAGTGAGGAACAGGAGTGGACATCATTCCCCATGGAGTGAGGAACAGGAGTGGACGTCATTCCCCATGGAGTGAGGAACAGGAGTGGACGTCATTCCCCATGGAGTGAGGAACAGGAGTGGATGTCATTCCCCATGGAGTGAAGTACAGGAGTGGATGTCATTCCCCATGGAGTGAGGAACAGGAGTGGATGTCATTCCCCATGGAGTGAGGTACAGGAGTGGATGTCATTCCCCATGGAGTGAAGTACAGGAGTGGATGTCATTCCCCATGGAGTGAGGTACAGGAGTGGATGTCATTCCCCATGGAGTGAGGTACAGGAGTGGATGTCATTCCCCATGGAGTGAGGTACAGGAGTGGATGTCATTCCCCATGGAGTGAAGTACAGGAGTGGATGTCATTCCCCATGGAGTGAAGTACAGGAGTGGATGTCATTCCCCATGGAGTGAGGAACAGGAGTGGATGTCATTCCCCATGGAGTGAGGTACAGGAGTGGATGTCATTCCCCATGGAGTGAGGTACAGGAGTGGATGTCATTCCCCATGGAGTGAGGTACAGGAGTGGATGTCATTCCCCATGGAGTGAGGTACAGGAGTGGATGTCATTCCCCATGGAGTGAGGTACAGGAGTGGATGTCATTCCCCATGGAGTGAGGAACAGGAGTGGATGTCATTCCCCATGGAGTGAGGAACAGGAGTGGATGTCATTCCCCATGGAGTGAGGAACAGGAGTGGATGTCATTCCCCATGGAGTGAAGTACAGGAGTGGATGTCATTCCCCATGGAGTGAAGTACAGGAGTGGATGTCATTCCCCATGGAGTGAGGTACAGGAGTGGATGTCATTCCCCATGGAGTGAAGTACAGGAGTGGATGTCATTCCCCATGGAGTGAAGTACAGGAGTGGATGTCATTCCCCATGGAGTGAGGTACAGGAGTGGATGTCATTCCCCATGGAGTGAAGTACAGGAGTGGATGTCATTCCCCATGGAGTGAGGTACAGGAGTGGATGTCATTCCCCATGGAGTGAGGTACAGGAGTGGATGTCATTCCCCATGGAGTGAGGTACAGGAGTGGATGTCATTCCCCATGGAGTGAAGTACAGGAGTGGATGTCATTCCCCATGGAGTGAGGAACAGGAGTGGATGTCATTCCCCATGGAGTGAGGTACAGGAGTGGATGTCATTCCCCATGGAGTGAAGTACAGGAGTGGATGTCATTCCCCATGGAGTGAGGAACAGGAGTGGATGTCATTCCCCATGGAGTGAAGTACAGGAGTGGATGTCATTCCCCATGGAGTGAGGAACAGGAGTGGATGTCATTCCCCATGGAGTGAGGTACAGGAGTGGATGTCATTCCCCATGGAGTGAAGTACAGGAGTGGATGTCATTCCCCATGGAGTGAGGAACAGGAGTGGATGTCATTCCCCATGGAGTGAGGAACAGGAGTGGATGTCATTCCCCATGGAGTGAGGAACAGGAGTGGATGTCATTCCCCATGGAGTGAAGTACAGGAGTGGATGTCATTCCCCATGGAGTGAGGAACAGGAGTGGATGTCATTCCCCATGGAGTGAGGTACAGGAGTGGATGTCATTCCCCATGGAGTGAGGTACAGGAGTGGATGTCATTCCCCATGGAGTGAGGAACAGGAGTGGATGTCATTCCCCATGGAGTGAGGTACAGGAGTGGATGTCATTCCCCATGGAGTGAAGTACAGGAGTGGATGTCATTCCCCATGGAGTGAAGTACAGGAGTGGATGTCATTCCCCATGGAGTGAGTACAGGAGTGGATGTCATTCCCCATGGAGTGAGGTACAGGAGTGGATGTCATTCCCCATGGAGTGAAGTACAGGAGTGGATGTCATTCCCCATGGAGTGAGGTACAGGAGTGGATGTCATTCCCCATGGAGTGAGTACAGGAGTGGATGTCATTCCCCATGGAGTGAGGAACAGGAGTGGATGTCATTCCCCATGGAGTGAGGAACAGGAGTGGACTGTCATTCCCCATGGAGTGAGGAACAGGAGTGGATGTCATTCCCCATGGAGTGAGGAACAGGAGTGGATGTCATTCCCCATGGAGTGAGGTACAGGAGTGGATGTCATTCCCCATGGAGTGAGGAACAGGAGTGGATGTCATTCCCCATGGAGTGAGGTACAGAGTGGACGTCATTCCCCATGGAGTGAGGTACAGGAGTGGATGTCATTCCCCATGGAGTGAGGAACAGGAGTGGACGTCATTCCCCATGGAGTGAGGAACAGGAGTGGATGTCATTCCCCATGGAGTGAGGAACAGGAGTGGATGTCATTCCCCATGGAGTGAGGAACAGGAGTGGATGTCATTCCCCATGGAGTGAAGTACAGGAGTGGATGTCATTCCCCATGGAGTGAGGAACAGGAGTGGATGTCATTCCCCATGGAGTGAGGTACAGGAGTGGATGTCATTCCCCATGGAGTGAGTACAGGAGTGGATGTCATTCCCCATGGAGTGAGGTACAGGAGTGGATGTCATTCCCCATGGAGTGAGGTACAGGAGTGGATGTCATTCCCCATGGAGTGAGGTACAGGAGTGGATGTCATTCCCCATGGAGTGAAGTACAGGAGTGGATGTCATTCCCCATGGAGTGAGGAACAGGAGTGGATGTCATTCCCCATGGAGTGAGGTACAGGAGTGGATGTCATTCCCCATGGAGTGAGGTACAGGAGTGGATGTCATTCCCCATGGAGTGAGGTACAGGAGTGGATGTCATTCCCCATGGAGTGAGGTACAGGAGTGGATGTCATTCCCCATGGAGTGAGGTACAGGAGTGGATGTCATTCCCCATGGAGTGAGGAACAGGAGTGGATGTCATTCCCCATGGAGTGAGGAACAGGAGTGGATGTCATTCCCCATGGAGTGAGGAACAGGAGTGGATGTCATTCCCCATGGAGTGAAGTACAGGAGTGGATGTCATTCCCCATGGAGTGAAGTACAGGAGTGGATGTCATTCCCCATGGAGTGAGGTACAGGAGTGGATGTCATTCCCCATGGAGTGAGTACAGGAGTGGATGTCATTCCCCATGGAGTGAGTACAGGAGTGGATGTCATTCCCCATGGAGTGAGGTACAGGAGTGGATGTCATTCCCCATGGAGTGAAGTACAGGAGTGGATGTCATTCCCCATGGAGTGAGGTACAGGAGTGGATGTCATTCCCCATGGAGTGAGGTACAGGAGTGGATGTCATTCCCCATGGAGTGAGGTACAGGAGTGGATGTCATTCCCCATGGAGTGAAGTACAGGAGTGGATGTCATTCCCCATGGAGTGAGGAACAGGAGTGGATGTCATTCCCCATGGAGTGAGGTACAGGAGTGGATGTCATTCCCCATGGAGTGAAGTACAGGAGTGGATGTCATTCCCCATGGAGTGAGGAACAGGAGTGGATGTCATTCCCCATGGAGTGAGGTACAGGAGTGGATGTCATTCCCCATGGAGTGAGGAACAGGAGTGGATGTCATTCCCCATGGAGTGAGGTACAGGAGTGGATGTCATTCCCCATGGAGTGAAGTACAGGAGTGGATGTCATTCCCCATGGAGTGAGGAACAGGAGTGGATGTCATTCCCCATGGAGTGAGGAACAGGAGTGGATGTCATTCCCCATGGAGTGAAGTACAGGAGTGGATGTCATTCCCCATGGAGTGAGGAACAGGAGTGGATGTCATTCCCCATGGAGTGAAGTACAGGAGTGGATGTCATTCCCCATGGAGTGAAGTACAGGAGTGGATGTCATTCCCCATGGAGTGAAGTACAGGAGTGGATGTCATTCCCCATGGAGTGAAGTACAGGAGTGGATGTCATTCCCCATGGAGTGAAGTACAGGAGTGGATGTCATTCCCCAAGGAGTGAAGTACAGGAGTGGATGTCATTCCCCATGGAGTGAAGTACAGGAGTGGATGTCATTCCCCATGGAGTGAAGTACAGGAGTGGATGTCATTCCCCATGGAGTGAAGTACAGGAGTGGATGTCATTCCCCATGGAGTGAAGTACAGGAGTGGATGTCATTCCCCATGGAGTGAGGAACAGGAGTGGATGTCATTCCCCATGGAGTGAGGAACAGGAGTGGACGTCATTCCCCATGGAGTGAGGAACAGGAGTGGATGTCATTCCCCATGGAGTGAGGAACAGGAGTGGACGTCATTCCCCATGGAGTGAAGTACAGGAGTGGATGTCATTCCCCATGGAGTGAGGAACAGGAGTGGATGTCATTCCCCATGGAGTGAGGTACAGAAGTGGACGTCATTCCCCATGGAGTGAGGTACAGGAGTGGATGTCATTCCCCATGGAGTGAGGAACAGGAGTGGACGTCATTCCCCATGGAGTGAGGAACAGGAGTGGAGGTCATTCCCCATGGAGTGAGGAACAGGAGTGGACGTCATTCCCCATGGAGTGAGGAACAGGAGTGGATGTCATTCCCCATGGAGTGAAGTACAGGAGTGGACGTCATTCCCCATGGAGTGAGGAACAGGAGTGGATGTCATTCCCCATGGAGTGAGGTACAGGAGTGGACGTCATTCCCCATGGAGTGAAGTACAGGAGTGGATGTCATTCCCCATGGAGTGAGGTACAGGAGTGGATGTCATTCCCCATGGAGTGAGGTACAGCAGTGGATGTCATTCCCCATGGAGTGAGGTACAGGAGTGGATGTCATTCCCCATGGAGTGAAGTACAGGAGTGGATGTCATTCCCCATGGAGTGAGGTACAGGAGTGGATGTCATTCCCCATGGAGTGAAGTACAGGAGTGGATGTCATTCCCCATGGAGTGAAGTACAGGAGTGGATGTCATTCCCCATGGAGTGAGGTACAGGAGTGGATGTCATTCCCCATGGAGTGAGGTACAGGAGTGGATGTCATTCCCCATGGAGTGAGGTACAGGAGTGGATGTCATTCCCCATGGAGTGAAGTACAGGAGTGGATGTCATTCCCCATGGAGTGAAGTACAGGAGTGGATGTCATTCCCCATGGAGTGAGGAACAGGAGTGGATGTCATTCCCCATGGAGTGAAGTACAGGAGTGGATGTCATTCCCCATGGAGTGAAGTACAGGAGTGGATGTCATTCCCCATGGAGTGAAGTACAGGAGTGGATGTCATTCCCCATGGAGTGAAGTACAGGAGTGGATGTCATTCCCCATGGAGTGAGGTACAGGAGTGGATGTCATTCCCCATGGAGTGAGGTACAGGAGTGGAAATCATTCCCCATGGAGTGAGGTACAGGAGTGGATGTCATTCCCCATGGAGTGAGGTACAGGAGTGGATGTCATTCCCCATGGAGTGAGGTACAGGAGTGGATGTCATTCCCCATGGAGTGAAGTACAGGAGTGGATGTCATTCCCCATGGAGTGAGGAACAGGAGTGGATGTCATTCCCCATGGAGTGAGGTACAGGAGTGGATGTCATTCCCCATGGAGTGAGGTACAGGAGTGGATGTCATTCCCCATGGAGTGAGGTACAGGAGTGGATGTCATTCCCCATGGAGTGAAGTACAGGAGTGGATGTCATTCCCCATGGAGTGAGGAACAGGAGTGGATGTCATTCCCCATGGAGTGAGGAACAGGAGTGGATGTCATTCCCCATGGAGTGAGGTACAGGAGTGGATGTCATTCCCCATGGAGTGAGGAACAGGAGTGGATGTCATTCCTCATGGAGTGAGGAACAGGATTGGATGTCATTCCCCATGGAGTGAGGTACAGGAGTGGATGTCATTCCCCATGGAGTGAGGTACAGGAGTGGATGTCATTCCCCATGGAGTGAGGTACAGGAGTGGATGTGATTCCCCATGGAGTGAGGAACAGGAGTGGATGTCATTCCCCATGGAGTGAGGAACAGGATTGGATGTCATTCCCCATGGAGTGAGGTACAGGAGTGGATGTCATTCCCCATGGAGTGAGGTACAGGAGTGGATGTCATTCCCCATGGAGTGAGGAACAGGAGTGGATGTCATTCCCCATGGAGTGAGGTACAGGAGTGGATTTCATTCCCCATGGAGTGAAGTACAGGAGTGGATGTCATTCCCCATGGAGTGAAGTACAGGAGTGGATGTCATTCCCCATGGAGTGAGGAACAGGAGTGGATGTCATTCCCCATGGAGTGAGGTACAGGAGTGGATGTCATTCCCCATGGAGTGAGGTACAGGAGTGGATGTCATTCCCCATGGAGTGAGGTACAGGAGTGGATGTCATTCCCCATGGAGTGAGGTACAGGAGTGGATGTCATTCCCCATGGAGTGAGGAACAGGAGTGGATGTCATTCCCCATGGAGTGAGGAACAGGAGTGGATGTCATTCCCCATGGAGTGAGGTACAGGAGTGGATGTCATTCCCCATGGAGTGAGGTACAGGAGTGGATGTCATTCCCCATGGAGTGAGGTACAGGAGTGGATGTCATTCCCCATGGAGTGAGGAACAGGAGTGGATGTCATTCCCCATGGAGTGAGGTACAGGAGTGGATGTCATTCCCCATGGAGTGAGGTACAGGAGTGGATGTCATTCCCCATGGAGTGAGGAACAGGAGTGGATGTCATTCCCCATGGAGTGAGGTACAGGAGTGGATGTCATTCCCCATGGAGTGAGGAACAGGAGTGGATGTCATTCCCCATGGAGTGAGGTACAGGAGTGGATGTCATTCCCCATGGAGTGAGGAACAGGAGTGGATGTCATTCCCCATGGAGTGAGGAACAGGAGTGGATGTCATTCCCCATGGAGTGAGGAACAGGAGTGGATGTCATTCCCCATGGAGTGAGGTACAGGAGTGGATGTCATTCCCCATGGAGTGAGGTACAGGAGTGGATGTCATTCCCCATGGAGTGAGGTACAGGAGTGGATGTCATTCCCCATGGAGTGAGGTACAGGAGTGGATGTCATTCCCCATGGAGTGAGGTACAGGAGTGGATGTCATTCCCCATGGAGTGAGGTACAGGAGTGGATGTCATTCCCCATGGAGTGAGGAACAGGAGTGGATGTCATTCCCCATGGAGTGAGGTACAGGAGTGGATGTCATTCCCCATGGAGTGAGGTACAGGAGTGGATGTCAGTGCTCAATTTACCAACTTTAGGAAAGGAGTAGAGAAAGGCAAAGACAACTAAAGAAAGAGAAAGAATGTGATGTCTTTAAAAACAATGCAACATTGGAAGATGCATCAAAATGTTCCATTGCATCATTTGCCTGTGACATTGTGATCAAAGTAGTATCTTTGTTTTCTCTGTTCCTAATCACAAAATGTTTACATTCTTCATGAAGACACAGTGGCCCTTTAATTTTACTAGAACTCTTTGCAGGTTTTTTGATCTTCTCTTCAATCTTCTTCACTCTCATTACATTTTCTTCTTTTTTACATCTTTCTCCGGTGATAATTTTCTTTCAGCACGTTCACTTTTTGATCTCATCTGCCTTACTACCTGATCAGTCTCCATTCTTCTCTGCTCCTTATTTGTTATGTCTTCATAAGTAGCTCAGTTTCTACTCAATTACCTTCCGCAGTCTTTAATTATTGTTTGCAGTCTCATTCCTTCAAACGTTTACAGCTGCCTTCTCTTTCTGCACATGATCATAGAGCTGTGTGTGCATCTTTGTTTTGGCAGTAGGATAAAGTTATTATGATGAGATCAATGTGAAATTCTATGCAGAAGTAGCTATTTAGAAGCATATTGGTTTGATATAGATGGGTATTTTCTGTACTTTAAAAAAATATTTTCTCTTTAATACAGGTAGTGTTGAGTTATACTTTTGGCTCTCCATCAGTCTCTGGTCACAGTGCAAGTCAACACATTGCCTGTTTACACAGAGACATGGCTCAACTCTTCAGTAATCACAGCCAAGGAAAGCAGTGAGAGAAGCAGTTGCCAGCTCTTCAATGACCCCATAGACATATTTGCTAACTTGTCAAAAATAAAACCAAACGTGTAAATGAATAGCAAGAAAATGGCAACCAGGTCTATATTTAATGATGACAACCAAGCAGCCATTACATTTTTAATATTAGTGAAGAGCAGATAGGATAGTCGGATCATTGCTAGCATTAATGAGGGAAGCTGTTCCATTCTCTACCATAATCCCTCACACAAATAACAAAAGATAAAGTTTTAAAAATAAAGTTTAAAAAGCTCTCACCCGGCTTGTTAGAATTTGGTGCGCTGTCAGGTCGATGAACTCACCACCTCGCGATACTGCAGCTTTGGTACTGATGCGATTCAGAAACCATGCAGGATTGGTATGGAAACTGCAGTATAACCAGGGATTTTTGGGGACCCCTTGCAAAAGCTGTTCTGTGGCCCATTTCTGAATACAGTAGTCCTTCAAGAACTGAAGGTGTGGGCTGTTATTCTATTTTCAGGGCACACATACCCCTGGAAAATTCAGAGATTTGCATGCAACAAGATATTAGTAAGGGAAATAAAGTGGATGGGGAAAATAGTTATGTTTGAAGAAAGACATTGTTGAAAATAATTAATTTTCATGTAAAAAGGTGGGTGTTTGTGATATTCTTGGATATCTACTGTAAGGTCTTGTTGCATCCTTTCTCAGTATCTTCACCAGCCATACATATATAGAGGGGTATGGTAGTGTAATGGTTAAGCTCCTGGACTAAATACTCCAGAGAACGTGAGTTCAAATCCCACCATGGCTGTTAGAGAATTTGAATTCTGTTTTTGAAAAATCTTACAATAAATAAACGGTTTCAGTAATAGTGACCATGAAGCTGACAGAGTGTCCTAAAAACCTAACTGGTTCACATAAGAACATAAGAATTAGAAGCAGGAGTAGGCCATATGGCCCCTCGAGCCTGCTCCGCCATACGGCCCCTCGAGCCTGCTCCGTCATTCAATAAGATCATGGCTGATCATCGACCTCAATTCCACTTTCCCACCCCATCTCAATATCCCCTGATTCCTCTAGAGTCCAAAAATCCATCTATCTCAGCCTTGAATATACTCAAAGACTCAGCATCCACAGCCCTCTGGGGTAGAGAATTCCAAAGATTCACAACTCTCTGAGTAAAGAAATTCCTCCTTATCTCAGTCTTAAATGGCCGACCCCTTATCCTGAGACTATGCCCCCTAGTTCTAGACACTCCAGCCAGGGGAAACAACCTCTCAGCATCTACCCTGTCAATCTCCCTCAGAATCTTGTATGTTTCAATGAGATCACCTCTCAAGTCTTCTAAACTCCAGAGAGTATCGGCCCAATCTACTCAACCTCACCTCATAGGACACCCCTCTCATCCCTGGGATCAATCTAGTGAACCTTCGTTGCACCGCCTCTAAGGCATGTATGTCCTTTCTCAGATTCACCAATGTCCTTTGGCTAGGAAACCTGTCCTATAAGTGACTCCAGTCCCATACCAACATGATTGACTCTCGATTGCCCTCTGAAGTGGCCTGGTAAGCCACTCAGTTGTATCAAACGACTACAAAGAAAAAGCTCAGCAGTTCAAGAAAAAGGCCCACTACCACCCTCTCAGGGCAACTAGGGATGGGCAATAAATGCTGGCCTTGCCAGCAATGCTCAGAAGGAATAATAAATAAAAATACCTCTAATTCTAGATTACTATTTGTTCCCCACTCACTCATCTTTGGAGGCCAATCTTTTGGTCATCGCACCTTTGCACTCTGGAATTCTCTCTCAAAATCACTAAAATCTGCCACTTGCCTTTCTGCCATCAAAAGCTCTTTAGAAACCCTTTGACAGAGGCTTCCCTCTCCCCTCCACCCACCTTCAAATATCTCCTTTTCCGACACAGCGTCCACCCCTCCACGTTCTGAAGTGCTCTGAGAAAACATTGCACATGGGGTGCGCTTTCTGAGTACTTCTCCTTGTTGTGGGAGAGCACTTTGGAGATAGTGACCACAATTCGGTAACTTTCACTATTGCAATGGAGAGGGATAGGGCCATATGGCAGGGCAGGGTTTATAATTGGGGGAGGGGTAATTATGATGCGATTAGGCAAGAATTAGGGAGTATAAGATGGGAACAGAAACTATCAGGGAAAGGCACAAACGAAAAGTGGAGCTTTTTCATGGAGCAATTACTGCGTGTCCTTGATAGGTATGTCCCTGTCAGGCAAGGAGGAAATGGCCGAGTGAGAGAACCATGGTTCACAAAAGAGGTTGAATGTCTAGTCAAGAGGAAAAAGGAAGCGTATGTAAGGATGAGAAAACAAGGTTCAGTTGGGTCGATTGAGGGGTACAAGGTAGCAAGGAATGAGCTAAAAAAAGAGCTTAGGAGAGCTAGGAGGGGGCATGAGAAGTCCTTGGCGGGTCGGATCAAGAAAAACCCCAAGGCTTTTTACTCTTATGTGAGAAATAAAAGAATGACCAGGGTGAGGGTAGGGCCGGTCAAGGACAGTAGTGGGAACTTGTGCATGGAGTCAGAAGAGATAGGAGAGGTGATGAATGAATACTTTTCGTCAGTGTTCACCGAGGAGAGGGGCCATGTTCTTGAGGATGAGAGTGTGATAAAGGTGGATAGGCTGGAGGTGGTAGATGTTCTGAGGGAAGATGTTTTAGCAATTTTGAAGAACCTGAGGGTCGATAAGTCCCCTGGGCCAGATGGGATATATCCTAGGATTCTTTGGGAGGCAAGGGAGGAGATTGCAGAGCCTCTGGCTTTGATCTTTGGGTCCTCACTGTCCACGGGGATGGTGCCAGAGGACTGGAGAGTGGCGAATGTTGTTCCTCTCTTCAAGAAAGGAAATAGGAATGACCCTGGTAATTATAGGCCGGTTAGTCTTACTTCGGTGGTTGGTAAGATAATGGAAAAGGTCCTGAGGGATAGGATTTATGACCATTTGGAAAGGGGCAACTTAATCAGGGATAGTCAACACGGATTCGTGAAGGGTAAGTCTTGCCTAACAAATTTGATTGAATTCTTTGAGGAGGTAACTAAGTGTGTAGATGAAGGTAGAGCAGTTGATGTCGTATACATGGATTTTAGTAGGGTGTTTGATAAGGTTCCCCATGGTCGTCTCATGAAGAAAGTAAGGAGTTGTGGGATAGAGGGAAATTTGGCCGATTGGATAAGTAACTGGCTATCTCATAGAAGGCAGAGGGTGGTGGTGGATGGAACATTTTCGGACTGGAGACCAGTTACCAGCGGTGTGCCACAGGGGTCGGTGCTGGGTCCTCTGCTGTTTGTGATTTTTATCAATGACTTGGAGGAGGGGACTGAAGGGTGGATCAGTAAATTTGCTGATGACACCAAGATTGGTGGAGTAGTGGATGAGGTGGAGGGCAGTTGTAGGCTGCAAAGAGACATTGATAGGATGCAGAGCTGGGCCGAAAAATGGCAGATGGAATTTAACCCTGATAAGTGCGAGGTGATTCATTTTGGTAGGGCAAATTTGAATAAGGATTACAGGGTCAACGGCAGGGTTCTGAGGAACGTGGAGGAGCAGAGGGATCTGGGGGTTCATATCCACAGATCTCTGAAGGTTGCCACTCAAGTGGATAGAGCAGTAAAGAAGGCCTATGGTGTGTTGGCATTTATTAACAGAGGGTTTGAGTTTAAGAACCGTGAGGTTATGCTGCAACTGTACAGAACCTTGGTGAGACCACATTTGGAATATTGTGTGCAGTTCTGGTCACCTCACTATAGGAAGGACGTGGAAGCATTGGAAAGAGTGCAAAGGAGATTTACCAGGATGCTGCCTGGTTTGGGGGGGAGGTCTTATGAGGAAAGATTGAGGGAGTTGGGGCTTTTCTCTTTAGAGCGGAGGAGGATGAGAGGCGACTTAATAGAGGTTTATAAGATGATGAGGGGGATAGATAGAGTGGATGTTCAGAGACTATTTCCTCGGGTAGAGGCAGCTGTTACAAGGGGCCATAACTATAAGGTGCATGGGGGGAGATATAGAAGAGATGTCCGAGGTAGATTCTTTACTCAGAGAGTGGTTGGGGTGTGGAATGGACTGCCTGCTGTGATAGTGGAGTCGGACACTTTAGGAACTTTCAAGCGGTTATTGGATAAGCACATGGAGCACACCAGAGTGATAGGGAGTGTGATAGCTTGATCTTGGTCTCAGACAATGCTCGGCACAACATCGAGGGCCGAAGGGCCTGTACTGTGCTGTACTGTTCTATGTTCTATGTTCTATGTTACTTAATTTCATTGATCATGGTTTTAGGTGGAGGAGGCAATTTGAAAAAGGTTTGCAAAATTGGACAGGTTGGGCTCCAATAGTCGAACAAGATGGAAATAAGCATTTTGTTGGTTTAGCTAATTTCAATTCCTGACATTTCCAACTTAATACCGCTGTAATTAAATTCCGAAGCTACCCAGGGATGCTGCAGAACGGCCTTGTCTTCAACTCACGAGCTTTCGGAGCGCTGCTCCTTCGTCAGGTAGGTGCTGTGTCTTTGATGTAATGCCTTCCTGACTGACGTGATTGTATCTCTGCCGAGGTGTGATGGAGGGCAGTCAGTAAGATTTACTGTAGTCGTCTGACACTGTTTGCTACACATTGTTCTCTGTCTATATATGCTTTGCTGATTTGTATTCCTTCACTTTACCTGAAGAAGGAGCAGCGCTCGGAAAGCTCGTGATTTCAAATAAAACTGTTGGACTATAACCTGGTGTTGTGCGACTTCTCATTTTTGTCCACCCCAGTCCAACACCGGCATCTCCGCATCATTGTCTTCAACTGTCAGCTGAGGGTGATTAGCTCTGTTGGTCTTTATTTTGCCCCGTACCTCAGAGCTACATCTCACTTAAAACTATTGTCCAGTTTCAGTCTCCGGGATTCTGGGAGGATGCACACTCTGTTTGGGACAGAGAGATACAAATGTGATTCTGTGCTCAGTGACAGCAGATCCTGAGATAAGCTTGAGTTAATTTATTTAAAACAAATAGGATATAATGTATGCATACAAACTTGTAGAAATTATCTGCTGAAATGCAAAGTAACAGATGCAAAACAAATTGCCTCAAAACCATGTCATTGTAATTTCACTCAGGTCGATGAATAATTGTTGCAGGTGCCACAACTAGATGCACTAGGGAAAGCAAAGCAATCAAATAAAGGCTTCGATTTTGAAAAGAAAATTATTTCAAATGGTAAAAACATTGGTATAAGATATCAAAAAGGCTTTAACAGTGAAAGCTTATCGCTGGGTCTGTTGAGATTGTACTTTACACTTTTGCACCAAAATAGATTGTGGTCTGTCCTCAGATTCATAAAGAAAACATATACATGCCCACGCTAACAGAGTGAATTCAATGTACCAATCACGCAACTCAATGTCTGGGGCCTTCCTGCAACCGTAGAATTTGCAAGAGCTTAAGCCAGTTCTGAATAAAACTGGGTCGTTAAATATGCTCCTGAATAAGACGTGCCATAAGTTTTTGTTCACCTTTTAAAGGCCAAGTTAAAAATGATCAGACATCAGGGTGGAGATAAATAGACAAAAGATGCTGAAAAACTAAAAGAAAAATATAAGTGGCTGGAAATGCCGCTGTTTCTCAGCATCTGAAAAGCGTTAATTGTCTGCCAAAGGGAGGTGTGTTCACCTCTGTCTGTGGATGCTGGTGTTCCGATACTAGTGGGTAGGCAGCGTGCAGCCTGAACTACCTGGCCTTCCTCCATTGGTCCTCTTCTTCTAAACACCTCAGCAAGGAAATCCCATTGATGTCTGTAATGGTGCTGCAGCAGGAAATAAACAATTGAAGAAAGGTAGTTGCGAAATGGCTGAACACACTTACCTTAACATTACTGTATCATCTTCACGACCCTCTGCTTACTTATGCCTATTTCACACATGCATGGTTTAGATCTGTCATTCGACATGAATGCAAGCAGGAAATTAATATTTAAATGAAACCACTCGCTTGCTTGAGGTGGGCAATTCCACCGTCACTGGTCCCACCGCGAGAAACTACAATGGGCGCAAAGTAGGCGGAGCTCTGGCAGGACGAAACTCTCGTCCATTTTCCACTATCCAGCACCAAAATGACACCACAACAAGGGGTGATCGGCAGTGTAAAGTGTCTGTTGTCCATGCACTTGTGGCTGCTAAAATATGCAATTGTGTGCAGGCGGTCAGTAAAAACTGTATTCATTACAACAGAGATCACGCAATCATTGCTTTGTGTAGTCATAAATTTCAACCCTGACTTCAGAAGTAAATAACGTTGTTGTTGTGCGAAAACATGGTCAATGTATTTTTTATCAAGAAATCAAAGCGGAGGCCTGTAGTGAGAGAAGTAGCAGAGAAACCTGGTAAATCGAGAAGCACTGGTTAGGTGAGGAACAGCCTGGGTTTTAAAAGATTGTGGATTGCTGAGGTAAGGGAATTGCATTCTACAATGCACCCTGACTAACTGGCTCGTTACCTTTAACCTTCATTGAAAGGCAGCGGACTGTGTCCTTTGCGTGATGTGGCAAACAGTTCAAACAGTTTGAACACTTCACCTCCAATGAATACGATCTAAAGGAAGTGTCAGCCTGGCTGCTTTATAATCTCTGCTCAGACCTCATTGTTCCATGGTTCAAACAGGGAGGTCCTTCAGATAAACAAGCTTGCCTCCAGTGGGGTTTGACACCTGTCTCTGTGGGCAGATAGGGTGTCACATTTCTTTGTAGTCAAACAAGCTGCTTTGTGACAGAGAGACCTGCGGCTTAACATGCTCACTGACATATCTCCAAGACACAAGTGGCAAAATACATAGATTGCAGCAAGCACTGAATGCACCTATTTTAAGACTGGTGTCATCCACACAAGACGTGGTCAGTGTGCTTATATAAAGAGGAGGCTGGATTGATGTATTTGGCTCACCAACAACACCTTCACGTTGCTGCTGCTTTGCATTACTACAAATTATTGAAATGTGAGGTTTGACATAAGCAAAGATAGCAATCTGAACCCCAGGTTGGAGAGTATGTGCTGCACTAACTATCCTGCAACGCTCAACTACGGCCAATTGCAGCTTGAGTTCTCAGAGCAGGTTGTTCAGCTTAGTCCCAGGAGCGGAGTTACTGTAAACATCAGCCTGTTACCAAGAGATCACAACTGGGCATTCAAATGGATTTTCAGACTTTCATCTGAAATCTGTGATTTCTCTTGCTGCAGATATGGTTGCGAACACATTGAAATAATGCATGTTTTTAATGTTTTTGTATTTTTCCTGTGCATATCTCACACATACACAGATCCACACTCGAACTAATAGGGTAATATTAATTTTAAAAGGGATGTCATGCTCCTTCCTCTCCCCCTCCCCACCAAATTTCCTCTTCTCCTCTCCTGAAGGCACTGACTGGCGCTGAGGTATGTTAATCTGGATGTCGGCTTCCTTTGGCACCTCACCTACGTGTCCATTCTTCACTAGACAGTAAAGGGCAAATTGAGAGAGGCTGTGATCGCGGTGCTGAGTCTCACTAGATGGTTGGAAGTGGGACTATAACACTATAGCCCCGATTCTCTGGCCCGACTCCCTGCGAGAGCGTAAGCCTCGTTCAATCTGCCCTTAAGTGTCGGCAGGTTCGTAGACCATAGGAAGGATTTGCAGCTGTACCCAATTCTGTCCTCATCCGGTGTCCACATGTGCACTTCCCAGTAAAAGTCAATGGCCCAGAAATTGATCTCGCTCTGTTCCCGCGGGGGTAAGGAGCAGGCGCGATCTCTCACTCCGCGTTGGCTTTTTCAGATCCAGCTCGCACGAACTTGATGTTCCAGACATCAGCTGGGCAGTGCTTGCGTATCCCACCGGCGTAGTGAATTCGTGCGAGCTGTGGGATCACGTGACTCAGTTAGAGCCAATGGCAGCACATCATCTTCCATTCATAAGTTTCACATACGTGCTGTGAAAGCTATGAATCTTACACCCCCCCAAAATAACAGCTAAACCTCAATTAAATTTAAAAAAAACCATCACATTAATAAAATAAGTATAGTTAAATAAATTAACCATTTTAAATAAAAAATTAAATTTTTGAAAAAATTTAAAATCTTTTAAAAAGTTATAAAAATAAACTTACCTGTCTTTAAAGTCTCTAAAAAAGATATACCTGTTAAAAAAAATTCAAAAAAATACTTAATTCACTACTTACCTTGTTAAAAGTGGGTCTTACTCCTCCTTTTTCCATTTCTAAAATCTTCCGTCCTTACCTGCACGTCCAAAGCACTAAGTGCACAGCGTGCGCGCAGCCTGTAGCGCGCACGCGATGCACCGAGGAACCGCCCCCTTTTCCAAAGACCAAGTGCCGGTTTTCAGCGCATGCGCAGTGCATGCAGAAAACCGGCAATTGGAGAGAGAATACGCGAGAGTACGCAGTGCGTACTCTCGCGCAGCGGGATCAATTTTTGGCCCATTGAATAGCAATCAGCAGCGAGAAGCGTGGCTGATTTCTCCCATTCCCAGCCCAAGGGAATTCTATCTGAGGACAGCTAACTCAGCACAGATCAGGAATACTTTATGGGTCAGTTCAACACTGAGCCATTGGGAAATAGGACAACACATTCTGTGCCCTAATACAATGGGAATTTCTTCTATTTTGCAATTTAGCTAATTTACCTAAAAAAAAATCGCTGAATTGCATAGTTCCAGTTGGTTTGATTCCAGGGCTAACTGATTTACAGCTAACATGGGGACAAATGACATAATCAATATATGTAATGTGATGAACATTGTTTAACACTCTGGACAATTTTTCCAGTGGTCATCCAACCCTCCGTATCAGAGAAATGCTAGGACTGATTTTCCTCTGCCCTGCTCCTAAACAGAACACAAAATGGGTGCTAATACTTTGCTACTAAGTGTCAGAGCCCTCTGCACACAAACTTCCTCTAATAGCACAGAGTGTAGTTCAGGACAAACACTTCCTAGAAAAACCGAGTGCTATTGATCCCAAGAGCTCCCATGTAGGTGCTTTCTGTCTTAAGGGACAGGCTGGTTTTGCCAAGGTCCTTAATTTTTGGCTTTTTGACGAAAAGATGTTTTTTCTACTCGTGTACTTGTTGCACAATGCGTATTCCTTTCTGTTTAGTGAAGGGGGCAGTCTTCAGTATTATACCATCTGCTTCTTTTGTGATATGACTTATTTGGAGGCAGACAAGGGGAAACAACCACAAAAACAGCTGCCAGCTGCTGAAGTCATTCACACCGCCATCTCCCAGCCTCAAACACTGTTTTCCTACCACAGATTTGGAAACCCCTCCCTCTTCCTGATGGTTCCAACTACCCCACGCCAACAGGAATAAAAAGAGAAGCTGCACAGTCGAACCATCACCCTCTTCCTATTGCTGCAGCACCTTTTCTTCATACCCGCACCTGATAGCCCTCTTGCACTACCTACTGCCTGGCACTACGGTGCCAGCCTCTTTCCAGATCACTTCAAGTCAGACTATAGGGGTTCCTGGACTGCTGCTTGGGGTACTGCTGCCGCCTCACCCCTGGAACAACAGTACATACACAGGCGACGGAACCTTCAAACGCCGTTTCCGGTCCACATATATTAATTAAAAATCTTACCATTCTCCATCAGAAGGTATCCAGATAATAATCCTGCCTCATTATTGAAGATAAAATCCTTCTGGCTCTCCCATGGGACTTTAACTGTGCCTGCCCCTTTAAGGAAAACTGAGGGAGTTCAAAAACATCAAAAAGAACAGTAAGGTATTTTACAAGTTTATCAGTAAAAAGAGAATTGTTAAAAGCAAGGTGGGCCTCTAAGAGGAGAGGATGGTCAAGTTGTAAATAATGATCATAAAAAGGCACAGGTATTTAATAAGTACTTTACTTTGGTCTTTACCAAAGAGAAGGACATTGGAAGGAGGTGAATTCTGAATTAATTGAGAGTGAGATGAGTGATATTGTGATGGATAAAAGTAGAGTTTTAGCTAAGTTAGTTAAACTTAGTGAAGACAAAGCACCAGAGCCTAATGGGATACATCCTAGGATCCTGAGGGAGGTGGAGGAAATTTCCGAGGCCCTAGTAATTATTTTTCAGGGCTCCATTCCGTGTGGATGTGTGCCGGAGGATTGGAGCGAGGCCGATTTAGTGCCCATTTTTTAAAAAGGGAGACAGAGCAAATCTGGGTAATTACAGGTTGGTTAGCCTACCATCAGCAGTAAGAAACATTTTAGTGTCTTTAATTAAGGATGAAATCACCATGTATCTAGATAAAGAGAAAATAGTTAGTAGCCACTGCGGATTTCAAAGGGGACGATCGTGCTTGACAAACCTCATAGAATTCTGTGAAGTGGTAACAGAGATGGTAGATGGGGGAAATGCAGAGGAAGTATTTCACATAGACTTTAGGAAAACTTTTACAAATACTTTTACAAATTTTTGTGATGTCAGAATATACACAATATCACATTGCTGAAAGAAGGATATTTTGATCCAAGGGCTTTTTGAGTAATCAGATATTGGATGATTGACTTTATAGGTCCATTATCAGGTGGTTCTTCTGGTCATTACTTCTATGGAGTAACTAGAAAAGACTGGAATGTGTGTTGTTTGGAGAACGCCAATGAGTGTGGTGATATAAGTCTAGTACAGTTCTGCATGTGAGGGGTTTATATCTTATTTGTGTTTTTAGCCCTGCACTGCTTTTGGGTCCAGAAATCATTTACATTTATTAAACCAGAGAAAGTAGATTAGCAATAATTCTTTTGACTAATCTCAGTTTACTCCAGTTTCTTTTTTAAGTATTGAGCGTAACCATGGGGTGAATTAACGATAAGTAGAATGCAGTAGTAAATGAAGTTATTAAGTAGTACACCGATTTGTGACTGAGACTTCCCAGCATGAGAAGACAGAGATTTCCATCCCGTCCTTTCAAAGATTCACATTAACTCACTCTTTGGGCTGGATTTTGCCAGGCCCGAGGAGGCGGGATTGGAGGTGTGTGAGGTGTTAAAATTGCAAAAAATGGCGGGCGGCTCCGATCCCGCCTCCATCCCGCCTCCGAGCAATTTTCCCACATTCGTGGTTTCAGACCCCAATTCCATCCCGCCTCCAAGAGGCGGGATAGGCCCTTAAGGCCATTAACAACCACATAATTGTCTCTATAATCCCATTTTGAGAGGCCTTTCTGATTTTAACACATTCCCCCATCCTACACGCCTCCTCTGGAACACGCCAGTTAATCCTGGCAGCCTCACAAGTGGATTGCTTACTAACAGCTGCAGCTCCACCATTAAAAAGGAGTTTTCACCAATGATCATTTGCAGGTGGCAGAACTTTGTTGTCTCAGGTCTGGGGGAACTTTTAGCAGGCCTACTCATTGTTGTGGAAGTTTGGAGCCTGACACCCATCTCCAGTGTGACCTGCTGGGAAACCCCTCTCCCCACCTTGACTGAGCTTTTCCTCAACTGAGGCATATACCAGAAGCATGGCAACCATTTAATTCCTTTCCTCCTGGACATCAGATTCGGATGAAGACCAGCCACGGCAGCAGCAGAACCCTGAACAACAGCAGCACCAACAGCAGCAGCAACAACAGGAGCGCCAAGCTGCTGCTCACCCACCTGAAGCTGCACAGACCAGAAGGCGCCAGCGCGCGACCACATTGCTGCCCGGGATGCAAGGGACGCACTCATGTTGGCCAGATTTGCTTAGCCTGCACAATTAAACACTTTTGCCTCGCACCTTCTTACCAGAGCATTGAAAATGGACAAGAACCTGCGGATTCCTTTCACTCTGACCACCATACTGACAATTGCAAGTCGCTCTAAGCCCTCAATGTGGAAGTTCCATTTGCAAAATGACACAGGCCACAACTTCAACAGTTTGCCATCAGAAATTTTTATCACAACAAGCAACTGATGGCATTTCAAAAAGAAACACATCATAACACCCAAGTGACTACCCTTGTGACTACTTGTGCCTTATCTTCCTCTTACACGTGCTCCTACGTGGTGCTTCCCCTGTGGCTTCAGCAGATGTGGAGGCCCCTTGCTCACTTTCTTGCTGCTCCTGTCTCGACACCTTTGGTGGACGTCCTCTTGGGTTGCAAACCTGTGAGGGCTCGGCAACAGTCTGCTGTTCCTGCAGCTGTGCAGGGGATGAGATGCCCATCTCAGTTGGATGAGGACCCTGGTGGGGCTCTGACCGAGGGCTTTGCAGTGGCATTGTCGTGTGAGCGCTTGGAGAGGAGCCCCCACTTCTTTGTTGTCTGCCACCAACATCCCTCTCATGGGTCAGCCCCACTTCAGAGCTAGCAAGTGGCTTGACAGCACCTTGCTGCACTTCAGGGGGGCCATGAGGACCCGTTTTTGCACTGGAAGTCCTACTCCAGAGAACTTCCATGAAGGTCTGGTTTCTATGCTCAATAGCTGACCATCGCTCCTCAAGAGATGCCAGTCTATTCTGAATAATGACCATGTTTTTAACACTCTGGTGACTTAGCTCCTCCATGGCCATAGCCATCTTCTCCTCTACCATAGCCATCCTTTCCACGGAGGTTGCCATCTTTTCCGTGGTGATGCGTTCATGCTCCACAAAGGCTCTGCTCATGTTCGCGATGGACTCCTCCATTCGCTCCACACTCACAGTGACCCTGGAGACAAAACCTGCCAGAGACTCCTGCACCTGTTCCTGGAGTTCCAGCACCGCTCTCCTTCTGGATGGACCCGAAGGCACAGGGTCGACATGCAGCTGAGCCGAATTGGCAGAGTCCAACGAGGACTCTCCACTGCTGTCCCTCTCTCCACCATCTGCTGATGCTCACTTGTGAGCTGTGATATACCAGGTGACAACACTACTCTATCTCCCGAAGGTCCTGGGTGCGCTGAATTCTGCTGACACTGCGCCCTCAGAGGTTGCAGCTTCCTCTGAGGAGTCTTGAGGCTCAGGCTGTTCCTCCTGGACAGTGGGGACGGGGGCTCTCGATGGTCCTGTGGGGAGTAAAGGAAAGAGTTAGAGATGTGCGGTCAAGGTTACATGCACATTGAATAGTGCAGATGATCATAAGTTAATCTGTTCGACCATCAGAATCATTATCAGTGACTCATGCAATGCCAATGAGAGAGATACCAAACTATTCTGTCACCAGCTTGCTGTGATGCGCCCGTCTGTCCGTCCCCCACCTGGGAATCGTCCTCGACACTGACGATTTCCAGGGCCGCCTCCTCCCAGGTGGTGAGCTGGGCTACTGAGGGTGGCCCTCCTCCTGTCGTGGCTCTTTCCCTCTTTTTGTGGGCTCTCTTTTCCTGCAATGAGGGACACAAGTGGAGTTTGAGTGAGAATGAAGGAGTGGGAATCCATAGCATAGATGCTTAGAAGGAGACAAAGGGCCCTCCCTGTGTGTTGTAAGTTGTTGTCATTGCATCACAGTGATAGGGAGTGTGAGGGCTGGATGTTCGAATAATTAAGTGAATGTAACCATAGAGAGAGAGGGAATGGGTAAGGGTGCAGGGATGTAAGTGTCAAGTAGGATGTGGAGGAAGAGGTTGGCAAAGCAGAGTGCTGGTGAGGAGAGGTGATGGGGATCAGATTGAGGGTCATGGGGATGGAATACTCACTTTTCCTGTGCGAAGAAGGTCATGAAACCTCTTCCTGCACTGCAGCCAGGTTCTGCGGCTCATAGAGATGGAGTTGACCTCCTGGGCCACTTGCAGCCACACAGCTTTAGTCTGCTGGGGTGGCTTTTTTCTCCCTGAGGAAGGGAACAGCACCTCCTATTGGATCTTGCTCCCTCCACCAGAGCTTGGAGGGAGGCCTCATCGAAGCGTGGAGCACACTTTGGCCTACTGGTGGACATAGTGGATGAATGAAGGGCTTGCAACAATGGTCATAAAGTTTCCAGTCTCCAGAAGAAGCAAGGCTGCTTGCAGGCCTTAAATCCAGCAGCACCGAAGACATCATCGGAGGCGACTTTCTGTATGAAAAGACTCATTAGGCCAGGGGTTCCCACACGCTGGAAATCAATTGCCTAATTAGGGCAAAATTGCACTTTTTTCCCACTTCACATCAGAGTCGGGGTCCTGACACGAAAACTACCTGCCCCCCAGCCCGCCCCAATGGCAAAATCGAGCCCTTTGACATTGCACTTGATCGCTTAAAGTTACTTTTTATTATTTGTTTGTTAAGCAAGTGATCTGAGAATTGAAAATGGAAAGGTGTTACTGACTGTAGATCCATCATTCTGAGAATGAGTATTCATAACCGTTTATTTTAATGCAGCTTGTTCACAGGTTTCTTGTAACTAGCAAAATGACAAATATATAGAGTTGATTTTATTTTGTGTGCATGATGTTCCCATTATTGTTGGTTGATCTCGCTGAGGAAGAGGTCATTAAAATAATAAGAGCAAAAATTTGTTTTCGCCAAGAGAGTCACCGACAACTGGAGTTAACAGCCGTCGAAAATGGCCGCCACGCTAAACCGAGTAAAGTCATCTGGGGGTGCTGGAGATTGGTGGCGCAGCGCTTACCTTGCGTGCATCGCCATCTTGGTGGCATTAGTGGAGACCTCCGACCCAAAGTTCCTGTCTAGGTGCAGCGTTGGAGCTTCGCAAAGGCCTCTGGGAGCGAGGCTTTGTGCAGGGGGTCAACACTGCAAAACATGTCCTCTTCCCACAGGGGCCAGGAGGCCCTCCAGAAAGAAGTACATCACCTGTGGAAGTACATCACCAAGGCTGGCGGTGCCAGCAGGGTCGCCCCCCCACCACCTGGCTCCAGTGCCCAAAGAAGCTTCATGGCCTCAGACCACTGGTCAAGGTCAGTGAATGCATCTTCAAAAGCCATCTGCTACCAACTGCACCACTAGCCTCAAACACTGCTCCATGCACAACCCCCAATCACTCACCTACCAACAATTTGCACCACTCACGAGGCACATCTCCCATTCCTAGCCTCACCTCACCCCCTTGGAAGTGATTGGGCAGGCCATTCTTGGCAGGGGCATGGCTGAGCCCTTGGCCAGTGGCGGGGCTAAAAGGATACAAGATGCCAGTATCCTCGTACGTTATCCTCCTTCTAGCATGCACCTCTTGCTTCCCCCACTCCCCTCACCATAACTCCACCCTTGTGCCTTCCTCATTTCACACACCCAAGAAATGCAGCCTGCCCAGCCAGTGGTTGACCAAGAAGAGGGAGAGGAGAGTGAAGAAGAAGAAGAAGAAGAAGAAGAAGAAGAAGAAGAAGATTGATTTGACACTCCCAGCCACCAACTCCTGAAGGTCGACCTGCAAGGCCATTTGCAGTGCCCCCCACTGAAAGTCAGCAGCCTTCCACCAGCCATCCTGCAGCTACTGTGGTAGCACTGCATGACATCAATAGGATAGGCAAAGGCACACACAAGACAGTCACTAAGAGAATACATAAGGGTGATGAGTTGATTTCTTGATGTCATATTGGATGGATAGATTGAAAAGTTTGCTTTGTGGTGGCTTTTATTTCAGCATCGTGGCCAAGAGGACGCTGTGATTGTCAGTAACAGAGGAAGGTTAGGTGTGGGGCTGATGTTGAAAGGTGAATTGGGGTTGTGGTCACTGGTACCACAGGCGGATGATTCCATCCTGGATATCCCGGCCAGAAAGGGGCTGTCTGAGTTGCATCCTTCCTTCCGCTTCCTCCTTTCAACTTCTTACTCTTCTGTGTCTTCCTCTTCCCTCTGAGAGCAGATGCTGTAAATCTGAAATTACAGCATAAAATTCTGGAAATACTCAGCAGGTCAGGCAGCATCTCGACCTGAGACGTGAACTCTGTTTCTCTCTCAACGGATGTTGCCTGACCTGCTGAGTATTTGCAGCATTTTCTGTCTTCTCAGAGGCCTTCCTTTACCATCCGATGCCTTGCAAGCATCCAGCAGCATTCCCTACATACTTAAAAAATGTTAACATCTATTGCAGCAAGCCACCACTTCAATAAATCAACAAAAAAAAAGTCCAAAAGCTTAAATACAAATTTAACTGAAGGATGTGTGTGACCCTTTAAGAGGTGCTGACATCACCACTGTCAGCCTGCTTGCACACCAGGTTAACCTGGCATGCTTAGGACCCTGGGTCAAAGTTAGGCGTGGTGACGGTCAACCGGCATTGCACACCGATTGACGTCACCACGCCGCCACTTTTTTTTTCAGGGCGCTGCAAGTTACAGGCAGCACAAAGGGGGACACGAATATGGTGGCCGCCCTGGGACCAGCCACCAGCCAGCGAAAGAGACTGCCATTTTAGCGCCATTTCATGGCGCTACGGAGTGGCGCTCACCAGATGAATTTCTAGCCGTAAGTGTTGAGCTCTATTGAAATGTTAGAGTGAGTATGAGATTGTACAGTTGGTAAATTCACTGCTAGCTGTGGAGCTGAGGCACACAGACCAGGAAGACCCCAGCATGGTCTCTGGTCCATATTGAGCTAGCTGATCTTATCCAGGGTGGCAGCTTTGTCTCCCAGAGTTAGGGAATGGGGCAAAGGCAGTTGGAGTTCACGATCGTGTTTGTTTGGAAAGTACATGTGTGACAGGCTTCTCGTCGGTTGTGATGTCTTCCCCCTCACCCCTCCCCTGCCCAGTTAGAAAGCCTGCGAACACTCACTTGCACGCATACAATGGCCACTTGGGGTGAGATACCTTAAAGAGGCCAGGGAGCAGTACCCAAGCTGAAGACAGCACCTTCACGAAAAAATGGGGAGAAAAACTGGAGAAGAAAAGGAAGAGTTGTGAGAATGAAAGGTAAGATTTGCTTCACTCTCAGCACAACTTGAGATGGAGGTCAGAGCGCCCAATCCATGGCCGTTCAAATTTTCCCATTGAGTGAGGCTCCATGCTGAGTTATCCTTAAATACTAACCTTTTCACCATATTTCAACAAACATTTGCTTATGTAGAGGCAGTCACTGGACTCCAAATCAATTCACTATGTCAATGCTTCTGAGGCATCTCAATGAGACAGGGCACTAAATAAATGCGTGTATTTCTATTTTTAATGTTCAAATATTTATTGTATTGATGATAGTAGAAATCAGCCTATGCAATGCAAGAAAAGAGCGGGATCCATTGCTTTGTGACAGATAGCTTAAATGGAGCAAACAGTCTCTGCTACCCGGATCGGTTTCAATGTGAGCTTACAGCTCCCGGTAGGAAATACTCTCCATGGTTTAACTGACACCTGGAGGGCCACACTATGAAAGCTTCTCTTCAGCCCAGTATGACTCTCAGAAAACTGCGGCTGTTACACCAATTGCAGAGCAGGAAGTGGGGCAAACTATATTTATTTGGCAGAAGACAAAGAATCAAATCTTGAAAACTTTAAGTGGCTATTGTGTCTTGTCTATTTGCCACCCATTCTCGCAACTCAGTATGACATTTACAAAATGCACTGGTCAGGTTTCTCATCTATGGGCACTATTCTGCAGGATCCATCAATCATCGTAATTGCTTTAAATTCCAGGGTGACATAGTCACGGTGATGATGTTACCTCACTCTTATTTCAGTATCTTGGGGCACTAAAAAGTTTTCTTTTCCCCTTTTAAACTTACAGCAAAGTTTATACTAACTGTGAGATGAAACTTGACTGTCTCCATGGGATCATAACTTGGTCAATCCTTCCTACTTTTACTTTGAAACGTTGGATAAACAAACCCAAATTCAAATTAAACTATAGCCCTGGGGTCTTAATGCTCATTATGTTCTAGGTGGAGTTTTGCTCAGTGATGATTATGGGAATATTATGAATATTTTGAGTTGGCAACAGCTCAGAGTCGGTATTTTGACATCAAGATTAGAAGGGCTCAGCTGCCTTGGCCGCATTGATTGTTTGACTAAGGTATTCCCAGCCAGAGTTCCCCAACCTGCTATGTGAATATGCATTCTGTCAATAATATCAACAGTATAAGGAACATAGGAACAGGAGAAGGCTATTTAGCCCATCGAGCCTGTTCCGCCATTCAATGACATCATGGCTGATCTGCGACCTAACTCCTTTGGCCCATATCCCTTAATATCTTTGATTAACAAATACCTATCAATCTCAAATTTAAAATTAACAATTGGTCTAGCATCAATTGCCGTTTGCGGAAGAGAGTTCCAAACTTCTACCACCCTTTGTGTGTAGAAGTGTTTCCTAATTTCACTCCTGAAAGGTGTGGCTCTAATTTTTAGACTATGCCCCCTAGTCCTAGAATCCCCAACCAGTGGAAATAGTTTCTCTCTATCTACCCTATCTGTTCCCCTTAATAACTTGAAAACTTCGATCAAATCGTTCCCTTAACCTTCTAAATTCCAGGGAATATAACCCTAGTTTGTGTAATCTCTCCTCGTAATTTAACCCTTGAAGTCCGGGTATCATTCTGGTAAACCCACGCTGCACTCCCTCCAAGGCCAATATATCCTTCCTAAGGTGTGGTGCCCAGAACTGCTCACAGTGCTCCAGGTGTGGTCTAACCAGGGCTTTGTACAGCTGTAGCAAAATTTCTACCCCTTTGCATTCTAGTCCACTAGATATAAAGGCCAGCATCCCATTAGCCTTTATGATTATTTTCTGTACCTGTTCATGACATAAGATGCTAATTTAGTTAACCATTATTGTTTCCTTTAGTTAATGTTAATTCAAAAACAATGGATGAAAGGCCAGTAGGATTTACAGTCAAATGAAAGCTCAAGATGGTTTCACTCGCTAAAGAGGATGTTGTCTTGTTTTCTGACTCTTGGATTTGGCTTCAACAGGGAGTACCAGCTGAACTGCTGCATCTGTGGACATTATGATTTGCCCGGGGATGAGCCTGAGTGGCAAAGGCCACATACCACACAATAGGCCCAGTGCTCTCTCAGGCTGCTATCACACATGGAGCAAATCAGTGTCTGCAGAGTTGGAAAAGGGAGGCATTCGTAGCATCTGATCCTCAAGAACCTTTAGTATGTGGAATGTGTTCAGCGTGAGAAAGTTCTACTCAACAGATTCTGTCAGAGGTCAAAGTTGTTCCCTTTTTTTAAGTCAAACCAGAGACAGCAGTCCATCACACTGTGTCTGGAGCTGTTATTGCTCTGCTGTGTTTACCTCAGGGCTCCAATCAGACTTTTCTTTTCTCACTAGAGTATGCCGCAAATATTTATGGATTCTCCAAAGTTTGCTTTGGCATATCCTGACAGGATGTGGCAACTGAGGGAATCGCATTCCCATATATAGATAATGGGTTTCCAACCTGCTTCACCCTGTGTGCTATAACAAAAAATCTCACGGACATGGTGGCCTCATGAGATCTGTGACAAACTTCTAGTTCAGTGAAACTGCCATTTAAAGTAATTTTCTGACATGTTTACGTCACTCTGCACTTTGTGTATGGAAAGTGGTAATTCTCCAAATAGTTAACTGTAATTTGATGCCAGACAACATCACCCAAGAGCCCAAAGGTTGTGTGAAGTATGAGGTTCCAATGTAAAGTGATGGCTTTAGGTCTTCCCAAGTCAGATCTCTTATGCTCCATTATACTGCACTCAGCAGTACAGGTTGAGCATCCAAAATCCGGAGTTCCGGAATCCGGACTCCGGGACGATTGGTGGCAGGGTTGTCCGGAATCCGTAAAATGTTCCGGAATCCGGAACTCCGGATTTTGGACGCTCAACCTGTACTTCAAAAAGCCATTAACTTTTGTTGTCTTTTTTTGAAAAATCCTATGAAAAATGCGAGTGATGCAATAAAACTTTAGTGTTGTGTTTTATCCTCCTTAATCTGCACAGCTCCACTAAGTGTTTCCGCCAGGCTGCGGCCACGGCACCACGCCGCCCTGGTGGCCTAGTGTGGGCCATCGGATGCTCTGCAGAGCTCGCAGCGTCCCTCCCCTTTAACAGAAGGGGAGGGGTGGAGAAACGCGTCAGCGCTACGCGGAGCAGCCCAGGCATTTCCGGACTCGGAACGTGTTTCTGATGTCCGAAGTCCGGAAACGCCCGAGCCCAGGTTGCGATATTTCCGGACTTCGGACATCAGAAACACGTTCCGAACTCCGGAAAAACAGGAAAACCGGCTCGGCCTCGGTCCCGAGTAATCATCAAAACTAGGCTAATGTTGAACGACAGCCAACATCATAGAATACAAGGCAGAAGAAGTCATAATCGGACTGTAGAGAGCTCTGACCATACCATAGCTCAGGTATTATGTCCAGTTCTGGTCACCAAAACATAAAGGAGACATTCAAGTGTTGACGAAAAGAGCCCCAAGGCAGATCCCTAGAGTTAATGGTCTGAGTTATGAGGAAAACCTGGAGAAACTCGAGCTTTTCAACCTCATAAGGAAGCCTCTAGAGGTGAAGTTATGGAGGTATATAACAACAACAACAACTTGTATTTATATAGCGCCTTTAACGTAGTAAAACATCCCAAGGCGCTTCACAGGAGTATTAAAACACAAAAAAATTTGACAACGAGCCACATAAGGAGAAATTAGGGCAGGTGACCAATAGCTTGGTCAAAAAGGTAGATTTTAAGGAGCGTCTTAAAGGAGGAAAGACAGATAGCGAGGTGAAGAGGTTTAGGCAGGGAATTCCAGAGCTTAGGGCTTAGGCAACAGAAGGCACGGCCACCAATGGTGGAGCGATTATAATCAGGGATGCTCAAGAGGGCAGAATTAGAGGAGCGCAGATATCTCGGCAGGGTTTGTGGGGCTGGAGGAGATTACAGAGATAGGGAGGGCCGAGGCCATGGAGGGATTTGAAAACAAGGATGAAAATTTTGAAATCAAGGCGTTGCTTAACCGGGAACCAATGTAGGTCAGCGAGCACAGGGGTGATGGGTGAACGGGACTTGGTGTGAGTTAGGACACGGGCAGCTGAGTTTTGGATGACCTCAAGTTTACGTAGGGTAGAATGTGGGAGGCCAGCCAGGAGTTCTTTGGAATAGTCAAATCTAGAGGTAACAAAGGCATGGATGAGGGTTTCAGCAGCGGATAAGCTGAGGCAAGGGCGGAGACGGGCGATGTTACGGAGGTGGAAATAGGCGGTCTTAGGTACGCTGCAGATATGTGGTCAGAAGCTCATTTCAGGGTCAAATATGACACCAAGGTTGCGAACAGTGTGGTTCAGCCTCAGACAGATGTTAGGGAGAGGGATGGAGTCAGTGGCTCGGGAACAGAGTTTGTGGCGGGGACCGAAAACAATGGCTTCGGTCTTCCCAATATTTAATTGGAGAAAATTTCTGCTCATCCGAAACTGGATGTCGGACAAGCAGTGTGACAACTTAGAGACCGTGGAGGGGTCGAGAGAAGTGGTAGTGAGGTAGAGCTGGGTGTCATCAGTGTAAATGTGGAAACTGACGCTGTGTTTTCAGATGATGTTGCCAAGGGGCAACATGTAGATGAAAAATAGGAGGGGCCAAGGATAGGTCCTTGGGGAACACCAGAGGTAACGGTGCAGGAGTGGGAAGAGAAGCCATTGCAGGTGATTCTCTGGCTACGATTAGATAGATAAGAATGGAACCAGGCGAGTGCAGTCCCACCCAGCTGGACGACGGTGGAGAGGCATTGGAGAAGGATGGAGTGGTCAACCGTGTCAAAGGCTGCAGACAAGTCAAGAAGGACAAGGAGGGATAGTTTACCTTTGTCACAGTCACAAAGGATGTCATTTGTGACTTTGATGAGAGCCGTTTCGGTACAGTGGCAAGGGCGGAAACAGGATTGGAGGGATTCAAACATGGAGTTGCGGGAAAGATGGGCACGGATTTGGGAGGCGACAACACATTCAAGGAGTTTGGAGAAGAAAGGGAGGTTGGAGATGGGGCGGTAGTTTGCAAGGACGGAGGGGTCAAGGGTTGGTTTCTTGAGGAAAGGGGTGATGATGGCAGATTTGAGGGAGAGGGGGACAGTACCTGAGGAGAGAGAACTGTTAACAATGTCAGCTAACATGTTTAGGACTGACATCAAGAAGTGCTTCTTTATAAAAAGAGTAATCAATACATAGAATGGAGTCTTGGAGAGAGTAATGGAGGTGAAAACCCTGGAATCATTGAAGAAACAATTCAACACTACAATCGAGGGAGTTTCAGTTTATTCTGGCTGGATAAACTAAGACGGGCTGAATGGCCCACCTCATCTGTAATTATCTTGTGATCAGGGGAGTTAACCCCAGTGTCCCGGCCAATATTTATCCCTCAATCCACATAACAAAAACAGATTATCTGGTCATTGTCACATTGTTGTTTGTGGGAGCTTGCTGTGCGCAGATTGGTTGCCGCGTTTCCCACATTACAACAGTGATTACACTTCAAAAAGTACTTCATTGGCTGTAAAGCGCTTTGAGACATCTGGTGGTTGTGAAAGACGCTATAGAAATTCAAGTCTGTCTTTCTTTTCTTTATCTTGTGAATGCGAGCAGGTTCAGCACAAGTCAAATGAGGCAGATGCAAAAATGACCCAGCCTAACTTATACTGGAGGGGGGAGTGGGGGGGTGGGGGGGGGGGGCGGTGGGGGAGAGAAATTAGGGCCTCAGGGTCTGGAGGTCAGTGTACATTTGTCTGTATTGCAAATGAAATCCCAGCGCCTTCCTGTTGCTAAAGTGTGTGTTAAATGTCCACAATGCTGTGCCATTACAACTCTCGACTGGCAATCGGAGGAAGGCACAGAAAGGAGGCCATAAAGCTCTCCGGAGGAACAAAGGAAAAGGTGATGGAAAGTCAATCCAGGTTAGTCCTCCTGAGGAACAGTTAGGAAGCTGTCTACGGCTTCAGCCTGAGCATCGTTGATGGTGTGTCGGGAGGTAACCTTCAAAATGGTGAAAAAAATGAAATAGAAGTAATATCGGTAAATGAATTACTGGATATTTGTTTTCTGGGTGGTTTAAAACTATAGCAAGAGAAAGCAAGCATTTGAATTTTGTAACACTACCTTTCCTAGGTTGTAATCCAGACATTTTAACCAATTAATTCCATTCTGAACTGTTGAAACCTAACCTCCTAAAGTACAGGTTCGCAGCACTGTGCCACACCAACAGATGTGTAGTAAAGTGCACAAGACTGTGCACAATGAAACTCCAGACTTCTCACTCGTGAGAATGCGCTGAATAATGCTGTCAAGTACATTAACAGATGGGTTCTTTTCCTTAATGCGATTTGAATGACAAAAGAGAATATTTTAGATAATGGAACTCCTACTAAAAGCGGTTTGTAATTTCCCTCAAACTGAAGATGAAAGACGTATCGACACTCTGAAATTTAGGAATGGACCCATATGAGTTGAAGTCCGATTTCTCTATAAAATGAATATAAAGCATACTAATGACCTGGGGTAAGGATTCATGTATGTAAATGCACAAAGTGTGGTGAATAAGGTTGGTGAGCTACAAGCAAAATTAGCCGTGTGGCAATATGATGTTGTGGCAATAACGGAAACGTGACTTAAAAACGGCGAGGACTGGGCACTTAATACTCAAGGGTACAAGGTGTTCAGAAAAGATAGGGAAGGAAAAATGGGAGGTGGGGTGGCAGTGCTGATTAAGGAAGACATTGTCGTGTTGGAAAGGGAGGATGTTCTTGAGGGGACAAGGACAGAATCCATTTGGTTAGAGTTGAGGAGCAAAAAGGATATGATCACGCTATTGGGGGTATTCTATAGGCCTCCAAATAGTGACAGGGAGGTAGAGGAGCAAATCTGCAGGGAAATCGCAGAGATATGCAAGAGTTATAGGGGGAAAAATTCAGTTGGTTTGCGCCTCCCGTTAGCACCTTAAGAGGGCGCTAATGGGGCGCAAAGCAACTAGCGCCCGGGCGCGGCAATATCTGCGCCTCTCATGAAATTGATCGGACATTTTGCGGCGGCACTAAACAATACCGCCCCGATCTCCTGCGCACGCAGATCTTGAAGTCATTCAAGCGTGCAATGCCCTTGGGGCGCCGCGGAATGGAAATTGAGTGGCGCTCCCCTCCTTTCCGCCTGGCGCAACCAACGACAGGTAGACTGGAACGCTTCCCAGTCGCTGTGGGGCTGCGGGGGCGCTACTTAAAGGGGGCCTCTACCTGGCTTTTTCTGTGGTAGACATTTTTGCACCACTCGTTCTGAGAGAGAGAGAGAGATTTTGAGAGAGAGAAAGAGAGACTTTTGCATTGAGTCAATGCTGTGTGAAGTAGTTTTGGCTACTGAGCATAAATTTGCAGGTACTTTGGTTTTTGACCTTCATTACTTGATTGCCAAGAGAATATGGGGGCTGCACTGATTGGGGGCGTCGTCCTGCGCCAGCAGAATCGGAGGACACAGAGACGCAGAGAGAGAGTGGCAATCATGGCCAGACAGAGGAGGGCCAACAGGCCTCTGTACAGGTGACCTTACCCTCCCAGGGTATTTCGCCAACAATTCTCCTACATTAATATGTCTGAGGAGCAGTGTTTGCGAAGGCTGCGCTTCAGCAAGGAGGTGGTCACTGAGCTCTGCCACCTGCTGCAGCCAGATCTGCAGCCTCAACTGAGGAGCAGGACGTCTCTGTCAGTGGCAGTGAAGATAACAGTGGCTCTCAACTTTTATGCCACTAGCTCATTTCAATCAGCTACTGGGGACATCGCCAATATCTCCCAGTTCGCGGTCCATTGCTGCATCCGTCAGGTCACAAATGCCCTCTATAAAAGGAGACGAGAGTACATCTCTTTCCCCATGACCCCGGCCAAGCAGCATGAACGTGCTATGGGCTTTGCGAGGATAGCGGGCTTCCCCATGGTGCAGGGCGCCATTGACTGCACGCATGTGGCTTTGCGTGCTCCGCATGAGAATACAGAGGATTTCCGCAACCGAAAGGGGTTCCATTCCTTAAACGTGCAGTTGGTCTGTGACCACAGACAGCTGATACTCGCTGTCAATGCCCGCTATCCTGGCAGCAGCCACGATGCATTCATCCTGCGCCATACTACTGTGGCAGAACTTTTCCAGGCACCGCATCACCCAGGTGGTTGGCTTCTCGGGGTCAAGGGATATCCACTGTGCACCTGGCTGATGACACCGCTCCATATGCCCAACACCCCTGCTGAGCTGCGGTACAACGAGAGCCATCTAGCTACCAGGAACATCGTTGAGCACACAATCGGCGTGCTCAAGCAAGGGTTCCGCTGTCTGGACCATTCTGGAGGAGCCCTGCAGTACTCGCCTGAGTGAGTCTCCCTCTTTGTTGTTGTGTGCTGCATGCTGCATAACCTTGCAATCCTCAGGACCCAGCCAATGCCACCAGGCCTTGGAGCACCACCAGAGGAGGAGGAGGAAGAGGAGGAGGAAGAGGAGGAGGATGATCATCAGCAGCACCAAGGCGGGAGGGCGGCCCACAATGTAGAAACTGGAAGGGCCGTCCATCAACGGCTGATAGCAAGCCGCTTCTAGGCCCCTGCTGAGGAAATGGCTTCTGCCATTGAGAACAACATGAATGAAACCAACCCGCAACCCCTAAGCCGGCCAAGGCAGAAATGATTGCAAAGACCAAACATGTACATTTTGAATACAAAAACTTATTTATTTTACAAACTCTGTGTCATTTCCTCATGACAAACTAATAGAAAGAAACACAAAAAAACAGTCATTAACATAACTGGTTCTCACAACCTGGAGATAATGTCCAAAACACTAAACAAAAGTTTGACCACGAACCTCGGCCTTTAATAAAAAAATGACCAACATATTGTCACACCTCCTACTTTTTGCCCTTCAAGGGTGATCTCCTTCCCTTGCGCACTTCCCCCCTTCCCACCCGACTGCTCCTCCGTAATGGGACCCCAGTGGCTGCAGCAAGGCTGCTAGAAGGCTGCTGATTGTCAGAACCTGAGACTGCAGATGCCCTTGAAGGACGGCCTCGACCAGCTCTGGGCCAGGAGGGCAAGGCTGCAGACTGCACCAACTCTGCATGGGCGGCAGCAGTCTGTCCTACAGGCGGTGGCAAGTGCAGTGGAGAAGTGACAGTGGTGGCAGCAGGAATGCTATCATCTTGAGAGAGGACAGCAACTCCCTGCTTGACCGACACACTGGCACTCCCACGGGGCAGCACTTCAGCAACCGGAGCAATCTGCTGGAGCACAGATTGCTGGCCTGCTGCGGCGCGGTGAGAGCCCCGGGGAAATGTCCAAAAATGTGCGGGTTAGGTTGATTTGGCTATGATAAAAAATTGACCCTTAGTGTTAGGGGGGGATTAAATATGTGGGGTTATGGGGATAGGATGGGATATGTTAGGGGGAATTAAATACGTGGGGTTACGGGGGTAGGGTGGGATGTGTGTACTGTGGGGATTAAAGCAGGGACAGGGTACTGGATTTGGATGATCAGCCATGATCGTATTGAATGGTGGAGCAGGCTCGACGGGCCGAATGGCCTACTCCTGCTCCTAGATTCTATGTTTCTATGTTTCTATGAAATGTGTCCGAAACAGCAAGGATGGCAGCAGTCAGTGCTCGCGTGGCGTCAATCTGAGTCTGCATGAGAGCAGTCAGAGATGGGATCACCGCAGCCACTGACTGAATTGCAGCACTAAGCTTTAGCGTGGCATCTGCCTGTGCAACAGCGAAGTGCTCCACACTCCTTGCCAGTGATTCAATGCATTCGGGCACCCTTCCCACTGCACCCATGAGCTCAGTGTGCATGTCCACCGCCTGGTGTTCATTTCAGCGATGAGCCACTCCTCCTCTGCGTCCAGTGCAGCAGGACTCGCTGGCCTACTCTCCATCCAGGGAGAAGGCCCCCGAGCTTCCCTAGCCACATCGCGTTGCTGCAGCCCGCTGGGTCCTGGAGCTTCACCCTCAGCAGACCCTTCCCCCCTGCTCCCCTCCCAGTGTGGGCATGGGCTTCCTCGGGAGAGGGTGGTGCTGATGCTCCGGCTTCATCTTCCTCCTTGCCTGCGGCTTCACTCCCACTGGCAGCTTGGGGGCCCGTCTCCTCAGCTGGTGAATCACTATCTGAAAGCAGGGAGGTGCAAAAGTGGCTTTAGCGTGAGGATGGGGGGCAGTAAGGGAGGAATGAGTGCAGCAATTTAGTAAGTTGGATTGAAAGTGTCAAAGGCTGGTGTTGTGAGGGACAAGTGGAAGGAAAGAGGACAAAAAGGTAATGACCTTACCATTGCTGTCCAGAACGGGGTCGGCCTCTCCAGTGGCGACGGGACCGATCACCCGGCTTGCCACAATCCTGTGGACGCGCTCCTCAAGATCGCTGAGGGGTTGCAGCTGAGGCCGCCCTCCACCCGTCTGTTGCTGCTGTCTCCTATTATGAGATAGCTTGGCCTGCAAGAAAAAGGACGGCGTCTAAGTAAATATACAGCCATGGTCTTGCCTGATGTGCCTCCCATAGGTGAATAGCCCTTACTGTATGCAAAGTGTGGAATGTGTGTGTGTGTTTCATGAGAGGGCCATAGGTGTTGGATGAGTGTTGGGCATTGGGGTTTTAAGACCCTCTGGCCATAGAGTGAGGTTGAGATGGAGGGATGGAGAGGTATTGAAAAAAAGCCACTCACCCTGACGACCCGAGTGAGGTTGTTGAACTTTTTTCTACATTGTATATGGGTCCTGGGCACCATGCTTCTGGAGGAGATGCTCTGAGCCACCTCCCTCCACACTCTTCTGTAATCGCGCGGCAAAGGCCTCCTGCAACTCTCTGGGTACAGTATTGATCTTCTACGCTCCACCGCGCCAACCAGAGCCTCCAAGGCCCGCTCGCTGAAGCGCTGTGCTTGCTCCCTGGCCCTCTCCATAGTCCTTGGCTGCAAGATTTAGGCACAGGTCTCTCCAGGCCGAGATTCAAGGCTCCAATGAGCAGGGTGTGGCTGGAGAGCAAGATCGACCCTCCCCTTCAAGAACTGGCCGGCGCCAGTGTGTCTGTGTTCCATCACTAACTGACAGCACCTGCGCTGCGCCCGCGCTCTGAGTTAGCACCTCGCTCCTCGGCCTTTGCACCTTAAGAGAGGTGTGTGGCGCCTGATTTAGCGCTCCAATCAACTCCGGGGGCGATAAAAGCCAAGTTTGCAGTCGAAGGCGATAATTAGTGCCAGGCGCTAAACTTTGCGCACGGCCGATAATCGCGCCCCAAACGGGGCGATACTGAATTTTTCCCCCATAGAGTGGTGATATTGGGGGACTTTAATTACACAAATATCGATTGGGATAATGCTTGGGTAAAGGGAAAGGAGGGGGAGGAATTTCTGAAATGTGTTCAGGAGAATTTCCTTGACCAATATGTTCTTGGCCCAACTAGGAAGGAGGCATTGCTGGATCTGGTGCTGGGGAATGAGGTGGGCCAGGTCGACCAAGTGTCTGTGGGTATGAGTGATCATCGTATCATAAGATTTAGATTAGCAATGAAGAGGAGCAAGGAACAATCTAGAGTGGAACTTCTAAACTGGAATAGAGCTAACTTCAATGGGATGCGAAAGAATATTGCCAGGGTAAAATGGAACCAAATACTGACAGGAAAAACTGTAACGGAACAATGGGTGATCTTTAAGGAGGAGATGTTCCAAATACAGGCTAGGTACATTCCAACAAGAGGGAAATGTAAGGGAACCAAAGCAAGGGCTCCTTGGATGACAAGGGAGATAGAGAAGGTGATGAAACAAAAAAAGAGGGTGTATGATGCATGTCAGGTGAATTCTTCAAGGGAGAACCAGACCAAATACAATCAGTTGAAAGAGGATGTGAAGATGAAAATAAGATTGGCAAAGAGAGAATATGAGAGTAGAATGGCGGTTAACATAAAAGGGAACCCAAAAATCTTCTACCAGCATGTAAACAGTAAGTGGGTAGTAAGAGGCCGGGTGGGGCCTATTAGAGACAAAGAAGGTGATATATGGTTAGAGGCGCAGGGCAAGGCTAGAATACTCAATGAGTACTTTGTATCGGTGTTTACTAAGGAGGTGGATGCTGACAAAATATCGGTAGTAATAGAAAAGGTAGAAGCAATGGAAGGGGTGAAAATTGATAGACAGGATGTACTAGAAAGGCTGGGTATGCTTAGAGTGGACAAGTCGCCTGGTCCAGATGGCTTGCATCCCAGGTTGCTAAGGGAATTGGGTGGGGAGATAGCAGAAGGGCTTGCCATAATTTTCCAATCTTCCCTAGATGCAGTGTAAGGTTTCCAAAATGTACAGATCCCCAAAACCTAAGGAAAAAGGACTTTGGAACTACCTCAAAGTGATAAAAATGCATTTGGGCCTAACATAAGGAATTTAAGACCAAAAACCAAGTTTTGGCATTTTAAAAACATGTCTGGGCCTGTAAAAGGGAGAAAAGGCTGTGAAGGAAGGTGGGTTCAACCTCTGTAAAAGCAGTTTTGATTATTGCAGTTAATTACACTGTCTGGGGAACCGGGATGACCCTACTCAAGCCCCAGCAGACATTAATATTTGAACAATAGACCCTGGGAGAAGACAGTCCCACCCAAAATAACAGGCCCCATCAAAACCGATTACAGGGCCCATCAGAAAACATGCACAATACAAATCACTCAGGACCAGTCTATAGAAAAGATTGAGTTCAGCCTAGAAAACCAAACATGAAACCAATCACCAGTGATCAGGCAAGGAGATCGACAGGATGCAAATCATCCCAAAACCCATTTGACACTTACAGAGCAGTTACTGGTAACAGGCCCGCCAAAACCAGACAATAAACAGAGTAGATTTGGCGGGTAGATAAGGCCATGTTCAATGGGTGAGATTGAAGGCCTGTTAAAAACCCAGTTAACGTACTAGTAAGTCGTTACCGATTTACGAGCCTGCCAAAAACCAGACAATGAACTGAGTAGATTTGGCGTGTAGATAAGGCCACTTCAATTTAGTATAATTGAAGACCCATCAAGCAGTTCAAAGTCGAGTCGTCAGTCACAACCGGTGGTCATCAGAAGAAGAAGAAACCTGGAAGAAGAAAACCTGAGCTGGAAGCGAGTCGCATCGCTCACCACTCAGACACACCTGAGTCCAGCTCGTGAAGGTACCACCTCGACGGACCTCCAACAACGGTCCCAACAGAGTCACCCGGAGCAACAAGCAGCAACAAGTCACCGACGGCTCCACGAGGTCGACTGACACACTAGACAAGGCCTAAAGCCATCGTGGAAACCAAAGGCCTCATGAAGCCAACAACCGCGCATTACCCCCAACTGACCGGGTAATAGCAGGCCACCGTGACCAACAAAGACTAACTCCAGGGAAGAAAACCCGAAGAACCGCAAAGTTTCCTCACTACAAACTACTCCTGACTTACCCCTGGGTAAGATTTTCCCCAAAGACTCTAAGCCCTACTGCTAAACCAAAGAAATTGGGTACTCACCAGATAAATCCAAAACGACATCCTACTGCATCAGCGGACTCGCGAAGACTGACCAGAGACGCAGGTGAAGTCCTCTACCGCGTACGGGGTACGGCAGACACTAACCGCCATAAACAGCGAACCCCAAAACCGCGATTTAGCCCAACTGTCAAAGGATTGGTGAGCATTATCCCTGGTCCTTCAAAACCTAACCTAACTAGTAAAGTGGGGTTGGGAGGGGTGAAGTATTGTTCTACTGTCATTTCCCTCGCTTGTACCGAAGTGTTCCCCACCTTCAGAGTGTTAAGAGTGTTATTATTGTGTTTTACCTTTTAATAAAGATTAAAGTTCTTTCATCAAACTCAGTTGTCTGCTGCACCTTTGTATCACAACCTCCAAATAAGTCCAAGGTCTAGAACCAAGGGAGTGGGAGTGATTCGAACCGCTCAGAAGTCAGAGGTAAAGCTGACACAAACCACCACCCCCTACAGCGGGGAGGTGCCTGAGGATTGGAAAGTGGCAAATGTGACACCATTGTTCAAGAAAGGGTGTGAGGACAATCCTAGTAACTATAGGCCGGTCAGTTTAACATCAGTGATGGGTAAAGTTTTAGAAACAATAATCAAGGAAAAAATTAATGGGCCCTTGGAGAGGTTTAAGCTAATTAAGGAGAGCCAACATGGATTTGTAAAAGGCAGATCGTGTTTGACTAATCAAATTGAATTTTTTGATGAAGTAACAGAGAGGGTTGATGAAGGGAATGCAATGGATGTTGTCTACATGGATTTTCAGAAGGCATTTGACAAAGTACCACATAGAAGGCTGGTTAACAAAAATGAGGCTCATGGAATAGGTGGGTCAGTGGCAGCTTGGATAAGGAATTGGCTTAAGGACAGAAAACAGCGAGTTGTGGTAAATGGCTGTTTTTCAGACTGGAGGATGGTAGACAGCGGTGTTCCCCAAGGGTCAGTGCTGGGGCCACTGCTTTTTTTGATATCTATAAATGACCTGGATATTGGAATACAGAGTAGAATTTCTAAATTTGCCTATGACACCAAACTGGGGGGGAGGGGGTGGCAAACAGTGATAATGATATCAATCGACTGCAACAGGACATAGAAAGACTAGCAGAATGGGCAGTCAAGTGGCAGATGGAATTTAATACAGAGACGTGTGAGGTGATGCATTTTGGCAGAAGGAACAGGGAGAGGCAATATACACTTAATGGCACAGTTTTAAAGAGTGTGCAGGGACAGAGGGACCTGGGAGTTAATGTGCATAGGTCCCTGAAGGTGGCGGGACATATTGAGAGAATAGTTAGCAAAGCATATGGTTTCTTGGGCTTCATAAATAGAGGTATTGAGTACAAAAGTAGAGAAGTTATGCTGAACCTTTATAAAGTGCTGGTTAGGCCACAACTGGAGTATTGCGTCCAGTTCTGGTCACCACACTTTAGGAAGGATGTGAAGGCCTTTAAGAGTGTGCAGAGGAGATTTACCAGAATGGTTCCGAGGATGGGGGATCTTAGCTACAAGAACAGGTTAGAGAAGCTGGATTTGTTTTCATTAGAGCAAAGGAGGTTGAGGGGTAATTTGATAGAGGTGTACAAGATTATGACGGGTTTGGATAGGTTAGACGGGGAAAGGCTGTTCCCACTACTTGATGGTACAAGGACTAGGGGACACAGATTTAAGTTTTTGGGCAAGAGATACAGGGGGGATGTGAGGAAGAACTTTTTTATGCAGCGAGTGGTGATGACCTGGAACTCGCTGCCGACGGAAGTGGTGGAAACGGAGACATTCAATGTTTTCAAGGGGAGACTGGATAGGCACTTGAGGGAAATAAACTTGCAGGGCTACGGGGATAGAGCGGGGGAATGGAACTGGCTGGATGGCTCTACAGAGAGCCGGCACAGACTCGATCGGCCGAATGGCCTCCTTCTGTGCCGATATGACTCTAAGGGGTAAAAATTCAGTTGGTTGCGCCTCCCGTTAGCGCCTTAAGAGGGCGCTAATGGGGCGCAAAGCCGCTAACGCCCGGGCGCAGCGATGTTTGCGCCGCTCGGGAACTTAACTAGAGATTGTGCGGCGGCGCTAAACTTTAGCGCTGCGACCACCTGCGCGTGCAGATTGTGACATCATTCCATGGTGCAACGCCCTTGTGGCGCCCCGGAGCGGAAATTGAGTGGCGCCCCCTGCCTTACCGCCTGGCGCATCCAACGACCAGAAGACTGGAACGCTATCAATCGCTGTGGGGCTGGGGGGGGGCGCTATTTAAAGGGGGCCTCTTCCTGTCTTTTATTGTTGGTGGCATTTTTGAACTACGCATTCTGAGAGAGAGAGGGAGAGACTTCTGGAGAGATTCAACGCTTTGTGAAGGAGTTTTGGGTACTGAGCAGCACTTTGCAGGTTCATTTTGATTTGCCATTCCTTGTATCGATTTAGCAGAGACTGTGGGAGCTGCACTCTGAGCTCTTTGCCTGGTACTCTCCATTGTTCTTTCCAGCACATTTGATGTGCAAGTCTCTCCAGGCCGAGATTCAAGGCTGCAATGAACAGGATGTGGATGGAAAGCAAGATTAACCATCCCCTTTAAGAACTGGCCCGTGCCATTGTGTGTGTGTTCCATTGCTGACTGACATTACATGAGCTTCGCCAGCGCTCTGAGTTAGCGCCTCACTCCTTGGCCTTTGCGCCTTAAGACAGGTGTGCAGCGCCTGATTTAGCGCTCCACTCACCTCCCGGGGCGGTAAAAGTGAAGTTTCCAGTCAGTGCCGATAATTAGCGCCAGGCACTAATATTTGCGTCCAGACGATATTTGCGCCCCAAATGGGGCGCGACCTAATTTTTCCCCCTATGACTCTCGGAGGCCCTTAAAATTAAGCTGTCTGTTTAGGCGCAAGGACTCCAAAGGGCACCTTTCAAAAATGTACTAAGCAACTGACTAGTGTACAACAATGAAACTAGTAAATGTTTCTGTATGGTATGTTAAAGCCATTTTCAGTTAATTAAAATTGGGTTACTCACAGGTGCGGGGCTAGACACTCCGATTAAAAATGCTTAATTTTTGTGATAAACACATTTCCAGCCGTATTAATAAAACTGCACCAGGTTTCCACTCTGAAATGCATCAAGGAATATTTTTAATGCTAGGGAAAAAACAAAATGATTATGTTCTAGAACGCTGCCCAATTGCGCTGGTTCATGGCAGATTCTACATTTGTGATTATGCAAATCAATTTGAGGGGAAACCATAACTTCAGTTGGGAAAACCAGCGCAATTTTGAGAGCAATTTGCGCCCGGATTGCAGACACGGAAACTCTAGTTTTGTTCGATAGGATGCTCAGAAATACAAAGGAATAAATTCTCTTGCAGTAAAATTTAGTTTCAATTCGATTTGGGCCTTAACCCAAATAATCACCGTAAATTGACTGATTAGTGCAATCTGATATACCATATATATTGAGGCAACTTCACCACACAGACTGTAGCACTGTGAGTGTATTCACCACACGGACTGTAAAACTGTGAGAGTATTCATCACACAGACTGTAGCACTGTGAGAGTATTCACCACACGGACTGTAAAACTGTGAGTGTATTCACCACACGGACTGTAACACTGTGAGAGTATTCACCACACAGACTGTAGCACTGTGACAGTATTCACCACACGGACTGTAACACTGTGAGTGTATTCACCACACGGACTGTAACACTGTGAGAGTATTCACCACACGGACTGTAACACTGTGAGAGTATTCACCACACGGACTGTAACACTGTGACAGTATTCACCACACAGACTGTAACACTGTGAGTGTACTCAGCACACGGACTGTAACACTGTGATTGTATTCACCACACGGACTGTAGCACTGTGAGTGTATTCACCACAACGACTGTAACACTGTGAGTGTATTCACCACACGGACTGTAACACTGTGAGTGTATTCACCACACGGACTGTAGCACTGTGAGAGTATTCACCACATGGATTGCAACACTGTGAGAGTATGCACCACACGGAATGTAACACTGTGAGTGTATTCACCACACGGACTGTAACACTGTGAGTGTATTCAACACACGGACTGTAACACTGTGAGAGTATTCACCACACGGACTGTAACACTGTGAGTGTATTCACCCCACGGACTGTAACACTGTGAGTGTATTCACCACACGGACTGTAACACTGTGAGAGTATTCACCACACGGACTGTAGCACTGTGAGAGTATTCACCACATGGACTGTAGCACTGTGAGGGTATTCAGCAAACGGACTGTAGCACTGTGAGTGTATTCACCACAGGGACTGTAACACTGTGAGTGTATTCACCACACGGACTGTAACACTGTGAATGTATTCAGCACACGGCCTGTAGCACTGTGAGAGTATTCACCACACGGACTGTAACACAGTGAGAGTATTCACCACACGTACTGTAACACTGTGAGAGTATTCACCACACGGACTGTAACACTGTGAGAGTATTCACCACACGGACTGTAACACTGTGAGATTATTCACCACATGGACTGTAACACTGTGAGTGCATTCACCACACGCACGGTAAAACTGTGAGAGTATTCACCACACGGACTGTAGCACTGTGAGAGTATTCACCACACCGACTGTAACACTGTGAGTGTATTCACCACACGGACTGTAACACTGTGAGTGTATTCACCACACGGACTGTAACACTGTGAGAGTATTCACCCCACGGACTGTAACACTGTGAGTGTATTCACCACACGCACGGTAAAACTGTGACACTATTCACCACACGGACTGTAGCACTGTGAGTGTATTCACCACACGGACTGTAGCACTGTGAGTGTATTCACCACAAGCACGGTAAAACTGTGACAGTATTCACCACACGGACTGTAGCACTGTGAGAGTTTTCACCACACGGACTGTAACACTGTGAGTGTATTCACCACACGGACGGTAACACTGTGAGTGTATTCACCACACGGACTGTAACACTGTGAGTGTATTCACCACACAGACTGTAACACTGAGTGTGTATTCACCACATAGACTGTAACACTGTGAGTGTATTCACCACACGGACTGTAGCACTGTGAGTGTATTCACCACACAGACTGTAGCACTCTGAGTGTATTCACCACACGGACTGTAGCACTGTGAGTGTATTCACCACACAGACTGTAGCACTGTGATTGTATTCAGCACACGGACTGTAACACTGTGAGTGTATTCACCACATGGACGGTAACACTGTGAGTGTATTCACCACACCGACGGTAACACTGTGAGTGTATTCACCACACGGACTGTAGCACTGTGAGTGTATTCACCACACGGACTGTAACACTGTGAGAGTATTCACCAAACGGACTTTAGCACTGTGAGTTTATTCACCACACAAACAGTAGCACTGTGAGTGTATTCACCACACGGACTGTAACACTGTGAGTGTATTCACCACATGGACTGTAGCAATGTGAGTGTATTCACCACTCGGACTGCAGTACTGTGAGAGTATTCACCACAAGGACTGTAACACTGTGAGTGTATTCACCACAAGGACTGTAGCACTGTGAGAGTATTCACCACGCGGACTGTAACACTGGGAGAGTATTCACCACATGGACTGTAACACTGTGAGTGAATTCACCACACGGACTGTAACACTGTGAGTGTATTCACCACACGGACTGTAACACTGGGAGAGTATTCACCACACGGACTGTAACACTGTGAGTGTATTCACCACACGGACTGTAACACTGGGAGAGTATTCACCAAACGGACTGTAACACTGTGAGTGTATTCACCACACGGACTGTAACACTGTGAGTGTATTCACCACACGGACTGTAACACTGTGAGTGTATTCACCACACGGACTGTAACACTGGGAGAGTATTCACCACATGGACTGTAACACTGTGAGTGTATTCACCACACGTACTGTAACACTGTGAGTGTATTCACAACTCCAACTGTAGCACTGTGAGAGTATTCACCACACGGACTGTAACTGTGTGGGAATATTCACCACACGGACTGTAACACTGTGAGTGTATTCACCACACGGACTGTAACACTGCGAGTGTATTCACCACACGGACTGTAACACTGTGAGTTTATTCACCACACGGACTGTAACACTGTGAGAGTATTCACCAAACAGACTGTAACACTGTGAGTTTATTCACCACACGGACTGTAACACTGTGAGTGTATTCACCACACAGACTGTAACACTGTGAGAGTATTCACCACACGGATTGTAACACTGTGAGAGTATTCACCACACGATCTGTAACACTGTGAGAGTATTCACCACACGTACTGTAACACTGTGAGAGTATTCACCACACGGATTGTAACACTGGGAGAGTAATCACCACATGGACTGTAACATTGTGAGAGTATTCACCACACAGACTTTAACACTGTGAGAGTATTCACCACACGTACTGTAACACTGTGAGAGAACTCACCACACGGATTGTAACACTGGGAGTGTATTCACCACACGGACAGTAACACTGTGAGTGTATTCACCACACGGACTGTAACACTATGAGAGTATTCTCCACACGGACTGTAACACTGTGAGAGTATTCACCACACGGACTGTAACACTGTGAGAGTATTCACCACACGGACTGTAACACTGTGAGTGTATTCACCACACGGACTGTAACACTGTGAGTGTATTCACCACACGGACTGTAACACTGTGAGTGTATTCACCACACGGACTGTAACACTGTGAGTGTATTCACCACACGGACTGTAACACTGTGAGTGTATTCACCACACGGACTGTAACACTGTGAGTGTATTCACAACACGGACTGTAACACTGAGTTTATTCACCACACGGACTGTAACACTGTGAGAGTATTCACCACACGGACTGTAACACTGTGAGAGTATTCACCACACAGACTGTAACACTGTGAGAGAACTCACCACACGGACTGTAACACTGTGAGAGTATTCACCACACGGACTGTAACACTGTGAGAGTATTCACCACATGGACTGTAACACTGTGAGTGTATTCACCACACTGACTGTAACACTGTGAGAGTATTCACCACACGGACTGTAACACTGTGATGTATTCACCACACGGACTGTAACACTATGAGAGTATTCACCACACGGACTGTAACAATGTGAGAGTATTCACCACACAGACTTTAACACTGTGAGAGTATTCACCACACGTACTGTAACACTGTGAGAGTATTCACCACACGGACTGTAACACTGTGAGTGTATTCACCACACGGACTGTAACACTGTGAGTGTATTCACCACACGGACTGTAACACTATGAGAGTATTCTCCACACGGACTGTAACAATGTGAGAGTATTCACCTCACGGACTGTAACACTGTGAGAGTATTCACCACACGGACTGTAACACTGTGAGTGTATTCACCACACGGACTGTAACACTGTGAGTGTATTCACCACACGGACTGTAACACTGTGAGTGTATTCACCACACGGACTGTAACACTGTGAGTGTATTCACCACACGGACTGTAACACTGTGAGTGTATTCACCACACGGACTGTAACACTTTGAGTGTATTCACAACACGCACTGTAACACTGAGTTTATTCACCATACGGATTGTAACACTGTGAGAGTATTCACCACACGGACTGTGACACTGTGAGAGTATTCACCACACAGACTGTAACACTGTGAGAGAACTCACCACACGGACTATAACACTGTGAGAGTATTCACCACACGGACTGTAACACTGTGAGAGTATTCACCACATGGACTGTAACACTGTGAGTGTATTCACCACACAGACTTTAACACTATGAGTGTATTCACCACACGGACTGTAGCACTGTGAGTGTATTCACCACACAGACTGTAGCACTGTGAGTGTATTCACCACACGGACTGTAGCAATGTGAGAGTATTCACCACACAGACTGTAACACTGTGAGTGTATTCACCAAAACAACTGTAACATAGAAACATAGAAACATAGAAACTTGGAGCAGGAGTAGGCCATTCGGCCCGTCGAGCCTGCTCCACCATTCAATACGATCATGGCTGATCATCCAAATCCAGTTCCCTGTCTCTGCCCCCTCACACAGAATCCCCATCGAGCCTGCACCGACACATATCCCATCTTATCCCCGTAACCCCACGTATTTAATTCCCCCTAACATATCCCATCCTATCCCTGTAACCCCACATATTTAATCCCCCCCTAACACTAAGGGTCAATTTATCATAGCCAAATCACCTAACCCGCACATTTTTGGACTGTGGGAGGAAACCGGAGCACCCGGAGGAAACCCACGCAGACACGGGGAGAATGTGCAAACTCCACACAGACAGTCACCCGAGGTCAGATTCGAACCCGGGTCTCTGGCGCTGTGAGGCACCAGTGCTAACCACGATGCCACCGTGTTGCCCTAAATGTGGCGGGGCTCGTCCGGGACACTGTGAGTGTGTTCACCACATGGATTGTAACACTGTGAGAGTATTCACCACATGGATTGTAACACTGTGAGAGTATTCACCACACGGACTGTAACACTGTGAGTGTATTCACCACACGGACTGTAGCACTGTGAGTGTATTCACCACATGGACTGTAACACTGTGAGAGTATTTACCACACGGACTGTAACACTGTGAGAGTATTCACCACATGGACTGTAACACTGTGAGAGTATTCACCACACGGACTGTAACACTGTGAGTGTATTCACCACACAGACTGTAACACTGTGAGTGTATTCAAAACACGGACGGTAACACTGTGAGTGTATTCACCACACGGACTGTAACACTGTGAGTGTATTCACCACACGGACTGTAACACTGTGAGTGTATTCACCACACGGACTGTAACACTGTGAGTGTATTCACCACACGGACTGTAGCACTGTGAGTGTATTCACCACACAGACTGTAACACTGTGAGTGTATTCACCACACGGACGGTAACACTGTGAGTGTATTCACCACACGGTCGGTAACACTGTGAGAGTATTCAGCAAACGGACTGTAGCACTGTGAGTGTATTAACCAGAGGGACTGTAACACTGTGAGTGTATTCACCACACGGACTGTAACACTGTGAATGTATTCAGCACACGGCCTGTAGCACTGTGAGAGTATTCACCACACGGACTGTAACACTGTGAGAGTATTCACCACACGGACTGTAACACTGTGAGAGTATTCACCACACGGACTGTAACACTGTGAGAGTATTCACCACACGGACTGTAACACTGTGAGATTATTCACCACATGGACTGTAACACTGTGAGTGCATTCACCACACGCACGGTAAAACTGTGAGAGTATTCACCACACGGACTGTAGCACTGTGAGAGTATTCACCACACCGACTGTAACACTGTGAGTGTATTCACCACACGGACTGTAACACTGTGAGTGTATTCACCACACGGACTGTAACACTGTGAGAGTATTCACCCCACGGACTGTAACACTTTGAGTGTATTCACCACACGCACGGTAAAACTGTGACAGTATTCACCACACGGACTGTAGCACTGTGAGTGTATTCACCACACGGACTGTAGCACTGTGAGAGTATTCACCACACGGACTGTAACACTGTGAGTGTATTCACCACACGGACTGTAACACTGTGAGTGTATTCACCACACGACTGTAACACTGTGAGTGTATTCACCACACGGACTGTAGCACTGTGAGTGTATTCACCACACGGACTGTAACACTGTGAGTGTATTCACCACACGGACTGTAACACTGTGAGTGTATTCACCACACGGACTGTAACACTGTGAGTGTATTCACCACACGACTGTAACACTGTGAGTGTATTCACCACACGACTGTAACACTGTGAGAGTATTCACCACACGGACTGTAACACTGTGAGTGTATTCACCACACGGACTGTAACACTGTGAGTGTATTCACCACACGGACTGTAACACTGTGAGTGTATTCACCACACGGACTGTAACACTGTGAGGTATTCACCACACGGACTGTAACACTGTGAGATGTATTCACCACACGGACTGTAACACTGTGAGTGTATTCACCACACGGACTGTAACACTGTGAGTGTATTCACCACACGGACTGTAACACTGTGAGTGTATTCACCACACGGACTGTAACACTGTGAGTGTATTCACCACACGGACTGTAACACTGTGAGAGTATTCACCACACGGACTGTAACACTGTGAGAGTATTCACCACACGGACTGTAACACTGTGAGAGTATTCACCACACGGACTGTAACACTGTGAGTGTATTCACCACACGGACTGTAACACTGTGAGTGTATTCACCACACGGACTGTAACACTGTGAGTGTATTCACCACACGGACTGTAACACTGTGAGTGTATTCACCACACGGACTGTAACACTGTGAGTGTATTCACCACACGGACTGTAACACTGTGAGTGTATTCACCACACGGACTGTAACACTGTGAGTGTATTCACCACACGGACTGTAACACTGTGAGTGTATTCACCACACGGACTGTAACACTGTGAGTGTATTCACCACACGGACTGTAACACTGTGAGTGTATTCACCACACGGACTGTAACACTGTGAGAGTATTCACCACACGGACTGTAACACTGTGAGTGTATTCACCACACGGACTGTAACACTGTGAGTGTATTCACCACACAGACTGTAACACTGTGAGAGTATTCACCACACGGACTGTAACACTGTGAGAGTATTCACCACACGGACTGTAACACTGTGAGAGTATTCACCACACGGACTGTAACACTGTGAGAGTATTCACCACACGGACTGTAACACTGTGAGAGTATTCACCACACGGACTGTAACACTGTGAGAGTATTCACCACACGGACTGTAACACTGTGAGAGTATTCACCACACGGACTGTAACACTGTGAGAGTATTCACCACACGGACTGTAACACTGTGAGTGTATTCACCACACGGACTGTAACACTGTGAGTGTATTCACCACACGGACTGTAACACTGTGAGAGTATTCACCACACGGACTGTAACACTGTGAGAGTATTCACCACACAGACTGTAACACTGTGAGAGTATTCACCACACGGACTGTAACACTGTGAGAGTATTCACCACACGGACTGTAACACTGTGAGTGTATTCACCACACGGACTGTAACACTGTGAGTGTATTCACCACACGGACTGTAACACTATGAGAGTATTCACCACACGGACTGTAACAATGTGAGAGTATTCACCACACGGACTGTAACACTGTGAGAGTATTCACCACACGGACTGTAACACTGTGAGTGTATTCACCACACGGACTGTAACACTGTGAGTGTATTCACCACACGGACTGTAACACTGTGAGTGTATTCACCACACGGACTGTAACACTGTGAGTGTATTCACCACACGGACTGTAACACTGTGAGTGTATTCACCACACGGACTGTAACACTGTGAGTGTATTCACAACACGGACTGTAACACTGAGTTTATTCACCACATGGACTGTAACACTGTGAGTGTATTCACCACACGGACTGTAACACTGTGAGAGTATTCACCACACAGACTGTAACACTGTGAGAGAACTCACCACACGGACTATAACACTGTGAGAGTATTCACCACACGGACTGTAACACTGTGAGAGTATTCACCACACGGACTGTAACACTGTGAGTGTATTCACCACACAGACTTTAACACTATGAGTGTATTCACCACACGGACTGTAGCACTGTGAGTGTATTCACCACACAGACTGTAGCACTGTGAGTGTATTCACCACACGGACTGTAGCAATGTGAGAGTATTCACCACACAGACTGTAACACTGTGAGTGTATTCACCACAACAACTGTAACATAGAAACATAGAAACATAGAAACTTGGAGCAGGAGTAGGCCATTCGGCCCGTCGAGCCTGCTCCACCATTCAATACGATCATGGCTGATCATCCAAATCCAGTTCCCTGTCTCTGCCCCCTCACACAGAATCCCCATCGAGCCTGCACCGACACATATCCCACCTTATCCCCGTAACCCCACGTATTTAATTCCCCCTAACATATCCCATCCTATCCCTGTAACCCCACATATTTAATCCCCCCCTAACACTAAGGGTCAATTTATCATAGCCAAATCACCTAACCCGCACATTTTTGGACTGTGGGAGGAAACCGGAGCACCAGGAGGAAACCCACGCAGACACGGGGAGAATGTGCAAACTCCACACAGACAGTCACCCGAGGTCAGATTCGAACCCGGGTCTCTGGCGCTGTGAGGCACCAGTGCTAACCACGATGCCACCGTGTTGCCCTAAATGCGGCGGGGCTCGTCCGGGACACTGTGAGTGTGTTCACCACATGGATTGTAACACTGTGAGAGTATTCACCACATGGATTGTAACACTGTGAGAGTATTCACCACACGGACTGTAACACTGTGAGTGTATTCACCACACGGACTGTAGCACTGTGAGTGTATTCACCACATGGATTGTAACACTGTGAGAGTATTTACCACACGGACTGTAACACTGTGAGAGTATTCACCACACGGACTGTAGCACTGTGAGTGTATTCACCACATGGATTGTAACACTGTGAGAGTATTCACCACACGGACTGTAACACTGTGAGAGTATTCACCACACGGACTGTAACACTGTGAGTGTATTCACCACACGGACTGTAACACTGTGAGAGTATTCACCACACGGACTGTAACACTGTGAGAGTATTCACCACACGGACTGTAACACTGTGAGAGTATTCACCACACGGACTGTAACACTGTGAGTGTATTCACCACACGGACTGTAACACTGTGAGTGTATTCACCACACGGACTGTAACACTGTGAGAGTATTCACCACACGGACTGTAACACTGTGAGTGTATTCACCACACGGACTGTAACACTGTGAGAGTATTCACCACACGGACTGTAACACTGTGAGAGTATTCACCACACGGACTGTAACACTGTGAGTGTATTCACCACACGGACTGTAACACTGTGAGAGTATTCACCACACGGACTGTAACACTGTGAGTGTATTCACCACACGGACTGTAACACTGTGAGTGTATTCACCACACGGACTGTAACACTGTGAGTGTATTCACCACACGGACTGTAACACTGTGAGTGTATTCACCACACGGACTGTAACACTGTGAGTGTATTCACCACACGGACTGTAACACTGTGAGTGTATTCACCACACGGACTGTAACACTGTGAGTGTATTCACCACACGGACTGTAACACTGTGAGAGTATTCACCACACGGACTGTAACACTGTGAGTGTATTCACCACACGGACTGTAACACTGTGAGTGTATTCACCACACGGACTGTAACACTGTGAGTGTATTCACCACACGGACTGTAGCACTGTGAGAGTATTCACCACACGGACTGTAACACTGTGAGAGTATTCACCACACGGACTGTAACACTGTGAGAGTATTCACCACACGGACTGTAACACTGTGAGAGTATTCACCACACGGACTGTAACACTGTGAGAGTATTCACCACACGGACTGTAACACTGTGAGTGTATTCACCACACGGACTGTAACACTGTGAGAGTATTCACCACACGGACTGTAGCACTGTGAGAGTATTCACCACACCGACTGTAACACTGTGAGTGTATTCACCACACGGACTGTAACACTGTGAGTGTATTCACCACACGGACTGTAACACTGTGAGAGTATTCACCACACGGACTGTAGCACTGTGAGTGTATTCACCACGACTGGTAAACTGTGACAGTATTCACCACACGGACTGTAGCACTGTGAGTGTATTCACCACACGGACTGTAGCACTGTGAGAGTATTCACCACACGCACGGTAAAACTGTGACAGTATTCACCACACGGACTGTAGCACTGTGAGTGTATTCACCACACAGGACTGTAACACTGTGAGTGTATTCACCACACGGACTGTAGCACTGTGAGTGTATTCACCACACAGACTGTAGCACTGTGAGTGTATTCACCACACGGACTGTAACACTGTGAGTGTATTCACCACACGGACTGTAGCACTGTGAGTGTATTCACCACAACGACTGTAACACTGTGAGTGTATTCACCACACGGACTGTAGCACTGTGAGAGCATTCACCACACGGACTTTAGAACTGTGAGTGTATTCACCACAAGACTGTAAGCACTGTGAGTGTATTCACCACACGGACTGTAACACTGTGAGTGTATTCACCACACGGACTGTAACACTGTGAGTGTATTCACCACACGGACTGTAGCACTGTGAGTGTATTCACCACACGGACTGTAACACTGTGAGTGTATTCACCACACGGACTGTAACACTGTGAGAGTATTCACCACACGGACTGTAGCACTGTGAGAGTATTCACCACACGGACTGTAACACTGTGAGTGTATTCACCACACGGACTGTAACACTGTGAGAGTATTCACCACACGGACTGTAACACTGTGAGTGTATTCACCACACGGACTGTAACACTGTGAGTGTATTCACCACACGGACTGTAACACTGTGAGTGTATTCACCACACGGACTGTAACACTGTGAGAGTATTCACCACACGGACTGTAACACTGTGAGTGTATTCACCACACGGACTGTAACACTGTGAGAGTATTCACCACACGGACTGTAACACTGTGAGAGTATTCACCACACGGACTGTAACACTGTGAGAGTATTCACCACACGGACTGTAACACTGTGAGAGTATTCACCACACGGACTGTAACACTGTGAGTGTATTCACCACACGGACTGATAACACTGTGAGAGTAATCACCACACGGACTGTAACACTGTGAGTGTATTCACCCACAGGACTGTACCACTGTGAGTGTATTCACCACACGGACTGTAACACTGTGAGAGTATTCACCACACGGACTGTAACACTGTGAGAGTATTCACCACACGGACTGTAACACTGTGAGAGTATTCACCACACGGACTGTAACACTGTGAGAGTATTCACCACACGGACTGTAACACTGTGAGAGTATTCACCACACAGACTGTAACACTGTGAGAGTATTCACCACATGGACTGTAACACTGTGAGTGTATTCACCACACGGACTGTAGCACTGTGAGTGTATTCACCACACGGACTGTAGCAATGTGAGAGTATTCACCACACAGACTGTAACACTGTGAGTGTATTCACCACACGGACTGTAACACTGTGAGTGTATTCACCACACGGACTGTAACACTGTGAGAGTATTCACCACACGGACTGTAACACTGTGAGAGTATTCACCACACGGACTGTAACACTGTGAGAGTATTCACCACACGGACTGTAACACTGTGAGAGTATTCACCACACGGACTGTAACACTGTGAGTGTATTCACCACACGGACTGTAACACTGTGAGTGTATTCACCACACGGACTGTAACACTGTGAGTGTATTCACCACACGGACTGTAACACTGTGAGTGTATTCACCACACGGACTGTAACACTGTGAGTGTATTCACCACACGGACTGTAACACTGTGAGTGTATTCACCACACGGACTGTAACACTGTGAGAGTATTCACCACACGGACTGTAACACTGTGAGTGTATTCACCACACGGACTGTAACACTGTGAGTGTATTCACCACACGGACTGTAACACTGTGAGAGTATTCACCACACGGACTGTAACACTGATTCCACGACTGTACACTGTGGTATTCACCACACGGACTGTAACACTGTGAGTGTATTCACCACACGGACTGTAACACTGTGAGTGTATTCACCACACGGACTGTAGCACTGTGAGAGTATTCACCACACGGACTGTAACACTGTGAGAGTATTCACCACACGGACTGTAACACTGTGAGAGTATTCACCACACGGACTGTAACACTGTGAGAGTATTCACCACACGGACTGTAACACTGTGAGAGTATTCACCACACGGACTGTAACACTGTGAGAGTATTCACCACACGGACTGTAACACTGTGAGAGTATTCACCACACGGACTGTAACACTGTGAGAGTATTCACCACACGGACTGTAACACTGTGAGAGTATTCACCACACGGACTGTAACACTGTGAGTGTATTCACCACACGGACTGTAACACTGTGAGAGTATTCACCACACGGACTGTAACACTGTGAGAGTATTCACCACACGGACTGTAACACTGTGAGTGTATTCACCACACGGACTGTAACACTGTGAGATGTATTCACCACACGGACTGTAACACTGTGAGTGTATTCACCACACGGACTGTAACACTGTGAGTGTATTCACCACACGGACTGTAACACTGTGAGAGTATTCACCACACGAGCTGTAACACTGTGAGAGTATTCACCACACGGACTGTAACACTGTGAGTGTATTCACCACACATCGGACTGCAGCACCACTGTGAAGAGGTATTCACCACACGGACTGTAAAACTGTCGAGAGTATTCACCACTACGGACTGTAACACTGTGAGAGTATTCACCACACGGACTGTAACACCTGTGAGAGTATTCACCACACGGACTGTAAACTGGGAGTGTATTCACCACACGGACTGTAACAATGTGAGTGTATTCACCACACGGACTGTAACACTGTGAGTGTATTCACCAAACGGACTGTAACACTGTGAGTGTATTCACCACACGGACTGTAACACTGTGAGTGTATTCACCACACGGACTGTAACACTGTGAGAGAATCACCACACGGTCTGTAACACTGTGAGAGTATTCACCACAACGGACTGTAACACGTGTGAGATTATTCACCACACGGACTGTAGACACTGTGAAGTATTCACCACACGACTGTAAACTGTGAGTGTATTCACCACACGGACTGTAACACTGTGAGTGTATTCACCACACGGACTGTAACACTGAGAGAGTATTCACCACACGGACTGTAACACTGTGAGAGTATTCACCTCACGACTGTAACACTGTGAGAGTATTCACCACACGGACTGTAACACTGTGAGTGTATTCACCACACGACGGTAACACTGTGAGAGTATTCACCACACGGACTGTAGCACTGTGAGAGTATTCACCACACGACTGTAACACTGTGAGTGTATTACCACACGGACTGTAACACTGTGAGTGTATTCACCACACGGACTGTAGCACTGTGAGGTGTATTCACCACACGGACTGTAACACTGTGAGATATTCACCACACGGACTGTAACACTGTGAGAGTATTCACCACACGGACTGTAACACTGTGAGTGTATTCACCACACGGACTGTAACACTGTGAGTGTATTCACCACACGGACTGTAACACTGTGAGAGTATTCACCACACGGACTGTAACACTGTGAGAGTATTCACCACACGGACTGTAACACTGTGAGAGTATTCACCACACGACTGTAACACTGTGAGAGTATTCACCACACGGACTGTAACACTGTGAGAGTATTCACCACACGGACTGTAACACTGTGAGAGTATTCACCACACAGACTGTAACACTGTGAGAGTATTCACCCCACACGTACTGAACCACTGAGCGATTATACCCACACGACTGTAACAATGTGAGAGTATTCACCACACAGATCTGTAACCACTGTGAGTGTTATTCACCAGCGACTGTCACCCTGTGAGAGTATTCACCACAACGACTGTAACACTGTGAGAGTATTCACACACCGACTTAACACTGATGAGAGTATTCACCACACGTACTGTAACACTGTGAAGAGTATTCACCACACGTACTGTAACACTGGTGAGAGTATTCACCACACGGACTAGTAACACTGTGAGAGTATTCACCACACGGCTGACGGTAACCCACAACTATGAGAGTATTCCACCACACGTACTGTAACCACTGTGAGAGAATTCACCTCACAGGACTGTAACACTGTGAGAGTATTCACCACACGGACTGTAACACTGAGCGTGTATTCACCACACGGACTGTACCTGTGAGAGTATTCCCACACGGACTGAAACAATGGTGAGGTATTCCCCACCCAGACATTAACACTGTGAGAGTATTCCCCCACACGGACTGTAACACTGTGAGTGTATTCACCACACGGACTGTAACACTGTGAGTGTATTCACCACACGGACTGTAACACTGTGAGAGTATTCACCACACGGACTGTAACACTGTGAGAGTATTCACCACACGGACTGTAACACTGTGAGAGTATTCACCACACGGACTGTAACACTGTGAGAGTATTCACCACACGGACTGTAACACTGTGAGAGTATTCACCACACGGACTGTAACACTGTGAGAGTATTCACCACACGGACTGTAACACTGTGAGTGTATTCACCACACGGACTGTAACACTGTGAGAGTATTCACCACACGGACTGTAACACTGTGAGTGTATTCACCACACGGACTGTAACACTGTGAGTGTATTCACCACACGGACTGTAACACTGTGAGTGTATTCACCACACGGACTGTAACACTGTGAGTGTATTCACCACACGGACTGTAACACTGTGAGTGTATTCACCACACGGACTGTAACACTGAGAGTTATTCACCACACGGACTGTAACACTGTGAGAGTATTCACCACACGGACTGTAGCACTGTGAGTGTATTCACCACACGGACTGTAACACTGTGAGTGTATTCACCACACGGACTGTAACACTGTGAGAGTATTCACCACATGACTGTACAACTGTGAGTGTATTCACCACACGGACAGTAGCATGTGAGTGTATTGACCACACGGCCTGTAACACTGTTGAGAGTATTTCACACACGGACTGAACACTGTGAGTGATATTCCCAACACGGACTGTAAACACTGTTAGGAGAATTCACCTAACGGACTGTAACCTGTTGAGACAGTAATGACCACACGACGATGTAACACTGTAGAGTGTATTCACCACACGGACTGTAACACTGGAGAGTATATCACCAAGACGGGACTGTAGCACTGTGAGAGTATTCACCCACGGACTGTAACACTGTGAGCTGTATTCACCACACGGACAGTAGCGCTGTGCGAGATAACTCACCACACGGACTTGTAACAACTTGTGAGAGTATTCACCACACGGACTGATAACACCTGTGAGAGTATTGACACACCTGGACATGTAGCACTGTGAGTGTATTCACCCACACGGACTGTAGCACTGTGAGTGTATTCACCACACGGACTGGTAACACTGTGAGTGTATTCACCACACGGACTGTAGCACTGTGAGTGTATTCACCACACGGACTGTAGCACTGTGAGTGTAATCTCCACACGGACTGTAACACTGTGAGTGTATTCACCACACGGACTGTAACAACTGTTAGAGTATTCACCACACGGACGGGTAACACTGTGAGTGTATTCACCACACGACTGTATCACAGTGAGTGTATTCACCACAAGGACTGTAACACTGTTGAGAGTATTCAGCCACACGGACTGTAACACTGTGAGTGTATTCACCAACACAGGACTGTACCACTGTGAGTGTATTCACCACAAGGACTGTAACACTGTGAATGTATTCAGCCACACGGACTGTACACTGTGAGTGTATTCACCACACGGACTGTAACACTGTGAGAGTATTCACCACACGACTGTAACACTGTGAGAGTATTCACCACACGGACTGTAAGCCCAGTGAGTGTATTCACCACACGCACTGTAAAACTGTGAGAGTATTCACCACACGGACTGTAACACTGTGAGTGTATTCACCACACGGACTGTAACACTGTGAGTGTATTCACCACACAGACTGTAGCACTGTGAGTGTATTCACCACACGGACTGTAACACTGTGAGTGTATTCACCACACGGACTGTAACACTGTGAGTGTATTCACCACACGGACTGTAACACTGTGAGTGTATTCACCACACGGACTGTAACACTGTGAGAGTATTCACCACACGGACTGTAGCACTGTGAGAGTATTCACCACACGGACTGTAACACTGTGAGTGTATTCACCACACGGACTGTAACACTGTGAGAGTATTCACCACACGGACTGTAACACTGTGAGAGTATTCACACACGGACTGTAACACTGTGAGTGTATTCACCACAAGGACTGTAACACTGTGAGTGTATTCACCACACGGACTGTAACACTGTGAGAGTATTCACCACACGGACTGTAACACTGTGAGAGAATTCACCACACGGACTGTAACACTGTGAGAGTATTCACCACACGGACTGTAACACTGTGAGAGTATTCACCACACGGACTGTAACACTGTGAGAGTATTCACCACACGGACTGTAACACTGTGAGAGTATTCACCACACGGACTGTAGCACTGTGAGTGTATTCACCACACGACTGTAACACTGTGAGTGTATTCACCACACGGACTGTAGCACTGTGAGTGTATTCACCACACGGACTGTAACACTGTGAGTGTATTCACCACACGGACTGTAACACTGTGAGTGTATTCACCACACAGACTGTAACACTGTGAGTGTATTCACCACACGGACTGTAACACTGTGAGTGTATTCACCACACGGACTGTAACACTGTGAGAGTATTCACCACACGGACTGTAACACTGTGAGTGTATTCACCCACGGACTGTAACACTGTGAGTGTATTCACCCCACGGACTGTAACACTGTGAGAGTATTCACCACAAGGACTGTAACCCTGTGAGTGTATTCACCACACGGACTGTAACACTGTGAGTGTATTCACCACACGGACTGTAACACTGTGAGTGTATTCACCACACGGCTGTAATCACTGTGAGTGTATTCACCACACGAACTGTAACACTGTGAGAGAATTCACACACGGACGTAAAAACTGTGAGTGTATTCACACACGGACTGGAACACAGTGAGAGTATTCACCACACGGACTGTAGCACTGAGAGTGTATTCACCACACGGACATGTAGCACTGTGAGAGTAATTCCACCACAAGACTGTAACACTGTGAGTGTATTCAGACGGACTGTAACACTGTGAGAGTATATCACCACACAGACTGCTAGCACTGTGAGAGTATTGACCACACGGGACTGTCGCACTGTGAGAGCAACTCACCACACGGACTGTAACACTGTGACAGTATATTCACCACACGGACTGTAGTACTGTGAGAGTATTCACCACACGGACTGTAACACTGTGAGAGTATTGACCACACGGACTGTCAGCACTGTGAGTGTATTCACCACACAGACTGTAGCAATGTGAGTGTATTCACCACACGGACTGTAAAACTGTAAGAGTAATCACCACACGGACTGTAACACTGTGAGAGTATTCACCACACGGACTGTAACACTGTGAGAGTATTCACCACACGGACTGTAACACTGTGAGAGTATTCACCACACGGACTGTAACACTGTGAGAGTATTCACCACACGGACTGTAACACTGTGAGAGTATTCACCACACGGACTGTAACACTGTGAGAGTATTCACCACACGGACTGTAACACTGTGAGTGTATTCACCACACGGACTGTAACACTGTGAGTGTATTCACCACACGGACTGTAACACTGTGAGAGTATTCACCACACGGACTGTAACACTGTGAGTGTATTCACCACACGGACTGTAACACTGTGAGTGTATTCACCACACGGACTGTAACACTGAGTGTATTCACCACACGGACTGTAACACTGTGAGAGTATTCACCACACGGACTGTAACACTGTGAGAGTATTCACCACACGGACTGTAACACTGTGAGTGTATTCACCACACAGACTGTAACACTGTGAGTGTATTCACCACACGGACTGTAGCACTGTGAGTGTATTCACCACACGGACTGTAACACTGTGAGTGTATTCACCACACGGACTGTAACACTGTGAGAGTATTCACCACACGGACTGTAACACTGTGAGTGTATTCACCACACGACTGTAACACTGTGAGTGTATTCACCACACGGACTGTAGCACTCTGAGTGTATTCACCACACGGACTGTAACACTGTGAGAGTATTCACCACACGGACTGTAACACTGTGAGTGTATTCACCACACTGGACGTTAACACTGTGAGTGTATTCACCACAAGGACTGTAACACTGTGAGTGTATTCACCACAAGGACTGTAACACTGTGAGTGTATTCACCACACGGACTGTAGCACTGTGAGTGTATTCACCACACGGACTGTAACACTGTGAGTGTATTCACCACACGGACTGTAACACTGTGAGTGTATTCACCACACGGACTGTAACACTGTGAGTGTATTCACCACACAGACAGACACCACACGGACTGTAACACTGTGAGTGTATTCACCACACGGACTGTAACACTGTGAGAGTATTCACCACACGGACTGTAACACTGTGAGAGTATTCACCACACGGACTGTAACACTGTGAGTGTATTCACCACACGGACTGTAGCACTGTGAGTGTATTCACCACACGGACTGTAACACTGTGAGAGTATTCACCACACGGACTGTAACACTGTGAGAGTATTCACCACACGGACTGTAACACTGTGAGAGTATTCACCACACGGACTGTAACACTGTGAGTGTATTCACCACACGGACTGTAACACTGTGAGAGTATTCACCACACGGACTGTAACACTGTGAGTGTATTCACCACACGGACTGTAACACTGTGAGTGTATTCACCACACGGACTGTAACACTGTGAGTGTATTCACCACACGGACTGTAACACTGTGAGTGTATTCACCACACGGACTGTAACACTGTGAGAGTATTCACCACACGGACTGTAACACTGTGAGTGTATTCACCACACGGACTGTAACACTGTGAGTGTATTCACCACACGGACTGTAACACTGTGAGTGTATTCACCACAGGACTGTAACACTGTGAGAGTATTCACCACACGGACTGTAGCACTGTGAGTGTATTCACACACGGACTGTACACTGTGAGAGTATTCACCACACGGACTGTAACACTGTGAGAGTATTCACCACACGGACTGTACACTGTGAGTGTATTCACCACACGGACTGTAACACTGTGAGTGTATTCACCACACGGACTGTAACACTGTGAGAGTATTCACCACACGGACTGTAACACTGTGAGTGTATTCACCACACGACTGTAACACTGTGAGTGTATTCACCACACGGACTGTAACACTGTGAGTGTATTCACCACACGGACTGTAACACTGTGAGAGTATTCACACACGGACTGTAACACTGTGAGAGTATTCACCACACGGACTGTAACACTGTGAGAGTATTCACCACACGGACTGTACACTGTGAGAGTATTCACCACACGGACTGTAACACTGTGAGTGTATTCACCACACGGACTGTAACACTGTGAGAGTATTCACCACACGGACTGTAACACTGTGAGTGTATTCACCACACGGACTGTAACACTGTGAGTGTATTCACCACACGGACTGTAACACTGTGAGTGTATTCACCACACGGACTGTAGCACTGTGAGTGTATTCACCACACGGACTGTAACACTGTGAGTGTATTCACCACACGGACTGTAACACTGTGAGAGTATTCACCACACGGACTGTAACACTGTGAGAGTATTCACCACACGGACTGTACACTGTGAGTGTATTCACCACACGGACTGTAACACTGTGAGTGTATTCACCACACGGACTGTAACACTGTGAGTGTATTCACCACACGGACTGTAACACTGTGAGTGTATTCACCACACGGACTGTAACACTGTGAGTATTCACCACACGGACTGTAACACTGTGAGTGTATTCACCACACGGACGGTAACACTGTGAGTGTATTCACCACACGGACTGTAACACTGTGAGTGTATTCACCACACGGACTGTAACACTGTGAGTGTATTCACCACACGGACTGTAACACTGTGAGTGTATTCACCACACGACTGTAACACTTGAGAGTATTCACCACACGGAGACTGTGTAACACCTGTGAGAGTATTCACCACACGGACTGTAACACTGTGAGAGTATTCACCACACGGACTGTATCACTGTGAGAGTATTCACCACACGGACTGTAACACTGTGAGTGTATTCACCACACGGACTGTAACACTGTGAGAGTAATCACCACACGGACTTAACACTGTGAGTGTATTGCACCACACGGACTGTAACACTGTGAGAGTATTCACCACACGGACTGTAACACTGTGAGTGTATTCACCACACGGACTGTACACTGTGAGTGTATTCACCACACGGACTGTAACACTGTGAGGTATTCACCACACGGACTGTAACACTGTGAGAGTATTCACCACACGGACTGTAAACACTGTGAGATATTCACCACACGGACTGTAACACTGTGAGAGTATTCACCACACGGGACCTGTAACACTGTGAGAGTATTCACCACACGGACTGTAAAACTGTGAGAGTATTCACCACACGGACTGTAGCACTGTGAGTGTATTCACCACACGGACTGTAACACTGTGAGTGTATTCACCACACGGACTGTAACACTGTGAGAGTATTCACCACACGGACTGTAAAACTGTGAGTGTATTCACCACACGGACTGTAACACTGTGAGTGTATTCACCACACGGACTGTAACCCTGAGAGAGTATTCACCACACGGACTGTAAAACTGTGAGAGTATTCACCACACGGACTGTAACACTGTGAGAGTATTCACCACACGGACTGTAACACTGTGAGTGTATTCACCACACGGACTGTAACACTGTGAGTGTATTCACCACACGGACTGTAACACTGTGAGTGTATTCACCACACGGACTGTAACACTGTGAGTGTATTCACCACACGGACTGTAACACTGTGAGTGTATTCACCACACGGACTGTAACACTGTGAGTGTATTCACCACACGGACTGTAACACTGTGAGTGTATTCACCACACGGACTGTAAAACTGTGAGAGTATTCACCACACGGACTGTAACACTGTGAGTGTATTCACCACACGGACTGTAACACTGTTAGAGTATTCACACACGGACTGTAGCACTGTGAGTGTATTCACCACACAGGACTGTAGCACATGTGAGTGTATTCACCACACGGACTGTAGCACTGTGAGTGATTCCCACACGGACTGTAGCACTGTGAGTGTATTCACACCAGCCACTGTAAAACTGTGAGAGTATTCACCACACGGACAGTAGCACTGTGAGTGTATTCACACACAGGCACTGTGAGCCACACGGACTGTACACTGTGAGTGTATTCACCCACGGACGTAAACTGTGATGTATCACCACACGGACTGTAACACTGTGAGTGTATTCACCACACGGACTGTAGACACTGTGAGAGTATTCACCACACGGAGTGTAGTATTCACCACACGGACTGAACACTGGAGGTATTCACCACACGGACTGTAACACTGTGAGTGTATTCACCACACGGACTGTAGCACTGTGAGTGTATTCACCACACGGACGGTAACACTGTGAGTGTATTCACCACACGGACTGTAGACACTGTGAGAGTATTCACCACACGGACTGTAACACTGTGAGTGTATTCACCACACAGACTGTAACACTGTGAGAGTATTCACCAAACGGACTGTAGCACTGTGAGTGTATTCACCACAACGGACTGTAGCACTGTGAGTGTATTCACCACTCGGACTGTAACACTGTGAGTGTATTCACCACACGGACTGTAGCACTGTGAGTGTATTCACCACACAGGACTGTAACACTGTGAGAGTATTCACCAACACGGACTGTAACACTGTGAGTGTATTCACCCACACGACTGTAACACTGTGAGAGTATTCACCACCGGACTGTAACACTGTGAGAGATTCACCACACGGACTGTAACACTGTGAGTGTATTCACCACACAGGACCTGTCAACACCGTGAGTGTATTCTACCCACACGGACAGTAACACTGAGAGGAGTATTCACCACACGGACTGTAACTCTGTGAGAGTATCACCACACGGACAGTACACTGTGAGAGTATTCGACCACACAGGGACTGTACAACTGTGAGATGTATTCCACCACACGGACTGTAACTACTGTGAGTATTCAGCCACTCGGACTGTAAACTGTGAGAGTATTCACCACACAGACGTAACCCTGTGAGTGGTATTCACCAAACGGACATTAACACTGTGAGAGTAATCACCACACGGACTTGTAGCTCTGTGAGAGTATTAACCCACACGGACTTTAACACTGTGAGAGTATCACCACACAGATGTAACCACGCTGTGAGTATTCACACACGGACTGTAACACTGTGAGAGTATCACCCTCACGGACTGTAACACTGTGAGTGATTCACCACACGGACTGCTAACACTGTGGAGTAGTTCACCCACGGACTGTAGCACTGTGAGAGTATTCACCACACCGACTGACACCACTATTGAGTGTATTCACCACACGGACTGTACACAGTGAGTGTATTCCCACACGGACTGTAGCACTGTGAGAGATTATTCAGCACACGGACTGTAGCACTGTGAGTGTATTCCACCAGACGGACTGTAACACTTTGAGAGTACTTCACCACACGGACTGTAACACTGTGAGTGTATTCACCACAGACTGTAACACTGTGAGTGTATTCACCACACGGACTGTAACACTGTGAGTGTATTCACCACACGGACTGTAACACTGTGAGTGTATTCACCACACGGACTGTAACACTGTGAGTGTATTCACCACACGGACTGTAACACTGTGAGTGTATTCACCCACACGACTGTAACACTGTGAGTTACACCACACGGACTGTAACACTGTGAGAGTATTCACCACACGGACTGTAACACTGTGAGAGTATTCACCACACGGACTGTAACACTGTGAGTGTATTCACCACACGGACTGTAACACTGTGAGTGTATTCACCACACGGACTGTAACACTGTGAGTGTATTCACCACACGGACTGTAACACTGTGAGTGTATTCACCACACGGACTGTAACACTGTGAGTGTATTCACCACACGGACTGTAACACTGTGAGTGTATTCACCACACGGACTGTAACACTGTGAGAGTATTCACCACACGGCTGTGGAGAGTATTCACCACACGGACTGTAACACTGTGAGAGTATTCACCACACGGACTGTAACACTGTGAGTGTATTCACCACACGGACTGTAACACTGTGAGTGTATTCACCACACGGACTGTAAAACTGTGAGAGTATTCACCACACGGACTGTAACACTGTGAGTGTATTTCACACACGGACTGTAACACTGTGAGTGTATTCACCACACGGACTGTAAACACTGTGAGTGTATTCACCACACGGACTGTAACACTGTGAGTGTATTCACCACACGGACTGTAACACTGTGAGTGTATTCACCACACGGACTGTAACACTGTGAGTGTATTCACCACACGGACTGTAACACTGTGAGTGTATTCACCACACGGACTGTAACACTGTGAGAGTATTCACCACACGGACTGTAACACTGTGAGTGTATTCACCACACGGACTGTAACACTGTGAGTGTATTCACCACACGGACTGTAACACTGTGAGTGTATTCACCACACGGACTGTAACACTGTGAGAGTATTCACCACACGGACTGTAACACTGTGAGTGTATTCACCACACGGACTGTAACACTGTGAGTGTATTCACCACACGGACTGTAACACTGTGAGTGTATTCACCACACGGACTGTAACACTGTGAGTGTATTCACCACACGGACTGTAACACTGTGAGTGTATTCACCACACGGACTGTAACACTGTGAGAGTATTCACCACACGGACTGTAACACTGTGAGAGTATTCACACACACGGACTGTAACACTGTGAGAGTACACCACCGGACTGTACCACTGTGAGAGTATTCACCACACGGACTGTAACACTGTGAGAGTATTCACCACACGGACTGTAACACTGTGAGTGTATTCACCACACGGACTGTAACACTGTGAGTGTATTCACCACACGGACTGTAACACTGTGAGAGTATTCACCACACGGACTGTAACACTGTGAGTGTATTCACCACACGGACTGTAACACTGTGAGTGTATTCACCACACGGACTGTAACACTGTGAGAGTATTCACCACACGGACTGTAACACTGTGAGTGTATTCACCACACGGACTGTAACACTGTGAGTGTATTCACCACACGGACTGTAACACTGTGAGAGTATTCACCACACGGACTGTAACACTGTGAGTGTATTCACCACACGGACTGTAACACTGTGAGTGTATTCACCACACGGACTGTAACACTGTGAGAGTATTCACCACACGGACTGTAACACTGTGAGAGTATTCACCACACGGACTGTAACACTGTGAGAGTATTCACCACACGGACTGTAACACTGTGAGAGTATTCACCACACGGACTGTAGCACTGTGAGAGTATTCACCACACGGACTGTAACACTGTGAGTGTATTCACCACACGGACTGTAACACTGTGAGAGTATTCACCACACGGACTGTAACACTGTGAGTGTATTCACCACACGGACTGTAACACTGTGAGTGTATTCACCACACGGACTGTAGCACTGTGAGTGTATTCACCACACGGACTGTAACACTGTGAGAGTATTCACCACACGGACTGTAACACTGTGAGTGTATTCACCACACGGACTGTAACACTGTGAGTGTATTCACCACACGGACTGTAACACTGTGAGAGTATTCACCACACGGACTGTAACACTGTGAGTGTATTCACCACACGGACTGTAACACTGTGAGTGTATTCACCACACGGACTGTAACACTGTGAGTGTATTCACCACACGGACTGTAACACTGTGAGTGTATTCACCACACGGACTGTAACACTGTGAGTGTATTCACCACACGGACTGTAACACTGTGAGTGTATTCACCACACGGACTGTAACACTGTGAGTGTATTCACCACACGGACTGTAACACTGTGAGTGTATTCACCACACGGACTGTAACACTGTGAGTGTATTCACCACACGGACTGTAACACTGTGAGTGTATTCACCACACGGACTGTACACTGTGAGAGTATTCACCACACGGACTGTAACACTGTGAGTGTATTCACCACACGGACTGTAACACTGTGAGTGTATTCACCACACGGACTGTAACACTGTGAGAGTATTCACCACACGGACTGTAACACTGTGAGAGTATTCACCACACGGACTGTAACACTGTGAGAGTATTCACCACACGGACTGTAACACTGTGAGTGTATTCACCACACGGACTGTAACACTGTGAGTGTATTCACCACACGGACTGTAACACTGTGAGTGTATTCACCACACGGACTGTAACACTGTGAGTGTATTCACCACACGGACTGTAACACTGTGAGAGTATTCACCACACGGACTGTAACACTGTGAGTGTATTCACCACACGGACTGTAGCACTGTGAGTGTATTCACCACACGGACTGTAACACTGTGAGAGTATTCACCACACGGACTGTAACACTGTGAGTGTATTCACCACACGACTGTAACACTGTGAGAGTATTCACCACACGGACTGTAACACTGTGAGTGTATTCACCACACGGACTGTAACACTGTGAGAGTATTCACCACACGGACTGTAGCACTGTGAGTGTATTCACCACACGGACTGTAACACTGTGAGTGTATTCACCACACGGACTGTAGCACTGTGAGTGTATTCACCACACGGACTGTAGCACTGTGAGAGTATTCACCACACGGACTGTAACACTGTGAGTGTATTCACCACACGGACTGTAACACTGTGAGTGTATTCACCACACGGACTGTAACACTGTGAGTGTATTCACCACACGGACTGTAGCACTGTGAGTGTATTCACCACACGGACTGTAACACTGTGAGAGTATTCACCACACGGACTGTAACACTGTGAGTGTATTCACCACACAGGACTGTAAGCACTGTGAGTGTATTCACCACACGGACTGTAACACTGTGAGTGTATTCACCACACGGACTGTAGCACTGTGAGTGTATTCACCACACGGACTGTAACACTGTGAGTGTATTCACCACACGGACTGTAACACTGTGAGTGTATTCACCACACGGACTGTAACACTGTGAGTGTATTCACCACACGGACTGTAACACTGTGAGAGTATTCACCACACGGACTGTACACTGTCACCACACGTGACTGTAACACTTGTTTTTTTGGGGGGGGGGTAGGGAGTATTCATCCACACGGACTGTAGACTCTGAGAGTATTCACCACATGGACTGTATCACTGTGAGTGTATTCGTCACACAGACTGTAACACTGTGCGTGTATTCACCACACGCACTGTAACACTGTGACTGTATTCACCACACGGACTGTAACACTGTGAGTGTATTCACCACACGGACTTTAACACTGTGAGTGTATTCACAACACGGACTGTAACACTGTGAGAGTATTCACCACACGGACTGTAACACTGTGAGTGTATTCAACACACGGACTGTAACACTGTGAGAGTATTCACCACACGGACATTAACACTGTGAGTGTATTCACCACATGGACTGTAGCACTGTGAGTGTATTCACCACACGGACTGTAACACTGTGAATGTATTCACCACACAGACTGTAACACGGTGAGAGTATTCACCACACGGACTGTCGCACTGTGAGTGTATTCACCACATGGACTGTAACACTGTGAGAGTATTCACCACACGGACTGTAATACTGTGAGTGTATTCACCACACGCCACGGTAAAAGTGTGACAGTATTCACACACGGACTGTAGCACTGTGAGGAGAAACTCACCACACGGATTGTAACTACGGGAGAGTATCACACACGGACTGTAAAATGTGAGTGTGTTCACCCACGGACTGTAAGCACTTGTGAGAGTATTTACCACAGGACTGTAACACTTGTGTGTATTCACCACACAGACTGTAGCTCTGTGAGAGTATTCACCACACGGACGGTACACTCTGAGTGTATTCACCACATGGCGGTAAACACTCTGGAGTGTATTCACCACACGGACTGTAACACTGTGAGTGTATTCACCAGACAGACTTAACACTGTGAGTGTATTAACACAGACTGTAGCACTGTGAGTGTATTCACCACACAGACTGTAGCATTGTGAGTGTCATTCACCACACAGGACTGTCAGCATTGTAAGTGTATTCACCACACAGACTGTAGCACTGTGAGTGTAGTCACCACACGGCTGTAAGCATGTGGAGTGTATTCACCACACGGAGTCTGTAAACACTGTGAGTTGTATTCACCACACGGACTGTAGCACTGTGAGTGTATTCACCAACCACGGACGGTAACACTGTGAGTGGTATTCACCACACAGACTGTAACACTGTGAGTGTATTCACCACACGGACTGTAACACTGTGAGTGTATTCACCACACGGACTGTAACACTGTGAGAGTATTCACCACACGGACTGTAACACTGTGAGAGTATTCACCACACGGACTGTAACACTGTGAGTGTATTCACCACACGGACTGTAACACTGTGAGTGTATTCACCACACGGACTGTAACACTGTGAGAGTATTCACCACACGGACTGTAACACTGTGAGTGTATTCACCACACGGACTGTAACACTGTGAGAGTATTCACCACACGGACTGTAACACTGTGAGTGTATTCACCACACGGACTGTAACACTGTGAGTGTATTCACCACACGGACTGTAACACTGTGAGAGTATTCACCACACGGACTGTAACACTGTGAGAGTATTCACCACACGGACTGTAACACTGTGAGTGTATTCACCACACGGACTGTAACACTGTGAGTGTATTCACCACACGGACTGTAACACTGTGAGAGTATTCACCACACGGACTGTAACACTGTGAGTGTATTCACCACACGGACTGTAACACTGTGAGTGTATTCACCACACGGACTGTAACACTGTGAGTGTATTCACCACACGGACTGTAACACTGTGAGTGTATTCACCACACGGACTGTAACACTGTGAGTGTATTCACCACACGGACTGTAAACTGTGAGTGTATTCACCACACGGACTGTAACACTGTGAGAGTATTCACCACACGGACTGTAACACTGTGAGAGTATTCACCACACGGACTGTAACTGTGAGTGTATTCACCACACGGACTGTAACACTGTGAGTGTATTCACCACACGGACTGTACTGTGAGAGTATTCACCACACGGACTGTAACACTGTGAGTGTATTCACCACACGGACTGTAACACTGTGAGTGTATTCACCACACGGACTGTAACACTGTGAGAGTATTCACCACACGGACTGTAAACTGTGAGAGTATTCACCACACGGACTGTAACACTGTGAGAGTATTCACCACACGGACTGTAACACTGTGAGTGTATTCACCACACGGACTGTAACACTGTGAGTGTATTCACCACACGGACTGTAACACTGTGAGTGTATTCACCACACGGACTGTAACACTGTGAGTGTATTCACCACACGGACTGTAACACTGTGAGTGTATTCACCACACGGACTGTAACACTGTGAGTGTATTCACCACACGGACTGTAACACTGTGAGTGTATTCACCACACGGACTGTAACACTGTGAGAGTATTCACCACACGGACTGTAACACTGTGAGTGTATTCACCACACGGACTGTAACACTGTGAGTGTATTCACCACACGGACTGTAACACTGTGAGTGTATTCACCACACGGACTGTAACACTGTGAGTGTATTCACCACACGGACTGTAACACTGTGAGTGTATTCACCACACGGACTGTAACACTGTGAGAGTATTCACCACACGGACTGTAACACTGTGAGAGTATTCACCACACGGACTGTAACACTGTGAGAGTATTCACCACACGGACTGTAACACTGTGAGAGTATTCACCACACGGACTGTAACACTGTGAGTGTATTCACCACACGGACTGTAACACTGTGAGTGTATTCACCACACGGACTGTAACACTGTGAGTGTATTCACCACACGGACTGTAACACTGTGAGTGTATTCACACACGGACTGTAACACTGTGAGTGTATTCACCACACGGACTGTAACACTGTGAGTGTATTCACCACACGGACTGTAACACTGTGAGTGTATTCACCACACGGACTGTAACACTGTGAGAGTATTCACCACACGGACTGTAACACTGTGAGTGTATTCACCACACGGACTGTAACACTGTGAGTGTATTCACCACACGGACTGTAACACTGTGAGTGTATTCACCACACGGACTGTAACACTGTGAGTGTATTCACCACACGGACTGTAACACTGTGAGTGTATTCACCACACGGACTGTAACACTGTGAGTGTATTCACCACACGACTGTAACACTGTGAGTGTATTCACCACACGGACTGTAACACTGTGAGTGTATTCACCACACAGACTGTAACACTGTGAGTGTATTCACCACACGGACTGTAACACTGTGAGTGTATTCACCACACGGACTGTAACACTGTGAGTGTATTCACCACACGGACTGTAACACTGTGAGAGTATTCACCACACGACTGTAACACTGTGAGTGTATTCACCACACGGACTGTAACACTGTGAGTGTATTCACCACACGGACTGTAACACTGTGAGTGTATTCACCACACGGACTGTAGCACTGTGAGTGTATTCACCACACGGACTGTAACACTGTGAGTGTATTCACCACACGGACTGTAACACTGTGAGAGTATTCACCACACGGACTGTAGCACTGTGAGTGTATTCACCACACGGACTGTAACACTGTGAGAGTATTCACCACACGGACTGTAACACTGTGAGAGTATTCACCACACGGACTGTAACACTGTGAGTGTATTCACCACACGGACTGTAACACTGTGAGTGTATTCACCACACGGACTGTAACACTGTGAGTGTATTCACCACACGGACTGTAACACTGTGAGTGTATTCACCACACGGACTGTAACACTGTGAGTGTATTCACCACACGGACTGTAACACTGTGAGAGTATTCACCACACGGACTGTAACACTGTGAGTGTATTCACCACACGGACTGTAACACTGTGAGAGTATTCACCACACGGACTGTAACACTGTGAGTGTATTCACCACACGGACTGTAGCACTGTGAGTGTATTCACCACACGGACTGTAACACTGTGAGTGTATTCACCACACAGACTGTAACACTGTGAGAGTATTCACCACACGGACTGTAACACTGTGAGTGTATTCACCACACGGACTGTAACACTGTGAGTGTATTCACCACACGGACTGTAACACTGTGAGTGTATTCACCACACGGACTGTAACACTGTGAGTGTATTCACCACACGGACTGTAACACTGTGAGTGTATTCACCACACGGACTGTAACACTGTGAGAGTATTCACCACACGGACTGTAACACTGTGAGTGTATTCACCACACGGACTGTAACACTGTGAGAGTATTCACCACACGGACTGTAACACTGTGAGAGTATTCACCACACGGACTGTAACACTGTGAGTGTATTCACCACACGGACTGTAACACTGTGAGTGTATTCACCACACGGACTGTAACACTGTGAGAGTATTCACCACACGGACTGTAACACTGTGAGAGTATTCACCACACGGACTGTAACACTGTGAGAGTATTCACCACACGGACTGTAACACTGTGAGTGTATTCACCACACGGACTGTAGCACTGTGAGAGTATTCACCACACGGACTGTAGCACTGTGAGTGTATTCACCACACGGACTGTAACACTGTGAGTGTATTCACCACACGGACTGTAACACTGTGAGTGTATTCACCACACGGACTGTAGCACTGTGAGAGTATTCACCACACGGACTGTAACACTGTGAGAGTATTCACCACACGGACTGTAACACTGTGAGTGTATTCACCACACGGACTGTAACACTGTGAGAGTATTCACCACACGGACTGTAACACTGTGAGAGTATTCACCACACGGACTGTAGCACTGTGAGTGTATTCACCACACGGACTGTAACACTGTGAGAGTATTCACCACACGGACTGTAACACTGTGAGAGTATTCACCACACGGACTGTAACACTGTGAGAGTATTCACCACACGGACTGTAACACTGTGAGAGTATTCACCACACGGACTGTAACACTGTGAGAGTATTCACCACACGGACTGTAACACTGTGAGTGTATTCACCACACAGACTGTAACACTGTGAGTGTATTCACCACACGGACTGTAACACTGTGAGAGTATTCACCACACGGACTGTAACACTGTGAGAGTATTCACCACACGGACTGTAACACTGTGAGAGTATTCACCACACGGACTGTAACACTGTGAGAGTATTCACCACACGGACTGTAACACTGTGAGTGTATTCACCACACGGACTGTAACACTGTGAGTGTATTCACCACACGGACTGTAACACTGTGAGTGTATTCACCACACGGACTGTAACACTGTGAGTGTATTCACCACACGGACTGTAACACTGTGAGAGTATTCACCACACGGACTGTAAACTGTGAGTGTATTCACCACACGGACTGTAACACTGTGAGTGTATTCACCACACGGACTGTAACACTGTGAGAGTATTCACCACACGGACTGTAACACTGTGAGTGTATTCACCACACGGACTGTAACACTGTGAGTGTATTCACCACACGGACTGTAACACTGTGAGAGTATTCACCACACGGACTGTAAAACTGTGAGTGTATTCACCACACGGACTGTAACACTGTGAGTGTATTCACCACACGGACTGTAACACTGTGAGTGTATTCACCACACGGACTGTAACACTGTGAGTGTATTCACCACACGGACTGTAACACTGTGAGAGTATTCACCACACGGACTGTAACACTGTGAGAGTATTCACCACACGGACTGTAACACTGTGAGTGTATTCACCACACGGACTGTAACACTGTGAGTGTATTCACCACACGGACTGTAACACTGTGAGTGTATTCACCACACGGACTGTAACACTGTGAGAGTATTCACCACACGGACTGTAACACTGTGAGTGTATTCACCACACGGACTGTAACACTGTGAGAGTATTCACCACACGGACTGTAACACTGTGAGAGTATTCACCACACGGACTGTAACACTGTGAGTGTATTCACCACACGGACTGTAACACTGTGAGTGTATTCACCACACGGACTGTAACACTGTGAGAGTATTCACCACACGGACTGTAACACTGTGAGAGTATTCACCACACGGACTGTAACACTGTGAGAGTATTCACCACACGGACTGTAACACTGTGAGAGTATTCACCACACGGACTGTAGCACTGTGAGAGTATTCACCACACGGACTGTAACACTGTGAGTGTATTCACCACACGGACTGTAACACTGTGAGTGTATTCACCACACGGACTGTAACACTGTGAGAGTATTCACCACACGGACTGTAACACTGTGAGTGTATTCACCACACAGACTGTAACACTGTGAGTGTATTCACCACACGGACTGTAACACTGTGAGAGTATTCACCACACGGACTGTAACACTGTGAGAGTATTCACCACACGGACTGTAACACTGTGAGAGTATTCACCACACGGACTGTAACACTGTGAGAGTATTCACCACACGACTGTAACACTGTGAGAGTATTCACCACACGGACTGTAACACTGTGAGTGTATTCACCACACGGACTGTAACACTGTGAGTGTATTCACCACACGGACTGTAGCACTGTGAGTGTATTCACCACACTGACTGTAACACTGTGAGTGTATTCACCACACGGACTGTAACACTGTGAGTGTATTCACCACACGGACTGTAACACTGTGAGTGTATTCACCACACGGACTGTAACACTGTGAGTGTATTCACCACACGGACTGTAACACTGTGAGAGTATTCACCACACGGACTGTAGCACTGTGAGTGTATTCACCACACGGACTGTAGCACTGTGAGTGTATTCACCACACGGACTGTAACACTGTGAGTGTATTCACCACACGGACTGTAGCACTGTGAGTGTATTCACCACACGGACTGTAACACTGTGAGTGTATTCACCACACGGACTGTAGCACTGTGAGTGTATTCACCACACGGACTGTAACACTGTGAGTGTATTCACCACACGGACTGTAACACTGTGAGTGTATTCACCACACGGACTGTAACACTGTGAGAGTATTCACCACACGGACTGTAACACTGTGAGTGTATTCACCACACGGACTGTAACACTGTGAGTGTATTCACCACACGGACTGTAACACTGTGAGTGTATTCACCACACGGACTGTACACTGTGAGTGTATTCACCACACGGACTGTAACACTGTGAGAGTATTCACCACACGGACTGTAACACTGTGAGTGTATTCACCACACGGACTGTAACACTGTGAGTGTATTCACCACACGGACTGTAACACTGTGAGAGTATTCACCACACGGACTGTAACACTGTGAGTGTATTCACCACACGGACTGTAACACTGTGAGTGTATTCACCACACGGACTGTAACACTGTGAGTGTATTCACCACACGGACTGTAACACTGTGAGAGTATTCACCACACGGACTGTAACACTGTGAGTGTATTCACCACACGGACTGTAACACTGTGAGTGTATTCACCACACGGACTGTAACACTGTGAGAGTATTCACCACACGGACTGTAACACTGTGAGAGTATTCACCACACGGACTGTAACACTGTGAGTGTATTCACCACACGGACTGTAACACTGTGAGTGTATTCACCACACGGACTGTAACACTGTGAGTGTATTCACCACACGGACTGTAACACTGTGAGTGTATTCACCACACGGACTGTAACACTGTGAGAGTATTCACCACACGGACTGTACACTGTGAGTGTATTCACCACACGGACTGTAGCACTGTGAGTGTATTCACCACACGGACTGTAAACACTGTGAGTATTCACCACACGGACTGTAACACTGTGACTGTATTCACCACACGGACTGTAACACTGTGAGTGTATTCACCACACGGACTGTAACACTGTGAGAGTATTCACCACACGGACTGTAACACTGTGAGTGTATTCACCACACGGACTGTAACACTGTGAGAGTATTCACCACACGGACTGTAACACTGTGAGTGTATTCACCAGAGGGACTGTAACATTGTGAGAGTATTCACCACACGGACTTTAGCATTGTGAGTGTATTCACCACACAGACTGCAGCAATGTGAGAGTATTCACCACAAGTACTGTAACCCTGTGAGAGACTTCACCACACGTACTGTAACACTGTGAGTGTATTCACCACACAGGACTGTAACATGTAGAGAGTATTCACCACACGGACTGTAAGCACTGTGAGTGTATTCACCACAGCGGACTGTAACACTGTGAGAGAATTCACCCACACGGACTGTAACACTGTGAGTGTATTCACCACACGGACTGTAACACTGTGAGTGTATTCACCACACGGACTGTAAGCACTGTGAGTGTATTCACCACACGGACTGTAACCTGTGAGAGTATTCACCACACAGGACTGTAACACTGTGAGTGTATTCACCACCGACGGACTGTACACTGTGAGTGAATTCACCACACGGACTGTAACACTGTGAGTGTATTCACCACACGGACTGTAACACTGTGAGTGTATTCACCACACGGACTGTAACACTGTGGAGTGTATTCCACCACACGGACTGTAACACTGTGAGTGTATTCACCACACGGCTGTAACACTGTGAGCGTATTCACACACGGACTTAGCACTGTGAGTGTATTCACCACACGGACTGTAGCACTGTGATGTATTCACACACGGACTGTAACACTGTGAGTGTATTCACCACACGGACTGTAACACTGTGAGTGTATTCACCACACGGACTGTAACACTGTGAGTGTATTCACCACACGGACTGTAACACTGTGAGTGTATTCACCACACGGACTGTAACACTGTGAGTGTATTCACCACACGGACTGTAACACTGTGAGTGTATTCACCACACGGACTGTAACACTGTGAGAGTATTCACCACACGGACTGTAACACTGTGAGAGTATTCACCACACGGACTGTAACACTGTGAGTGTATTCACCACACGGACTGTAACACTGTGAGAGTATTCACCACACGGACTGTAACACTGTGAGTGTATTCACCACACGGACTGTAACACTGTGAGTGTATTCACCACACGGACTGTAACACTGTGAGTGTATTCACCACACGGACTGTAACACTGTGAGTGTATTCACCACACGGACTGTAACACTGTGAGTGTATTCACCACACGGACTGTAACACTGTGAGAGTATTCACCACACGGACTGTAACACTGTGAGTGTATTCACCACACGGACTGTAACACTGTGAGAGTATTCACCACACGGACTGTAACACTGTGAGAGTATTCACCACACGGACTGTAACACTGTGAGTGTATTCACCACACGGACTGTAACACTGTGAGTGTATTCACCACACGGACTGTACACTGTGTGCTGTATTCACCACACGGACTGTAACACTGTGAGTGTATTCACCACACGGACTGTAGCACTGTGAGTGTATTCACCACACGGACTGTAACACTGTGAGTGTATTCACCACACGGACTGTAACACTGTGAGAGTATTCACCACACGGACTGTAACACTGTGAGTGTATTCACCACACGGACTGTAACACTGTGAGAGTATTCACCACACGGACTGTAACACTGTGAGTGTATTCACCACACGGACTGTAACACTGTGAGTGTATTCACCACACGGACTGTAACACTGTGAGTGTATTCACCACATGGACTGTAACACTGTGAGTGTATTCACCACACGGACTGTAACACTGTGAGTGTATTCACCACACGGACTGTAACACTGTGAGTGTATTCACCACACGGACTGTAACACTGTGAGTGTATTCACCACACGGACTGTAACACTGTGAGAGTATTCACCACACGGACTGTAACACTGTGAGAGTATTCACCACACGGACTGTAACACTGTGAGAGTATTCACCACACGGACTGTAACACTGTGAGAGTATTCACCACACGGACTGTAACACTGTGAGTGTATTCACCACACGGACTGTAACACTGTGAGTGTATTCACCACACGGACTGTAACACTGTGAGAGTATTCACCACACGGACTGTAACACTGTGAGTGTATTCACCACACGGACTGTAACACTGTGAGTGTATTCACCACACGGACTGTAACACTGTGAGAGTATTCACCACACGGACTGTAACACTGTGAGAGTATTCACCACACGGACTGTAACACTGTGAGAGTATTCACCACACGGACTGTAGAACTGTGAGTGTATTCACCACACGGACTGTAACACTGTGAGTGTATTCACCACACGGACTGTAACACTGTGAGTGTATTCACCACACGGACTGTAACACTGTGAGTGTATTCACCACACGGACTGTAGCACTGTGAGAGTATTCACCACACGGACTGTAACACTGTGAGAGTATTCACCACACGGACTGTAACACTGTGAGAGTATTCACCACACGGACTGTAACACTGTGAGAGTATTCACCACACGGACTGTAACACTGTGAGTGTATTCACCACACGGACTGTAACACTGTGAGTGTATTCACCACACTGGACTGTAACACTGTGAGAGTATTCACCACACGGACTGTAACACTGTGAGTGTATTCACCACACGGACTGTAACACTGTGAGTGTATTCACCACACGGACTGTAACACTGAGAGAGTATTCACCACACGGACTGTAACACTGTGAGAGTATTCACCACACGGACTGTACACTGTGAGTGTATTCACCACACGGACTGTAACACTGTGAGAGTATTCACCACACGGACTGTAACACTGTGAGTGTATTCACCACACAGACTGTAACACTGTGAGTGTATTCACCACACGGACTGTAACACTGTGAGTGTATTCACCACACGGACTGTAACACTGTGAGAGTATTCACCACACGGACTGTAACACTGTGAGTGTATTCACCACACGGACTGTAAAATGTGAGAGTATTCACCACACGGACTGTAGCACTGTGAGTGTATTCACCACACGGACTGTAACACTGTGAGAGTATTCACCACACGGACTGTAGCACTGTGAGAGTATTCACCACACGGACTGTAGCACTGTGAGTGTATTCACCACACGGACTGTAACACTGTGAGTGTATTCACCACACGGACTGTAACACTGTGAGTGTATTCACCACACGGACTGTAACACTGTGAGTGTATTCACCACACGGACTGTAACACTGTGAGAGTATTCACCACACGGACTGTAACACTGTGAGTGTATTCACCACACGGACTGTAACACTGTGAGAGTATTCACCACACGGACTGTAACACTGTGAGTGTATTCACCACACGGACTGTAACACTGTGAGTGTATTCACCACACGGACTGTAACACTGTGAGTGTATTCACCACACGGACTGTAACACTGTGAGAGTATTCACCACACGGACTGTAACACTGTGAGTGTATTCACCACACGGACTGTAACACTGTGAGTGTATTCACCACACGGACTGTAACACTGTGAGTGTATTCACCACACGGACTGTAACACTGTGAGAGTATTCACCACACGGACTGTAACACTGTGAGAGTATTCACCACACGGACTGTAACACTGTGAGAGTATTCACCACACGGACTGTAACACTGTGAGAGTATTCACCACACGGACTGTAACACTGTGAGTGTATTCACCACACGGACTGTAACACTGTGAGTGTATTCACCACACGGACTGTAACACTGTGAGTGGAATTTAACACCTGTGAGTGTAATTCACCACACAGGACTGTAACACTGTTGAGTGTATTCACCACACGGACTGTAACACTGTGAGAGTATTCACCACACGGACCTTAACACTGTGAGAGTATTCACCACACGGACTGTAACACTGTGACTGTATTCACCACACGGAATATGACACTGTGAGTGTATTCACCACATGGACTGTAACACTGTGAGAGTATTAACCACACGGACTGTGACACTGTGAGTGTATTCACCACACGGACTGTGACACTGTGAGAGTATTCACCACACAGGAATGTAACAACTTGTGAGTGTATTCACCACCACGGACTGTAACACTGTGAGTGTAATCACCACACGGACTGTAACACTGTGAGAGTATTCACCAGACGGACTGTAAAACTGTAAGAGTATTCACCATACGGACTGTAACACTGTGAGAGTATTCACCACACGGACTGTAACACTGTGAGAGTATTCACCACACGGACTGTAAACTGTGAGTGTATTCACCACACAAACTGTAACACTGTGAGTGTATTCACCACACGGACTGTAACCCTGAGAGAGTATTCACCACACGGACTGTAAAACTGTGAGTGTATTCTCCCACACGGACTGTAAACTGTGAGTGTATTCACCAACTGGACTGTAACCACTGTGAGAGTATTCACCACACGGGACTGTAAAACTGTGAGAGTATTCACCACACGGACTGTAACACTGGTGAGAGTATTCACCACACCGGGACTGTAACACTGTGAGTGTATTCACCACACGGACTGTAACACTGTGAGTGTATTCACCACACGGACTGTAACACTGTGAGTGTATTCACCACACAGGACTGTAACACTGTGAGTGTATTCACCACACGGACTGTAACACTGTGAGTGTATTCACCACACGGACTGTAACACTGTGAGAGTATTCACCACACGGACTGTAACACTGTGAGTGTATTCACCACACGGACTGTAACACTGTGAGTGTATTCACCACACGGACTGTAACACTGTGAGTGTATTCACCACACGGACTGTAACACTGTGAGTGTATTCACCACACGGACTGTAACACTGTGAGTGTATTCACCACACGGACTGTAACACTGTGAGAGTATTCACCACACGGACTGTAACACTGTGAGTGTATTCACCACACGGACTGTAACACTGTGAGTGTATTCACCACACGGACTGTAACACTGTGAGAGTATTCACCACACGGACTGTAACACTGTGAGAGTATTCACCACACGGACTGTAACACTGTGAGAGTATTCACCACACGGACTGTAACACTGTGAGTGTATTCACCACACGGACTGTAACACTGTGAGAGTATTCACCACACGGACTGTAACACTGTGAGTGTATTCACCACACGGACTGTAACACTGTGAGTGTATTCACCACACGGACTGTAACACTGTGAGAGTATTCACCACACGGACTGTAGCACTGTGAGTGTATTCACCACACGGACTGTAACACTGTGAGTGTATTCACCACACGGACTGTAACACTGTGAGTGTATTCACCACACGGACTGTAACACTGTGAGTGTATTCACCACACGGACTGTAACACTGTGAGTGTATTCACCACACGGACTGTAACACTGTGAGAGTATTCACCACACGGACTGTAACACTGTGAGTGTATTCACCACACGGACTGTAACACTGTGAGAGTATTCACCACACGGACTGTAACACTGTGAGTGTATTCACCACACGGACTGTAACACTGTGAGTGTATTCACCACACGGACTGTAACACTGTGAGTGTATTCACCACACGGACTGTAACACTGTGAGTGTATTCACCACACGGACTGTAACACTGTGAGTGTATTCACCACACGGACTGTAACACTGTGAGTGTATTCACCACACGGACTGTAACACTGTGAGTGTATTCACCACACGGACTGTAACACTGTGAGTGTATTCACCACACGGACTGTAACACTGTGAGAGTATTCACCACACGGACTGTAACACTGTGAGTGTATTCACCACACGGACTGTAACACTGTGAGAGTATTCACCACACGGACTGTAACACTGTGAGTGTATTCACCACACGGACTGTAACACTGTGAGAGTATTCACCACACGGACTGTAACACTGTGAGTGTATTCACCACACGGACTGTAACACTGTGAGTGTATTCACCACACGGACTGTAACACTGTGAGTGTATTCACCACACGGACTGTAACACTGTGAGTGTATTCACCACACGGACTGTAACACTGTGAGTGTATTCACCACACGGACTGTAACACTGTGAGTTTATTCACCACACGGACTGTAACACTGTGAGTGTATTCACCACACGGACTGTAACACTGTGAGAGTATTCACCACACGGACTGTAACACTGTGAGTGTATTCACCACACGGACTGTAACACTGTGAGAGTATTCACCACACGGACTGTAACACTGTGAGAGTATTCACCACACGGACTGTAACACTGTGAGTGTATTCACCACACGGACTGTAACACTGTGAGAGTATTCACCACACGGACTGTAACACTGTGAGTGTATTCACCACACGGACTGTAACACTGTGAGTGTATTCACCACACGGACTGTAACACTGTGAGAGTATTCACCACACGGACTGTAACACTGTGAGTGTATTCACCACACGGACTGTAACACTGTGAGAGTATTCACCACACGGACTGTAACACTGTGAGTGTATTCACCACACGGACTGTAACACTGTGAGTGTATTCACCACACGGACTGTAACACTGTGAGAGTATTCACCACACGGACTGTAGCACTGTGAGTGTATTCCACAGGACTACCTGATCAGGACTGTAGCACTGTGAGTGTATTCACCACACGGACTGTAACACTGTGAGTGTATTCACCACACTGGACTGTAAGCACTGTGAGAGTATTCACCACACGGACTGTACACTGTGAGTGTATTCACCACACGGACTGTAACACTGTGAGAGTATTCACCACACGGACTGTAACACTGTGAGTGTATTCACCACACGGACTGTAACACTGTGAGTGTATTCACCACATGGACTGTAGCACTGTGAGTGTATTCACCACACGGACATTAACACTGTGAGAGTATTCACCACACTGGACTGTAGCACTGTGAGAGTATTCACCACACGGACTGTAACACTGTGAGAGTATTCACCACACGGACTGTAACACTGTGAGAGTATTCACCACACGGACTGTAGCACTGTGAGTGTATTCACCACACGGACTGTAACACTGTGAGTGTATTCACCACACGGACTGTAACACTGTGAGTGTATTCACCACACGGACTGTAACACTGTGAGTGTATTCACCACACGGACTGTAGCACTGTGAGAGTATTCACCACACGGACTGTAACACTGTGAGTGTATTCACCACACGAGACTGTAAGCACTGTGAGTGTATTTCTCCACACGGACTGGTAACACTGTGAGAGTATTCACCAACTGACTTGTAACACTGTGAGTGTATTCACCACACGGACTGTAACACTGTGAGTTGTATTCACCACAAGGACTGTTAACCACTGTGAGAGTATTCACCACACGGACTGTAACACTGTGAGAGTATTCACCACACGACGTAACACGTGAGTGTATTCACCAAACGGGACTGTAACACTGTGAGTGGTATTCACCACACGGACTGTAACACTGTGAGAGTAGTCACCACACGGGACTGTAACTCTGTGAGTCTATTCAGTCAACACGGACTGTAACACTGTTAGAGTATTCACCTAAAGGACTGTAACTGTGTGACAATATTCACCACACGGACGGTAACCATGTGAGTGTATTCACCACACAGGACTGTAACACTGTGAGGTATTCACCACACGGACTGTAACACTGTGAGTGTATCACCACACGGACGGTAACACTGTGAGTGTATTCACCACACGGACAGTAGCGCTGTGAGAGAACTCACCACACGGATTGTAACACTGGGAGAGTATTCACCACAGCGGACTGTAACAATGTGTAGATCACCACTCTGACTGTAGCACTGTGAGAGTATTCACCACACGGACTGTAACACTGTGAGTGGTAATCACCACACGGACTGTAAGCACTGTGGAGTGTATTCACCACACGGACGTAAGCACTGTGTAGTGTATTCACCACACGGACTGTAACACTGTGAGAGTATTCACCACACGGACTGTAACACTGTGAGTGTATTCACCACACGGACTGTAACACTGTGAGTGTATTCACCACACGGACTGTAACACTGTGAGTGTATTCACCACACGGACTGTAACACTGTGAGAGTATTCACCACACGGACTGTAACACTGTGAGAGTATTCACCACACGGACTGTAACACTGTGAGTGTATTCACCACACGGACTGTAACACTGTGAGAGTATTCACCACACGGACTGTAACACTGTGAGAGTATTCACCACACGGACTGTAACACTGTGAGTGTATTCACCACACGGACTGTAACACTGTGAGTGTATTCACCACACGGACTGTAACACTGTGAGTGTATTCACCACACGGACTGTAACACTGTGAGTGTATTCACCACACGGACTGTAACACTGTGAGTGTATTCACCACACGGACTGTAACACTGTGAGAGTATTCACCACACGGACTGTAACACTGTGAGTGTATTCACCACACGGACTGTACCACTGTGAGAGTATTCACCACACTGACTGTAACACTGTGAATGTATTCACCACACGGACTGTAAAACTGTGAGTGTATTCACCACACAGACTGTAACCACTGTGAGTGTATTCACCACACGGACTGTAACAATGTGAGCAGTATTCACCACCAGAGACTGTAAAACTGTGAGAGTATTCACCACCGGACTGTAACACTGTGAGAGTATTCACCACACGGACTGTAACCTGTGAGAGGTATTCACCCACACGGACCTGTACACTGTAGAGAGTATTCACCACAGGACTGTAACACTGTGAGTGTATTCACCACACGGACTGTAACACTGTGAGTGTATTCACCCAACGGACTGTACAACTGTGAGCTATTCACCACACGGACTGTAACACTGTGAGAGTATTCACCACAAGGACTGCAACACTGTGAGTGTATTCACCACACGGACTGTTAACACTGTGAGAGTATTCACCCACACGGACTGTAACCACTGTGAGAGTATTCACCACACGGACTGTAACACTGTGAGAGTATTCACCACAAGGACTGTAACACTTGAGAGTATTCACCACATGGACTGTAACACTGTGAGAGTATTCACCACAAGGACTGTAACACTGTGAGAGTATTCACCACAAGGACTGTAACACTGTGAGTGTATTCACCACACGGACTGTAACACTGTGAGTGTATTCACCACACGGACTGTAACACTGTGAGAGTATTCACCACACGGACTGTAACACTGTGAGTGTATTCACCACACGGACTGTAGCACTGTGAGTGTATTCACCACACGGACTGTAACACTGTGAGTGTATTCACCACACGGACTGTAACACTGTGAGTGTATTCACCACACGACTGTAACACTGTGAGTGTATTCACCACACGGACTGTAACACTGTGAGAGTATTCACCACACGGACTGTAGCACTGTGAGTGTATTCACCACACGGACTGTAACACTGTGAGAGTATTCACCACACGGACTGTAACACTGTGAGTGTATTCACCACACGGACTGTAACACTGTGAGTGTATTCACCACACGGACTGTAACACTGTGAGTGTATTCACCACACGGACTGTAACACTGTGAGAGTATTCACCACACGGACTGTAACACTGTGAGTGTATTCACCACACGGACTGTAACACTGTGAGAGTATTCACCACACGGACTGTAACACTGTGAGTGTATTCACCACACGGACTGTAACACTGTGAGTGTATTCACCACACGGACTGTAACACTGTGAGTGTATTCACCACACGGACTGTAACACTGTGAGTGTATTCACCACACGGACTGTAACACTGTGAGTGTATTCACCACACGGACTGTAACACTGTGAGTGTATTCACCACACGGACTGTAACACTGTGAGAGTATTCACCACACGGACTGTAACACTGTGAGTGTATTCACCACACGGACTGTAACACTGTGAGAGTATTCACCACACGGACTGTAACACTGTGAGAGTATTCACCACACGGACTGTAACACTGTGAGAGTATTCACCACACGGACTGTAACACTGTGAGTGTATTCACCACACGGACTGTAACACTGTGAGAGTATTCACCACACGGACTGTAACACTGTGAGTGTATTCACCACACGGACTGTAACACTGTGAGTGTATTCACCACACGGACTGTAACACTGTGAGTGTATTCACCACAAGGACTGTAACACCTGTGAGTGTATTCACCACACGGACTGTAACACTGTGAGTGTATTCACCACACGGACTGTAACACTGTGAGAGTATTCTACCACAAGGACTGTAACACTGTGAGGTATTCACCACACGGACTGTACACTGGAGTTTATTCACCACACGGACTGTAACACTGTGAGAGTATTCACCCACGGCTGTAACACTGTGAGAGTATCACCACACGGACTGTATCACTGTGAGTGTATTCACCACACGGACTGTAACACTGTGAGAGTATTCACCACACGGACTGTAACACTGTGAGAGTATTCACCACACGGACTGTAACACTGTGAGTGTATTCACCACACGGACTGTAACACTGTGAGTGTATTCACCACACGGACCTGTAACACTGTGAGAGTATTCACCACACTGACTGTAGCATGTGACTGTAGTCCACCACACGACGTAGCAATGGAGTGTATTCACCACACGACTGTAACACTGTGAGAGTATTCACCAAAAGGGACTGTTACACTGTGAGAGATATTCACCACACGGACTGTACACTGTGAGTGTATTCACCACACGGACTGTAACACTGTGAGTGTATTCACCACACGGACTGTAACCACTGTGAGAGTATTCACCACACGGACTGTAAGCACTGTTGAGAGTATTCACCACACGACTGGTAACACTGTGAGAGTATTCACCACACGGACTGTAACACTGTGAGAGTATTCACCACACGGACTGTAGCACTGTGAGTGTATTCACCACACGGACTGTAACACTGTGAGTGTATTCACCACACGGACTGTAACACTGTGAGAGTATTCACCACACGGACTGTAACACTGTGAGTGTATTCACCACACGGACTGTAACACTGTGAGTGTATTCACCACACGGACTGTAAAATGTGAGAGTATTCACCACACGGACTGTAACACTGTGAGTGTATTCACCACACGGACTGTAGCACTGTGAGAGTATTCACCACACGGACTGTAACACTGTGAGTGTATTCACCACACGGACTGTAACACTGTGAGTGTATCACCACACGGACTGGTAACACTGTGAGTGTATTCACCACACGGACTGTAACACTGTGAGTGTATTCACCACAAGGACTGTAACACTGTGAGTGTATTCACCACACGGACTGTAACACTGTGAGTGTATTCACCACACGGACTGTAACACTGTGAGAGTATTCACCACACGGACTGTAGCACTGTGAGTGTATTCACCACACGGACTGTAACACTGTGAGAGTATTCACCACACGGACTGTAACACTGTGAGTGTATTCACCACACGGACTGTAACACTGTGAGTGTATTCACCACACGGACTGTAACACTGTGAGTGTATTCACCACACGGACTGTAACACTGTGAGTGTATTCACCACACGGACTGTAACACTGTGAGTGTATTCACCACACGGACTGTAACACTGTGAGAGTATTCACCACACGGACTGTAACACTGTGAGAGTATTCACCACACGGACTGTAACACTGTGAGAGTATTCACCACACGGACTGTAACACTGTGAGAGTATTCACCACACGGACTGTAACACTGTGAGAGTATTCACCACACGGACTGTAACACTGTGAGTGTATTCACCACACGGACTGTAACACTGTGAGAGTATTCACCACACGGACTGTAACACTGTGAGAGTATTCACCACACGGACTGTAACACTGTGAGTGTATTCACCACACGGACTGTAACACTGTGAGTGTATTCACCACACGGACTGTAACAATGTGAGAGTATTCACCACACGGACTGTAACACTGTTGAGAGTATTCACCCACACGGACTGTAGCACTGTGAGTGTATTCACCACATGGACTGTAACACTGTGAGTGTATTCACCACACGGACTGTAACACTGTGAGAGTATTCACCACACGGACTGTAACACTGTGAGTGTATTCACCACACGGACTGTACACTGTGAGTGTATTCACACACGGACTTGAACACTGTGAGAGTATTCACCACACGGACTGTAGCACTGTGAGAGTATTCACCACACGGACTGTAACACTGTGAGAGTATTCACCACACGGACTGTAACACAGTGAGGTGTATCACACACGGACTGTAACACTGTGAGTGTATTCACCACACGGACTGTAACACTGTGAGTGTATTCACCACACGGACTGTAACACTGTGAGAGTATTCACCACACGGACTGTAACACTGTGAGAGTATTCACCACACGGACTGTAACACTGTGAGTGTATTCACCACACGGACGGTAACACTGTGCGTGTATTCACCACACGGACTGTAGCAACTGCTGAGAGTATTCACCACACGGACTGTAGCACTGTGAGTGTATTCACCACACGGACTGTAACACTGTGAGTGTATTCACCACACGGACTGTAACACTGTGAGTGTATTCACCACACGGACTGTAACACTGTGAGAGTATTCACCACACGGACTGTAACACTGTGAGAGTATTCACCACACGGACTGTAACACTGTGAGTGTATTCACCACACGGACTGTAACACTGTGAGAGTATTCACCACACGGACTGTAACACTGTGAGAGTATTCACCACACGGACTGTAACACTGTGAGTGTATTCACCACACGGACTGTAACACTGTGAGAGTATTCACCACACGGACTGTAACACTGTGAGTGTATTCACCACACGGACTGTAACACTGTGAGTGTATTCACCACACGGACTGTAACACTGTGAGTGTATTCACCACACGGACTGTAACACTGTGAGTGTATTCACCACACGGACTGTAACACTGTGAGTGTATTCACCACACGGACTGTAACACTGTGAGAGTATTCACCACACGGACTGTAACACTGTGAGAGTATTCACCACACGGACTGTAGCACTGTGAGTGTATTCACCACACGGACTGTAACACTGTGAGTGTATTCACCACACGGACTGTAGCACTGTGAGTGTATTCACCACACGGACTGTAACACTGTGAGTGTATTCACCACACGGACTGTAACACTGTGAGTGTATTCACCACACGGACTGTAACACTGTGAGAGTATTCACCACACGGACTGTAACACTGTGAGAGTATTCACCACACGGACTGTAACACTGTGAGAGTATTCACCACACGGACTGTAACACTGTGAGTGTATTCACCACACGGACTGTAACACTGTGAGTGTATTCACCACACGGACTGTAAGCACTGTGAGTGTATTCACCACACGGACTGTAACACTGTGAGTGTATTCACCACACGGACTGTAACACTGTGAGAGTATTCACCACACGGACTGTAACACTGTGAGTGTATTCACCACACGGACTGTAACACTGTGAGAGTATTCACCACACGGACTGTACACTGTGAGAGTATCACCACACGGACTGTAACACTCTGAGTGTATTTCAACACACGACTGTAACACTGTGAATTATTCGACCACACGGACATGTAGCACTTGTGAGTGTATTCTACCACATGTCTGTAGCACTTGTGAGTGTATTCACCACACGGACTGTAACACTGTGAGTGTATTCACCACACAGGACTGTAACACGGTGAGAGTATTCACCACACGGACCTGTCGCACTGTGAGTGTATTCACCACACGGACTGTAACACTGTGAGAGTAGTCACCACACGGACTGTAATACTGTGAGTGTATCACCACACGGACGGTAACACTGTGAGTGTATTCACACACAGGACTGTATTACACTGTGAGTGTATTCACCACACGGACAGTAACACTGTGAGATTATTCGACCAACACGGACCTGTAACTAGTGAGAGTATTCGACCACACGGACTGTAACACTGTGGAGAGTAGTTCAACACACACTGGACTGTAGGCACTGCTGAGAGTATTCACCCATCGGACTGTAGCTCTGTGAGAGAAATCCCACACGGGATCTTGTAACACTGGGGAGTGTATTCACCACAGGGACTGTAACATCTGTTGAATTAATGCACCACACGGACTGTAACACTGTGAGGAGTTATTCACCACTCTGACTGTAAACACTTGTAGAGTATTCACCACACGGATCTGTACAGCTGTGAGTGTATTCACCACACTGGCTCGTAAAACTGTGAGCGATTCACCACACAGGACTGTAGCACTGTGAGTGTATTCACCACACGGCTGTAGCACTGTGAGAGTATTCACCACACGGACTGTAACACTGTGAGGAGTGTATTCACCACACTGGACTGTAAACTGTGGGGGGGTATTCACCCATCGGAACTCTAGATCTGGTGAGTGTATTCACCACACAGGACTTGTAACACTGTGAGAGTATTCACCACACGGACTGTACAACTGTGAGTAGTATTCACCACACGGACTGTAGCACTGTGAGTGTATTCACCTACACGGACTGTAGCATGTGAGTGTATTCACCACACGGACTGTACACTGTGAGTCTATTCACACACGGACTAGACTGTGAGAGTAATGCACTGTGAGTGAGATATCACCAGACGGACTGTAACACGGTGAGTGTATTCACCAAACAGGACTGCTAGCAATGTGAGTGTATTCACCACACGACTGTAGCACTGTGAGAGTATTCACCACACGGACTGTAACACTGTGAGAGTATTCACCACACGGACTGTAACACTGTGAGTGTATTCACCACACGGACTGTAACACTGTGAGAGTATTCACCACACGGACTGTAACACTGTTAGGTATTCACACACGGACTGTAACACTGTGAGTGTATTCACACACGGACTGTAACACTGTGAGTGTATTCACCACACGGACTGTAACACTGTGAGTGTATTCACCACACGGACTGTAACACTGTGAGTGTATTCACCACACGGACTGTAACACTGTGAGTGTATTCACCACACGGACTGTAACCCTGAGAGAGTATTCACCACACGGACTGTAACACTGTGAGTGTATTCACCACACGGACTGTAACACTGTGAGAGTATTCACCACACGGACTGTAAACACTGTGATGTATTCACCACACGGACTGTAACACTGTGAGTGTATTCACCACACGGACTGTAACACTGTGAGTGTATTCACCACACGGACTGTAACACTGTGAGTGTATTCACCACACGGAACTGTAACACTGTGAGTGTATTCACCACACGTACTGTAGCACTGTGAGTGTATTCACCACACAGACTGTTGCACTGTGAGTGTATTCACCACACGGACTGTAACACTGTGAGTGTATTCACCACACAGACTGTACACTGTGAGTGTATTCACCACACGGACTGTAACACTGTGAGTGTATTCAGCACACGGACTGTAACACTGTGAGTGTATTCACCACACGGACTGTAACACTGTGAGTGTATTCACCACACGGACTGTAAAACTGTGACGAGTTTCACCACACGGACTGTAGCACTGTGAGTGTATTCACCACACGACTGTTAAACCTGTTGAAGTAGTTTCACCACACGACTGTAACACGTGAGGTATTCACCACACGGACTGTAACACTGTGAGAGTATTCACCACACGGACTGTAACACTGGAGTGTATTCACCACACGGACTGTAACACTGTGAGAGTATTCACCACAAGGACTGTAACACTGTGAGAGTATTCACCACACGGACGGTCACACTGTGAGTGTATTCACCACACGGACTGTAACACTGTGAGTGTATTCACCACACGGACTGTAACACTGTGAGTGTATTCACCACACGGACTGTAACCTGTGAGTGAATTCACCACACGGACCTGACTCACTGTGAGAGTATTCACCACACGGACTGTAACCACTGTGAGTGTATTCACCACAGGACTGTAACACTGTGAGAGTATTCACCACACGGACTGTAACACAGTGAGAGTATTCACCACACGGACTGTAACACTGTGAGTGTATTCACCACACGACCTGTACACTGTGAGTGTATTCACCACACGGACTGTAACACTGTGAGGTATTCCCACACGGACTGTAACACTGTGAGTGTATTCACCACACGGACTGTAACACTGTGAGTGTATTCACCACCACGGACTGTAACACTGTGAGAGTATTCACCTACCGACTGTAACACTGTGAGAGTATTCACCACACGGACTGACGACACTGTGAGTGTATTCACCACATGACTGTAGACTGTGAGAGTATTAACCACACGACTGTAGCACTGTGAGTGTATTCACCACACGGACTGTACACTGTGAGTGTATTCCCACACGGACTGTAACACTGTGAGTGTATTCACCCACACGGACTGTAGCACTGTGAGTGTATTCACCACACGGACTGTAGCACTGTGAGTGTAGTCCACACACGGACTGTAACACTGTGAGAGTATTCACCACACGGACTGTAGCACTGTGAAGTATTCACCACACGGACTGTAACACTGTGAGTGTATTCACCACACGGACTGTAACACTGTGAGTGTATTCACCACACGGACTGTAGCACTGTGAGAGTATCACCACACGACTGTAACACTGTGAGTGTATTCACCACACGGACTGTAGCACTGTGAGTGTATTCACCACACGGACTGTAGCACTGTGAGTGTATTCACCACACGGACTGTAGCACTGTGAGTGTATTCACCACACGGACTGTAACACTGTGAGTGTATTCACCACACGGAACTGTAACACTGTGAGTGTATTCACCACACGGACTGTACACTGGAGAGTATTCACCACACGACTGTAACACTGTGAGTGATTCACCACACGGACTGTAACACTGTGAGTGTATTCACCACACGGACTGTAACACTGTGAGTGTATTCACCACACGGACTGTAACACTGTGAGTGTATTCACCACACGGACTGTAACACTGTGAGTGTATTCACCACACGGACTGTATCACTGTGAGTGTATTCACCACACGGACTGTAGCACTGTGAGTGTATTCACCACACGGACTGTAACACTGTGAGAGTATTCACCACACGGACTGTAGCACTGTGAGTGTATTCACCACACGGACTGTAACACTGTGAGAGTATTCACCACACGGACTGTAACACTGTGAGTGTACTCACCACACGGACTGTACACTGTGAGTGTATTCACCACACGGACTGTAACACTGTGAGAGTATTCACCACACGGACTGTAACACTGTGAGTGTATTCACCACACGGACTGTAGCACTGTGAGAGTATTCACCACATGGACTGTAACACTGTGAGTGTATTCACCACACGGACTGTAACACTGTGAGTGTATTCACCACACGGACTGTAACACTGTGAGAGTATTCACCACACGACTGTAACACTGTGAGTGTATTCACCACACGGACTGTAACACTGTGAGAGTATTCACCACACGGACTGTAACAACTGTGAGAGTATTCACCACACGGACTGTAACCTGTGAGAGTATTCACCACACGGACTGTAACACTGTGAGTGTATTCACCACACGGACTGTACACTGTGAGTGTATTCACCACACGACTGTAACACTGTGAGGAGTATTCACCACACCGACTGTAACTGTGAGAGTATTCACCACACGGCCTGTAACACTGTGAGAGTATTCACCACACGGACTGTAACACTGTGAGTGTATTCACCACACCGACTGAAACCATGTGAGTGTATCTCAACCACGGACTGTAACACTGTGAGTGTAATTCACCACACGGACTGTAACACTGTGAAGTATTCACCACACGGACTGTAGCACTGTGAGAGTATTCACCACACGGACTGTACACTGTGAGTGTATTCCAGCACATACGGACTGTAACACTGTGAGTGTATTCACCACACAGACTGCTACAATGTGAGTTTTCACCACACGGCTGAGCACTGTGGATATTCACCACACAGGACTGTACACTGTGAGAGTATTCACCACAAGGACTGTAAACCTTGAGTGTATTCACCACACACGGACTGTAACACTGTGAGTGTATTCACCACACGGACTGTAGAACTGTGAGAGTATTCACCACACGGACTGTAACACTGTGAGTGTATTCACCACCGGACTGTAACACTGTGAGAGTATTCACCACACGGACTGTAACACTGTGAGTGTATTCACCACACGGACTGTAACACTGTGAGTGTATTCACCACACGGACTGTACCACTGTAGAGTATTCACCACACGGACTGTAAACACTGTGAGTGTATTCACCACACGGACTGTAACACTGTGAGATGTATTCACCACACGTACTGTAGCACTGTGAGTGTATCACCACACGGCACCTGTAAACCTGAGACGAATTCACCACACGGACTGTAGCACTGTGAGAGTATTCACCCACACGGACTGTAACACTGTGAGAGTATTGCCACCACAGGACTGTAACATCTGTGAGTGTATTCACCACACGGCACTGTAACACTGTGAGTGTATTCAACCAACACGGACTGTAGCACTGTGAGTGTATTCACCACACGACTGCTAGCACTGTGAGAGAACTCACCACACGGCCTGTAACACTGGAGTGTATCACCACACGGACTGTAGCCCTGTGAGTGTATTCACCACCTCGACTGTAACACTGTGAGAGTATTCACCACACGGACTGTAGCACTGTGAGAGTATTCACCACACGGACTGTATCACTGTGAGTGTATTCACCACACTGACTGTAGCACTGTGAGTGTATTCACCACACGGACTGTAACACTGTGAGACTCCTATCACCACACGGGCCTATAACACTGTGAGTGATTCACCACAGACTGTAGCATGTGAGTGTATCACCACACGTACGGAACTGAGACAAGTATCACCACACGGACTGTAGACACTCTGAGAGTATTCACCAGCAGACTGTAACACTGTGAGAGTGTTCACCACACGCGACTGTAACATGTGAGTGTATCACCACCACGTACGCGAACTGTGACAGTATTCACCACACGCACTGTGAGTGTATTCACCACACGGACTGTACACTGTGAGTGTATTCACCACACAGACTGTACACTGTGAGTGTATTCACCACACGGACTGTAACACTGTGAGTGTATTCACCACACGGACTGTAACACTGTGAGTGTATTCACCACACGGACTGTAACACTGTGAGAGTATTCACCACACAGACTGTAACACTGTGAGTGTATTCACCACACGGACTGTAACACTGTGAGTGTATTCACCACACGGACTGTAACACTGTGAGTGTATTCACCACACGGACTGTAACACTGGAGAGTATTCACCACACGGACTGTAACACTGTGAGTGTATTCACCACACGGACTGTAACACTGTGAGAGTATTCACCACACGGACTGTAACACTGTGAGTGTATTCACCACACGGACTGTAACACTGTGAGTGTATTCACCACACGGACTGTAACACTGTGAGAGTATTCACACACACGGACTGTAACACTGTGAGTGTATTCACCACACGGACTGTAACACTGTGAGAGTATTCACCACACGGACTGTAACACTGTGAGTGTATTCACCACACGGACTGTAGCACTGTGAGAGTATTCACCACACGGACTGTAACACTGTGAGTGTATTCACCACACGGACTGTAACACTGTGAGTGTATTCACCACACGACTGTAGCACTGTGAGTGTATTCACCACACGGACTGTAGCACTGTGAGTGTATTCACCACACGGACTGTAACACTGTGAGTGTATTCACCACCGGACTTTAACACTGTGAGAGTAATTCACCACAAGGACTGTAACACTGAGAGTGTATTCACCACACGGACTGTAACACTGTGAGTGTATTCACCACAAGGACTGTAACATGTGAGAGTATTCACACATCGGACTGTAACACTGTGAGAGTATTCACCACACGGACTGTAACACTGTGAGTGTATTCACCACACGGACTGTAACACTGTGAGTGTATTCACCACACGGACTGTAACACTGTGAGAGTATTCACCACACGGACTGTAGCACTGTGAGTGTATTCACACAAGGACTGTAACACTGTGAGTGTATTCACCACACGGACTGTAGCACTGTGAGTGTATTCACCACACGGACTGTAACACTTGAGAGTATTCACCACACGGACTGTAACACTGTGAGAGTATTCACCACACGGACTGTAACACTGTGAGTGTATTCACCACACGGACTGTAACACTGTGAGAGTATTCACCACACGGACTGTAACACTGTGAGAGTATTCACCACATGGACTGTAACACTAGAAGTGTATTCACCACACTGGACTGTAACACTGTGAGAGTATTCCCACAGGACAGTAGCGCTGTGAGTGAACTCAACCACACGGACTGTACGCAGTGTGAGAGTATTCACCACATGGACTGTAGCACTGCTGAGAGTATTCACCACACGGACTGTAACACTGTGAGAGTATTCACCCACCGACTGTAACACTGTGAGAGGTAATCACCACACGGACTGAAACACTGTGAGAGTATTCACCACCGGACTGGACCACTGTGAGAGTATTCACCACACGGACTGTAACACTGTGTGAGTATTTCACCACACTGGACTGTAACACTGTGAGTGTATTCAACCACAGACTGTCAGCACTGTGAGTGTATTCACCACGACGGACTGTAACACTGTAAGAGAATTCACTACCGGACTGTAGCACTATGAGTGTATTCACCACACGGACTGTAACAACTGTGCAGAGTATACACCACACGGACTGTAATACTGTGAGAGTATTCAACCACACGTGACTGTAACAACTGTGAGAGTATTCACCCACGGACTGTAACACTGATGAGTGTATTCACCACACGGACTGTAACACTGTGAGAGTATTCACCACACGGACTGTAACACTGTGAGAGTATTCACCACACGGACTGTAACACTGTGAGTGTATTCACCACACGGACTGTAACACTGTGAGTGTATTCACCACACGGACTGTAACACTGTGAGAGTATTCACCACACGGACTGTAACACTGTGAGTGTATTCACCACACGGACTGTAACACTGTGAGTGTATTCACCACACGGACTGTAACACTGTGAGTGTATTCACCACACGGACTGTAACACTGTGAGTGTATTCACCACACGGACTGTAACACTGTGAGAGTATTCACCACACGGACTGTAACACTGTGAGTGTATTCACCACACGGACTGTAACACTGTGAGTGTATTCACCACACGGACTGTAACACTGTGAGTGTATTCACCACACGGACTGTAACACTGTGAGAGTATTCACCACACGGACTGTAACACTGTGAGTGTATTCACCACACGGACTGTAACACTGTGAGTGTATTCACCACACGGACTGTAACACTGTGAGTGTATTCACCACACGGACTGTAACACTGTGAGTGTATTCACCACACGGACTGTAACACTGTGAGTGTATTCACCACACGGACTGTAACACTGTGAGTGTATTCACCACACGGACTGTAACACTGTGAGAGTATTCACCACACGGACTGTAACACTGTGAGTGTATTCACCACACGGACTGTAACACTGTGAGAGTATTCACCACACGGACTGTAACACTGTGAGTGTATTCACCACACGGACTGTAACACTGTGAGAGTATTCACCACACGGACTGTAACACTGTGAGTGTATTCACCACACGGACTGTAACACTGTGAGAGTATTCACCACACGGACTGTAACACTGTGAGTGTATTCACCACACGGACTGTAACACTGTGAGTGTATTCACCACACGGACTGTAACACTGTGAGTGTATTCACCACACGGACTGTAACACTGTGAGTGTATTCACCACACGGACTGTAACACTGTGAGAGTATTCACCACACGGACTGTAACACTGTGAGAGTATTCACCACACGGACTGTAACACTGTGAGAGTATTCACCACACGGACTGTAACACTGTGAGTGTATTCACCACACGGACTGTAACACTGTGAGTGTATTCACCACACGGACTGTAACACTGTGAGTGTATTCACCACACGGACTGTAACACTGTGAGTGTATTCACCACACGGACTGTAACACTGTGAGTGTATTCACCACACGGACTGTAACACTGTGAGAGTATTCACCACACGGACTGTAACACTGTGAGAGTATTCACCACACGGACTGTAACACTGTGAGAGTATTCACCACACGGACTGTAACACTGTGAGTGTATTCACCACACGGACTGTAACACTGTGAGTGTATTCACCACACGGACTGTAACACTGTGAGAGTATTCACCACACGGACTGTAACACTGTGAGAGTATTCACCACACGGACTGTAACACTGTGAGAGTATTCACCACACGGACTGTAACACTGTGAGTGTATTCACCACACGGACTGTAACACTGTGAGAGTATTCACCACACGGACTGTAGCACTGTGAGAGTATTCACCACACGGACTGTAACACTGTGAGAGTATTCACCACACGGACTGTAACACTGTGAGTGTATTCACCACACGGACTGTAGCACTGTGAGTGTATTCACCACACGGACTGTAACACTGTGAGAGTATTCACCACACGGACTGTAACACTGTGAGTGTATTCACCACACGACTGTAACACTGTGAGTGTATTCACCACACGGACTGTAGCACTGTGAGTGTATTCACCACACGGACTGTAGCACTGTGAGTGTATTCACCACACGGACTGTAACACTGTGAGAGTATTCACCACACTGGACTGTACACTGTGAGTGTATTCACCACACGGACTGTAACACTGTGAGTGTATTCACCACACGGACTGTAACACTGTGAGAGTATTCACCACACTGGACTGTAACACTGTGAGTGTATTCACCACACGGACTGTAACACTGTGAGTGTATTCACCACACGGACTGTATCACTGTGAGTGTATTCACCACACGGACTGTAACACTGTGAGTGTATTCACCACACGGACTGTAACACTGTGAGTGTATTCACCACACGGACTGTAGCACTGTGAGTGTATTCACCACACGGACTGTAACACTGTGAGAGTATTCACCACACGGACTGTAACACTGTGAGAGTATTCACCACACGGACTGTAACACTGTGAGAGTATTCACCACACGGACTGTAAAACTGTGAGAGTATTCACCACACGGACTGTAACACTGTGAGAGTATTCACCACACGGACTGTAACACTGTGAGTGTATTCACCACACGGACTGTAACACTGTGAGTGTATTCACCACACGGACTGTAACACTGTGAGAGTATTCACCACACGGACTGTAACACTGTGAGTGTATTCACCACACGGACTGTAACACTGTGAGTGTATTCACCACACGGACTGTAACACTGTGAGTGTATTCACCACACGGACTGTAGCACTGTGAGAGTATTCACCACACGGACTGTAACACTGTGAGAGTATTCACCACACGGACTGTAACACTGTGAGAGTATTCACCACACGGACTGTAACACTGTGAGTGTATTCACCACACGACTGTAACACTGTGAGAGTATTCACCACACGGACTGTAACACTGTGAGAGTATTCACCACACGGACTGTAACACTGTGAGTGTATTCACCACACGGACTGTAACACTGTGAGTGTATTCACCACACGGACTGTAACACTGTGAGTGTATTCACCACACGGACTGTAACACTGTGAGTGTATTCACCACACGGACTGTAACACTGTGAGAGTATTCACCACACGGACTGTAACACTGTGAGTGTATTCACCACACGGACTGTAACACTGTGAGTGTATTCACCACACGGACTGTAACACTGTGAGTGTATTCACCACACGGACTGTAACACTGTGAGTGTATTCACCACACGGACTGTAACACTGTGAGAGTATTCACCACACGGACTGTAACACTGTGAGTGTATTCACCACACGGACTGTAACACTGTGAGAGTATTCACCACACGGACTGTAACACTGTGAGAGTATTCACCACACGGACTGTAACACTGTGAGAGTATTCACCACACGGACTGTAACACTGTGAGTGTATTCACCACACGGACTGTAACACTGTGAGAGTATTCACCACACGGACTGTAACACTGTGAGTGTATTCACCACACGGACTGTAACACTGTGAGAGTATTCACCACACGGACTGTAACACTGTGAGTGTATTCACCACATCGGACTGTAGCACTGTGAGTGTATTCAACCACACGGACTGTAACACTGTGAGAGTATTCACCACACGGACTGTAGCACTGATGAGTGTATTCACCACAAGGACTTGTAACACTGTGAGTGTATTCACCACACGACTGTAACACTGTGAGTGTATTCACCACACGGACTGTAACACTGTGAGTGTATTCACCACACGGACTGTAACACTGTGAGAGTATTCACCACATGGGACTGTAACACTGTGAGTGTATTCACCACACCGGACTTATCACTGTGAGTGTATTCACCACACGGACTGTAACACTGTGAGTGTATTCACCCACGGACTGTAGCACTGTGAGTGTATTCACCACACGGACTGTAGCACTGTGAGTGTATTCACCACACGGACTGTAGCACTGTGAGTGTATTCACCACAAGGACTGTAACACTGTGAGTGTATTCACCACACGGACTGTAACACTGTGAGAGTATTCACCACACGGACTGTAGCACTGTGAGAGTATTCACCACACGGACTGTAACACTGTGAGAGTATTCACCACACGGACTGTAACACTGTGAGTGTATTCACCACACGGACTGTAACACTGTGAGAGTATTCACCACACGGACTGTAACACTGTGAGAGTATTCACCACACGGACTGTAACACTGTGAGTGTATTCACCACTCGGACTGTAGCACTGTGAGTGTATTCACCACACGGACTGTAACACTGTGAGTGTATTCACCACACGGACTGTAACACTGTGAGAGTATTCACCACACGGACTGTAGCACTGTGAGTGTATTCACCACACGGACTGTAACACTGTGAGTGTATTCACCACAGTGACTGTAACACTGTGAGTGTATTCACCACACGGACTGTAACACTGTGAGAGTATTCACCACACGGACTGTAACACTGTGAGAGTATTCACCACACGGACTGTAACACTGTGAGAGTATTCACCACACGGACTGTAACACTGTGAGAGTATTCACCACACGGACTGTAACACTGTGAGTGTATTCACCACACGGACTGTAACACTGTGAGAGTATTCACCACACGGACTGTAACACTGTGAGAGTATTCACCACACGGACTGTAACACTGTGAGTGTATTCACCACACGGACTGTAACACTGTGAGTGTATTCACCACACGGACTGTAACACTGTGAGAGTATTCACCACACGGACTGTAACACTGTGAGTGTATTCACCACACGGACTGTAACACTGTGAGTGTATTCACCACACGGACTGTAACACTGTGAGTGTATTCACCACACGGACTGTAACACTGTGAGTGTATTCACCACACGGACTGTAACACTGTGAGAGTATTCACCACACGGACTGTAACACTGTGAGTGTATTCACCACACGGACTGTAACACTGTGAGTGTATTCACCACACGGACTGTAACACTGTGAGTGTATTCACCACACGGACTGTAACACTGTGAGAGTATTCACCACACGGACTGTAACACTGTGAGTGTATTCACCACACGGACTGTAGCACTGTGAGTGTATTCACCACACGGACTGTAACACTGTGAGTGTATTCACCACACGGACTGTAACACTGTGAGAGTATTCACCACACGGACTGTAACACTGTGAGAGTATTCACCACACGGACTGTAACACTGTGAGAGTATTCACCACACGGACTGTAACACTGTGAGTGTATTCACCACACGGACTGTAACACTGTGAGTGTATTCACCACACGGACTGTAACACTGTGAGAGTATTCACCACACGGACTGTAACACTGTGAGTGTATTCACCACACGGACTGTAACACTGTGAGTGTATTCACCACACGGACTGTACACTGTGAGTGTATTCACCACACGGACTGTAACACTGTGAGAGTATTCACCACACGGACTGTAACACTGTGAGAGTATTCACCACACGGACTGTAACACTGTGAGTGTATTCACCACACGGACTGTAACACTGTGAGTGTATTCACAACACGGACTGTAACACTGTTAGAGTATTCACACAAGGACTGTACACTGTGAGTGTATTCACCACACGGACTGTAACACTGTGAGTGTATTCACCACACGGACTGTAACACTGTGAGTGTATTCACCACACAGGACTGTAACACTGTGAGTGTATTCACCACACGACTGTAACACTGTGAGAGTATTCACCACACGGACTGTAACACTGTGAGAGGTATTCACCACACGGACTGTAACCACTGTGAGTGTATTCACCACACGGACTGTAGCACTGTGAGTGTATTCACCACACGGACTGTACACTGTGAGTGTATTCACCACACGGACTGTAACACTGTGAGTGTATTCACCACACGGACTGTAACACTGTGAGTGTATTCACCACACGGACTGTAACACTGTGAGAGTATTCACCACACGGACTGAACACTGTGAGTATTCACCACACGGACTGTAACACTGTGAGTGTATTCACCACACGGACTGTAACACTGTGAGTGTATTCACCACACGGACTGTAACACTGTGAGTGTATTCACCACACGGACTGTAACACTGTGAGAGTATTCACCACACAGACTGTACACTGTGAGTGTATTCACCACACCGGACTGTAACACTGTGAGTGTATTCACCACACTGACTGTAACACTGTGAGTGTATTCACCACACGGACTGTAACACTGTGAGTGTATTCACCACACGGACTGTAACACTGTGAGAGTATTCACCACACGGACTGTAACACTGTGAGTGTATTCACCACACGGACTGTACACTGTGAGTGTATTCACCACACGGACTGTAACACTGTGAGTGTATTCACCACACGGACTGTAACACTGTGAGTGTATTCACCACACGGACTGTAGCACTGTGAGTGTATTCACCACACGGACTGTAACACTGTGAGAGTATTCACCACACGGACTGTAGCACTGTGAGAGTATTCACCACACGGACTGTAACACTGTGAGTGTATTCACCACACGGACTGTAACACTGTGAGAGTATTCACCACACGGACTGTAACACTGTGAGTGTATTCACCACACGGACTGTAGCACTGTGAGTGTATTCACCACACGGACTGTAACACTGTGAGTGTATTCACCACACGGACTGTACAACTGTGAGTGTATTCACCACACGGACTGTAACACTGTGAGTGTATTCACCACACGGACTGTAACACTGTGAGAGTATTCACCACACGGACTGTAACACTGTGAGTGTATTCACCACACGGACTGTAACACTGTGAGAGTATTCACCACACGGACTGTAACACTGTGAGAGTATTCACCACACGGACTGTAACACTGTGAGAGTATTCACCACACGGACTGTAACACTGTGAGAGTATTCACCACACGGACTGTAACACTGTGAGAGTATTCACCACACGGACTGTAAAACTGTGAGAGTATTCACCACACGGACTGTAACACTGTGAGTGTATTCACCACACGGACTGTAACACTGTGAGTGTATTCACCACACGGACTGTAACACTGTGAGTGTATTCACCACACGGACTGTAACACTGTGAGAGTATTCACCACACGGACTGTAACACTGTGAGAGTATTCACCACACGGACTGTAACACTGTGAGTGTATTCACCACACGGACTGTAACACTGTGAGTGTATTCACCACACGGACTGTAACACTGTGAGTGTATTCACCACACGGACTGTAACACTGTGAGAGTATTCACCACACGGACTGTAACACTGTGAGTGTATTCACCACACGGACTGTAACACTGTGAGTGTATTCACCACACGGACTGTAACACTGTGAGTGTATTCACCACACGGACTGTAACACTGTGAGAGTATTCACCACACGGACTGTAACACTGTGAGTGTATTCACCACACGGACTGTAGCACTGTGAGTGTATTCACCACACGGACTGTAACACTGTGAGAGTATTCACCACACGGACTGTAGCACTGTGAGTGTATTCACCACACGGACTTTGACACTGTGAGTGTATTCACCACACGGACTGTAACACTGTGAGTGTATTCACCACACGGACTGTAGCACTGTGAGTGTATTCACCACACGGACTGTAACACTGTGAGTGTATTCACCACACGGACTGTAACACTGTGAGAGTATTCACCACACAGACTGTAACACTGTGAGTGTATTCACCACACGGACTGTAACACTGTGAGTGTATTCACCACACGGACTGTAGCACTGTGAGTGTATTCACCACACGGACTGTAACACTGTGAGTGTATTCACCACACGGACTGTAGCACTGTGAGTGTATTCACCACACGGACTGTAACACTGTGAGAGTATTCACCACACGGACTGTAGCACTGTGAGTGTATTCACCACACGGACTGTAACACTGTGAGAGTATTCACCACACGGACTGTAACACTGTGAGAGTATTCACCACACGGACTGTAGCACTGTGAGTGTATTCACCACACGGACTGTAACACTGTGAGAGTATTCACCACACGGACTGTAACACTGTGAGAGTATTCACCACACGGACTGTAACACTGTGAGAGTATTCACCACACGGACTGTAACACTGTGAGTGTATTCACCACACGGACTGTAACACTGTGAGAGTATTCACCACACGGACTGTAACACTGTGAGAGTATTCACCACACGGACTGTAACACTGTGAGAGTATTCACCACACGGACTGTAACACTGTGAGTGTATTCACCACACGGACTGTAACACTGTGAGTGTATTCACCACACGGACTGTAACACTGTGAGTGTATTCACCACACGGACTGTAACACTGTGAGAGTATTCACCACACGGACTGTAACACTGTGAGAGTATTCACCACACGGACTGTAACACTGTGAGTGTATTCACCACACGGACTGTAACACTGTGAGTGTATTCACCACACGGACTGTAACACTGTGAGTGTATTCACCACACGGACTGTAACACTGTGAGAGTATTCACCACACGGACTGTAGCACTGTGAGTGTATTCACCACACGGACTGTAACACTGTGAGTGTATTCACCACACGGACTGTAGCACTGTGAGTGTATTCACCACACGGACTGTAACACTGTGAGTGTATTCACCACACGGACTGTAACACTGTGAGTGTATTCACCACACGGACTGTAACACTGTGAGTGTATTCACCACACGGACTGTAACACTGTGAGTGTATTCACCACACGGACTGTAACACTGTGAGTGTATTCACCACACGGACTGTAACACTGTGAGAGTATTCACCACACGGACTGTAACACTGTGAGTGTATTCACCACACAGACTGTAACACTGTGAGAGTATTCACCACACGGACTGTAACACTGTGAGAGTATTCACCACACGGACTGTAACACTGTGAGAGTATTCACCACACGGACTGTAACACTGTGAGTGTATTCACCACACGGACTGTAGCACTGTGAGTGTATTCACCACACGGACTGTAACACTGTGAGTGTATTCACCACACGGACTGTAACACTGTGAGTGTATTCACCACACGGACTGTAACACTGTGAGTGTATTCACCACACGGACTGTAACACTGTGAGAGTATTCACCACACGGACTGTAACACTGTGAGAGTATTCACCACACGGACTGTAACACTGTGAGAGTATTCACCACACGGACTGTAACACTGTGAGAGTATTCACCACACGGACTGTAACACTGTGAGTGTATTCACCACACGGACTGTAACACTGTGAGTGTATTCACCACACGGACTGTAACACTGTGAGTGTATTCACCACACGGACTGTACCACTGTGAGAGTATTCACCACACGGACTGTAACACTGTGAGAGTATTCACCACACGGACTGTAGCACTGTGAGTGTATTCACCACACGGACTGTAACACTGTGAGTGTATTCACCACACGGACTGTAACACTGTGAGTGTATTCACCACACGGACTGTAACACTGTGAGTGTATTCACCACACGGACTGTAGCACTGTGAGTGTATTCACCACACGGACTGTAACACTGTGAGAGTATTCACCACACGGACTGTAAAACTGTGAGAGTATTCACCACACGGACTGTAGCACTGTGAGTGTATTCACCACACGGACTGTAACACTGTGAGTGTATTCACCACACGGACTGTAACACTGTGAGTGTATTCACCACACGGACTGTAGCACTGTGAGTGTATTCACCACATGGACTGTAACACTGTGAGTGTATTCACCACAAGGACTGTAACACTGTGAGAGTATTCACCACACGGACTGTAACACTGTGAGAGTATTCACCACACAGACTGTAACACTGTGAGTGTATTCACCACACGGACTGTAACACTGTGAGTGTATTCACCACACAGACTGTAGCACTGTGAGTGTATTCACCACACGGACTGTAACACTGTGAGTGTATTCACCACACGGACTGTAGCACTGTGAGTGTATTCACCACACGGACTGTAGCACTGTGAGTGTATTCACCACACGGACTGTACACTGTGAGTGTATTCACCACACGGACTGTAACACTGTGAGTGTATTCACCACACGGACTGTAGCACTGTGAGTGTATTCACCACACGGACTGTAACACTGTGAGTGTATTCACCACACGGACTGTAGCACTGTGAGTGTATTCACCACACGGACTGTAACACTGTGAGTGTATTCACCACACGGACTGTAGCACTGTGAGTGTATTCACCACACGGACTGTAACACTGTGAGAGTATTCACCACACGGACTGTAGCACTGTGAGTGTATTCACCACACGGACTGTAACACTGTGAGAGTATTCACCACACGGACTGTAACACTGTGAGTGTATTCACCACACGGACTGTAACACTGTGAGAGTATTCACCACACGGACTGTAACACTGTGAGAGTATTCACCACACGGACTGTGACACTGTGAGAGTATTCACCACACGGACTGTAACACTGTGAGTGTATTCACCACACGGACTGTAGCACTGTGAGTGTATTCACCACACGGACTGTAGCACTGTGAGTGTATTCACCACACAGACTGTAACACTGTGAGAGTATTCACCACACGGACTGTAGCACTGTGAGTGTATTCACCACACGGACTGTAACACTGTGAGTGTATTCACCACACGGACTGTAACACTGTGAGTGTATTCACCACACGGACTGTAACACTGTGAGTGTATTCACCACACAGACTGTAACACTGTGAGAGTATTCACCACACGGACTGTAGCACTGTGAGTGTATTCACCACACGGACTGTAACACTGTGAGAGTATTCACCACACGGACTGTAACACTGTGAGAGTATTCACCACACGGACTGTAACACTGTGAGTGTATTCACCACACGGACTGTAGCACTGTGAGTGTATTCACCACACGGACTGTAGCACTGTGAGTGTATTCACCACACGGACTGTAACACTGTGAGTGTATTCACCACACGGACTGTGACACTGTGAGTGTATTCACCACATGGACTGTAACACTGTGAGAGTATTCAAAACACGGACTGTGACACTGTGAGTGTATTCACCACACGGACTGTAACACTGTGAGTGTATTCACCACACGGACTGTAACACTGTGAGTGTATTCACCACACGGACTGTAACACTGTGAGTGTATTCACCACACGGACTGTAACACTGTGAGAGTATTCACCACACGGACCTTAACACTGTGAGTGTATTCACCACTTGGACTGTAGCACTGTGAGTGTATTCACCACACGGACTGTAACACTGTGAGTGTATTCACCACACAGACTGTAACACGGTGAGAGTATTCACCACACGGACTGTAGCACTGTGAGTGTATTCACCACACGGACTGTAACACTGTGAGTGTATTCACCACACGGACTGTAACACTGTGAGTGTATTCACCACTCGGACTGTAACACTGTGAGTGTATTCACCACACAGACAGTAACACTGTGAGAGTATTCACCACACGGACTGTAACACTGTGAGAGTATTCACCACACGGACTGTAACACTGTGAGAGTGTTCACCACACGGACTGTAACACTGTGAGTGTATTCACCACACGGACTGTAGCACTGTGAGTGTATTCACCACATGGACTGTAGCACTGTGAGTGTATTCACCACACGGACTGTAGCACTGTGAGTGTATTCACCACACGGACTGTAACACTGTGAGTGTATTCACCACACGGACTGTAACACTGTGAGAGTATTCACCACACGGACTGTAACACTGTGAGAGTATTCACCACACGGACTGTAACACTGTGAGAGTATTCACCACACGGACTGTAACACTGTGAGAGTATTCACCACACGGACTGTAAAACTGTGAGTGTATTCACCACACGGACTGTAACACTGTGAGTGTATTCACCACACGGACTGTAACACTGTGAGTGTATTCACCACACGGACTGTAACACTGTGAGTGTATTCACCACACGGACTGTAGCACTGTGAGTGTATTCACCACACGGACTGTAACACTGTGAGAGTATTCACCACACGGACTGTAACACTGTGAGAGTATTCACCACACGGACTGTAGCACTGTGAGTGTATTCACCACACGGACTGTAACACTGTGAGTGTATTCACCACACGGACTGTAACACTGTGAGTGTATTCACCACACGGACTGTAGCACTGTGAGTGTATTCACCACACGGACTGTAACACTGTGAGTGTATTCACCACACGGACTGTAACACTGTGAGAGTATTCACCACACGGACTGTAACACTGTGAGAGTATTCACCACACGGACTGTAACACTGTGAGTGTATTCACCACACGGACTGTAACACTGTGAGTGTATTCACCACACGGACTGTAGCACTGTGAGTGTATTCACCACACGGACTGTAACACTGTGAGTGTATTCACCACACGGACTGTAGCACTGTGAGTGTATTCACCACACGGACTGTAGCACTGTGAGTGTATTCACCACACGGACTGTAACACTGTGAGTGTATTCACCACAGTGACTGTAACACTGTGAGTGTATTCACCACACGGACTGTAGCACTGTGAGTGTATTCACCACACGGACTGTAACACTGTGAGTGTATTCACCACACGGACTGTAGCACTGTGAGTGTATTCACCACACGGACTGTAACACTGTGAGTGTATTCACCACACGGACTGTAGCACTGTGAGTGTATTCACCACACGGACTGTAACACTGTGAGAGTATTCACCACACGGACTGTAGCACTGTGAGTGTATTCACCACACGGACTGTAACACTGTGAGAGTATTCACCACACGGACTGTAACACTGTGAGTGTATTCACCACACGGAATGTAACACTGTGAGAGTATTCACCACACGGACTGTAACACTGTGAGAGTATTCAAAACACGGACTGTGACACTGTGAGCGTATTCACCACACGGACTATGACACTGTGAGTGTATTCACCACTTGGACTGTAGCACTGTGAGTGTATTCACCACACGGACTGTAGCACTGTGAGTGTATTCACCACACAGACTGTAACACGGTGAGAGTATTCACCACACGGACTGTAGCACTGTGAGTGTATTCACCACACGGACTGTAACACTGTGAGTGTATTCACCACACGGACTGTAATACTGTGAGTGTATTCACCACTCGGACTGTAACACTGTGAGTGTATTCACCACACAGACAGTAACAATGTGAGAGTATTCACCACACGGACTGTAGCACAGTGAGTGTATTCACCACACGGACTGTAACACTGTGAGAGTATTCACCACACGGACTGTAACACTCTGAGAGTGTTCACCACACGGACTGTAACACTGTGAGTGTATTCACCACACGGACTGGAGCACTGTGAGTGTATTCACCACACGGACTGTAACACTGTGAGTGTATTCACCACACGGACTGTAACACTGCGAGAGTATTCACCACACGGACTGTAACACTCTGAGAGTATTCACCACACGGACTGGACCACTGTGAGAGTATTCACCACAGGGACTGTAACACTGTGAGAGTATTTTACCACACGGACTGTAACACTGTGAGTTTATTCACCACACGGACTGTCACACTGTGAGTGTATTCACCACACGGACTGTAACACTGTGAGTGTATTCACCACACGGACTGTAGCACTGTGAGAGTATTAACCACACGGACTGTGACACTGTGAGTGTATTCGCCACACGGACTGTAACACTGTGAGAGTATTCACCACACGGACTGTAAAACTGTGAGAGTATTCACCACACGGACTGTAGCACTGTGAGTGTATTCACCACACGGACTGTAACACTGTGAGAGCATTCACCACACGGACTGTAGCACTGTGACTGTATTCACCACACGGACTATGACACTGTGAGTGTATTCACCACATGGACTGTAATACTGTGAGTGTATTCACCACACGGACTGTAACACTGTGAGAGTATTCACCACACGGACTGTAAAACTGTGAGAGTATTCACCACACGGACTGTAGCACTGTGAGTGTATTCACCACACGGACTGTAACACTGTGACTGTATTCACCACACGGACTGTAACACTGTGAGAGTATTCACCACACGGACTGTAACACTGTGAGAGTATTCACCACACAGTCTGTAACACTGTGAGTGTATTCACCACACGGACTGTAGCACTGTGAGAGTATTCACCACACGGACTGTAACACTGTGAGTGTATTCACCACATGGACTGTAGCACTGTAAGTGTATTCACCACACGGATTGGAACACTGTGAGAGTATTCAACACGTGGACTGTAGCACTGTGAGAGTATTCACCACACGGACTGTAATACTGTGAGTGTATTCACCACACGGACTGTAACACTGTGAGTGTATTCACCACACAGACAGTAACACTGTGAGTGTATTCACCACACGGACTGTAGCACTGTGAGAGTATTCACCACACGGACTGTAGCTCTGTGAGAGTATTCACCACACGGACTTTAACACTGTGAGAGTATTCACCACACGGACTGTAACACTGTGAGAGTATTCACCACACGGACTGTAACACCGTGAGTGTATTCACCACACGGACTGTAACACTGTTTGTGTATTCACCACACGGACTGTAACACTGTGAGAGTATTCACCACACGGACTGTAGCACTGTGACTGTATTCACCACACGGACTATGACACTGTGAGTGTATTCACCACATGGACTGTAATACTGTGAGTGTATTCACCACACGGACTGTAACACTGTGAGAGTATTCACCACACGGACTGTAAAACTGTGAGAGTATTCACCACACGGACTGTAGCACTGTGAGTGTATTCACCACACGGACTGTAACACTGTGACTGTATTCACCACACGGACTGTAACACTGTGAGTGTATTCACCACACGGACTGTAACACTGTGAGAGTATTCACCACACGGACTGTGACACTGTGAGTGTATTCACCACACGGACTGTCACACTCTGAGAGTATTCACCACACGGACTGTAGCACTGTGAGTGTATTCACAACACGGAATGTAACACTGTGAGAGTATTCACCACATGGACTGTAACACTGTGAGAGTATTCACCACACGGACTGTAACACTGTGAGTGTATTCACCACATGGACTGGAGCACAGTGAGTGTATTCACCACACGGACTGTAACACTGTGAGAGTATTCACCACACGGACTGTAACACTGTGAGTGTATTCAACACACGGACTGTAACACTGTGAGTGTATTCACCACACGGACTGTAATACTGTGAGAGTATTCACCACACGGACTGTAACACTGTGAGTGTATTCACCACATGGACTGTAACACTGTGAGTGTATTCCCCACATGGACTGTAGCACTGTGAGAGTATTCACCACACGGACTGTAACACTGTGAGTGTATTCACCACACGGCCTGTAACACTGTGAGTGTATTCACCACACGGACTGTAATTATAAAAGATGTAATAGCAGAGCACTTGGAAAACAGTGACAGTATCGGACAAAGTCAACATGGATTTACAAAAGGTAAATCATGCCTGACTAATCTACTGGAATTTTTTGAAGATGTAACTGGTAGAATAGATAAGGGAGAACCAGTGGATGTGGTGTATTTGGACTTTCAGAAGGCTTTCGATAAGGTCCCGCATAAGAGATTAGCGTGCAATGTTAAAGCACATGGGATTTGGAGTAAGGTACTGATTTGGATAGAGAACTGGTTGGCAGACAGGAAGCAAAGAGTTGGAATAAACGGGTCTTTTTCCGAGTGGCAGGCAGTGACTAGTGGGGTACCGCAGGGATCGGTCCTAGGACCCCAGCTATTCACAATATATATTAATGATCTAGACGAGGGAACTAGATGTAATATCTCTAAGTTTGCAGATGACACAAAGTTGGGTGGGCGTGTGTGCTGTGAGGAGGATACAGAGAAACTCCAGTATTATTTGGACAGGTTCGGTAATTGGGCAGATGCATGGCAGATGCAGTATAATGTGGATAAATGCGAGGTTATCCACTTTGGTGGCAAAAACAGAAAGACAGATTATTATCTAAATGGCAATATATTTGGAGAAGAGGCAGTGCAACGAGATCTGGGAGTCCTTGTGCACCAGTCGCTGAAGGTAAGCATGCAGGTACAGCAGGCGGTTAAGAAGGCAAATGGTATGTTGGCCTTCATAGCGAGAGGATTCGAGTACAGGAGCAAGGATGTCTTGCTGCAGTTGTCCAAGGCCTTGGTGAGACCACACCTTGAGTTTTGTGTGCAGTTTTGGTCGCCTTATCTGAGGAAGGATGTTCTTGCCATGGAGGGAGTGCAGCGAAGATTTACCAGACTTCATTCTGCCAGTGCATTTCACACTTCATTTAGCCTCAACCTGTCACATTAACACCTCCTCTTGCCTTGATTATCTCTTAATGTCTCTCAATGTCTCTTAATCTCTCCTTTTGTTCTTTCATCCCCTCCCCCTTTTCCCAGCATTATACTTGCTTTAAATCTATTTCATTTCCTGCTTTTTTCCAGTTCTGACGAAAGGTCTTCGACCTGAAACGTTAACTCTGTTTCTCTCTCCACGGATGCTGCCTGGCCTGCTGAGTTTTTCCAGCGTTTTCTGTTGTTATACCAGACTGATACCTGGGATGGCAAGAATGACGTATGAAGAGAGATTGGGTCGATTAGGTTTATATTCGCTAGAATTTAGAAGAATGAGAGGGGATCTCATTGAAACTTATAAAATTCTAACAGGACTAGACAGACTAGATGCCGGAAGGATGTTCCCGATTGTGGGGGAGTCCAGAACCAGAGGTCACAGTCTAAGGATAAGGGGTAAGCCATTTAGGACTGAGATGAGGAGGAATTTCTTCACCCAGAGAGTGGTGAACCTGTGGAATTCTCTACCACAGAAGGCAGTTGAGACCAATTCATTAAATATATTCAAGAAGGAGATAGATATATTTCTTAAGGCTAAAGGGATCAAGGGATATGGGGAGAAAGCGAGGACAGGGTACTGAATTTGGATGATCAGCCATGATCGCATTGAATGGCGGAGCAGGCTCGAGGGGCCGAATGGCCTACTCCTGCTCCTATCTTCTATGCTTCTATGTTTTATCTGTGAAAAATTTTTGACAGATGAATTGTCATCGTTTGACAGCTCTGTGAAGCTGTCAAACACTGACAATCTCTGTTGTTTGGTGAGTTCTTGTACTCAAGACTCACCAAACCTATTTCCTGAGCAGAAATCAGATGGCTCTTGCATCAGAGAATGCAGCAGCCATTCTGTCAACTGTTGAAGCCTGCAGGAAGAAACAAAGGTAAGTAAACATTTTCTAAGACTTTTCACTCACCTCACATACTTACCTCTCCACACTTTCACCCATCACTCACCTCCACAGCGTACCTTTGCACCCCTCCGACCCCCGCAGACCCACTGCTCGCCTCGCTGACCCTGGTGGGGTTTCCCGACGTCGGGAAGCCCGCACCTCTGGTGGAAAAATGGGGAAAACCCTCTTAACTACCTGTTAACTACCTGTTAACAGGCAGTTAAGTGGCTGTAATCCCCTTCCCGCCTCCAGGAGACGGGACCCGGCGTGGGTCGGCTACCCACCTCCTGGGAAGATGGCACGGAGGTGGGTTGGGAGCGGGGTCGGTACCCACCCCCAGATTCTGCCATTTTCCCGGCAGTCCCACCTCCAAACCCGCCACCCCAGGGCTGGCAAGATCGCCTCCTGTTTCTCTCTCCACAGATGCTGCCTGACCTGCTGAGTGTTTCCAGCATTGTCGGTTTTTATTTCAGATTGCCAGCATCTGCAGTATTTTGCTTTTGTATTCGATTTTCAACTTGTTACCAGCTGCTGATCACCCGTCTATTCTCGAAACCGTCCAATTTTCATTTCTGTTTATCTCTCACCAGCAATTTAAACAGCGACATTGATGTTTACATTTCTAGCTCGTACCAATCATTACAGAAATCCAGCATCAACCGATCATTACAACCAACTTGAAGTGGTCAGTACAACTGAAGAAAAACCTGCACGTAAGGCGCAAGGGATTTGAACTTTATATATGCTCGCTCAAAACAAGTAGTCACCATTACAAGCAAACCATACTGTATCTAGGCCTTGCAAAATCACCTGTAACATGGCCGTGATCCTGATAAAAGTATCAGTTTCGAACCGTGTTACAGTGTCACACATATTCTCCTTCCTATGGGCCTGCAGTAATGGCTCGGGGGCTCAGCGTGCTAACCAGTGTGATACTGAGCCAAACACACCAGATAGGCTCAAGGTTTGCTCTCTGGTCTGTCCTGAGTTAGCTGATCTTAGTGGGAATACAGATACTGTAACTGGCTTCAGAACCAGAGGGGGAAAAAATGTAGCCAGGCTTATCCAGATACTTCTGCTAGAAAGCACGAGTGACACTCAGGTGTGAGCAGGATCAGGCTCAGCTCTGACGGCCCTTCACAGTTCAATTGCCTGCTGTTACTCACTATCTTGGTCGCTTGTGAAGAATGGCCACCTCAGTGAAGCATCTTAACCAGCTATTTTTATTCAGTTTCATTCACTGCAGAAGCATTTCATAGAATCACAGAAATTTACGGCACACAGGGAGGCCATTCAGCCCATCGTGTCTGAGGTCCATTTTTATGAAGCTGATTCCATAAATAATCTTAAAAGGGAGTTGGACGGGTACTGGAGGATGAGGAACTGACAGGGTTAGGGACAAAAAGCGGCGGGTGAGGGACTGAGCATGACTGCTCTTTCAAAGAGCCAGCACAGGCTCGACGGGCCCAATGGCCTCCTCCTGTGCTGTAAGTTTCTATGATTCTATGAATTCTATGATAAATCATCTTTTTCTGTTTAGATGAGTATACCTCTATTGTAAAAAAAAACGTAGGGACCAACATTTCCAAAAGATAACATCTGTGTTGCTCCCATCCTCCCCTCAGCTATTTCATATCACTTTACCTCATTAACAATGAGTGGGGACAATACCTAACTACCAAGCATATCGAATGTGGCCTCGCTTTACACTCATAGAAGCAAATATTAAGCAGTTATTATAGTTATTCTGCTTCTGTGTTTTAATGCAGTTAGAGTCCCGTTATGGTAATATTATACCAAAGTGCATTAAATTATTTTTATTTTGCTCAGTTAATTCTCTCTTCATGCTTGTCCCCTGATGAATTTGTCTGGTACTTGCTGCTGAGGATTTCATTACTTGTTATCTGATGAGGAGGTGTACTTTTCAGCCGAAGAGAAAATGACGTCAGGTACATGCTATTCTATTGTACATTTGCAGCTCGGAGCTCACTTACCATCAGCTTTATTCTGTGTCATGTTATTTAATTATCTCACTTGCAGTGCTTGCCCCTTGTGAAGCACAGATGCAGTCCTCCAAGCATTGCCAGCAATGGGATTTCATGAGCAAAACCAGTGAGACAGGTTAGACTCATTTATACATGATGGCAGATGTGTTTGCTTTCAAAGGGTTAAATAAAAAGAATATAGTTTCCTAACCAAAAGTAGTGCATCTGTTTTGAAAGTGCCTGACAATTCTACAGTGCCATGGACATGTGCCAGCCCAGGAGGTTGTTTTTGCAATTGACTTTTGTCAAACAATTGCAATATTAAACTACAAAAGCACAGGTGTCCTAAATCAGTCAAGACTGCAGAATTTTCCCTTTGTGTTGCTTCCCATCTCCCTCAGTCCCTTGCTTGTTCTTCTTTTAACACACACACACGTCCAAAGTTTCATCAGATCTTCCTCACGCACTCTGTGTCACTCTCATGTACACAGAACATGAGAAAGGAATAGTTCTAGACTCTCCAGCCAGGGGAAACAACCTCTCAGCATCTACCCTGTCAATCACCCTCAGAATCTTATGTTTCAATGAGATCACCTCTCATTCTTCTAAACTCCAGAGAGTATAGGCCCAATCTACTCAATCCCTCCTCATAGGACCACCCTCTCATCCCAGGGATCAATCGAGTGAACCTTTGTTGCACCGCCTCCAAGGCAAGTATGTCCTTCCTCAGATAAGGAGACTAAAACTGTGCACAACATAAACTGCGTGGTTTATTATTTTTCTTATTCTTATTCATGAGAAGAGGTTTGAAAAGTGAAGTAAGTAAGTTTTGATTGAAATGTTGCTCTTACTTTCACTTGTTGTCTGTAAAATAAAGCAGTTTAACAATTCCTACCTCAGTTAAGTGTTTTCATTATGCCCACTGAAATATTGGAGAAGTGAGGGTGCTTGTGAAAGACATTGGCCTAGAAATTTGATGCCATCTAATATGACAGGCGGGGTGTGCATGCTCATTAAATGCTGGAGGTGGGCTGCCCATATTATTTGGTGAAGGCAGAAAAAAGATGCGTCCAGGGTCCATGATATTGAGCAGTACGGGCACACTCCTGAACGTAACACACAAGGACCACTCACAGGAGTGACCGTCATTTCTGAACTTGGCCCCTTGCATATGCAAGTAGGGAGCCTAACGGCTTGTAAAATTCAGCTGCCCTGAATGAAGCCAGTGCCAAGCCAGCGGTGTTCAGGTAAACATGGTCCACAGGTGGCCTTAAAGGGACCGCTGGAGGCCGCCGACAAAAAGGTAAGTTTTGGAGAAAAGAAACTCCTGCAGCTCTGCAATGCCGAAAACCATTGCTGGCCTCCGATCGCTACCCCAGTGTTGTGTTGATGTTGTGGCCCATTTATTTTTGTCCCAGGTTATGTTATCATATGATTAGATATTGGGCAGTATGGGCACACTCCTGAACGTACCACACAAGGACCACTCACAGGAGTGACCGTCATTTCTGAACTTGAGGGAATATCTATGGCAGACCCAAAATTTGTCACTCTCTCCCACTTGATCACCCCAAGGCTATTCAAACCTTTCCAACACTTAGCCTCATTCATAGTGAGCACTATATTGGTTGCACTATCCCTCTATTATCAGCAACAGTGAATCTGCTTTATTAACATCACTAGCTCTGAAGATGCCTGGACAACTCATCTCTATCACTACAAGAGTGGGACCTATAGGTCCTAATAGTCTGGGTATCAAGAGAGAGAGATGGGAAGCAGCTACAGAGATACAGGCGGGGAGGGAGTTTGAGGTGCACAATAGATGGGCAGATGAGGACAAAAGCAAGAGGTTTCATCTGATAATTGGGGCGTCATGTTTCTGGATTTTTCCACCATTTTTCCACCGAAAGAATCTAGATATGATTTATTTTAACATGTGCTTTTATGTTAAAGCTTTCTTTAAGTGGGGTTACATTCACTCAGACAGAAGGATTGGCAAGTGTGTGTTAGGTTTCAGGCGGGACATCTGATCTTAGCATTCTGGAGAAAATGAAAGATTATTTTCACCTGGGATACTGAGCTACACTGGTGATTCAAAATGTTTGAAATTTAAAAGCTGAATGCAACAGAAACATTAATATCCAAAAATGTCCAAATTTAAGGAGGCCAAGCTGGAGTTGGTGAGGCTGACGAGAAAACAAAAGAGTATCTATTAAAGTATCAACCAAAGCAGGAGGAACAGCAATGAAAACAGGAAGAATGAATCTAATACAGATAACAGGAAGAGATGGGAATGATGCAAATTCAAGGCCAACTAGGAGATACAGCATCAGCACGAGGAGAAACAGTGGCAGCACAAAGAGATATCACCAGCACAAGGCCAACGAGAGGGGAAAAGAGCTTCACTGTGCTTTCGAACTAACAGAGAAACACATCTCAGCAGCGAGTCAAGTAAGTCAAGGAACCCAAGGCCATGACTTATTTAATCAAATCTTATTCGAAATTTTAAAGAGAGGGTTGATATTGATAGTTTTATCTGGACATTTGAATTCTTTGCGGTCACCACAAAAAATGAATGGGGCATGACACCAATAAGCAGAAAAGCACTAGCGGTGTTTAACATGTCAATCGTGGTAATATTATAGACTGTGATGTTGTAAAGCATGCTATTCTCAGGGCTCAGGATTTAATGCCCGAAGTGTAGAGGCAGAAATTTAACAAACTAAGGACTGGATTCCCCCCCCCAGGGTGGCTGGGCAAGTGGCTGGTCGCCTGCTAGTCCTGTTGGGAAGCCCAGTGGATTTTGAGCGCCTGGCCTTATTTGCATTGGGGCGGCAGGCTGCGGTCCAAAACCAAGCGCCCCAGAGCAAGGTGGGTGCCGACCTTTGGTGGAAAGCAGCCGTAGCAGTTTGTGAAAATGAAGAGGTCCTGACCTTTCGTGTTCTCCTCAGCCGCAACAACACCTGATACTGGTCGGAGCTTGCAAGACACACGCTCAATCCAGATCAGGCCAAAAATGGCAATCAGGATCTTATTGATGTCACAGCACTTAATTTCTATTATAAATGGGCGTGCCGCCTGACTATGGGCAGCTGCCGAGCAGTAGCCCTCGGTAAACATTGGCATGGACACAGCAGTAGTGCCAATGAAAAAGAAAAAAAAAGACTTGCATTTATATAGCGCCTTTCACGACTTCAGGATGTCTCAAAGCGCTTTACAGCCAATGAAGTACTTTTTGAAGTGTGGTCACTGTTGTAATGTAGGAAACGCAGCAGCCAATTTGCGCACAGCAAGCTCCCACAAACAGCAATGTGATAATGACCAGATGTAAGGTTTCCAAAATTTGCAGATCCCCAAAAACCTAAGGAAAAAGGACTTTGGAACTACCTTAGAGTGATAAAAATGCATTTGGGCCTAAGATAAGGAATTTAAGACCAAAAAACAAGTTTTGGCATTTTAAAAACATGTCTGGGTCTGTAAAGGGAGAAAAGGCTGTGAAGGAAGGTGGTAGGGGTCGACCTCTGTAAAAGCAGTTTTGGTTATTGCAGTTAATTGCACTGTCTGGGGAATCGGGATGACCCTACTCAAGCCCCAGCAGGCATTAACATTTTGACAATAGACCCTGGGAGAAGACAGTCCCACCCAAAATAACAGGCCCCATCAAACCGATTACAGGGCCCATCAGAAATCATGCATAATACAAATCACTCAGGACCATTCTTTAGAAAAGACTGAGTCCAGCCTAGAAACCCAAGACATGAAACCAATCACCAGTGATCAGCCAAGGAGATCGACAGGATGCAAACCATCCCAAAGGCCATTTGACACTTACAGAGCAGTTACTGGTAACAGGCCCGCCAAAATTCAGACAATGAACTGAGTAGATTTGGCAGGTAGATAAGGCCATGTTCAATGGGTGAGATTGAAGGCCTGTTAAAAACCCAGTTAACGTGCTAGTAAGTCGTTGCTGATTTACGAGCCCGCCAAAAACCAGACAATGAACTGAGTAGATTTGGCGGGTAGATAAGGCCACTTCAATTTAGTATAATTGAAGGCCCATCAAGCAGTTCAAAGTCGAGCAGTCGAGTCGTCAGTCACAACCGGTGGTCATCAGAAGAAGAAGGAACCAGGAAGAAGAAAACCCTAGCTGGAAGCGAGTCGGCATCGCTCACCACTCAGACACATCTGAGTCCAGCTCGTGAAGATACCACCTCGACGGACCTCCAACAACGGTCCCAACACAGTCACCCGGAGCAACAAGCAGCAACAAGTCACCGACGGCTCCACGAGGTCGACCGACACACTAAACAAGGCCTAAAGCCATCGCGGAAACCAAAGGCCTCACGAAACCAACAACCGCGCATTACCCCCAACTGACCGGGTAATAGCAGGCCACCGCGACCAACAAAGACCAACTCCAGGGAAGAAAACCCGAAGAACCGCAAAGTTTCCACACTACAAACTACTCCTGACTTACCCCTGGGTAAGATTTTCCCCAAAGACTCTAAGCCCTACTGCTAAACCAAAGAAATTGGGTACTCACCAGATAAATCCAAAACGACATCCTACCGCATCAGCGGACTCGCGAAGACTGACCAGAGATGCAGGTGAAGTCCTCTATCGTGTACGGGATACGGCAGACACTAACCGCCATAAACAGCGAACCCCAAAACCGCGATTTAGCCCAACTGTCAAAGGATTGGTGAGCATTATCCCTGGTCCTTCAAAACCTAACTTAGTAAAGTGGGGTTGGGAGGGGTGAAGTATTGTTCTACTGTCATTTCCCTCGCTTGTACCGAAGTGTTCCCCACCTTTAGAGTGTTAAGAGTGTTGTCATTTGTGTCTTACCTTTTTAATAAAGATTGAAGTCCTTTCATCCAACTCAGTTGTCTGCTGCACCTTTGTATCACAACCCCCAAATAAGTCCAAGGTCTAGAACCAAGGGAGTGGGAGCGATTCGAACCGCTCAGAAGTCAGAGGTAAAGCTGACACAAACCACCACCCCCTACACAGATAATCTGTTTTTGTTATGTTGATTGAGGAATAAATATTGGCCCCAGGACACCGGGGATAATTCCCCCCTGCTCTCCTTCGAAATAGTGCCGTGGAATCTCTTATATTCACCTGAGAGAGCAGACACCCTTTACAGGGTGCTAGTGCCCTGTTTCCGCCAGGCAGAAGGGGTAAATATCCAGCTCTAAGAAAGAATCTGGGCAGCACTTATAGAGAAATTATTATATAGCTCGAGGAAATATGGTAGATGTGGCTGGTCTACAGGGGTCTTTGCCATTTGTTGTTAAGGGACAGATTTTTGGAAATAGTTCCAGACAGTTTAAGAATCTAGTTGCTTGAGCAGGAACGCACAACTCTTAAGCAGCTAAGCACATGTGCCGATCATTTTATGGCCTCACCAACACAGGTGAACCATTGCACGGGCGGGAGACCAGATGCTCAGCATGTCAGCTGCTCAACCCACCCCGGCAGAGGCGGCAGGAGGGCAGCCAAGCAGAAGTCAGAGATCTGAAGACAATGAGGTCAGTGTTTCAAATGTGACAAGTTAGTCCACAAAGCAAACCAGCACTGATCTCTTAGAAATCCTGCAACTCAGCCGGAAGACTATGTGTGAGTTCATAAGATATGAGGTGGATAGTTATGCGGTGACTGCTGATGTAGATAGGTTAACTCCTTACCTTCACCCAATCACTGTGAATAGGATGCATGTGAGGGGGTTGCAGACACTGGCTGCTCGTTCAGTCACACATCGCAGCCTGGTGAAGTGCCCATATTTAGGGGCTGTGGGCGATGTCCGGTTTTGGATTGTTTTTGTCATTTTACCCTTCGTCAGAACCTTATGTCTTACCTGCTGAAGGGGAAGACAGGGTACGCTGAGCTCATTGGGCACGGCTACCTCCCCATGTAGGTGATGGACAGTTGGATCCCAGGAGCAGCACCCGGCTATCGTCCCAGGATGAAGATGGGGACAAGCAGTGGACTGGCTGTAGGGGCCGCACCAACAATTCGGGGTCCCATCAGATGGCACAGGCATACCCCACTGCACCATAAGTGGAACTGTAATTGGCATAAGGGGTTGGGGGCTTGCACGTTTGCCAGGCAGGTTGCCACACAGCCCGTGAACTCTTGGGGCCTGTGAGGATCGGCAGTCATGGAGGCTGATGCATGGCCTTTGCAAGTAAGCCACGGGTCTCGCAGGCGAGGGACCTACCCCAGGGGGGAAGGAGATGTCCTGTTTTGGATTGTTTTTGTCATTTAACCATGGAAAGGATCCAGATATGAGTTATCTTAAAATGTGCTTTAATGTTAAAGCTTATTTTTAAGTGGTTAACTTCACAGGACAGCAGGGCAGATAAGGTGTCGGAATCCAGCACCCTGAGGACAATGACAGATAATCCGGTCCAGATCGTGAGGGAGTTCTAAGATTACTCAGTTGGTCTCTCTACTGTACAATAGGACAGGGTGAGTCAACTTCCACAAAAGTTAAATGCTCAGGCCAGTTACAGGAGTGACGAATGCCCTGAACCCGAGAAGGTATCTATTAGCAGACCCAAATTCATAATGGGGCAAGCAGCAAGGTGGATAGGAATGGCATTCGAGATTGCTACCCGAAAATAACAAAAACTGTTATCTAATCCAGAAGAGTAGCTTTGGTATCTGTATGAGGGAATATTTTCCGTTGCAAGTCCTCCATATTTATACAACATATTCAACAGTAACCTTGTTTCAATGATACATTTTAATTTTTCACAGTGCAATGCAATGCTGGGCCAGTTTTACTTAAACAATCAAATGCCAACGTGCTGATATTTTGAAATCTTGCTGTTACTTCATATAATCAACTCAGATCTTGTTTCTATCCGCCCAAGCAGCTCTGCAAGTGTGTCTCATGATTCGTCTTTATCAAGGCCTTAAGCACTTAACAAACAACTTTTGTTTCGTGTGCTTTTGTGAACACATTTTAACAGCAGTCCGAGTGTTGCTGCATTCTACCACTAATAGTTACTATTTATCACATCTACTCTTTTTGTTACAAGTACATGCAGACGAAAATATGGCTCTCGATGTGCTCGGTCAGATAGATCACATTCTGTAACACAAAGTTGAAGAAGTCTTTAACTGCAAACTGTTTTATGGTTTGCCAATGTGTGTGGTAAGGGTGGGGTGACAGTAGAGCGACAGGAATCTGTTCTGTGAGCTCCAGTGATGATCTGTGCTTAAATCTTGCATGTCATTGATCTAAAACAGAATGGGCCGTATTTTGCGACCCCTACGGGTGGGTACGAGGTGTGTATGTGCCCGTAGGGGCCGTGCAAGTTCCGGGTTTAGGCGCGCAAAGCGCATGCGCTGATAACTCAGAACTTGCGATCTGTCAAGAATTCTCTTGAATTCTCAGATTCTCTGCATCCCCGGGAGAAGGGCCTCCGCGGCGGAGAGTTGCGCTATTTGCCCAACTTCCACCCGCTGAATGCCCGTGAAATTCTCATGCCTGGTTAAAGCAGGTGTAAGGCCTGCTTTTCCCAGCATAAGAGTATTAAAAAATAGAAAAATAAATGTTATTACTCATTTATACATTAAAAACCCTGTCCGATAAGGTGAGTTTATTTTTAGCCCCGTTAACATATAAAACATTTTTCAAAAAATTAAATGTTTGTTTAAAATATTTAATTAAATGGCATTTTAAATATGCAATTTAAAAAAAACTTATTTCATGTGTTTGTGTATTTTTTAAGTGGTCCCCATTCAAACTTATGACAGCACCGTACGTACGGAATCCCCATGAGTATGAATGGGGATTCCCTTCTTTTATTGGTTGGGCCAGCCCACATGATCCCAGGGGCGCTTGCGAACCACCTGCGCCCCTGGGATATATGAGCCTCAGCCCGCGTGGACCCGGAGAGGCCCAGGACCGCGAGTCTCTGTACCTCCCCGGCCACCAGGTAAATGCGTAGATTTTTTGACAGGTGGGAGGCATCCGCCTGCGGGAAGCCTCCGACTGCAAATTCTGGGCCAATATCTTCATCCTCGCTTGTTGGGTCACACTTGAAGCGAAGTCCGTGTTCTAACAGAAGAATCATCCTTCTGGTTTATGTGCCAGGCACAGTAGAACCATCTGAACAACTGCAACCCATAAGAGTTCCAATTGTCATTAAAAGAATGCTTCAGTGAGGTCTTAACCCTCATAAGACTCATCTTCCCATGCAGCTGTCAGCTGTACAATATATTCAGTTAAATTACACTAAATATGAATAAAATTAATATTTAATTTAAACCGTTAAAATTAAACCGTTTCCCAGCACTAAACATGAAAAATCATAAAAATCATTGGAAGAAGCTATTGAAAGTTTATCTGATTTCAATACATTTTCTAAATGATAAATTTAATCAGAAATAAAATATTGCATACAAACACAAATTCATTTTTTTAATATTCGTTCCTGGGATGTGGGCGTCGCTGGCAAGACCAGTATTTGTTGCCCATCTCTAGTTGCCCTTGAGAAGATGGTGGTGAGCCGCCTTCTTGAACCACTGCAGTCCGTGTGGTGAAGGTACTCCCACAGTGCTGTTAGGGAGGGAGTTCCAGGATTTTGACCCAGCGCAGGTGAAGAATCGGCGATATATTTTTCTTTTACAAATCTGAATTTTTGAACAGCTTGGAACATTTGCAGTTTTGTCTGTCTCTTTAAATAAATAATGGGACATGTGGAAAAAATATGTTCCTCTGTGCCCATTTCCTGGCATTTTGCATATCCCACAACAATAGAGGTTGGCAAGAACAGCAGTAAAGTAGCTGGAATAAATAAAAACATCATTACTGAAAACAATGAGCATAATAAGCTGTCAGTTTGTGGTTTGCTGAGGGACACAATTGCTTCCAGAGAGTGCATTTAATGCCTGGCAGTCTAGTTTGTTTGTGTGGGTGGGAAGGGTCTTAAGGCTTCGTGGTAGCGGGGTACTCAGCTTCTAATCCATGTTAGACTAGTAAGGAGGTTGGGAGTTGGTCGTAAACAGTACTGTTTTAGTAGTGCTGTCATATGAGCTCTGGTTGTTATCCACCCAACTCATGGAACACACCTCAAGTTCTTATCTTTAAGGGACGAAATTCCCATCGTTAGCGCTTCCGGTGGAAAATCATGAAAATCATTGGAAGAAACTATTGAAAGTTTATCTGATTTCAATACATTTTCTAAATGATAAATTTAATCAGAAATAAAATATTGCATACAAACACAAATTCATTTTTTTTATTCGTTCCTGGAATGTGGGCGTCGCGGGAGATTAGCGCCGGCGCTACCGGGTATCGCCCCCCATCTTCTGTGCCCGGAGATCATGACGCCATCTCCCGGGCGCAGCGCCTCGGGAGAAAGATTCCCCCTCGCGCCCCGCAGCAGCACCGGGCGATGTTACCGACCGACTGCTGCAGGGGTCGCGAACAGTGAGGCCAGACGCCCGCGGGGCGCCATTTAAAGGGGCGGCAACCGACCAACATGAAAAAAAGAAAATCGCTTTTTTTTTTAAACATTTTTTCTGAGTGCCGCGATCGGTCAGCCTGGCACTCAGCTTGATCGCACGGCACTCCCGCACCCCGCTGCTCCAGCAGATGGCCAAAAAAAAATGCAACAGCTGGCAGCGGGGGGAGCCCTTCCCTTTAATTGAGAGAAGAGCCTCTGCAACGTGGCAGCGCCACACCTGGTCACGAGTGGTACTGCTCAGCACATCGCCCCGGATCGGGACATTCCCCACCTCTTGCGCTCCAAGAGACAAGTGGAGCGCTTGACTTAGCTCCGCTTCCCTCTTGGAGCAAAAATTTGAATTTCTCAAATGTTTGGAAAGGTTAGCGCCCCAAAACGGCCCTCGAGGGGAATTTCTCCCCCTTTAATGTTTACCAAGGTCTGACCTGTAGTTGCTTTATACACGTTTTCAATTTTGAATATTTGAATTGAAATCCAAAGAAAACTAAATGATCAGTCGCAGAAACCAACAAAGATCCCATCTTTGGCAATCTATGGCAAAATACCAGTCTAGCTTCCAACCTCACAACACTGTGGCACCAAGAAAAACACTGGTGCGGACACAATGGCCTGTTCTTGTGCTGTAATATTATTTGAATCTGTGATATGATTGTGTGATGATCTGGGGGAAGCCACTAAGAAACCAACAACAGAAAGTTGCACATTATAAGCAATAGCATGGCATGTGAAGCAAGATGTGTGAATTTAAAAAATATAAGAAATGCAATACTGCAAAATGCCAGGGTTTATAAAGTGTTCTAGTAATGGGTGTTGGGGGATTAAATTAATAATCTAGACACCTGAGTGTTGTTACACCGGAATATATCTTGGGGAATAATGTGCTAATATTACATTCAGAAATAATGCAATTGAGTGTTGGCTAATATTGGGTAGTGTGAGATGAAGTGGGAGGTTGTGACCAGTGAAATTTGGACAGTGCGGGAAGGGAGGGCAGTCAGTGAGTTCAAATGGTCACAATTGGAAGGTTACGCTATTCTTTTATAGATAGCTGGACCGTGCACCATCTCTCCTTTTTTATATTTCTTATCTCTGGGGCCTCTGTGCTAATCTGAGCTATTTTCTTGGAAGTTCCAAACTGACTCTCAGATTTGAATGGCAGATCCGTAAATAACCCTGAAAACAGTTCCTGGGGCTTCCTGAATTTAAATAACTGTCGACCACTTTCACAAATAACTGGCTGTGATACACATAACTGAGCAAAATCCGACAGTGCGTGTTTGTTTGAAAGCTTTGCAATTGATTAAAATTGCAGCATTTGTATTGAATAAAGCTTGCAACAGGATTCTGACTATAGTTAATTTATTTTAAACTCATGGCAATTGGCTAACTTTAAAGGAACCCCTGCAAAGCTAAAACAGAACAGCTCGATTTTTTGCCACATGTTTCTGTCGACTCTATGAAACTTCAGCCCTAATGGTTGGGTCGTACACCAGCAAAGTGGATGATTAAATATGGCTCATGGAGATCCATGGTAAGCAACTAAGTGATTCACCAAGACTAAACGTTTGGACACTCCGAACATTATCCATTTCTTCTGACAGAAGACAATTTAGAGGAACCAGTATATTCAGAAGATGGCCTTGAATTTCCTGGAACTTTTCAGCATAGCGCTGTTTTATCGGCAAAGAAATTTGTATCTAACTGATTTACGCCGGGCGTTTGATGTGAAATTTTGGAACGCATGAATCCTCGATCATTTGCGCTGCTTCTGAGATAGGTTCGCCAAAACCCTCTGCAGCTCATTTACATAGCTCCGCCCCATGCAAAAGACCAGCTCACGTGTGTTTCCTGCATTTACACCAGTAATGCACTGACGTAGATTTACACCCAATAACTTACGCGCAGGCAGTCCAGAGTCACCTCATCTCGGCGTAACTAAGATTTCTGGAGTTTGATAGCGATTTTCTTTGCAATACTGTTTTGAATTTTTCTTACTGAGACCTGCATTACACTTAACCAAAGACTCAGTGCACTCGAAAGTTATCGGACCCTCCCCCCCCGCAACACGTTCAGAAGCATTAAGAAGCTGGAATGTGGAGCAGAGACCTGTTGAGCCGAGTGTCCTGTTTCGGTGCTGTAGCTCCTATGTAATTCTATGTAAGCTTCTGTGACCTGTCTTAACAGCTCCTTATGTGACTCGATGTCAAATTTTGTCCGATAACGCGCCTGTGAAACACCGTGGGACATTTTACTATGTTAACAGTGCTATATAAATACAAGTTGTCAGTTGTTGTTGAACTGTGACAGCTAGGGTTAGTATTTATATTGCAACTAGTCTACCTCGCCCCTTCTGACAGTATTTTTAAATGCTCGAATATTTTGATCCAGTATGCACTTTTCCTGCATTATGGTGAGTTTTAACTGGGGCCCCTGAGCATGGGCTCTGTAGGCCTGTGTGTTAATCCGTCCCAAGAATTTTGAAATACAATTGAATCCTTTCATAGCAAAATTGAGATAACTATAACAAAAGTTTACTATATCGAAGGCTTATTTTGCCACTTTCAGTGGCTAGAATCAGCGGTCAGACTCTCACATTGTAGTCAGAAGGCTGTGAGTTCAAGCTTCACTCCATGACTTGAGCACATAATCTAGTGAAGTGTGAGGTAATGCATTTGGGGAGGGCTAATAAGGCAAGGGAATACACTATAAATGGTAGTAGACTGAGAAGTGCAGAGGATCAGAGGGATCTTGAAGTGCATGTCCACAGATCCCTGAAGGTAGCAGGACAGGTAGATAAGGTGGTTAAGAAGGCAGACGGAATGCTTGCCTTTATTAGCCGAGGCATAAAATATAAGAGCAGGGAGGTTATGCTTAAACTGTATAAAACACTAGTTAGGCCTCAGCTAGAATACTGCATGCAGTTCTGGTCACCACATTACAGGAAGGATGTGATTGCACTAGAGAGGGTACAGAGGAGATTTACAAGGATGTTGCCTGGGCTGGGGAATTTTAGCTATGAGGAAAGATTGGGGAAGCTGGGGTTGTTTTCTTTGGAACAGAGGAGGCTGAGGGGAGAACTTATTGAGGTGTATAAAATTATGAGGGGCCTAGATAGAGTGGATAGGAAGGACCTATTTCCCGTAGCAGAAGGGTCAATAACCAGGGGGCATAGATTTAAAGTAATTGGTCGGAGGTTTAGAGGGGAGTTGAGGAGGAATGTTTTTACCCAGAGGGTGGTGGGGGTCTGGAACTCACTGCCTGAAAGGGTGGTAGAGGCAGAAACCCTCATCACATTTAAAAAGTACTTGGATATGCGCTTGAAGTGCCGTAACCTACAGGGCTACGGACCAAGAGCTGGAAAGTGGGATTAGGGTGGATAGCTCTTTGCTGGCCGGCGCGGACACAATGGGCTGAATGGCCTCCTTCTGTGCTGTAAATTTCTATGATTCTATTATTCTAGGCTAGCACCTCAATGCAGTACTGAGAGAGTACTGTGTTGTTGGAGGTGCTGCCTTTCAGATGTGAAGCTAAACTGAGGACACCCCGCTTTCAGTGAATGGCTCTCGTTACATTTGCAGTACACTTGAAATTAACTTGAGTACTACATTTAGTTGCAGTAGATAATTTGAGTTGTTTCCCACATTGATGTATATTAGGGTGACCATATTTTCTAAACCGAATCCGGGACACAGGGTGGGAGTACAGCAAAGCAGCCTGGATGGAAAATGTAGGTTGTAAAGTGTAGCAAGGCAGAATTTTTTAGCAGCACATAGACACTACAAATGTGCATATAATTACCATGGAAGTGATAGTCACACTATTGAAGCACATTCAGGAGCTGACCCCCCCACAGTGACTGAGGTCACACCTGACCCCTCCCCCCCAGTGATTGAGGTCACACTTGACCCCTTCCCCCCAGTGATTGAGGTCACACTTGACCCCTTCCCCCCAGTGACTGAGGTCACACCTGATCCCTCCCTCCCAGTGACTGAGGTCACACCTGACCCCTCCCCCCGAGTGATTGAGGTCACACCTGACCCCTTCCCCCCCAGTGACTGAAGTCACACCTGACTCCTCCCCCCCAGTGACTGAGGTCACACCTGAGCCCTTCCCCCCCAAAGACTGAGTTCACATCTGACCCCTCCCTCCCAGGGACTGAGGTCACACCTGACCCCTCTCCCGCTGTGACTGAGGTCACACCTGACCCCTCCCTCCAATGACTGAAGTCACACCTGACCCCTCCCCCCCCAGTGACTGAGGTCGCACCTGACCCCTTCCCCCGCAGGGACTGAGGTCACATCTGACCCCTCCCCCCCAATGACTGAGGTCACACCTGACCCCTCCCCCAGTGACTGAAGTCACACCTGACCCCGCCCACAGTGACTGAGGTCACACTTGACCCCGCCCCCAGTGACTGAGGTCACACCTGACTCCACCCCCAGAAACTGAGGTCACACCTGACCCCTCCCACCCTTTTGGCGCCGACAATCAAGCAGCACGCGCCCAACTGGAAACAACAACCGGCACATGCGCAGAAAGAGCGCCGAGTCGCACACGCACAGTGAGTCACTCTGACCATCGAACAAGATGTTCTTTAATTTAGACTTAGAGCCGCAAACTGACAGCTCAGGGGGTACACACACTGCCAAAGGGGTAGACTCACTGCCCAGGGGGTACACTCACTGCCCAGGGGGTACACTCACTGCCCAGGGGGTACACTCACTGCCCAGGGGGTACACTCACTGCCCAGGGGGTACACTCACTGCCCAGGGGGTACATTCACTGCCCAGGGTACACTCACTGCCCAGGGGTACACTCACTGCCCAGGGGGTACACTCACTGCCAGGCGGGACACTCACTGCCATGGGGACACTCACTGCCCACGGGGTACACTCACTGCCTGGGGGTACACTCACTGCCCACGGGGTACACTCACTGCCCAGGGGGTACACTCACTGCCCAGGGGGTACACTCACTGCCCAGGGGTACACTCACTGCCCAGGGGGTACACTCACTGCCCAGGGGTACACTCACTGCCCAGGGGTACACTCACTGCCCAGGGGGTGCATTCACTGCCATGGGGGACACTCACTGCCATGGGGGACACTCACTGCCCACGGGGTACACTCACTGCCCAGGGGGTACACTCACTGCCCACGGGGTACACTCACTGCCCAGGGGGTACACTCACTGCCCAGGGGGACACTCACTGCCCAGGGGTACACTCACTGCCCAGGGGGACACTCACTGCCCAGGGGGGACACTCACTGCCCAGGGGTACACTCACTGCCCAGGGGGTACACTCACTGCCCGGGGGGACACTCACTGCCCAGGGGGGACACTCACTGCCCAGGGGTACACTCACTGCCCAGGGGGTACACTCACTGCCCAGGGGGACAAACACTGCCCGGGGGGACACTCACTGCCCAGGGGGGGACACTCACTGCTCAGGGGGCACACTCACTGCCCGGGGGGGACACTCACTGCCCAGGGGGACACTCACTGCCCGGGGGGGACACTCACTGCCCAGGGGGGACACTCACTGCCCAGGGGTACACTCACTGCCCAGGGGGTACACTCACTGCCCAGGGGGACAAACACTGCCCGGGGGGGACACTCACTGCCCAGGGGGTACACTCACTGCCCAGGGAGTACACTCACTGCCCAGGGGGGACACTCACTGCCCAGGGGGTACACTCACTGCCCAGGGGGAGAAACACTGCCCGGGGGGGACACTCACTGCCCAGGGGGTACACTCACTGCCCAGGGAGTACACTCACTGCCCAGGGGGGACACTCACTGCCCAGGGGGTACACTCATTGCCCAGGGGGGACACTCACTGCCCAGGGGGTACACTCACTGCCCAGGGAGTACACTCACTGCCCAGGGGGGACACTCACTGCCCAGGGGGTACACTCATTGCCCAGGGGGGACACTCACTGCCCAGGGGTACACTCACTGCCCAGGGGGACACTCACTGCCCAGGGAGTACACTCACTCCCCAGGGGTACACTCATTGCCATGGGGGTACACTCACTGCCCAGGGGGTACACTCACTGCCATGGGGGTACACTCACTGCCCACGGGGTACACTTACTGCCCAGGGGGTACACTCACTGCCCGGGGGGTACACTCACTGCCCAGGGAGACACTCACTGCCCAGGGGGGGGACACTCACTGCCCAGGGGGTACATTCACTGCCCGGGGGGGGACACTCACTGCCCAGGGGGACACTCACTGCCCAGGGGGTACACTCACTGCCCAGGGGGGACACTCACTACCCGGGGGGTACACTCACTGCCCAGGGGGTACACTCACTGCCCGGGGGGTACACTCACTGCCCAGGGGGTACACTCACTGCCCAGGGGGTACACTCACTGCCCAGGGGGTACACTCATTGCCCAGGGGTACACTCACTGCCCAGGGGGTACACTCATTGCCCAGGGGTACACTCACTGCCCAGGGGTACACTCACTGCCCAGGGGGTACACTCATTGCCCAGGGGTACACTCACTGCCCAGGGGTACACTCATTGCCCAGGGGTACACTCATTGCCCAGGGGGTATACTCACTGCCCAGGGGGACACTCACTGCCCAGGGGGTACACTCACTGCCCAGGGGGACACTCACTGCCGAGGGGGTACACCTACTGCCCGGGGGTATACTCACTGCCCAGGGGGGTACACTCACTGCCCAGGGGTACACTCACTGCCCAGGGGGGTACACTCACTGCCCAGGGGGTATACTCACTGCCCAGGGGGTCCACTCACTGCCCAGGGGGTGCACACACTGCCCAGGGGTAGACTCACTGCCCAGGGGAACACTCACTGCCCAGGGGGTACACTCACTGCCCAGGGGGTACACTCACTGCCCAGGGGAACACTCACTGCCCAGGGGGGACACTCACTGCCCAGGGGGTACACTCACTGCCCAGGGGGACACTCACTGCCCAGGGGCACACTCACTGACCAGGATTACACTCACTGCCCAGGGAGTACACTCACTGCCCAGGAAGTACACTCACTGCCCAGGGGTACACTCACTGCCCAGGGCTACTCTCACTTTCTAGTGGTACACTCCGGGGACGTGTTTTGTGAACGGGGGGACTCTTCCGAGGACATTGTTTGCCCGGGGACGCAGTACCTCATCCGCGGACTGTCCCCGGAAAATGGGGACGTGTGGTCACCCTGATGTATATTTTTGCTGTACAGTGACTCCCAGCAAATATGTCCCTGCTAAGAGATTGCTGCTAATCTTCAGTTTGACGTGAAATTTTGTCGGGATTTCTGTAGCACGTATAAATATTTTTATGCGCCAGACATCCAGAAGGTCCGCTTATGTCAGCCAGCATAATGTGACTTAAAGCAGGTCTTAAAGCTGTAAAAAGATTTTTAGAGCACATTGTGAATACATGCAGATACATTTATTTTAAAATCTCAATGTACCCACTTTGTGAATAAAGAGTACTGGACTCCAGAAAGGTATTGAACTTTCCGCTTCTTCAGTCAGATGAGCTCAATCCAAGAGAACAGAAGAACTGCAATCTTAAGGCTAAGCTGTACCTGATCCACAAATTAATACTCTTAAAAGAAAAGCCTAGCTATGGATTGCACCATTGTTTACCTGGCCAGTGCCATTCAAGCAGATTAAATAACATTACCTCACTTGCACCAGCAGGTTACTCTGGTTCTTCTGCAACTCAGAGTGCCACTGAGCGTGTCGCTGCAGGCTCACACTGCCACATACACGCCTGCAAGTGCACAGTACTGCGCCGAGTTTCACAGCAAACATAGCTTTCTCACAATCCAGACACATGCAGCTTAAATCTACTGATCAGAATCTACTGGCCTGAGGTTGATACAGAATGGTGTCAATGTATACTCTGACGTTGTGATATCATGACATGGATTAGATCTGGGGTGTCATGTTAACTCCCACTGTTACAAAAGGTGTTCACACAATACTCCGACCAAATCACCCGCTTGGGCGGGTCTTGGTAATGGCAGTGCAAGTAAATCACAGTGGCATTCAGCAGCTCTAAGTGTGTAAATTTGGCATCCAAACCGGCGTAACAAGAATATAAGGGCCCAGAAATTGGACTTCGATGGTTGCCGCGGGGGTAAGGATCCCCCGCGATATCGCACTCCGCGCCTGCCTTTATGGTTTTGGCCCACACGAACTTCAGTTCCTGGGCCTCTCCCTGGTGCCAGCGCGCAGTATGTGCGTGTCCCAGAGGCGCAGTTAGTGCGATGCGACCTCTGGGATCACGTGGGCCAGTTAGAGCCAATGGCAGCATACCATCTTTCATTCATAGTTTTGACAGGAAGAGCTGTCAAAACTATGAATACAACAAGCCCCCAAAAGAACAGCTAAACCTCAATTAAATTTTTAAAAAAGCCATCACATTAATAAAATAACTATAGTTAAATAAATTAACCACTTTAAACAAAAATTTAAATTTTTGAAAACATTTAAATTCTTTTTAAAAGTTATAAAAATAAACTTACCTTTCTTTAAAGTCTCTAAAAAAGATAAACCTGTTGAAAAAAATTTAAAATAATACTTAATTAACTACTTACCTTGTTAAAAGGGGGTCTTACGCCTGCTTTCTTCATGTGTAAAATCTTCAACACTTACCTGCGCGTTCAAACCTGAAAAAAAACTAAGTGTGCTGCGTGCGCACAACCTGTAGCGCGCACGCGGTTCACTTGGGAACCGCCCCCTTCGCAATACCCGAAGTGCCGGTTTCCCGAGCATGCGCAGTGCATGCAGGAAACCGGCACTTCGGGACCAAATACGCGAGAGTACACTGTGCGTAATCTCCCGTATTAGGTCTAATTTTCGGGCCAATTGGTTCAATCTGTGTGCATAGAAAGATTGAATGCTTCTAGCTGGAAGTGCTAGGTTTGCATTGATCTGTGAGGTTTATTTCACTGTTCCTTAATGGCATAAACAATGGAAGAGTAATATTGGATTCTTATTATAATAAGAGCGTGGGGGAATATCACTGAACTACACAGTAAGTGAATTAGAATGCTAGATCTCATCCCTGCACACCTACTGTGCAGGAAGAGCAGAGAAACAAAAGAAAATTTAAAGTGTTGATAAAGTGAGTTAGCAAATTGATAGCTATTCTATTCTACTTTAGAAACAATGGCCCCAATATTAATTGGGAGACGCGCTGGGAGTGCGGTGAGTGGGGAGGGGGGGGCTGGTGTCCGATATCATGCGGGAAATCCAGAAGTAAGTTCAGCGCGTCTGTCAGTGGCTTTTTAACTCAGCCACCTCATTATCATTTTACTTCCAGGTTTGCCATGCAAGAGGCAGCGGACGTGATGACGCGATCTCAAAGTATTTAAAAGGACAATCCAAAGATGCAAGCTGGAGGAGTTGGAGTTGGCAGGGAGAGAAGAGGAAATCTCACAATGGAGTCCAGACACTCAATGGCGGCGTCCCACTTTACTGACGCCTCCCTTGATTAAGCTGTTAGAGGCTATGAGGAGTAGACGCAAGATACTCTTCCCTAGCAACAGGAGGAAGAAGCCTTCAGCTGAAACAAAGAAGGAGGTCACAGAAGAGGTCAGCAGTAGGAGCGTGGTGCCATACTTCTGGATTCAGTGCAAGAAGCGCTTTAATGACCTAACCAGGTCAGGGAAGGTGAGTACAGTGGCACATTCACCTACATGCTGCTGTGCGCATCAGCCCCACCCACTCACTCTGCCTTGTCAAGCCTACTCCAGCACATCACTCCTCACACCCATCCATCCTCTTTCTATGCAATTCCTCACGTCCCCATCTATCCATCCACCATTCCCACTCGCCCTCATCCTTAAGCAATTTCATGCTTCTCATAGTAAAGGATCCTCTGGGGCAGAGTGATCATAATATGATAGAATTTCACGTTAATTTTGAGAGTGACTTGCCTAAGTCCGAAACTAAAATCCTAAACTTAAATAAAGCCAAATACATAGGTATGAGGGGCGAGTTGGTTAAGGTAGATTGGAAAAATAGATTAAAAGGTATGGCGGTAGATCAGGAGTGGCTAGCATTTAAAGAAATATTTCATAATTCTCAACAAAAATACATTCCATTGAGAAACAAAAACTCTACGGGAAAAGTGATCCAACTGTGGCGAACTAAAGAAGTTAAGGATAGCATTAGATTGAAAGAAGAAGCTTATAATGTTGCAAAGAATAACAGTAGCCTGAGGATTGGGAGAGTTTCAGAAACCAGCAAAGGTTGACCAAAAAATTGATTAAAAGTGAAAAAATAGAACGGGAGAAAACTAGCAAGAAATATAAAAGCAGATTGTAAGAGTTTCTACAAGTACATAAAAAGGAAGAGAGTAGCAAAAGTAAACATTAGTCCCTTAGAGGCTGAGACAGGAGAAATTATTATGGGGAATAAGGAAATGGCAGAAACGTTAAACAAATATTTTGTATCTGTCTTCACAGTAGAAGACACAAAAAGCATACCAAAAATGGTGGGGAACCAAGGGTCTAATGAGGGTGAGGAACTTAACGTAATTAATATAAGTAGAGAAAAAGTACTAGAGAAACTAATAGGACTAAAAGCCGACAAATCCCCTGGACCTGACGGCCTACATCCTAGGGTTCCAAAAGAGGTGGCTGAAGAGACAGTGGATGCATTGGTTTTGATCTTCCAAAATTCCCTAGATTCTGGAATGGTCCCAGCGGGTTGGAAGGTCTCAAATGTAACACCGCTATTCAAGAAAGGAGGGAGAGAAAAAACAAGGAACTACAGGCCAGTTAGCCTGACATCAGTCGTCGGGAAAATGCTGGAATCCATTGTTAAGGAAGTGGTATCAGGGCACTTAGAAAATCATAACATGAATAGGCAGAGTCAACATGGTTTTATGAAAGGGAAATCGTGTTTGACAAATTTATTAGAGTTTTTTGAGGGTGTAACTAGCAGGTTAGATAAAGGGGAACTAGTGGATGTAGTATATTTGGATTTCCAAAAGGCATTCGATAAGGTGCCACATAAAAGGTTATTACACAGGATTAGGGCTCATGGGGTTGGGGGTAATATAGTAGCATGGATAGAGGATTGGTTAATGGACAGAAAACAGAGAGGAGCGATAAACGGATCTTTTTCAGGTTGGCAGGCTGTAACTAGTGGGGTGCCGCAAGGATCAGTGTTGGAGCCTCAGTTATTTACAATCTATATTAATGACCTAGATGAAGGGACCGAGTGTAATGTATCCAAGTTTGCTGATGATACAAAGCTAGGTGGGACAGTAAGCTGTGAGGAGAACACAAAGAAATGACAACAGAAAATGCTGGAAAAACTCAGCAGGTCAGGCAGCATCCGTGGAGAGAGAAACAGAGTTAATGTTTCAGGTCGAAGACCTTTCGTCAGAACTGGAAAAAGGCAGGAAATGAAATAGATTTAAAGCAGCTTTATCCTTGCTTTAAATCTATTTCATTTCCTGCCTTTTTCCAGTTCTGACGAAAGGTCTTCAACCTTAAACGTTAACTCTGTTTCTCTCTCCATGGATGCTGCCTGACCTGCTGAGTTTTTCCAGCGTTTTCTGTTGTTATTTCGGATTTCCAGCATCCGCAGTACTTTGCTATCGAGAACACAAAGGGCTGGATTTTCCAAGCCCCGAGGAGGCGGGCATGGAGGCGGGACTGCCGGTAAAGTAGCAGAATGTGGGGGCGGATGGCAAACCCGCCACCATCCCGCCTCTGTGCCCTTTTGCCAGGAGGCGGGAAGATGTGCTGCTTCGGGTCCCATCTCCTGCAGGTGAGAAAGGCATTTAATCCTTTTAACTGCCTGTTAACAGGTAGCTAACAGGCAGAAAAAAGGATTACTGCCATTTTACCTTCACAGGTGAAGGCTTCCCGACCTCGGAGAACCCCGCCGGGTTGGAGGAAACGTGAAGGAGGTCTGCGGCAGTCGGAGGCACCTGGAAGTAAGGTGTAGAGGTGAGTGATGGGTGCAAGTGTGGAGTGGTAAGTATGGAAAGTGAGTGATAAGTGTTAAAAAATGTTCACTTACCCTGTTTTCTTCCTACAGCCTTCAGCGGTGCTGGATTGGGAGACCCGACATCCTCCTTGTCAATTTCACAGACTGGCTGTTGGATCCTCCGAACCAACAGCCATGTGAAATCGACAAAGTTGAAAGGTTTGATGAGTCCTGAACACAAGGACTCATCAAACTACAGAGAATGTCAGTGTTTGACAGTTTCACAGAGCTGTCAAACGCTGACATTTCTTCTTTCAAGAAGTCTTGACAGATAGCACGTCTGACGTTGACATGCTCTGTCAGTGACTTCCTCCCTAATTGGCCTGCTGAGCCTACAGGGCGGGCTTAACAAGGTCAATCAGGGGAAAATCCCTCTGGTTGGTCAGACGAGGATGGAGGCGGGACATTGACACGACAAGCAGCAGTCCCGCCTCCAACTCGTCTCCATTCACAAAATCCAGCCCAAAGAGTCTTAAAGGGATATAATAGACTAAGTGAGTGGGCAGTAAGGTGGCAGATGGATTATAATGTTGGGAAATGTGAGGTTATTCACTTTGGTAAGAAGAATAGAAAAACAGAATATTTTTAAAATGGTGAGAAACTTTCAAATGTTGGTGTTGAGAGAGATTTGGGTGTCCTCGTGCAAGAAACACAGAAAGCTAGCATGCAGGTACAGCAAGCAATAAGGAAGGCAAATGGCATGTTGGCCTTTATTGCAAGGGGCTTGGAGTATAAGAGTAAAGAAGTCTTGCTACAATTGTACAGGGCCTTGGTGAGACCACACCTGGAGTACTGTGCACAGTTTTGGTCTCCTTATCTAAGGAAGGATACACTTGCCTTGGAGGCGGTGCAACGAAGGTTCACTAGATTGATTCCTGGGATGAGAGGGCTGTCCTATGATGAGAGATTGTGTAGAATGGGCCTATACTCTCTGGAGTTTAGAAGAATGATCTCATTGAAACATACAAGATTCTGAAGGGGATTGACAGGGTAGATGCTGAGAGGTTGTTTCCCCTGGCTGGAGTGTCAAGAACTAGGGGGCATAGTCTCAGGATAAGGTGTAGGCCATTTAAGACTGAGATGAGGAGGAATTTCTTCACTCAGAGGGTTGTGAATCTTTGGAATTCTCTGCCCCAGATGGCTGTGAATGCTGAGTCTTTGAGTATATTCAAGGCTGAGATAGATAGATTTTTGGACTCTAGGGGAATCAAGGGATATGGAGATCGGGCAGAAAAGTGGAGTTGAGGTCGATGATCAGCCATGATCTTATTGAATGGCAGAGCAGGCTCGAGGGGCCGTATGGCCTACTCCTGCTCTTATTTCTTATGTTCCTTATAGTCATCCTCAATAAATGCTCTCCATCCATCGGCTGAACACATGCCATTACACTCACTCATAGGTTTGTTCTTTCCCTCCGTGCTGGAGAAGAGATTGCAGGACACCAGGGAGAGGCAGCGAACCGGAGGTGACCCGCCACAGATTTCTTAACTGACAACTGCAGAGGAGGAGGCACTGGAAATCAGTGACATTTCAGCGTCCCTGGCTGTCGGAGATGGGGAGACGGCGAGCTACCTGGTGATATAATTCATAAAATACAGCACTCAGTCATGTTGACTTGGTTTCAACAGTGATTGCAATATGATCATCTTCATAAATGGCACAATTTTGAGATGTGTTGATGAGCAGAGAGAATTTGGTGTCCATTTACACAAATCCTTCAAGGTGGCAGGGCAAGTTGAGAAGGTGGTTAAAAAAGCATATGGGTTACTTGGGTTTATAAATAGAGGAATAGAATATAAAAACAAAGAGATCATGCTGTAACTTTATAAATCACTGGTTAGGCCTCAGCTGGAGTGTTGTGGACAATTCTGGGCCCCACACTTCAGGAAAGATGTAAAGGCCTTAGAAAGGGTGCAGAGGAGGTTTACCAGGATGTTCCCAGGGATGAGGGACTTCAATTATGAGGAGAGATTGGAAAAGTTAGGACTGTTCTCCTTGGAACAGAGAAGGTTAGGAGGTGACCTAATAGAGGTTTTATAGACGATGAGAGGTTTTGATAGAGTAGAGAGAGAAAAACTATTCCCTCTGGCGAGTAGGTCAATAACTCAAGGTCATAGATTCAAAATCATTGACAAAAGATCTAGAGGGGAGATAAGGAGAATTTTATTCACTCAGAATTGTTGGGATCTGGAACGTTCGACCTGAAAAGGTGGTGGAAGCTGATTCCGTAAATAGGTACATGAGGATGAAGAACTGACAGAGCTATGGACAAAAGGCGGGGAATGAGGGACTGAGCACGACTGCTCTTTCAAAGAGCCAGCACAGGCACGACAGGCCCAATGGCCTTCTTCTGTGCTGGAAGTTTCTATGATTCTATGATTCATAATGATAACTTGCAACATATTCTTACTTTGCTAGGATGAATTCACGTCTTTTATCTCCAACAGGGCCTTGAAGTGTGCAGCAGAAGTCGGTGGAGGAGGCCGACAATGAATCCTCAGAGGAGCTGAGTCCTTCTGAGGGTGCACCATCACAGGACTCCTGCAGACCAGGCACCAGCTCAGATATTCGCATTTCAGTGGGACCACATAGACAGATAGTTGGGTTTTCACCTGGTGAGTCACACTTGAAAAGTGAGCAAGAGCAGATGGTGGAGACAGGGACAGCAGTGGAGAGTCGGAGGGCACAGCCCTCTCCAAGCTCTGCTCAGCTGGACAGAGATGCTCTATCCTGGGGGCCAGCAATGAAAAGGAGAATCACTGAGCAGCAGCAGACAATGTGCGATGCGCCAATCAAATGAGTCCATGCACACCTTGACCACTGTCATTCAAGCTCTAAGATGCCAACATGTCTGCCACCTTAAATAAGTTGACAGATACCTTAGCCTTGGCCATACTGGGCAGCACTGAACTGCACCAAAGCGTTCTCCACCTCAGTGGTAGCAGTGAAGTGTGACTCGGCCATGAGAGGGATGATGCCGAAAGGGGTCATGGAAGTGGGGACTCCACTCAAAGTGCTTCCACTTCTCACCCACAGCACACCTCTCAGTCAGTAGCCCACACCCTGCCTCGTCTCCCGATGGCTGAGTCTGCCCCTGCACAGGTACAGGTGGAGCAGTCTTTGGCGAGGCCCTCTCAGGCTCCAAAATCCAGAGGATGTCAGCCAAGAGCATCTCAGCAATCAGAGAAGGGATATGAGCAGCCTGCCTCTACAGGGGTTGCACCACGTAGGTGTAGCAGGAAAAGGAAGAGTTGGACTTTGCAGTTGCACAAGACTATGTACATCGGTGTCTTTGAAAATATTGGGGTACCTCACATAAATGTTATTCTTTTTCACCACTTTCCCGTCTTGTCCATTCTTGGGTGCTGGGTGGCCAGTGGCCTTTTAACTTGTTTGATGATGAATGGGAAGACATGAATTGATGGGGACCAATGGGGGGATGTTCAAGGGGTGGTTGGTTGGTTGCAGGACTGCCTTGTATCAGTGGCATTGGGAGCGGGGTGCACTGTTGTGCAGAACGCAGCAAACCACGACCATTCTGGAGACCCTGGCTGGTCTGTACTGATGGGCATCTCCAGATCTGCTCAGGCACCTGAAGCGCATCTTCAGCATGCCGATGGCCTGTTCAATCACACATCTGATGGTGGTATGACATTCATTGTAGCACTGTTGGGCTTCAGTGGTTGGGTTTCTGATGGGTGTCATGAGCCAAGTTTGAAGTGGGCATCCCTTGTCACCTAGCAGCCACCCCTTAAGTCTGCTTGCAGGTCCAGAGACATCAGGGAGCTTGGACTGTCGCAGGGCGGAAGCATCATAGCAGCTGCCCAGGAATCTTGCGCACACCTGCAGAAGTATCTTTTGTGGTTGCACACCAGCTACACAGTGATGGAGTGGAAGCCCTTGTGGTTGGCGAATACTCCTGGTTGTTCTGTAGGTGCCCAGATTGCCATGTGTGTGCAGTCAATGACGCCCTGCATCTGTGGGAAGCCAGCCAGAGACGTAAACCCAAGTACCCGCTCATTCTGACTGGCATCATCGCAGGCGAAGTTCACATAATTACCGGCCCTGGTAAACAAACATCAATCACCTGTCTTGTGCATTTGTGGGCCGCCGACCGGGAGATCCTGGATATGTCTGTGGAGAGCCCTGGAAGGATCCGGAATCTAAAAAGTTGAGGGCAGTGGTGACTTTGATAGCCACTGGTAATGTGTGGCCACCAGGTCCTCTTCTAGGCGGCTGCAGATGTCTGCCACCACCTGAGCAACAACCTGAGCCTCCTGAGACACTGCTGTTCAGACATGTCAAGGAACCTGAGCCTCTGCCTGTACACCCTAGTGCCTCCTGCGAGCTGCACCTCTCTGCTAGTCCCCTCTCTGCTAGTCCCCTCTCTGCTAGTCCCCTCTCTGGTGCTGCCCTCTATGGTGTGCAGACTGCTGGTGCTGCTGCTGGTCATGTTGGTCCTCATCTTGAGGTCCAATCTAAGGCAGCATTAGCGGCGCCCATCCTGGTCTGATAGATCAGAGCTCCATAGTGTAGATCAGATCTCCAATCCTCCAAAGTGTTGAATAAAACCTCCAAAGTGTAGAAAGTCAACTCTCAGCAAAAGTACTGTGATTGAGAGGCTGGCTGGCTGTCGGACGAGTAGGCCTTTGGCACCAGGCCGCAGCCGGGGAGCGGAGAGGATGGAGGAATAGATCTGGAATCGGCAGGGACATCGATGGGGGGTTGGGGGAGCACTGAGATCAGATGTAGAGGGGGTGGGGAGGGGACAGCGATGGGAGGGCCGGAGAAATCGGCGGTAGGGGTGGGAGATTGATGGAGGGGTCCGGAGAGATCGGTGAGGAGGGGAGAACATCATGGGGGGCCCGTGGAAGACATGGGGGGGCGGGACGGGGCGGGAGGAGATCGCGGGTTGTGGAGAACATCAGGAGATCATCGGATCGCAGGGGTGGTCCGATCGCTGGGGAGGTTAACAGGTTTGCTTGGGGGGCTTGGGATGTGGGGGGGAAGCACTCTGCTGCTCTTGGCCCACAAGCAGTGCTGGAAAGGCCTCGCCTCCCTTTAGCTGCCGGGACTCCCGAGGCCCGGGAAACCTGGCCGGCCAGCGTTAAAGCTGGAACAGAGATCAAATCTGAGGCACGCAGCCTCATTAAAATATTTAAATGAGCAGCCCGCCTCCTGGGAGCAGGTTTGATCGCCCGTACCCAGTCCCACCTCCATTGAAACCGGAAATGTGCAGGTTCGAGGCGGGTTGGGTTCAGGTTTGAGATTGTTTAAATTTCTCTTCCCACCCGACCCAATCCCACCTGTTTTTGGGGGTTAAAATTCACCCTATGCCTCTATTTATAAAGCCAAGAATCCCATATGCCTGTTTAGCAGCCATCGCCTCTGCCTTGGAGTAACTGGGAAAGTGGATGGATAGGGGCTTTAGATGCTTCACAGCAGTGAGATAGCAGAGGCAGTCATATAATAAGAATGGGACATGTTGCACTCTCTCAGGATTGCAGGATGTCTGGACCTTGGCAACCCCCTCATGGAATGCTCACCCTGGTGCCAGAAAGATAGCTGGGTCAGACTGGCCTGGCAGCTGCAGCCAGGCCCTCTCAGGCCTGAGCTCCTCGAGGTCACTGACCACAAGTATCTCAGGAGCGCTTGACTGAGCCACAGCAGCCTTCCACTTCCCATGTTAAAGCCACTGAGGCACCACCTCATAGAAGCACCAACCTCGGTAAGAGAGCACTAAAAAACAGGCACTATGGGCTTACACCTGGGTGCTAATTAATGAGTAGACATTTGTGCAAGGCAGCAAAATGATAAACTTTCAAACAATCTTTTTGAGCAGAGACTGTTGCTATAGTCGTTGGTGAGCATGCAAGTTAATTGACATGAATATCAATGTTGGTCTTTGGGCATCTGCAGTTTATTTGAGGGTGGAAGGACTGGGAAAGATGTTGGATGTGACAATAACAGGGGAGCAGGGATTGTTCAGATGAAGCACTCTTCAATCAGCTACTATCAAAAAGCTCTGGCCGCAGGCAGGTTTTGGAGTCCTCCCGCTTTCTCGATGTCCTCTATGTCATCAATGTTGTCTCCCTCATCATGCTGAAGGATTCCATCTAATAATGGCTCCACATGTTGTCCCCGTTACCGAGCAAAGCTATGCAGCATACAGCAACTTGAGTATGAGACACTCTATGTGAGTTGTATTGCAGGAAGCCACCAGACCTGTCCAGGCAGCAGAAGTAATACTCAAGGGCTCCAATGGTCTGTTCGATGAGGGCTCTAGTTGAGCCATGGATCTGATTCTAGAGCAGTTCTGCCACAGAACATGGGTTCCTGAGAGGAGTCACGAGCAAAGTGTGCAAGGGATAGCCCTTGTCCCCAAACAGCCAGCCTCTCACTTGCTGTGTAGGGGCAAAGAGTGGGGAGAATGGAGGATTGCTGAAATATGAAAGTGTCATGGCAGCTGCCAGGAAAGTGGCCACAGACCTGCATGATGGTCTATGATCAGACACCAGTTGCAGATTAATGGAGTGGAGCCCTTGTGACTCATGAAGGCAGTAGTGAAGGAGTCCCCAAGGAAGTGGGTACAGTCAATGAAGCCCTAGACTTGGGGGAAGCCTGCAATCTGTGCAAAGCCCAGAGCCTCGTCCTGCTGCTTCCAGTTGTCCATAGTGAAAGTGTTGAAAGCATGGCATCAAACATCTGCTTAATGCAAGCACGAACTCCAGACTGACTGCTGTTACTGATATCCCCTGTGGCAGCCTGGAAGGTGCTGGAGGAAAATAAGTTGAGGGCTATGGTGACCTTGACTGCAACAGGCAATGCTGTGCTCACTGTGGCAGTTGGTTGCAGGTTTTGTTGCAGGAGGTGACGCAACTCAGTCACAGCCTTGCTGGTGAAGTGTAGCCTCCTTATGCAGTGCCCCTTAGAGAATGGCAGCTATGTTGTCCTGAGCCTGTACACTGTTGGGAGAGTGAGTATTCCTGCGAGCTCGCCTCCTTCTATCTGGTGTCCCTGCAGCTGTAGCTCTGCTTGCTGCTGCTCCTCCTCGTCTAGCCAGAGTAAAATTGTCAGAAGGACCCCCATGAAGAAAAAAGTGCATTGACAGAAGCCCCTTAAGAGTTTCGAACATTGTACATCCACCACAGCAACTTTAAAATTGTCAAAAAGCTTCTATCGAATGTCTCTCAAGCATGTTAGTCGAGAGCAGGTGAGAATCCCTTTTAATATCACTGAAAATGGCTTGCTCCTGATTTGTACTGGTTTGTGGGCAGGTTGAGGAACTGGCGGTTGCGATGTGGGCAGAGGCAAAACTGTTGTTGGGTCTTAACTGTGTCATTTGACCCTGATTTACATGTATTAATGAGGCCCCTGCCGGTTTCTGGCAGGAGCTCTGGCTGCGTAAATCGAAGTCCGCCTGAAAATTGGATGAGTGGACAACCAGCAGTAAGTGGGCAGCTCAATCCTGCATTCAATTTTACTCATGCTACCACTCCCCCCCCCCCCACCCCACATGTTTAGGTATAAAGGGGCAGTAGCGAGACAAAAATAGCCCCCACTGTTGTTTAGAGGTAGCAGAAATTCAAATAGGAGTGCAGATTTGTTCAACCCATCATCAAGATCTTTTGAATTTCAGGCGTACACATCTGACAGTTTCGATCCTAGTTCTTTCCACACACTCCCATTTCGTGAGGGGAGGTAAAATCTGCCTCTTCACACGGATCCAAGAATTTCATTTTGGAATGGTACATGGGAAGGGCAAGACGCACGGAGTACTTTAACTCGTCTTACATTCTTCAACACAGCAAGAGGGACATTGAGTTGCTATTCAGGCAAATAGATGCCTTCTTTACCATAATCATGACTGGCACAACTTTAAGGTTACACTGTACCAAAAACTAGGAAACACCATTTAGTTATTCCTTAATAATCAGCAGGAGGTACAACTCCTACTTCAACTGGAAAGTTTCTAGCTTGATTTTTTTTCTCTTGAAGGGCACAATGGCTGGTGGGCATGAGCTCAGTGTAATTACAGGGATTGCTGCCCAAGGACTTTCGGAGCATTATGTTTATTTAACGTTAATTTTTAGCAGCAGTAAAACATATTGAGGGAAAAATTGGGTTGCTTTGCGCCTCCCGTTAGCGCCCTCTTGCAAAGCAACTAGCGCCCGGTCGCGGCGCCACCAATGCCTCCCGTGAAATTCAGCAGGAGGTTAGCGGCAGCGCTAACCGTTAGCGCCCTGCGGCGCTGTGCCGCCGGCGATGACATAATCGGCATGCGCAGCGCCCCACTCGCACTCCGGCCGCGATCTTCGGTAGCGCCCCCTGATTTACCGCTGGACGCTATATCCGACGAGGTCAGGGGGGCCTACCTGCAGCCGGGGCGGCGCTATTTAAAGGCGAGGTGCCGGGCGGCAATTTTCGTTGCTGGCCGCCTGCCAGCACCTGCCCCCCTCTGCCGTCCACGGCCTCCTTACCCACCCTCCCCCCCCACCCCCCGTGGAGTGCCGGCTGTGCTCCAGGAGCCCGGCACTTCTCTTGAGTGCCGGGCTCTTTTGCCGGCACTCCCAATCCCCGGGGGCCCAGCTGGGCCCCGGGTCGTGCTGAGCAAGGTCCCTCCCCGTTAAGAAGGGGAGGAAGGCCTGCAATACGTGGCGCTGCGGCACGTAGCCCCGCGATATTACCTTGGAGCGCCCCAAGAGGGAGGCGGGACGCTTCCAGTAGTGCCCCACTTCCCTCTTGGGGCGCAACCACTCAATTTCGGTCGCGGGGGCGCTAATTTTTTCGGGGCGCGACTCAATTTTTAGCCCATTCGGTTTTCAGTCTGACCAGAGGTGAAGCAGTCTACAAAAAAAAACGCAACAATCTCGCTCAAGATGACACGAACACAACAAGTCTTTGATCTAAATAAATAAATTCAAAGCAAGAGGCTAAAGTAGATAGTGGGCATTGCATGAAGTTGTTTTAATGGGTGGTCCACTCCAAAAGCTTTTGAGAGACCTAACGGATTGCAAACTTAACAGGCTGTAACTTGTGGCCTCTGCGGGTGCCTAGGAGGTGCGCACATGCCTGTCAGGGCCACGCAAGTTCCGGGTTTAGGCATGCGCTGCGCATGCGCGAAAACCCAGCACTTGCGATTTCTCAAGAATCTTCTCGACAGATCCTCCGCATTCCCGGGAGAAGGGCCTCCGCGGGTGGAGAGTTGCGCTATTTGCCCAACGACTGCCCAGCGAATGCCCGTGAAATTCTTACGCCTGGTAAAAGCATAAGGCCTGCTTTTACCAGCGTAACACTTTTAAAGAACAGAAAAGTAAAATTTTATCAATAACTTATACATTTAAAAACCTGTGAAATAAGGTAAGTTTATTTTTAGCCCCTTTAAAACATGTACATTTATTTTTCAAAAAATTAAATTTTTGTTTTAAATATTTAATTAAATGCCATTTTGATTAATTTTAAATATGTGTTGTTTTTTTAAATTTATTTGAAGTGTGTGTGTATTTTTGGGGGTATTCCCATTCATACTTATGAGGATTCCGTACTCCCTATTAGTATGAATGGGGATCCCTTTCTTTCATTGGTTGGGCCAGCCCACGTGATCCCAGGGGTGCTTGTGAACTGCCTGGGATACGTGGGCCTCTGTGCAGGCCTAGGCGTAGAGGCCCAGGAGCGCGAGTGTCCGGACCTCCGGGACCATCAGGTAGGCTGGTAGACTTTGTGCTGGTCGGAGGCATCCGTCCGCGGGAATCCTCCGGCCAGCAAATTCAGGGCCAATCCTTCCTTTAATGGGCGTGGAAAGGTCAAGAGCACTGAGCCCCTTGGACATGGTCTCAAACACACAAACAGTCATTGATCCTAATCCCATTGTTAAAGCTCAACTATCTGGTCCTTCAAGTGAAATCTCCATTACAACTTTGAAATTTTTTGATGTTGCCAAAACATTACAGCACCCACTAGGATTTAGTGTCAAGTGTTCAGAAGTCAGCGTCGGTTGTGTTTATCTACAGATGGCGGTGTGTATTTTGAGGCAGCTGGTAGGTTATTAACCTGAACATTACTTTAACCTGCTGACTTGTCTCAACATCCTTACCAGCCTGTATCTTGCTCGTATATTTTAAGAAGCTGTAACCCTGATATATTATTTCACAGCCATTATATCATTTGTAAAGATTGAGCTGCCACCCACAGGTGACTCAATTAAGAGTTTATTGCTGACCCTTCTCAACCAACACCTGCAGCTCTTAGTAACTTTATAACGTAGAATTACATAAAGATGACAACATTCGGCTGGTGTCTATGCTCCACATGAGCCCCCTCCCACCCTACAAGTAGCAAATATTAGGCAAGTAAAAATACAGGAAGCAAAATAACTTCAGTCACAATACTGTAAAATCAAAGTGTAACAAAATAACATGTAATCAGTAATAAGAAATGAGAAGCAGAGTTAAATAACGAAGTGCCAGAATCTAAAAGGAACACCATTTGTGCGTGAGAATTTGCCATTATTTTTTTCACAAGCACAGATTTTAGGGTTTCTTTTAAACAAATTCTTGGATGGCGCCAAGAATATTAACCCCCAAGAACGAGTGGGTTGGGAGTGTGTTGCGGGGGGGGGGGTAAAAATTTTGATTTTCTTTTAGAGTGGACAAGCAGCCCGGCTCCAACGCGGCCACTTCCGGGTTTAACGGAGGCCATATGGATGTCGGAGAGAAACCGACTCGCCGAAGTCGGGGATTTCACAATTCTATGTGGGCGGGTACTTGTTGGCGCAATTAACGTCCTGAGGAGATGTTAATGAGGCCTTTGCAAATTGTTTCAACTTGACTCTAAAATTTACTTGAGCAGGGCGGGTTTCCCGGGGCTCGGGAAACTTACTAGGGAAACGGAACGAGTTTGAGCCACTATTCAGGTGGGTATTTAAACTTGTCATTGCCCTATCTGAATAAAAGCTCACTTATTGCAGCTGGCAAATATTTGGCAGAGAGTGCTTGTGTGGATACAGATTTATTCAACCTTTGAGGATTTCAGTTTGACAAGGTCTGGATGGGTGGAGCCATGGATGTGTTTGACAGCATATCAGAAGAGGAAGACAATCACCATCCACGGCAGCGACGACATGTTGTGGTGGGATCAGCAGGTGCACAGGAGGGAATTCCACAGGAGGGAGGGGCACAGGAGAGAGGGGCACAGGAGAGAGGGGCACAGGAGGGAGGGGCACAGGAGGGAGGGGCACAGGAGGGAGGTGCACAAGAGAGAGGGGCACAGGAGAGAGGGACACAGGAGGGAGGTGCACAAGAGAGAGGGGCACAAGAGAGAGGGACACAGGAGGGAGGGGCACAGGAGGGAGGGGCACGGGAGAGGGGCCGAGGTCGCAGGGGCACTCGCTACGTCACAGTTTACAGACAGAGGCTCAGCTTCCTTGACCTCTCGGAAGAGCAGTGCTTCCGCGGGCTGAGGTTGGCACGTCAGGTGGTGGCAGACATCTGCAGCCGCCTGGTGGAAGACCTGCTGCCTGCTGGACCTGGTGACCACGTTACCAGTGGCTGTGAAAGTGACCGCCGCCTTCAACTTTTTTGCCTCCAGATCATTCCAGGGCACGACCGGAGACAAATCCAGGAGCTCCCAGTTGGCTGCACATAAGTGCAGATGGCAGATCACTGATGGCTTGTTAGACAGGGCCAACAATTATGTAATTTTCCAATGATGACAAAAGCCAGAATGAGCGGGCACTGGGATTTGCCTCTCTGGCTGGATTCCCTCAGTACAGGGTGTCATCGACTGCACACACGTGGCAATCCAAGCACCAACCAGGAGTTTTTATAAACCACAAGGGATATTCATCCATCAATGTGCAGCTAGTGTGCAACCACAAGAAGAGGTTCATGTAGGTGTGCTCCAGATTCCCTGGGAGCTGCCATGATGCCTTCATACTGCGGCAGTGCAACATTCCAGACCGCTCAGTTCCAGGAAGCGGACCTAAGGGCTGGCTTGTAGAGACAAGGGCTACCCACTTCAAACTTGGCTCATGACACCTTTGAACCCCACCAATGAGCCACATGGCCACCAGGTGTGTCATTGAACAAGCCATCGGAATGTTGAAGATGCGCTTCGGGTGCCTAGACAGGTCTGGAGGTGCCCTTCAGTACTCGCCAGCCTGTGTGTCCAGAATGATAGTGGTTTGCTGCCTCCTGCACAACATTGCACGGCAGAGAGGATTGCAGATGAAGGAGGACAAAGGGACCAATCACTCATCTTCAGATGAGGAGAACATAGAGGAGTAGGAGGTGAAGCAGGAGGAGGAGGATGACGAAGGGTCACCCATTGCCAGACCAGCCACTTACATTGCTGTGTTTAAAATTATGAGGGGCCTAGATAGAGTGGATAGGAAACACCTATTTCCCTTAGCAGAGAGGTCAAAAACCAGGAGGCATACATTTAAAGTAATTGGTAGAAGGATTAGAGGGGAGTTGAGGAGAACCTTTTTCACACACAGGGTGGTGGAACTCACTGCCTGAAAGGGTGGTAGAGGCAGAAACCCTCATCGCATTTAGAAAATAGTTAGATATGCACTTGAAGTGCCGTAACCTACAAGGCTATGGATCAAGAGCTGGAAAGTAGGATTAGGCTGGATAGCTCTCTTTCGGCTGGCACAGACACGATGGGTCAAATGGCCTCTTTCTGTGCTGTAAACTTCTATGATTCTATGATAATAACTTGCACTTATACTGTGCCTTCAACTTAGAAAAACATCCCAAGAGACTTCATGGAGGCTTCATAGAAATATAAAGACTCCAAGCAAAAGAAAGAGATATTAGAAGGCGCGGCCAAAAGTCTGATCAGAGAGGTGGGTTTTACGGAGCGCCTTAATAGAGCAGAGGACGGTGGAGAGGTGAGTGAATTTAGAGAAAGAATTACAAAGCATGGGGGTCAGGTGGCTGAAAGCACCAGTGATGGGTTGAAGTGGAGGATGCACAAGGCACCAGAATTAGAGGAGTGGAGAGTAGGGCTGGAAGAAGTTAACAGAGATAGGGAGAAGAGTGTCCATGAAGAGACTTAAACATGAGGATGAGAATTTTAAAATTGAGGTATTGAGGGACCAGGAGATAATACACATCTGCGAGGATAGGGGTAATAGGGAGAAAGCAGGGACAGGGTACTGAATTTGGATGATCAGCCATGATCGCATTGAATGGCGGAGCAGGCTCGAGGGGCCGAATGGCCTACTCCTGCTCCTATCTTCTATGTTTCTATGTTTCTATGAATAGTAGTTGTTGCGAGATAGAACACATTCAGAATTTTGGATAAGCTGAAATTTACGAAGGATGGGGGATGGGAAGCCAGGTAGACTACAAAAGAATTATCAAGTCTGGAGGTGACAAAGGCATGGATGAGGGTTTGAGTAACAGGTAGACTGAGGTAAGGGTAGAGAAGGAACTAAGAGAGAAGCAGGACGAGCGTGCATGTGGCTTTGCCAGGATAGCGGGATTCCCCATAGTACAGGGTACCATTGACTGCACCCACGTGGCTTTGCGGGCACCGCATAGCAATCCTGAGGTCTTCCGTAACCGCAAAGGCTACCACTCACTTAATGTGTGTGACCACGCACAGCTAATCCTCACCATCAATGCCCGCTATCCTGGCAGCAGCCACAATGCCTTCATCCTGCACCAGACCGGTGTGCCACACTCTTCCAGCCACCACGTCAAGCTCACAGCTGGTTGCACGGAGACAAGGGCTATCCGTTCTCCAGCTGGCTCATGAGTCCCCTCCGCAACCCTAACAGTCCTGCCCAGCACTCATATAATGAGAGTGATGCTGCCACCAGAAACATTATTGAGTGTACCATCGGCCTGCTGAAGCAACGGTTCCGCTGCCTTGACCCCACGGGAGGAGCTCTCTAGTACTCGGCTGAGCGGGTGTCCCTTTTCGTGGTGGCCTGCTGCATGCACCACAACTTGGCCATCATGAGGGCCCAGCCCTTGCCACCAGGGATTGTGAGACCACCTAAGGAGGAGGAAGAGGGAGCGGAGGAGGAGGACATTGAGGAGGAAGAGGAGGACAAGGAGGACAACGAGGAGGATGAGGAGGACGAGGAGGAGGAGGAACAGGGGCGAGGGAGGAGGCAGTCATTCAATCGGCCTTCCGGAAGGGCGGTCCATGATCACCTCATCAGACTGAGGTTCGAATAAATTAAACCCCAGATCCCCGTTGCTCACCACATCCCCATCATTCCATCCCTGTCGCAGGCCATATCACAGCACAAAGCTGAAATGAGACACACCACAAAAGAATCCAAACTGAATTAATAAATTTATCAAAAATCAGTAAACACATATTTACACCAAAAATATTAACTATTCACCCTTGTGCAATCCCTTAGTGCCTGTCGTTACTGTGCCTTTGCCTACTCTAGTGCTCCTACGAAGTGTTGGCCCAGTGGCTGCAGCACGGCTGGTGGAAGGCTGCTGAGTGTCCATGCGGGAGACTTCAGATGGCCTTGCAGGATGCCCTCGACCAACTCTGAGCCTGGAAGGCCCGGCTGTAGACTGCACCACCTCAGCATGGGCGGCAGCAGTCTGGGCTGGCTGGATGACAGGCAGCGACAAGGGCAATGGCGGAGTGGCAGTGGTGGGAGCAGGAATGCTGTCATCCTGAGAGAGGACAACAGCTTCCTGCTCCCCTAACCCACTGCCACTCCCCCGGGGCAGCACCTCAGCATCCCTACCAATCTGCTGGAGCACAGATTGCTGGCCTGCTGCGACACCGTGAAAGCCCAGGTCGATGGTGGTAGACCCAGCCATGATGGCAGCTGTTAGAGCTTGCGTGGCATCAAGCTCAGACTGCATTACAGCACTAAGACGTTGCGTCGCTTCCGCCTGTGCTGCAATGGAAGCTGCCAGATCACCACAGTCTCTCTGGGAGTCTATCATCCTTTGCAGACTGGAAATGATGGGCTCCATGGTGTGCGCAGAACCTTGTGCAATGTTGGAGGCGGACTCCTCCACGGTCCTTACCATTGCCGACAGGCTCTCGGGCACCCTTGCCATTGAACCTATCATCCCCATCGAGGTCCTCATCTGAGTCCTGTGCAGCAGAACAGGAGTAGGGATGAACATACCGTTGTTGTCCCCAAGGGGATCAACGTTGCCGGTGGCCATGGCACCCACCACCTGGCGCCCAATGATTTAGAACACTTGATTCTCCAGCGCAGACAGTGGTTGGGTGTCAGCTTGTCCCCCACCTGTGCGCTCCTGCTCCCTCCTGTTGTGAGCCACCTTGGCCTGCAAGAGAAAAGAAAGTGTGTGAGTGAGTGTGGAGCAATGTGTTTGGGTATGTGCCTGCCATAGTTGAATAGCTGTCATTGTGCGCAAGGTGTGAGATGTGGGTATGAGTGTCGGTAGGTAGAGATTGTTAGTGAGTGAGTGCTGGAGGTGTGGTGCTTTGGGCAGTGTGTGCAGACTGTGGTTCAGATGGTGGTGTGTAGCATTGTTGAAGCATTGACTCACCCTGACCACTCGAGTGAGGTCGTTAAATTTCTTCCTGCACTGTGTGTGGGTCCTGGAGACCACAGTGCTGCCCAAGACGTGTTGCGCTACCTCCCTCCACATGGTGAGGAAGACTTGTGGCGAGGGCCTCCTGTCACTTGCTGGGTAGAGCACCACCCTCCGTCTCGCTACAGTGAAAGCCAATGCCTCCAATGCTTCATCGGAGAATCTACGGGCTCTCTCCCTGAGACGTGGATCTGCCATGAGCACACCTGGTTCAGTCCTGCAGCTCCTTCTCCTTGTCCTGCTTTTGCTTGCTGAGGCAGCTGCACAGCCAGCAATGCTGAGAATGAGGTGTTGCAGCATCAATGAACCTCCCCTTTAAGTTGAAAAAAGCCTGTGGCGATGATGAGTTGCGATTAGACTGCAACTTATATTGGTGCACCCTTTGAGTGTAACACCAATGAGCTTGGATTTTATGACTTGATTAAGGACTCGAATCTTTTTTTGAGCAGTGAGCACGAATTTTGCATGCAGTCTAAAGCATTAGTACCTGGCGCTAATTCTCCAACTTTTCTACTGACACCGCCCATTCCTTGGCTATAATGAATTTCTAGCCCGTTGTGTTTTAAACTTCAGAGGAGGCAACTTTGGAGCTTTGAGAAATGAGCCAGGGAGAATTAAGAGGAATATGCAACTAGACAAGAGAAGAAAAATTGAATGTTGTAAGACCATTCAAAGGGATATGAAAGGATGTCTATAGGAAAGACAGAAAATCCAAGACCCATGGATGGAAAAAGAGGTGAAAAACATCCTAAAGAACAAACATAAATATTTTGAAGGATACCAAAGAAAATTTATATAGCACCATTTATGTTCTTAGGACATCGCAGTGTGTTTCACTGCCAATGAATTATATTGATCTTGCAGTCATTGTTGTTGTTGAGGGACGGGGCAGCTTGTTTGTGCTGCATCTGTCTACAAGGAAACAAAGAGTAGTGAGGATTGGGAAATGTACAAAAGTCACTGGAGGGAAACTACCGTGAGTATTAGAAGGGAAAAGAGCAATAGGAAATCAAGGTTGTGGGTAGCAGAAAGAGGAATTTAATCAATTTATTTTAGTTATGTATATACTAGGTAAATAGTTGAAGACCAGATAGATCTTTTGAAGAGTCAGTTAAGTTGAAACATGGAGGATCGAGAAATACCAGCTGTTCACTGAACTCTTCACACCGATCTTCACAAGCGAAGACACATTGTGGAATTTGCTCATTTTAGCAGAGGAATTAATAATATGTATATCAGTCAATATGAAGAAACTCAAGGAATTAAACATATACAGACTTGAATCTGCTGGCAAGTACCTTGGAATCCTCGGGAAATTGGTGAGGCTAGGCTCATTACATTACAACAGTGAACACACCTCAAAAGTACTTTATTGGCTGTAAAGCACTTTGGGACGTCCTGAGATCGTGAAAGGCGCTGGATAAATACAAGTCTTTCCAATATTTCTAACAGCTGCTGACAGGAGCTTTACCTGCAAAACAGCAAGAAGCCAGGAACTACATCTCAAAACTGGCAGTGGGAAAAACGTACAAAAACATTACCTAGGATCTTCTCAAATTCCATGTAAAGAGCATAGAGGCCATGAAGAGTAGTCCGCATGGATTTAGAAGTAATAGATTATGCCTTATAAATCTATTGGACTCTTTGAGATGGTATCTAATCCAGTAGACAAAATAAATCCAGCAGATGTAGCTTATTTTAATTTTCATACGACAACTGATGTAGTTCCAATTATGAGGACTTTATTGACTATTGAGCCTCCTGTAATTAGTTCCAAAGTAGCTGATGGAATTGAAAGCCTGTAAAGCTATGAGGGTTGAGCAGGCAAAATCAGACAATGATTTTTCTCATTGCTATCCAACGAGCCCTGGTTTAAAGTGCACCTGTGTAGACATCAGGTGAGAAAGGATGAGCTGTAATGTCCTCCATGATCATTACATAGGATTACATAGAATATGCAGCACAGAAACAGGCCATTCGGCCCAACTAGTCTATGCCGGCGTTTATGCTCCACTTGAGCCTCCTCCCGTCTTTCCTCATCTAACTCTATCAGCGTAACCCTCTATTCCCTTCTCCCTCATATACTTGTCTAGCCTCCCCTTAAATGCATCTATACTATTCGCTTCAACCACTCCCTGTGATAGCGAATTCCACATTCTCACCACTCTCTGGGTAAAGAAGTTTCTTCTGAATTCCCTATTGGATTTCTTGGTGACTATCTTATATTGATGGCCTCTAGTTTTGCTCTTCCCCACAAGTGGAAACAGTCTCTATGTATCTACTCTATCAAAACCTTCCATAATTTTAAAGAGCTCTATTAGGTCTTTTCAAGAGAAAAGAGACCCAGCCTGTGCATCCTTTCCTGATATGTATACCCTCACATTTCTGGTATCATCCTTGTAAATCTTTTTTGCACTCTCTATATCCTTTTTATAATATGGTGACTAGAACTGTGCAAATTGACAACACTCATGTCTAAACTCACACATGAAAAGTGGCCACTGGCGAAGTGCCAGATGACTGTTGATAGCCACGGAATCCAACCCTTGCAAAACTGTCTTCATGAGAGGGACGGGAGGAATTTAGGGTAAAAAATAAAGCAAAAGGTGGTGATAAATGGCAAACTGTTCTCAACATCAGTATGTTATTCTACACAATAGGGATCTGATTGAGACTGACTGTGGTCAGAGTTTCTAGTTTTCCTCAGTATCTGGTGTAGCAAGGAAAAGCCCAACAAAAGCCAGTGACGGTACTTGGCATAGAGTTTAGGACCGCTTTTAAAATCAATCCTTTGTAAATTAACATTTCATTCCAGTGTGCTAACTAGCGTGTTTTTGAGGCATTATTCCAAGGTAGCAAAGTGGCAGAGACAGTGGCCATGTGTAGTGATATTGACAAATGTAATGATGTGCCACTAATTAGGTTCTCATGCTGAGGTCAGTTTGTGATTTCAAACTGTTGTGTGTACTGAGATCAAGAATGGAAACATAGAAACATAGAAAAATAGGAGCAGGAGTAGGCCATTCGGCCCTTCGAGCCTGCTCCGCCATTCAATATGATCATGGCTGATCCTCTATCTCAATACCATATTCCCACTCTCTCCCCATACCCCTTGATGCCCTTTGTGTCTAGAAATCTATCTATCTCCTTCTTAAATATATTCAGTGACTTGGCCTCCACAGCCTTCTGTGGTAGAGAATTCCACAGGTTCACCACCCTCTAAGTGAAGAAATTTCTCCTCATCTCAGTCCTAAATGTCCTACCCCGTATCCTGAGACTGTGACCCCTCGTTCTAGACCCCCCCAGCCAGGGGAAACATCCTCCCTGCATCCAGTCTGTCTAGCCATGTCAGAATTTTATATGTTTCAATGAGATCCCCTCTCATTCTTCTAAACTCTAGTGAATACAGGCCGAGTCGACCCAATCTCTTCTCATACGACAGTCCTGCCATCCCAGGAATCAGTCTGGTGAACCTTTGCTGCACTCCCTCTATGGCAAGTATATCCTTTCTTAGGTAAGGAGACCAAAACTGCACACAGTACTCCAGGTGTGGTCTCACCAAGGCCCTGTATAACTGTAGTAAGACATCCTTGCTCCTGTACTCAAATCCTCTTGCAATGAAAGCCAACATACCATTTGCCTTCCTAACTGCTTGCTGCACCTGCATGTTTGTTTTCAGTGACTAGTGTACAAGGACACCCAGGTCCCTCTGTACATCAGCATTTCCCAATCTATCACCATTTAAATAAAACTCTACCTTTCTGTTTTTGCTACCGAAGTGGATAACTTCACATTTATCCACGTTATACTGCATCTGCCATGTATTTGCCCACTCACTCAACTTGTCTAAATCGCCTTGAAACCTCTTTGCATCCTCCTCACAACTCACAATCCCACCTAGTTTTGAATAAGGCTGGACCTTTAAATCAAAGAATTTAGGCTTTATTTGTTGGTGCTTGTGTGTGTCAGGTAAGAATATGGGCTCCACCCAGGATACACATCTGTCACCAACACTTCATACTTTATTGCAACTCGATATCTATGCCAACTCCCTTTGGGTGAGTCAGGATTGCAAAGATGGAGGAGGGGCAAAGTCTTCACAGAGGTTTAATATTATTTAAAGGCCCCGTAGCAGGAGTCTGTTCCTTGCTGTTGAATGTACATATATGCAAGCAAAATACTGCGGATACTAGAAATCTGAACTAAAAACAGAAAATGCTGGAAATACTCACCAGGTCAGGCAGCATCCGTGGAGAGAGAAAAAGAGTTAACGTTTCAGGTCAATGACCTTTCATCCACCTGAAACGTTAACACTGTTCCTCTCTCCACAGATGCTGTCTGACCTGCTGAGTGTTTCCAGCATTTTCTGTGTTTAGTACGTATAACTACACTGTGCTGTAGATGTGATTACAACAACAACTTGCATTTATATGCTTTTAACGTAGAAAAAAGGCCCCATGCACTTCACCGAACTATAATCAGATAAAAAAGGACACCAAGACAAAGAAGGAGATATTAGGAGGACTCACCAAATGGTTGGTCAAAGAGGTAGGTTTTAAGGAGGTTTTGGAAGTTTTAACTGTGACTATTCACCTCCTCCAAAAGCCTAAAGAAATTAAGCAACAACTTCAGGGTTTGAATCTAACAATTACAATCTGCATTATTTGGCCCTGGCTATTTGAATTTCAAAAACGATAAGAACTATTATTTTCCATCAAATATTTGATAATTTTGTCCAGATTTTCCAATTGGGCAAGATCCCAACCAAACCCAACTGTCCAGCCTTTGGCCCTCCAGTCACCACGACATTTCTGCAGCTACCGATCTGCTCAACCACACCCTCACCTCCACCTTTGATGCCCTAGTCCCCATTAAAACCATTACTCTCTCTCACCCTGGCCATTCCCCCTGGTACAGCCCTCATCTCCATTTCCTTAAGTCCAAGGGACACAGACTTGAATGGATAACCGCCAGATCTGGCTGAACCACATCAAACACTATCGGTCCTGCTCTCCTCTGCCAAAACTGCTCACTATTCCAGAATCATCCTGGAATGCAAAGATAACCCCCCGGCTTCTTTTCTCTACTGCAAATTGTCTTCTTAAACCCCTCTGCCCTGTCTTCTCCACCCTCACCTTCATCAACAAGCATGAGGAGCTCATGGACTTCTTGGCCTCTAAATTAGAGACCATCCACTCAGCTTCCCCTAGCCCACCGGGCCAAACCTCCTCTGCCGCTTCCCTCCCTTCCCCTAGCCCACCGGGCCAAACCTCCTCTAAGGTTCCCCCCCTGCCCTAGCCCTGAACTCACATCTTTCTCCAGTTTCTCTCCTATTTCCCCTCATGCCCTCGCCGAGCTCATCTCCTGCTCCTGCTCCCTCGACCCTATTCCCACTAACCTGCTGACCACCCAACTTCTCTTCCTAGCTCCCATGTTAGCTGATATTGTGAACAGTTCTATCTCCTCAGGTACTGTGCCCCTCTCCTTCAAAACTGCTGTCATCACCCCCTCCTCAAAAATCCAACCCTTGACCCCTCCGTCCTTGCAAACTACTGCCCCATCTCCAACCTCCCTTTCCTCGCCAAAGTCCTTGAACGTGTTGTCACCTCCCAAATCCTTGCCCATCTTTCCCAGAACTCCATGTTTGAATCCCTCCAATCAGGTTTCCGCCCCTGCCACAGCACCGAAACGGCTCTCATCAAAATCACAAATGACATCCTTTGTGACTGTGACAAAGATAAACTAACCCTCCTCATCCTTCTTGACTTGTCTGTAGCCTTTGACACGGTTGACCACTCCATCCTCCTCCAACGCCTCTCCACCATCGTCCAGCTGGGTGGGACTGCACTTGCCTGGTTCCATTCTTATCTATCTAATTGTAGCCAGAGAATCACCTGCAACGGATTCTCGTCCCGCTCCCGCATCGTTACCTCTGGTGTTCCCCAAGGATCTATCCTTGGCCCCTCCTATTTTTCACCTACATGCTGCCCCTCGACGACATCTTCTGAAATCACATTAGTTTCCACATGTATGCCGACAACTCCCAGCTCTACCTCACTACTACTTCTCTCGACCCCTCCACGGTCTCTAAATTGTCATTCTGCTGTTCAACATCCAGTACTGGATGAGCAGAAATTTCCTCCAACTAAGTATTGGGAAGACTGAAGCCATTGTCTTTGGTCCCCACCATATACTCCGTTCCCTAGTAACTGACTCCATCGCTCTCCCTGGCAACTGTCTGAGGCTGAACCAGGCTGTTCTCAATCTTGGTGTCATATTTGACCCAGAGATGTGCTTCTGTCCACATATCCGCGTCATCACTAAGACCGCCTATTTCCACCTCCATAACATCGCCCGACTCCGCCGCTGTCTTAGCTTATCTGCTGCTGAAACCTTCATCCATGCTTTTGTTACCTCTAGACTTGACTATTCCAATGCACTCCTGGCTGGCCTCCCACGTTTTACCCTCTGCAAACTTGAGTTCATCCAGAACTCTGCTGCCCATGTCCTAACTCGCACCAAGTCCCGTTCACCCATCACCCCTGTGCTCACTGACCTACATTGGCTTCCGGTTAAGCAACTCCTCGATTTTAAAATTTTCATCCTTGTTTTCAAATCCCTCCATGGCCTTGCCCCTCCCTATCCCTGTAACCTCCTTCAGCCCCACAACCCCCACCCCCCCCCCCCCCACACCCCGAGATATCTGCTCTCCTCTAATTCTGGCCTCTTGAGCATCCCTCATTATAATCAGTCCACCATTGGCGGCCGTGCCATCAGCTGCCTGGGCCCTACACTCTGGAACTCCCTCCCTAAACCTCTCCGCCTCTCTACCTCTCTCTCCTCCTTTAAGATGTTTCTTAAAACCTATATCTTTGACCAAGCAATTGGTCACCTGACCTAATAGCTCCTTATGTGTTTTGGTGTCAAATTTTGTTTGATAATCGCTCCTGTGCAGCGCCATGGGATGTTTTACTACGTTAAAGGCGTTATGTAAATACAAGTTGTTGTTGTTGTTGCTGTAGAATTAGGGTGGCGCACAATCCGCATCATAATTTCTGGGTCGGTCGCATTTTAATATTTCTGACAAGCTTCAGGTATCACCGAGATATTCGACATTGAAATACACGGAATAACATGACGTTGCTGTACTTACGTGATAGATACCCACTAAACCATTAGGGGGTTGTGAGGAAAACTTTTTTATGCAGCGAGTGGTGAGGACCTGGAACTCGCTGCCGACGGAAGGTGGTGGAAACGGAGACACTCAATGATTTCAAGGGGAGGCTGGATAGGCACTTGAGGGAAATAAACTTGCAGGGCTACAGGGATAGAGCGGGGGAATGGGACTGACTGGACTGCTGTACAGAGAGCCGGCACGGACTCGATGGGCTGAATGGCCTCCTTCTGTGCCGTTATGACTCTATGGGGGCGATTTTGCCAGCCCTGGGGAGGCGGGTTTGGAGGCGGGACTGCTGTAAAAATGGCAGAATCTGGGGGCGGGTACCCATCCCACCCCCAACCCAGGAGGCGGGTACCCGACCCGCGCTGGGAGCCTCCTCCTCGAGGCGGGAACGGGATTAGTGCCAATTAACAGGTAGTTAACAGGCAGTTTTTTGGCTAATCCCTATTTTGAGCCCTAAAGTGTGGGCTTCCCGACGGCTCCGAACCTCGCCAGGGTCAGCGAGGCGAGCCGTGGGTCTGTGGGTGTCGGAGGGGCCGAGATGTCCAGTGTGCAGGTGAGTCATGGGTGCATGTGTGCAGAGGTAAGTGTGTGAGGTGAGTCTTAAGTGTTTTAAAAGCTTTACTTACCTTTGCTTCTTCCTCCAGGCTTCATCCCTTCAGGTCTCGGGAGTCCCTCATCTCACCGGCAGAGAAAGCAGAATGGCCGCTGCATTCTCAAATGCATCAGCCTTCTGCTTTCTGCTCAGGACAGATCTCTAAGTGAGCCTGTGTCCCAGGTCTCAACTTAGAAGACAGATTGTCAGTGTTTAACAGCTTCACAGAGCTGTCAAACGATGAAAATTCATCTGTCAAAAGCTCTTGACAAATTAAATGTCACTCGCTGACATCACCAGTAACTGGCTTTCCCTTAATTTGCCTGCTAAACCCACTGGACGGGCTTTACAAGGTCAATCGAAGGGAAAATAGCGTGGGTTGGCCAGACGTCGATGGAGGCGGGACTAAAACCCGACAAGCAGCAGGCCCACCTCCATCACGTCCCCATTGGCACAATCACCCCCCATGACTCTTTAAACATGCCAGAAAAAGTTAGGGCTTGTCCATGCCAGTGTAAGTAAATTTTTAATGGTGTGATAAGTCTTAATTACTACCAAACATCCTCTCTGGCACTGAAAATTAACTTTTACAAGTGTGGAGTCTCAATCCTTCAGATTTAAAAAAATAAAAGTTTCAAATATTGTTTTTAACTTTTTCTTTCTGTCTCTTTTATCTCTCTCTTAATCCTATCTTTCTTTCCCTCTCTTTACCTCACTTTCTGTACATGATTTGACATTGAATTAAATATTCTAATTTACGCTTCCTGGTTCAGACTCTGCGTGCCTCAGTAAGGATTCTTCAAACTGATACACATTTGCTTGCCCTGTTCACACAGGTCCCAGATCCCCTGTAGAGGGCGTCGGGCTGAAATGGCTTTCTAATTACAGCAAGTTCCAGTGCAAAAGCCCATAGAAAGTCTGTGGGCAAGTTAAAGTGTAATGAATGGCTGCCGCTGTTTGATCGTCGCTGACCGCAAAATCCAGGCCAATAAATTTTAGGGAAATTGGTATTTGAAGGTTAAACCTGAGCTTTCTTTGCTGCCAATTATTGATGGTGACAGAATATTGAACACATCATGAGCCATTTGTGCTCTCCACCCTAAGGCAATCCATTAGCAGTGTGATGGAACGATAAACCCCAATGACTTTTGCAGAGGTCATGTTATTCAGCAGCATTGTTTCCCCCATAGAATATTGACCATTAATGCCTCGCAGCTCCTCAGCTTTCCAAGGTTTGCCAGCTGAGTTGATTGACCACGATTTTCCAGGGCCAGCTCATTGGAATTATTATTATGAACACACAGCACAACTTTGGCCTTGTGTCAGGAGCCAGCCTAATGGGGAATGTAGATACTCCAGCTAACAGCTCAAATTTAAAGGGGTCTGCCTGTTACACATAAGCGACTATATGTGGAGACAAATATAGTTCCAGCCTTTTCAAGCCTCAAAATATATTCTAATTATTTCTCAGCCTTTCTTAAGATTGTGGAGGTGGAGGACGAGGAGGAGGTTGGTGGGAAAGAAAGTGCCAAGCAAAAACAAACTAAAAGGAAACCGAATGTGGATACACTAAACAGATGCTAATTTTTAAAAGTTTGAAAAGTTAGTGCTAGGCAAATCAAGCGCTCCACTTCCTTCTTGGAGCACAATCAGCAGCAGGCGGGGCAGAGACTTCAGCAGCGCTGCACACTGGCCGTGCAGCGCTGCCGCATTCAAAGGCTCCTTCTGCAGGCTCTGCAATATAAAAAGTACCTACCTGGACGACCAAGGCAGCCGCGATCCCACGCAATCAGCCCGGCACTCAATCAGAGTGGCGGCCGGGCTGATCAATCGCGGGCAGGAACCCGCGAAAAAAACTAGAACAAGAAAGGTAAGTTTTTTTTCCATTTCCCTCGGCCACCTCGCCTTTAATCATCGCCCCCGAAGCGGCCGGCCGCCCGATGCCCGCCTCCTGCAGCTGTTGGTGTTTTCGACCGGCGCTGCTGCAGAGGGTGGAAGTCAATTTTGGGCCCGGGGCGCTACCGGGGCAACGCGCATGGTGATGACGTCACGATCTCCAGGCGAAGGAGATCGCGGCGCAACGCCGTAGCGCTGCCGCAAAACTCCCGCCGAAAATGGTGGGAGTCGATGTCAGCTAACGTGAGGCGCAAAGGCACACACTTTCACCCCCAGAGTCTCTGGGCAGGTGCTGGGGAAAGGCAGAACTTGTCCCCTGTTGGATAGCTTGTGAAGTGGGAGTGCTGCTTGATAAAGTGGATGGAAAGACGGATGCCCTGCTTGGCACTCTAGGGCACCCTCATCAAAACCCCAAAAAAAAGAAAGCTCAACTGCAGACAGCAGGATTTGACACGTTGGACCCCCTGTGACACATCTCATTGTCTTGGCTGTGCTCTGGTGTGTCTTTGATGTAAGGACACCTTCCCTGAAAGATTGTATCTCTGCAGTTTCTGTGTTTATATACTGTGTAATATTGTAGATTCACTCATTGTACCTTTACCTGACGAAGGGGCGACAGCTCCGAAAGCTTGTAATTTTAAATAAATCTGTTGGACTATAACCTGGTGTTGTGCGACTTCTCATTTTCATCAAAAGACAGCAGTGCATAATTCTTGTCAGCATTCGATGGCCAGGTCTATAGAGTGCATGTAAGACCTGGGAAAAGAAGCTGGGAAAGACAGCACACTTTACAAAATTGATACGGTAAGATTCCTGAACAGTATCATCTACCAAGTCAAAGACCCAAGATTGTTCCACATTTGGTGCATGTCTTCATACAACCCTTCAGCTTTTTCTTTGAATTTCATGCATATCTAAGATTCAGCAGGGCACACATTCAAGCATACAATAGATAGCCTTGCCACATTCACATAGTCCAAGGGCATCACACATCAAATTAAATCAAATCAAATCATTGTACCACAAACTAGATTCATGATCCATGTCATTATCGACACACAGGTTGGCCTGCAAGTTGACCACATGTCTGTCATTGTGCGTATGCTCCTTCAGCTTACTTTTCTGCTTGCGCATTACGGTGGCACAAAATGCAAGAGAATAGACCCGAACTGGAGAAAGACTCAGAAATCACTTTCTCTCACCTCTCTTGTGGGGAGGGTGGCCTGGGAGATGCATGACTTGTAGAATGAAATAGACTAGGGCAGCAAATGTACCTCAACTATCTGAGCATAACAACAGACAGCAATGTATATTGAGGCTGAGCAGGCACGCTATGTTATGACTGGGTTGCGACAGCTGGTCCACCTAGGGCTGCAGAATCAGTCATCCATCTTCATTGCACAATAATGGCAGTGAAGGTCACCATAGTCCCCAGTTTTTTTGTCATAGAGTCCTTCCAGGCAACCACAGGACATCACAGGAGTCAATAGCTTTGCCCTCCACTGCTCCAATGAGGAGGCAACTGAAGTCCAGTTTCACCCTGTATCCACTTCAGCAACTATCAGCAACAGTAGCAGAGGCAACAAAACATTTCCCAAAACATTGGCTTCCCCAGTGTACAGGACTTCGTTGAATTTATACATGTTCTCAAAAATCCAATAACACACCAAAATCAAAGGTTACATCAACATGCAAGTGGTATGCAATCACTCCCAGAAAATATTAAACCTCAAAATGTATTTCCCAGAAGGTGCACGTGATGCTTTCATTATCAGGCAATCAAAAGGAACATCTGCGCAATAATGGCAGTGAAGGTCACCATAATCCTCAGTTTTTTGTCAGAACCCGTAAGATAAGAACATAAGAAAATAAAAACTAGGAACAGGAGTAGGCCATACGGCCCCTCAATAAGATCATGGCTGAACTTCTACATCAACTCCACTTTTCTTTTGCAGAAGGGAGGTTGGTTCCTCTGAGATTTGACGAATGACTTCTCTGCACAACCCTCTTCCAGCAGCAGAGAACAGATACAAGAGGGCACAAGGATCATCCAAGGCCTTCAATCAACAGATAATTGGGATATGAAAGCAATTTTTAAGATACTTTAATTAATTGTTCAGGTGAGGCTTACAATATGCTCCAGAGAAGCTCAGCTAAATTATAACACATTGTGCACCACTGCTATAGACAGAGGCCTCAGCATGGACTTGGATGGGGAGAGACAGAACCCATAAGATAAGAACATAAGAACATAAAAACTAGCAGCAGGAGTAGGCCTCTCAATAAGATCATGGCTGAAATTCTACCTCAACTCCACTTTCCTGCCCGATCTCCATATCCCTTGATTCCCCTAGAGTCCAAAAATCTATCGATCTCAGCCTTAAATATGCTCAAAGACTCAGCATCCACAGCCCTCTGGGGTAGAGAATTCCAAAGATTCACAATCCTTTGAGTGAAGAAATTTCTCCTCATCTCAGTCTTAAATGGCCGACGTCTTATCCTGAGACTATGCCCCCTAGTTCTAGACTCTCCAGCCAGGGGAAATATCCTCCCAGCATTTACCCTGTCAATCCCTCTAAGAATTTAATTTTATACATTTCACTGAGATCACCTCTCATTCTTCTAAACTCCAGATAATATAGGCCCATTCTACTCAATCTCTCCTCGTAGGACAGCCCTCTCATCCCTGGAATCAATCTGGTGAACCTTTGTTGCACCCCCTCTAAGGCAAGTATATCCTTCTTAGGTACGGAGACCAAAACTGTACACAGTACTCCAGGTATGGTCTCATCACAGCCCTGTATAATTGCAGCAAGACTTCCAAGCCTAGAAATTAGACATGGCCCAAAAACGGGCACGGGGAGCGCGATACATGATCAAACCGCACCCGTTCCTTCTGATGCAGGCAGCACACAAACTTCGTGCTGCCTGTTAATTTAAATAATAGTAGCGTGCAGCCCAGCACTGAACGAGCTGTTGAATGGCTGCACACCTCTGCAAGGGTCCCAAGTTTGTACGAGGCTAGCACCACTTAAAGCGAGCCTGCACTACTTAAAGGCAGCCTGTACCTCTTAAAGGTGTGTTGCATTCTGGCTGCAGCAGGTGCTGGAAGTGGTTGGGGAAGAGAGTGTGAGCAAGAAGAAGTCCTACTGATGGCGTAACAGGGCAGAAAGCAGGCTCCAAGATTCTCTGACGCAGCACTGGAGGCCTTGGTGCAGGAGATAGGCAGGAGGAGAGAGATCCTCTTTCCACAGGGGGCCAAGAGGCCCTCCAGACAAACTCTAAAAAGGCAATGGGAGCAGATTGCCATCACGGTCAATGCCAGCAATGTAGCCCCGAGGACCTGGATGCAGTTCCGCAAGAAGTTTAGTGACCTCACACGAGTGGTCAAGGTCAGTGAATGCATCTTCAAATGCCATATCTCACCAACTGCACCACTAGCCTCACACAATGCTCAATTTACCACACCCCCATCACTCACCGACCAACAATCTCTGTCAATCATGACTCATACCTCACATTCATAGCTTCGCTTCCTCCTCACATACTTATCACTGCTGCAAGCCTCACAACCACATCTCACAGCTTGCACACACTGCCAGCTATTCAACCATGACAGCCACATCACCCAAACTCATTGCACGATACTCACTGACACACTTCCCTCTCTCTTGCAGGACAAGGTGGCGCACAACCGGAGGCAGCAGACGAAGGACAGGCGCGCCTAACCCCATGGCGGAGACGGTGATGGCCATTATCGGAAGGACCATTGCTGAGCCCGTGGCCAGCGGTGAGGCTGAAAATGTCGAAGATGACAGTATTCTTATACCTAATCTGAGAGAAACATAGAAACATAGAAAAATAGAAGCAGGAGTAGGCCATTCGGCCCTTCGAGCCTGCTCCGCCATTCTATATGATCATGGCTGATCCTCTATCTCAATATCATATTCCCGTTCTCTCCCCATACCCCTTGATGCCTTTTGTGTCTAGAAATCTATCTATCTCCTTCTTAAATATATTCAGTGACTTGGCCTCCACAGCCTTCTGTGGTAGAGAATTCCATAGGTTCACTACCCTCTGAGTGAAGAAATTTCTCCTCATCTCAGTCCTAAATGTCCTACCCGATATCCTGAGACTGTGACCCCTTGTTCTAGACCCCCCAGCCAGGGGAAACATCCTCCCTGCAGCCAGTCTGTCTAGCCCTGTCAGACTTTTATATGTTTCAATGAGATCCCCTCTCATTCTTCTAAACTCTAGTGAATACAGGCCCAATCTCTCCTCATACAACAGTCCTGCCATCCCAGGAATCAGTCTGGTGAACCTTCGATGCACTCCCTCTATGGTAAGTATATCCTTTCTTAGGTAAGGACACCAAAACTGCACACAGTACTCCAGGTGTGGTCTCACCAAGGCCCTGTATAACTGTAGTAAGACATCCTTGCTCCTGTACTCAAATCCTTTTGCAATGTAGGCCAGCATACCATTTGCCTTCCTAACTGCTTGCTGCACCTGCATGTTTGCTTTCAGTGACTGGTGTACAAGGACACCCAGGTCCCTTTGTACATCAGCATTTCCCAATCTATCACCATTTAAATAATACTCTACTTTTCTGTTTTTCCTACTGAAGTGGATAACTTCACATTTATCCATGTTATACTGCATCTGCCATGTATTTGCCCACTCACTCAACTTGTCTAAATCGCCTTGAAGCTTCTTTGCATCCTCCTCACAACTCACAATCCCACCTAGTTTCGTGTCGTCAGCAAACTTGGAAATATTGCATTTGGTTCCCTGATCCAAATATATATTGTGAATAGCTAGGGCCCAAGCACCGATCCCTGCGGTACCCCACTAGTCACCGCCTGCCACCCCGAAAAAGACCCATTTATTCCTACTCTCTGTTTCCTGTCTGTTAACCAATTTTCCATCCATGCCAGTATATTACCCCCAATCCCATGTGCTTTAATTTTGCACACTAACCTCTTATGTGGGACTTTATAAAAGGCCTTCTGAAAATCCAAATACACCACATCCACTGGTTCGCCCTTGTCTATTCTATCAGTTACATCCTCAAAAAACTCCAGTAAGTTTGTCAAACACGATTTCCCTTTCATAAATCCATGTTGACTTTGTCTAATCCCGTTGATATTTTCTAAGTGTCCTGTTATCACACCCTTGAGAATAGACTGTAGCATTTTCCCTACTACTGATGTAATTCCCTGTTTTCTCTCTCACTCCTTTTTTAAATAGTGGGGTTACATTTGCCACCCTCCAATCTGCAGGAACTGTTCCATAATCTATAGAATTTTGGAAGATGACAACCAATGCATCCACTGTTTCCATGGCTATCTCTTTTAGTACTCTGGGATGCAGATTATCAGGCCCTGGGGATTTATCAGCTTTCAGTTCCATTAATTTCCCCAGCACTATTTTTTTACTAATACTAATTTCCTTTAATTCCTCCTTCTCACTAGACCCTTGGTTCCCTTGCATTTCTGGGAAGTTATTTGTGTCCTCTTCCGTGAAGACAGAACCAAAGTATTTGTTTAATTGCTCAGCCATTTCCTTGTTCCCCATTATAAATTCTCCCATTTCCCCAGTACTGGTGCCCCATGAATCGAAACCCACTTCTCCCACACCAATCTTTGAGCCACGCATTCATCTCCCTGATCCTATTGACCCTATGCCAATTTGCTCATGGCTCAGTTAATAATCCAGAGATTATGACCTTTGTGGTTCTGCTTTTTAATTTAGTCCCTAGCCGCTCAAACTCTCTCAGCAGAACTCTTTCTTTGTCCTACCTATGTCGTTGGTACCTACATGGACCATGACAACTGGATCCTCCACCTCCCACTCCAAGTTCTTCTCCAGCCCGGAGGAGATGTCCTTTACCCTGGCACCGGGTAGGCAACATAGCCTTCGGGACTCACGCTCTTGGCTGCAGAGAACAGTGTCTATCCCCCTAACTATGCTGTCCCCTACCACTACCACATTTATTTTGCTCCCTCTTCTTGAATGGCTCCCTATACCACGGTGCTGTGGTCAGTTTGCTCATCCTCCCTGCAGTCCCTGCTCTTGTCCACACAGAGAGTAAGTATCTCATACCTATTGGACAAGAGCAAGGGCTGAGGCTCCTCCACCACTACCCCCTGGTTCCCCACACCTGCCTCGTTTGTAGTCACACCCTCCTGTCCCTGACCACGGACCAAATTTGAATTAATTAATCTAAGGGGTGTGACTGCCTCCTGGAACACAGTGTCCAGGTAACTCTCCCCCTCCCTGATGTGTCGCAGTGTTTGAAGCTCGGACTCCAGCTCATCAACACGGAGCCGAAGTTCCTCGAGCAACTAACACTTACTGCAAATGTGGTCGCCATGGACCTCAATGGTGTCCACCAGCTCCCACATGTTGCAGCAGTAATGCATCGCCTGCCCTGCCATTTTAATGTATTTAATTCATTAAGTGTATAAGTTTTGAATGTTTAGTTTTTAATCCCGGCTCTTAATTTAAACCAATGCCCAAGAAAACAGAAAAATACTGACCAACCAATCACTTCCCTGCTTTCCTGTGACGTCACTTCTTGTGTTTTTGTTGTTCTTTAAATCGCCGGTTCCCTCACAGGTCGGTCCGCTCCCGCTGCTGCTCCCAATAGCTCGGTCCGGGCCTCGAGCCTCGGGCTTTATTTCCTCGCTCCTCCTTCGCCTGCTCCCTCACAGGTCGGTCCGCTCCCGCTGCTGCTCCCAATAGCTCAGTCTGGGCCTCGAGCCTCGGGCTTTATTTCCTCGCTCCTCCTTCGCCTGCTCCCTCACAGGTCGGTCCGCTCCCGCTGCTGCTCCCGATAGCTCGGTCTGGGCCTCGAGCCTCGGGCTCACATCCCACTCCCCACTCACATTGCATGACACTCACTGATACACTTCCCTCTCTCTTGCAGGACAAGGTGCCTCACAATCGGAGGCAGCAGGACCTAACCGGTGGGGGACAGGCGCCATGCTCTAACCCCATGGAGGAGCTGGTGTTGGAGATTATTGGAACGGCCATCGCTAAGCCCGTGGCCAGCAGCGGGGCTGAAACAATCCAAGAAGACGGTATCTTCATCCGTAATCCTCCTTCTCACATCCCACTTCCCCCTCAATCTCTTTGGAGTTAGAAGCTGCAGATGGTGTAAGCATGAACCTCTTGCTCTCCCACCATCCCTTCACCAATACCCCACCATTGTGCCTTTCTTCTTTCAGATAGCCAAGAAGTGCTACCTGGCCAGACAGTGGAGGAAAACCACAAGAGGAGAGTGATGCTGAAGATACACCATCACTCGATTTCACACTCCCAACCACCAGCTCAGATACTGACACTCCGCGCACTTTAGAGGATAGGTTAAACGCGGATCTGCACGTGGTGAGACACCGGGCACAAATGGCCTGCAGCCAGGGCAGGGGGAAAGGGTAACACAGGTTCCAGCACCCTGGAGGGTGAGGTCACACACAAGTTCTGCTGCACGGGACTCAGATGAAGACTTCAATGGGGCGGGCGACAGAAGAACGCCGATGGGTATGCACAATGTAATGTTTGGTGCATTGGCAGGCCTGCCAGAAAGCCTGTGTGCAATGTCAAGGAGCGTGGAGGCAGTCCGGCACCAACTTGGCACAGGGCCTTGTGCAGAGCTTGGAGCCCATCCTTTCCAGCATGGAGGTGATGGGCAACTCCAGTAGAGCAACTGTGGATCCAACTGTGATGCAGCATCTGATGGCCGATGTCTCAGCTTCTATTGCATCACAAGCAGAAGCCACTCAACATCTGAGTGCTGCAGTGGAATCTCAGACTTCTGTCATGCAAACTCAGACTGCTGCCAACATGGGTGCAGTTGAAAGGGGCTTGCAGGGTGTCACAGTAGTCCAGCAATCTGTCCTCCAACAGATTACTAGGATTGCTGAGGCGCCGCCCCGGGGGAGTGGCAGTGGGTCAGTGCAGCACGAACCTGCTGTCCTCTCTCAGGATGACAGCATTCATCCTCCCACCATTGCCACTCCGCCAGTGCCCTTGCCGTTCCCTGTCAGCCAGCCAGCCTGGACTGCTGCTGCCCATGCCGAGATGGTGTAGTCCGCAGCCGGGCCTTCTAGGTCCAGAGCTGCTCTATGTCGTCCTCCAAGGCCATCTGCAGTCTCCCCCCTGAAAGTTAGCTGCCTTCCAGCAGCCATGCTGCAGCCACTGGGGTAGCACTTCGTAGGAGCACTAGGACAGGCAAAGGTACACGGAAGACAGGCACTAAGGGAATGCACAAGGGTGATTAGTTAACTTTGGTATGTAATATTCGATGGTTTGATTTATAAATTGGGTTTGGAATGTTTGTTTTGTGATGGTTTTTATTGTAGCATTGTGGCCAAGAAGACGCTGTGATGGTCAGTAACAGAGGGAAGGTGAAGGTGTGGGACTATTGGTGTATGTTAAATTGGGGTTGCGTTTACTGATACCGCATTCGAATGACTCGATCACGGACAGAAACGTCATCATCCTCGTCCTCGTCATCCTCATTCTCATCCTCATCATCCTCGTCCTCCTCGTAAATGTGGTGGCCAGGGCTGTGCCCGCATGATGTCGACTTTGTGCAGCAGACAGCAGACCACGATGAATCTTGGGACCCACCCTGGCGAGTACTGCGTGGCTCCTCCGCAGCGGGAGCATTGTGTAAGCACCTCAATGGTCTGCTCGATCACATTCCATGTGGCAGCATGCCTTTCGTTACAGGCAGGCTGCCCACGAGTGCTTGAGTTGCACACTGGAGTCATGAGCCAGGTGGTCAGCGGCTAGCCCTTGTTGCCCAGTAGCCTCCTGGGATGGTACAGAGGACTGCCGCAGAATGAAGTCATCATAACTGCTGCCAGGATACCGGGCATTAACCTGCATGATGCGTTGAGTATGGGCACACAGCAGCAGAACATTGAGGAAGTGGAATCTCTTCCAGTTGAGAGTACATCTCCGAACTCACATGCGGCGCCCACAAAGCGACGTGTGTGCAGTCAATGGCACCCTGCGCCATGGGGAAGCCTACTATCCTGGTGAAGCCGTGTGCTCGCTCTGCCTGCTTCTCTCTGGCAAGAGAGAATGAAATGTATTCACCTCTCTTTGCATACAGAGTGACCTCAGTGACCTCCCTGCTGCAACCATGCATGGCATACTGGGAGATGTTGCAAGTGTTACCTGCTTCAGCCTGGAGGGAGTCCGACGCATAAAGGTTCATGGCCACGCTCACCTTCACAGCCAGTGGCAATGCCGTGCTCACCCTACTCTGAGGTTGCAGGTCTGCCTGCAACAGATGGCAGATTTCAGTGAGCACCTCCTTAGTGAAGCAAAGACGTGGCATGCACTGTTTCTCGCTGAGGTTGAAGTAGGAGAATTGCTCCCTGAATACCCTGGGCAGATATGGCCTCCTACTGAGAGCCCTTCTCCCCCTCCTCCTCCTCCCTCTTCGAGCAGCTTGTCCTCCTCTGTGTCACCTCTGCTCATTCTCCCTATCATGCTGCAGGCTGAGGGGGATACAAACTACAGCACCTGTGTCTAGGCTCAACTGGTTTGAGCAGAAGCTTTGAAGTAACCTGCTACACCACTCCCTGGACACTTCACCAACTTCAAATGAGACACCAAACCAAGAAACACCTCTACAAACTCACCAAGAGCCAGTAGAAATCAATCAGCAATAAACCTGAAAGCAGGTGATGATCCCTTTAAATAGTGCTGGTGGGGGGGGTTCCTTCCTGCTGCTGAATGCATGTTCAGCTGTGCGAGGTTAACATAGGGCATTAGCTCCAGCGTTAAGGTCGAAAACGGCAGTGCTGGCATCAAATCAGCGTTGCACACTGACTGACGTCATGATCTGCGTACTCTGCATATTTCCGGTGAACGCTCCCACCGCCTGCACTAACGATTTCACCAAAATGGCGTCCGCCGCAGCCCTCACCAGAGTGTGCGTGCGCGGCGCGGGTGCCATTTTGGACTCAAAACGTCACCCGTAGCGCCAAAAAAACAGGCGCTACAGAGTCTCATTTATCGGCCCCTTGCTCTTGTACTCCAACCCCCTTGTAATAAAGGCTAACATACCATTTGCCTTCCTAATTGCTTGCTGCACCTGCATGTTAACTTTCTGTGATTCATGTACAAGGACACCCAATCCTTCTGAACATCAACATTTACTAGTCTAACACCTTTTAAAAAATACCCTGCCTTTCCATTTTTCCTACCAAAGTGGATAATTTCACATTTCCCCACATTATACTCCATCTGCCACCTTCTTGCCCACTCACTTAGCCTGTCTATATCCCTTTGCAGCCTCTTTGCGTCCTCCTCACAGCTTACTTTCCCACCTAGCTTTGTATCATCAGCAAACTTGGATACATTGCACTCGGTTCCCACATCTAAATCATTGATATAGATTGTAAATAGCTGAGGCCCAAGCACTGATCCTTGCGGCACCCCACTAGTTACACCCTGCCATTCCGAAAATGACCCGTTTATTCCCACTCTCTGTCTTCTGTTCGTTAACTAATCCTCAATCCATGTTACCCCAAATCCCATGAGCCCTAATCTTGAGTAACAACCTCTTGTGTGGCTCCTTATCAAATGCCTTATGAAAATCCAAATAAACTATATCGGTTGGTTCCCCCTCAACTACCCTGCTAGTTACACCCTTAAAAAACTCTATCAGATTTGTCAAACACGATTTCCCTTTCATAAAACTGTGTAGATTCTGCCTAATCATATTGTGATTTTCCAAGTGCCCTGTTACTACATCCTTAATAGTAGATTCTAGCATTTTACCTACTACTGATATCAGGCTAACTCTCCTATAGTTCCGTGTTTTCTCCCTCCCTCCTTTCTTGAACAGCGAGGTTACATGTGCTGCCTTCCAATCCACGGGGACTGTTCTAGGATTTGAGGAATTCTGGAAGATCAAAACTAATGCATCCACTATCTCTACAGCCACCTCTTTTAAAACCCTCGGGTGTAGGCTGTCAGATACAGGGGATTTGTTGGCTTTAAGTCCCATTAATTTCTCCAGTACTTTTTCTTTACTAATATTAATTACTTTATGTTCCTCAGTCTCATTAGTCCCTTGATGCCCCACAATTTCCGATATATTCTTTGGGGGAGAAATTCAGTATCGCCCCATTTGGGATGCAATAATCGGCCGGGCGCAAAGTTTAGCACCTGGCGCTAATTATCGCCGCCGACTGCAAACTTGGCTTCTATCGACCCTGGAGGTGATTGGAGCGCTAAATCAGGCGCTACACACCTCTCTAAAGGCGCTAACGCTGAGGAGCGAGGCGCTACCTCAGAGCGCTGGTGAAGCTCAGGTGACGTCAGTCAGCAATGGAACACAGACACAATGGCGCCGGCCAGTTCTTAAAGGGGAGGGTTGATCCTGCTCTCCATCCACATCCTGCTCATTGCAGCCTTGAATCTCGGCCTGGAGAGACCTATACATCAAATCTGCTGGAAAGAACAATGAAGAGGTCCAGGGAAAGAGCTCAGAGTGCAGCCCCCATAGTCTCTTCTAAATCGATGCAAGGAAGGTCAAATCAAAATGAACCTGCAAAGTGCTGCTCAGTACCCAAAACTCCTTCACACAGCGTTGAATCTCTCCAGAGGTCTCTCTCTCTCAGAATGCATGGTGCAAAAATGTCACCGACAAAAAAAGGCAGGAAGCGGTCGCCTTTTAATAGTGCTCCCCCAGTCCCTTCCCAACTACAAAACGTTCCCCTCAACCTGTCGCTGCTAGCGGCAGGCGGTAAGGCAGAGGGCGCTACTCAATATCCGGTCCGGGGCACTACCGGGGCGTTGCATGCTCGACTGACGTCACAATCTGCGGGCGCAGTAGATCGTGGCGGTAGTGTTTAGCGCCGCCGCAAACTGTCTGGTCAATCGCCGTGCCTGGGCGCTAGTTGCTTTGCACCCCCCATTAGTGCCCTCTTCGGGCGCTAATGGAGGCGCAAAGCATCCGAATTTTCCCCCTTTGTGTCTTCTACAGTGAAGACAGATACAAAATATTTGTTTAACATCTCTGTCATTTCCTTATTCCCCGTTATCATTTTTCCTGTCTCTGCCTCTAAGGGACCCACGTCCATGGATGATCATGTAATGACTGTACAATCAGCAGTAGCAAATTAGCTAGTCAACCAGGGAGATAGGTGTATAATGGTTCCTCCAGTCATTTCATTCAGTGCTTGAGTACTTTTGGCTTTCAGATGTCTGTAACCCATATAGACTGATCGCACACAGCAAGTGCTAAGCTTTAATTGTAAGGGAAGCTACTCAATTGCAGAAATAGATAAAACCAATGGATCACAGACAATGCAGGTTGGTCCATTACATCTCCCTCTGCCACTGGTGTTTGAAAGTATTAATGGCATTCAAACTCACTAGCTCTTCGTTTATGCATTTCTTTCAAGTAGTCGGATTTGGCACTCTTTCTGTTAAACATATAACTTGTTGAACACCTTAACCAACTACAGCTATAACACCAAAATATACTATTGGAAATATATTAAACACTTATTATGCTGTGGTAAAGAGACTCTCAAAGCCATGTTAAAATCTGTATGTTTGCTATTCATAGCTCCAATGTAGCCATAAAAAAATCACATAATCATATCATAAACCCATACTGGGGATATACTGTCTAATCTTCCTAGATATGGCTTGTCACATGACTTATTTTGATTGTCTGCATCCCCGTCTGACAGCTCTCATATGTGTGATTTCCACTTTTTTGAGTTTAATCTGTTGCATTGAGATCGGTATTATTTGTCTAATATCAGTTGTATCATCTAGTCCTGAAGGAATACAATAGCATTCCCAATAGTCTTTCCAGCTCAGTCATTCCTCAGATTTGTTGAATGTTATAATTTCACTGGAGGAACTGCAGCAATATCAACTTCTGTTCCATTTATTATTGCTGGACACTTAACTCAATTTCAGAACAGCTCACATGGCTTTTACTTTCTTGCTTACTGAGAACACTGCAAAAGTTTAGAAAAGCAGCTTTGTTTTCAGTAGGTAAGGTCTGACTTCTGACACCGTGTCAGGTTTTAATAATACACGCACTGATTGCACGTGACATCACAACAGGAAGTGCTTAAATTTATTTACAAGGAAAGCAAATCGATCAAAGAGACAGATAAAAGCAATGGATCACTGAGACTACAAACTGATACAGGTAGATCCATTGTGATGTACATGCTCAGTATGTTTTCTCTTACGGTTGCCTATTGTGACTTGCAAACGTCCACATGAGCCTTGTGTATGTGTCTTGCTCCATATGTTGTTCTAGCTGAGGGAATAGCAGTGGTGGGTGGCTGATCAACCAGCTAGGAAGGTCAAGGAATACAGAAGGTCTACCACCTGTAGATGCATTTAACCCTGATGTACCTGCATCTGTCTCCCTTACTGCAGTCACTGTGGGCTCCAAGCATTCGGGGCAGTGTCTTCAGTCACTTGTGCCGTGATCGTTATTGGCATAGAATTGCCACTGGCATCAACAATGCCCAGTGTTCCTGACCTTCGCTACGAATCCCATTGTTAGAGGGCATGTGGTCATGTGTGAGCACAGAACACTGGGCATCTATGAAATCTCTTCTTCACGGTTGTGTACAGATGTGCTCCAAAAATGTTAAAGCCAGCCTGGCCTGCTTTTAGGAATTATGACACCGAAACATCCCTATCAGTAGCAGAAGCATTCATGAGAAAGCTGCTGCTACTGTACATGCTCTGCATCCCCTAGGTTGACGCCATCGTTGCCACAGTTGTTGATCCTTACACAATAACTGACTTCAGTGCAGACAACTGTTCATCCAGCCTAGCCACACTATCTTGCCTGATTGTGTGCAACTGACTGCTTAAAACAGTCCATTTTGTTGTAGCAAATCTTTTGGAAAGCTGGCCCACCCAGATCTGCAAACCAGCCCTTAACCGTTACCTGTTGGTGCTTCATCAACTCTCAGCTCTGCTACCCCTCCATGCCATTTAGTCTGCACACCCTTCCCACCTATTCAGGTCCTGTGCTTTCCCTCCCTCTTATTTCCACACTATCACTTTCTATTTAGTTAAGGCTTCCCCTGGTACAATCTTCACCTGTTCCTGCTCTCCTGTTACAGTGAAACCCAGCACAGTGATCAATTTGGCCAGTAGCCCAAGGATCACTGTAACCAACTAATCAGTATAGAGATCTGCACTGTATGCTGTACTGCTGAAAAGTGGTGCTGTAAACAGCTAAATAAGCAGCTGCCGAGCCTTTGCTCCCTGGATGCTCTGCTAAGAGCTACAGTACCTTTCTGTTTCATTCATTTTCATCTCAAAACCAGCACTCTGAGCAAAGCACTGTTGAGAGCTCGTTGAGCAGCTGAGCAACCCTTTTTTTCATAAGGGAAGGAGAATAAAACTCTGATTACTTGTCCAGCCACACACTAAAAGAGTACCGACAACCAATAATAACTTAAAACATCACAGGTTATCACTCAACTGTGCACATCCTACACTAGAGTGAACTTTGTTCTTTTTCACTTCACATATTTTCACACTCTTTAAGATTGTAGAAAATTGTTCAAAGACATTTTAATGTAACACCAGCTAAGTGATTTCAAAGGGGTGGCTTTATTGCATTCTTGTAATCAAATCATGGCGTGTATGGTTGCTGCAAGATGATGTGCAAGGCACAAAAATTAGGGTTGTCACTAATAGCTTACATGAGAATAGAGTGACAATCAGCACTTCTATCCCAGAGTCTATTCACATTCTATAGATATGGTAACAGTACACAATATGAAAGGAGCAAAATACATATGGAAAATGTTCCTCTTCTGAGTCTTCACTAATGGGTCAACTATTTCACTACTCCCTGCGGAGGATTGGAGGACACTCTTCAGTCGAACAGCCAACATCAATACATTATATAGTTCATTTTCTCTGTCCCATATTCTAATTGTTCTACATTTTGCAGATGATATTTCACTATATCTGCAAACATTTAACAATAGGTTTCACAAAGACAAATAGGAGGTAAAGGAATTTGAAGAGTGACACACACATACATGTATTCACAGCCACACAAACACACCGGTACATATATCCATACTTCTCTTCTTTAGAAATTATTACAGTTTAGCCCTTTCTGTTCGCATTGCTTGTATATCGCACTGGCTCGGATTCTTCCCGTCAAATTCATGCTTCACAAATTTGGTAATCTCAGCCAGCAGAAACTGACCAATCAGCAGTTGTTTGCAGTTGGCAGTTTCACACATAGGAAGAAGCAGCTAACATGCTGGTTAACTAGTTGGCAAGTGTTAAAATTCATAAATCCAGCGATCTGCTCATAAAAATCTGAGAAAATAAAGCCCTGTTCAAATATTTTCAGACACCCTATTTTACTGCCCAGGCTATGTATGTTCCTCTTCAAGTGAATGCTTGCAGCCTTCGCCCAACCCTAGTGTCAGCTGTTACTTCATCACAGACAGTAGCCCTCAGTTTACCTCCTGCCACCACTATAGCTCACTCTGTCATGACAGCCCACAACAGAAGCTATGTTAGACCAATGTTGAATAATTCACCCTCACTATCAGACCATAACACCAATGTCAGACCACACACCCTCAATAATGCATTTGGGGAGGGCTAACAAGGCAAGGGGGATACACAATAAATGGTAGGATACTGAGAAGCGTAGAGGATCAGAGGGACCTTGGAGTGCATGTCCACAGATCCCTGACGTTAGCTAAGAAGGATAAGAAGGCACACGGGATACTTTCCTTTATTAGCCGAGGCATAGAATACAAGAACAGGGAAGTTATGCTTGAACTGTATAAAACACTAGTTAGGCTGCAGCTAGAATACTGTGTGCAGTTCTGACCACCACATTACAGGAAGGATGTGATTGCACTAGAGGGGGTACAGAGGAGATTTACAAGGATGTTACCAGGACTGGAGAATTTTAGCTATGAGGAAAGATTGGATAGGCTGGGGTTGTTTTCTTTGGAGCAGAGGAGGCTGAGGGCAGATTTAATTGAGGTGTATAAAATTATGAGAGACCTCGATAGAATGGACAGGAAGGACCTATTTCCCTTAGCAGAGAGGTCAATAACCAGGGGGCATAGATTTAAAGTAATTGGTAGAAGGATTAGAGGGGAGTTGAGGAGAAATTCTTTCACCCAGAGGGTGGTGGGGGTCTGGAACTCACTGCCTGAAAGGGTGAGAAGTCGCACAATACCAGGTTATAGTCCAACAGGTTTATTTGAAATCACAAGCTTTCGGAGCTGCTGCTCCTTCGTCAGGATTTCAAATAAAACTGTTGGACTATAACCTGGTGTTGTGCGACTTCTCACTTTTGTCCACCCCAGTCCAACACCGGCATCTCCGCATCATGGCCACTATCGACACCACAAACTGCCGGCTCAAAGTGGAGAGGATCTCCAAGAAGATCGCGCATATCGACCACTTCACCTGACGAAGGAGTAGCAGCTCCGAAAGCTTGTGATTTCAAATAAACCTGTTGGACTATAACCTGGTGTTATGCGACTTCTCACTTTTGTCCACCCCAGTCCAACACCGGCATCTCCGCATCATGGCCTGAAAGGGTGGTAGAGGCAGAAACCCTCATCACATTTAAAAAGTACTTGGATATGCACTTGAAGTACCGTAACCTACAGGGCTACGGACCAAGAGCTGGAAAGTGGGATTAGGCTGGATAGCTCTTTGTCAGCCGGCACGGACAATATTGGGGAAAAATTCGGTTGGTTAGCACCTCCTGTTAGCGCCTCTGGGGGGCGCTAACGGGGCGCTAGGAAGTTAGCGACCGGGCGCGGCGATTTTAATGCCACTCGCGAAATTGACCAGTCATTTTGCGGCGGCGCTAAACACTACCACCACGATCTCCTGTGCCCGCAGATCATATGATGTCAGTCAAGCGTGCAATGCCCCGGTAGCGCCCTAGACTGGATATTGAGTCACGCCCCCTGCCTTAGCGCCTGCCGCTAGGAATGACAGGTAGAGGGGAACGTTTTCAAGTCGGGAAGGGGCTGGGGGAGCGTTATTTAAAGGCGGGCGCTTCCTGCCTTTTTGTGTCGGCAAAATTTTTGGTTTTAACGCTGTCCTAAGGAGTTTTGGCCCTCAGCACCACTTTTGAGGTTCCTAAGCGCCAAGCTCTTTCCCTGGGCCTATCAATTAGTGCTTCCAACACAATTGCTTTTGAGGTCTCTCCAGGCCGAGATTCAAGGCTGCAATGAGCAGGGAGTGGCTGGCCAGCAAGATGGCCCCTCCCCTTTAAGAACTGGATGGTGCCAGTCTGTCTGGCTTCCATGGTAACTGACATCGCCTGAGCTTCGGTAGCGTTCTGAGGTAGCGCCTCGCTCCCCGACCTTTGCGCCTTAAGAGAGGTGTGTAGCGCTTGATTTAGCGCTCAAATCACCTCCAGGGGCGATAGAGGCGAATTTTGCAGTCAGAGGCGATAATTAGCGGCGGGCGATAAACTTTGCGCCCGGCCGATATTTGTGCCCCAAAATGGACGATACCGAATTTTCCTCAAATGGGTCCAACGGCCTCCTTCTGCGCAGTAAATTTCTATGATTCTATAAATATCAGACTATGCCCCCAATGTCAGGCCACTCACTCCAATGTCAGAATATTGACAGCCGTTCAGACGATCTGATGGATTTTAAACCAATGTGTTTTAGAAAGTGCTTAGTCATTTTCAAAGTGAACCTAGGTTTTAATCTTTTGTGTTGTAGGTAGTAACAAATAAATTCCAATCAATAATCTAATATGGACAAAAATAAACTCTTGTTACAGTGGTCCTCTGGATCCTCTGCAACTCACCAGTTGGTTATACAGCCGCCCACCTTTGCTATCCCTGACACACAACAGAAAAGTTCATGACACACGATACATGGCATCGAGCACATACACTACAACCAGTGTACAACTGAATAAAATTGACTTGCTTTTACTGTATCGTGCAGGATCTCATTCACACAGAAAAGAAAGTGTCAATTGTTCAAAGGCAAACAAAGGGGCTGACTTCAAAGATGTCCACTGTGAGATAAGTGAGGCCGGTGCCGGCCTTCACTGTGAAATTGGTCCTCTTAGGCCATCAGGACATGACTGGCGTGCTGGGGGGCTTGCTCGCACCCAGGAAGCAATGCGTCAGTCCTGATGAAGAGGAAGATCGGCCGCCAGGAACACCAGGCCCATGGTAAGATGGTGGCGGGGGGGGGGAGGGGAAGAAGATAGGGAGGTTAGAAAGCGGTGGCCTGAAGCGCCCTGCAATTTCAGCGTAGGAGCCAAAAGAAGCACGCCTGCTGCTCCTGCTGCTCCTGCCTCCATACTCTGGTAAGTAAATGTTTTAACTTTCCTTTTTGGCAGCAACCTCCAGCGGCCACTTTCAGAACCACTGATTTGGCTGCTTCAAGGCACAAGAAAACGGCCTGGAGCATACATGGCACATGCTGTGAGACGTGATTCACTTTATAAAAGGGGGCTGAAATGGGCATTGGGGCCTCCATTTGCAGATGCTCGTTTAAGGCAGGCGCCTGGGATGACGATGGGGTACCCTATCCAATATGGCGACCAATGCACTTCCTGTGCCTTTTGTTGACGTGCAATTGGCGACAAAAATTGGTAGGTTGTGGACCCATTTCGCAACTGAAAAATGGGCGAAGCAAGGTAAAATGTTGTCCCCCTCCCACGTCCCATGCATGTTAACTTACTACTGGCTAGCATGTCAGTTGAAATGATTCAAATTTATTGCTCTAACAACTAAACATGACGTATACTGCCCTGGTATGAAAGGGCAGAAAATGACAACTAAAATGAAGCCACAATAGAATTCAGTGGAGTAAGAAACACTATGTTTTGGCAGCCAACAGTTTTTCCTACAACAGAGAACAAACAAAAGGCTGGGCTATCAACAAAGTTTTTTGAGATGTCAGAAATGCAAAAGTGTGCAAGAAGTAGGTAATTGTCGCAAATTTGAAATAAATAGATAAATTAACATTCTGCAATGGGAAAATACAGCTACATGAGCTGAGAAAGATCCTTCACTTCCAACAACAACATTATTGTTTTTTAGCACTCTTGTTGAGGTACTGAATACATGTGTGAAATCATCCAATTCTAGTATTTACACTTTTCTAATGTTACTCATCAATAAAAAAATAATGTCACAGAAATGTTCATAAAGTCTTTCATATGGGGTTGCCAGTAGTATTTAGTGAAGACTTGCCAATCTTATGTAAATAATCATTTGAAGTAAATCATTACTGTTTGCTTCTCTGTCTATGGAGGAGATTGATTGTAACAGCTTTGCAGTTTATTAGTAATCCAAAGTTAATTAGTGGAAACGTTTTTTCATATTTTCAGAGACAATTCTTCCACAAGTGGTATCTTGGAGTTCCACACACTATCTAAGAGGTGTGAAGTGAAGATAATGAGGACAACCCTGAGACTTCTGGTAGTGAAGTGCATAGCAGCCCCAAAGAACAAGGGCTTTATACTTTGCTGTCCTTCATACCTGTCGCTGGTTCCCCAGAGAGTTAACATCTTACGGGCCAGAAAATCTACAACAAAAAATATCGGGAAGTCTGGTGATTCCGGCAAAGGTGTGGAAACCAGCTGTTTGGATGAACTTATGGCTGCCTTTAATGATCCCCCATAGTGTGGGCAATGCAGGGGAGTGGTAAAATTGAACTGTTGTGACATGACCCGATTGCTATTCTGTGTGAAAGGACATGAACGTACTGGTCCAACAGAAAAATACCAAAGTCAACTGGTTGATATATATGTGGGTGGCACACTGGCTAACACTGTAGATAATCCTTATGGCGACCTGGAAGGAGCCCGAGACAGAGGGGGAGAAATTTGGTTGGTTAGCGCCTCCCGTTAGCGCCTGGCGGGGGCGTTAATGGGGCACAAATGAAGTAGCGCCAGAGCGAGACGAATCCAGCACCACACACCAAATCGAGTAGCCCCTTAGCGCCGCCACTAATAGTGAGCACCTGGGGCTTTAGCGCCAGGCAGATCATGACATCAGTGAGCATGCAACGCTCAATCAGCGCCCGATTTGCCAAATTGAATATCCCCCCCTGCCTTAGCACCTCGCCCCGACAATGACAGGAAGAGGCGTGAAGCAGGCAGATGGCGGCTCCAGGGGCGATATTTTAAAGGATCAGTCGCAGCTGTCAGGTTAGCACTGTTTCACTGCTTCCTTGTCAGTTTGCGATTCTGCAAGGGTTTAATTTAGTCATTTAAAGGTTCCTTAGTATCAGGAGTGTTGTGGCTACTAAAAATTTGTTACATTTATTCTGACAAAATTTCAAAGTGCTACACATCGTTACATTAATGGGGGCTGTACTGGCAGTCGACCTCGCCCTCCAGGATCTACTGCGGAGGGAGTGAAGGCAGCGAGAAAGATTGTAAGATGTGGCCAGAGGGAGGAGGAGGGCCATCAGGGCTCTCAACAAGAGGCCTTACCCTCCAAGGGTAGTCCGAGAGCACTTCTCCTACCTCCAATTAAGCGAGGAGCAGTGTATTAGAAGGCTTCGCTTCACCAAGGAGGTGGTCACAGAACTCTGCCACCTCCTGCAACCAGACCTCGAGCCTCAGATCAGGGCGACCACGACTTTCTCAGTGGCAGTCAAGGTCACTGTCACCCTCAATTTCTTCACCAGCGGATCCTTCCAGTCTGTAACAGAAGATATAGCGAACATCTCGCAGTTCGCCGTCCATCACTGCATCCGGGAGGTCACAGAGGCTCTCTACAGTAGGAGAAGGGACTACATATCCTTCCCCATCACCAGAAAGAAGCAGGATGAGCGTGCATGTGGCTTTGCCAGGATAGTGGGATTCCCCATCATAGAAGGCGCCATTGACTGCACCCACGTGGCTTTGCGGGCACCGCCTAACAATCCTGAGGTCTTCCGTAACCGCAAAGGCTACCACTCACTTAATGTGCAGTTGGTGTGCGACCACAGACAGTGAATCCTCAATGTCAATGCCCGTTATCATGGCAGCAGCCGCGATGCCTTCATCCTGCGCCAGACCAGTGCGTCAACACTCTTCCAGCCACTACATCAAGCTCGCTGCTGGCTGGTTGGAGACAAGGGCTATCCACTCTCCACCTGGCTCATGACTCCCCTCCGCAACCCCAACACTCCTGAACAGCACTCATATAATGAGAGCCATGCGAGCACCAGGAACATCATCGAGCAGATCATCGGGGTGCTCAAGCAACGGTTCCGCTGCCTTGACCCCTCGGGAGCAGCCCTCCAGTACTCGCCGGGGCAGGTGTCCCATTTCATCATGGTCTGCTGCATGCTCCACAACTTGGCCATCATGAGGGCCCAGCCCTTGCCACCAAGGATGGCGGGACTACCTCAGGAGGAGGAAGAGGGGGAGGAGGAAGAGGACGTGGACGAGGAGGAAGAGGAAGACGGGGAGGAGGAGGAGGAACAGGAGCGAGGGAGGATGCAGCCACTCACTCGGCCTTCTGGAAGGGGGGTCCATGATCGCCTCATCAGACTGCGGTTCCAATAAATTAAACCCCAGATCACTGTTGCTCACCACATCCCCATCATTCCATCCTTGTCGCAGGCCATATCACAGTGCAAAGCTGAAATGAGAGACACCACAAAATCATCCAAAGCCAATTAATACATTTATTAATAATCAGTGAACACATATTTACAACAACAATATTAACTATTCACTCTTGTGCAATCCCATAGTGTCCCTTGTTACTGTGCCTTTGCCTACTCTAGAGCTCCTATCAAGTGTTGGCCCAGTGGCTGCAGCACGGCGGGTGGACTTCAGATGGCCTTGCAGGACGTCCTCAACCAGCTCTGGGCCTGGAAGGCCCGGCTGTAGACTGCACCACCTCAGCATGGGCGGCAGCAGTCTGGGCTAGCTGGATGACAGGCAGTAACAAGGGCAATGGCGGAGTGCCAGTGGTGGGAGCAGGAATGCTGTCATCCTGAGAGAGGGTGGTCGAACCAGCCAAGATGGCAGCAGTCAGAGCTTGCGTGGCATCAGGCTGAGACTGCATGAGAGCAGTCTGAGAATCGATGGCACCAAGCATAGACTGCATTACAGCACTAACCCATTGCGTGGCTTCCGCCTGTGCTGCAATGGAAGATACCAGATCAGCCATCACACACGGCATGAGGTTTGGGTCGCCACGGTCTCTCTGGGAGTCCACCATCCTTTCTAGACTGGAAATGATGGGCTCCATGGTGCGTGCAGGGCTCTGTGCAATGTTGGAGGCGGACTCCTCCATGCTCTTTACCATTGCCGAGGGACTCTCAGGCACCTTTGCCATTGCACCTATCATCTCCATGTGCATGCCCATCACCCTTCTTCTACAGGCCTCCCCATCGAGGTCATAAGAACATAAGAAATAGGAGCAGGAGTAGGCCATTTGGCCCCTCGAGCCTGCTCCGCCATTTAATGAGATCATGGCTGATCTGATCTTGGGCTCAGCTCCATTTCCCTGCCCGCTCCCCATAACCCTTCACTCCCTTATTGTTCAAAAATCTGTCTATCTCCACCTTAAAGATATTCAATGACCCAGCCTCCACAGCTCTCTAGGGCGGAGAATTCCACAGATTTATGACTCTCTGACAGAAAAAATTCCTCCTCATCTCAGTTTTAAATGGGCGACCCCTTATTCTGAAACTATGCCCCCTAGTTCTAGATTCCCCCATGAGGGGGAACATTTTCTCTGCATCTACCTTGTCGGGCCCCCTCAGTATCTTATATGTTTCAATAAGATCACCTCTCATTCTTCTAAACTCCAATGAGTATAGGCCCAACCTGCTCAACCTTTCTTCATAAGTCAACCCCCTCATCTCAGGAATCAACCTCGTGAATCTTCTCTGAACTGCCTCCAATGCAAATATATCCCTCCTTAAATAAGGAGATCAAAACTGTACGCAGTACTCCAGGTGTGGTCTCAGCAATACCCTGTACAGTTGTAGCAGGACTTCCCTGCTTTTATACTCCAGCCCCCTTGCAATAAAGGCCAACATTCCATTTGCCTTCCTGATTACTTGCTGTACCTGCATGCTAACTTTTTGTGTTTCATGCACAAGGACCCCCAGGTCCCTCTGTACTGCAGCATTTTGTAATCTCTCTCCATTTAAATAATAATTTGCTTTTTTATTTTTCTTACTAAAGTGGATAACCTCGCACTTTCCCACATTATACTCCATCTGCCAAATTTTTGCCCACTCACTTAGCCTGTCTATATCCCTTTGCAGATTCTTCGTGTCTTCCTCACAACTTGCTTTCCCACCTATCTTTGTATCATCAGCAAATTTGGCTACCTTACACTCGGACCCTTCATCCAAGTCATTAATATAGATTGTAAATAGTTGAGGCCCCAGCACTGATCCCTGTGGCACCCCACTAGTTATCGTTTGCCAATCAGAAAATGACCCATTTATCCCGACTCTCTGTTTTCTGTTAGTAGTTAGCCAATCCTCTATCCATGCTAATATATTACCCCCAACCCCATGAGCTCTTATCTTGCGCAGTAACCTTTTATGTGGCACCTTATCGAATGCCTTCTGGAAATCCAAATACACCACATCCACTGGTTCCCCTTTATTCACCCTACTCGTTACATCCTCAAAGAACTCCAGCAAATTTATCAAACATGATTTCCCTTTCATAAAACCATGCTGACTCTGCTTGACTGCATTATGATTTTCTAAATGTCCTGATACTGCTTCCTTAATAATGGACTCCAGCATTTTCCCAATAACTGATGTTAGGCTAACTGGTCTATAGTGTCCTGCTTTCTGTCTCCCTCTCTTCTTAAATAAGGGCGTTACATTAGCGGTTTTCCAATCCGCTGGGACCTCTCCATAATCCAGGGAATTTTGGTAGATTGCAACCACTATCTCTGCAGTCACTTCTTTTAAGACCCTGGGATGCAGGCCATCAGGCCCAGGGGACTTGTCCACCTTTGCTACAGTTTCTATGTTTCTATGATGAGGAGAAATTTCTTCACTCAGAGGGTGGTGAATCTGTGGCATTCTCTACCACAGAAGGCTGTGGAGGCCACGTCACTGAATATATTTTAGAAGGAGATAGATAGATTTCTAGACACAAAAGGCATCAAGGGGTATGGGGAGAGAGCGGGAATATGGTATTGCGATAGAGGATCAGCCATGATCATATTGAATGGTGGAGCAGGCTCGAAGGGCCAAATGGCCTACTCCTGCTCCTATTTTTCTAAGTTTTTTCTATGTTTCTAGTTGTATAAAGCTCTGGTTAGACCACATCTGGAGTTCTGTGTTCAGATCTGGGCACCGCACCTCTGGAAGGATATACTGGCCTTGGTGCAGTGCAGATTTTCCAAAATGATACCAGGGCTAAAGGAGTTAAATTATGAAGAAAGGTTGAATAGACTAGGCTTTTATTCCATCAAGTATAGAAGATTAAGGGGTGACCTAATTGAGGTGTTTAAGATGATTAAAGGATTTGATAGCATAAATAGAGAGAAACTATTTCCTCTGGTGTGGGAGTCCAGAACAAGGGGACATAACCTTAAAATTAGAGCTAAGCCATTCAGGGGTGATGTCAGGAAGCATTTTCTCACACAAAGGGTAGTGGAAATCTGGAACTCTCTCCCCCAAAAAGCTGTCGAGGCTGGGGGTCAATTGAAAATGTCAAAACTGAGATTGATAGATTTTGTTAGGCAAGGGTATTAAGGGTTACAGAACCAAGGCGGGTAGATGGACTTAAGATACAGATCAGCCACGATCTAATTGAATGGCAGAATAAGCTTGAGAGGCTGAATGGCCTCTCCTATTCCTATGTTCCTCTATTTCAGAAGCTACTAAAGGAACAATTTATTGGAACACATTACTGTCAACTGTGCGTGCTCATAGCAGTATTTTGTAAATGTTATGCCTTGCTATTTTGAAGTTTAACATATGCACCTCACTGATAATTGCATACAGAATATGATGCTCTTCAGATTCCATGTTAAGTTAGTCAATTTAGCGATGAGTTGAAAGAACAGTGCTGGAATGCCCAACTTCCCTTGAATCACTACCAACTACTTTAACCAGTTGTTTGCTTGAAAGGATATTTAGATGTCCTAGCCCCTTTGGGGCTATCCCGGATCAGGCGTATTTCTCAGATGTTCACTTTCAACTAAAGTTTGAGGTAGCCGAATCCTAAAGATGCTTAATTGGGTCTAAAGGTCCGGACTATCTCTCCCTAAAGGAAAGGAACAACCCGAGAATGTTACCGTCCTCCAGATAGCACTTTTAATAAGTTTAGCCAGACTGTAACGTCCTGGATATTATGAGGGTCTGGAGATCTCCCCTCAGAAATGTACCTCTTCATCAAAGAGTGTACAGAGATTGGGTTCATGAGTTATTGATACAGACAATTCTAAAAATATATAGAGATTTATTAAAAGAACCGACATGCAATTTACAGTTGGTGAATCAGTCAATCGCAATGTTAACAGTTCTAAGAAGAGAAAAAATACGATCTTATTTTTAACAGAGAATCTTACTTTTAAATCTTAACTTCACTACAGTATTGCAGTTCTTAACATTTTCTATACAGGATTTCCATCAATGTCAAATTACCTTTGATCCCCGAGGTACAAAGAGTGAAAGACTACAGAGCCGCCTCTGTAGTCGAGAATCGCTTTGCCCGATTAAAGCGAGTCTGATATCTCATTTGAGACTTCAATATTTATACCCTTTTTCAGTTGTATTCCTCAAGGTTTCTGCTGATCCAAGTTAATTATCATTATTCATTTTTCTTCTGACTTCTGCAATTCTTACTGCCACATCAGCTTGTAATATTCCAGAATCTGCCGCATCTCCAGGTGTTCTGGGTTCACCATATAGAAGGTGTGAAGGGCAGATGTCCCTTATCTCATGTGTCATCTTTAAGAGGTGTAATCAAGATCATTTATCCAGGGTTGACCATTGTTCTGTTCCAACAAGGCTGCCCATTCGGAGCCATCCATTCTTCTGTTTTAATAAGGTTATTTATTCAGAGTCAACAACTGTCTTATCTCAACAAGGCCAGAATTCTTTCATAAGATAGTGTATTTTTCTAAAAAGATTATATGGCTTATTCTTTCACATGCTGAGAGCCGTTTTGTCAAAAGGATAACTCCTGGCCATTTGCTGAGCACTGTGTGCTACAGTGGCATTGGCCCAGAAATTGATCTCGCTCTGTTCCCGCGGGGGTAAGCCTTCCCCGCGATGTCTCACCTCGCTTATGCTTTTTCTGATCCAGCTCGCACGAAATTGATGTTCCAGACATCAGCTGTGCTGGGCTTGCGTATCCCAGCGGCGTAGTTAATTCGTGCGAGCTGTGGGATCACGTGACTCAGTTAGAGCCAATGGCAGCACACCATCTTCCATTCATAAGTCTCACAGCATGGCTGAGAGACTTATGAATCTTACACCCCCCCAAAATAACAGCTAAACCTCAATTAAATTAAAAAAAAAAACCATCACATTAATAAAATAAGTATAGTTAATTAAATTAACCATTTTAAATAAAAAATTAAAATTTTGAAAAAATTTAAAATCTTTTAAAAAGTTATAAAAATAAACTTACCTGTCTTTAAAGTCTATAAAAAAGATATACCTATAAAAAAAAATTCAAAAAAATACTTAATTCACTACTTACCTTCTTAAAATCGGGTCTTACTCCTCCTTTTTACATTTCCAAAATCTTCCCTACTTACCTGCGCGTCCAAACCATGAAGTGCACAGCGTGCGCGCAGCCTGTAGCGCGCACGCGATGCAGCCAGGCCCCGCCCCCTTTTCGGAAGAGCAATTGCCGGTTTTCAGCGCATGCGCAGGGCATGCAGAAAACCGGCAATTGGAGTGGGAATACGCGAGAGTATGCAGTGCGTACTCTCGCGTCCCGGGATCAATTTTCGGCCAATTGTTTCCTTCATTGTAAGATATCACCCGTCAGTGTGAAGGATCATTAACTACAGCTTAATAAGCAGCACACACAGACTGAGCATTGGGAATGTTAGTGCAAACTAGTACTGTAATATATGTGGGTAGAACAAATGAAGGACAGAGACAGGATGAGTTGCTAGTCCATGTGCTTGTTTTACTAGGCCAGAGCGAACTGAGCATGCTCATACCAAACCATGTGATAATACATTACACTGCTTTCCCCTTTAAAAAATGTACATATTCCCCTCTCAAATACAACAAAACTATGGTCCCACCTTTCCCAGCATTACATGTACCATATAACAAAAACTCCTGGCTTTTTCTCTTTTAAATAAACTACAAATCCAGTTTAATAACAGGTTTGCGGAGCCTTCCTGATCTCCTTACAGAAAGTTTTGGTGTTGATCCAATTTTCGGGCTGTTTTGTTTTGGTTCTGAACTCAAAGATGATCCTGTTTCTATCTCAGACTTGTTTGAACCTATATGTTTCACTTCAATCCACTTTGAGTGACTATCTACAAGTACCAGGAAATAATCATTTGCTTTCTCACAGAAGTCTACGTGTACTCTCTGAAAAGGTCTACTTGGCCATGACCAGGGTTGTAGTGGAGTTTTGGGTGGTTTGTTTCTGCAATTTTGGCAAACGCTGCATTTGCTGACAAGTGATTCAAGATCACTGTCCAATCCAGGCCAGTAAACAAAGCTTCTTGCAATTGATTTCATACTGACAATCCCTGGATGTTCAGTATGAAGTTCGGCCAGAGTTCTATCTCTCAAAGAAGTAGGTACTACCACTCTGTTTCCCCACTTGATACAACTTTGCTCACAAGACAATTCAGTACGACAGTTATGGAATGGCTTCAGTTCTGTGTCCATACACTGATCAGTCCATCCATTCAAGGTGTTTTCATACACACGTTTCAGCACTGAATCCTTTTGAGACTCATCTGCAATCTCAGTTGCATTCACGGGAAAGTCTTTGTCAATTGCACCGAGCGCGAAAATCGCAGCTTCACTCCCAGCACGAGTCCTCATGTGGCAATCTGGACAAGGCATCTGCGATTGCGTTCTGCTTTGAAGTGCGATATTCAATCGTGTAGACATATTGTGACAACAACACTGCCCAACGTTGCATTCTTGATGCGGCCATTGCAGGGATGGTAGATTTGGGCCCCAATATTGCTAGGAGTGGTTTGTGATCGGTTATCAGGGTAAACTTCCTGCCGATCAGGAACTGTTGAAATTTCTTGATTCCAAACACTATGGCGAGTGCTTCCTTTTCAATTTGCACAGTTTCTTTCGCTCTTTGTGAGGGTTCGTGATGCGAACGCGATTGGTTTCTCTTGGCCGTCATCTATTACGTGGCTTATGACAGCTCCCACATCGTAACTAGAAGCATCACATGCTAACTTAAGCTCACGCTCTGTGTCGTAGTGCACAAGTAGAGCATCACTAGAGAGACTTCTCTTACAAGCGTTGTTAAGCTTCCTGTTGTGCTTTCGTCCACTTCCACTGGACATCCTTCTTGAGGAGCTCGTGTTATGGATCTAGCATGGCCGCTAACTCAGGTAAGAAACGTACGTAGTACTGGACCATTGCAAGGAAGGATCTTAACTCAGACACATTCTGTGGCTTTAGAGCATTGATGACAGCATCAACCTTTTCCTTCACTGGTTGCAAGCCATTTGCATCAACTTTCAAACCAAGGCTCACAACCTTGGGCTGCACAAAAGCACATTTGCTCCTATTCAATTTGACATTGTGGGCATTCAACCTTTTAAGCACTAAATCTAACACTTCTAGATTTTCTTCCTCGTTGCTTGTTGCAATCAGCACATCATCTTGATTGCATGAGCAATTTGGAACACCTTGCAAAATCTTATCCATCGTAGTCTGGAAGATTTTGGGAGATGACTTTACACCATACAGCAGCTTGGTGTATGAGTAAAATCCCTTGTGTGTGTTGATGGTGAGATACTGTTGACTCTTTGTCAACATTCAGCTGAGCGTAAGCGGCAACAAGTCACGCTTGGAGAAAACCTTTGAGCCAGAGAGTGCTGCACACAAATCTTGCGATTTGGTAATGGGTACTGCTCATTGTCAACTGCTTGGTTGATAGTAATTTTGTAGTCACTGCACAAGTGTACAGTTTTGTCTGCTTTGGGCACTACCACAATCGGGGTAGCTCATTCACTTTTGTCAGTTTTTACTAGCACTCCGTTCTCTCTGAGCTTCGCTAGCTCTTCCTTCGCCTGACTTTTCAACGCATAGGGCAACCAGCCTTGCCTTACAATAGACAGGCTTCATGTTGGACTTGATGTGGATATGTGCGTCATACCCAGTGATGCCCTCATAACTGTCTGTGGACATGCTTTTGTACTTGTTCAGCATTGTATCGAGTTGCTTTTCTGAAGCATCTACAGTGAAGATGTTTTTCCAGTCTAGTTTCAACTTTCTCAACCAGTCTTTGCCCATGAGAGTTGGCCTGTTGTTGTAGCTCGCTACAATAATAGGCAGCTTTACTGACTGGCCATTGTACTGAACTGTACATTCCATTTGTCCACATGTCTCTAGGATTTTTCCGGAGTAGGTTTTTAACTCTACGGTACTCTTTGCTGCTGTGTCGATACACATATCAATATATTGCTCGTTCATCAAGTTTTGTACAGAAGTCTTTCTCACGACTGCTAGCGTTACTGCTAGTGGCATAGACACTGTAGATGCCTAGTCCTTCAACATCAGGTGTGTTCATTTCAATATTGTGAACTCCTCCCTTTTGTTGTCGCTGCTTTGCATTGCCAGAGAATGGTTCTTATTTCCTGCTTTAGTTCTAGCTCTGCAAGCTGTTGAAATATGACCTTGCTTCTGGCAGTAAAAACACTTCATATTTCTGTATTGGCAGGACTGTGGTGAGTGATTTCCATTGCAGCGATAACAATTCACTGAACTGCTCTCACCGACATGCTTTTGATTTGGTCTCACAACTTTAGGTTTGGTGGTGGCTTTGTGACTGTAGACCTCAGCTGCACTAGTCGCTTGAGTTGGACGGAGCTCCCTAGCATTCTTAGACGATATTTCCATGGATAGGGCAATTTTGCATGCTATGCCAAATGTTAGGTTTGGAGTGTTCAGTAACTGTGTGTGCTCATCCACCAGTCCACACTCAAACTTATTTCGTAACGTACGATCCAAAAATGTGCCGAAGTTACAATGCAAAGACAGGTTCTTAAGAGCTACAATGTACTCACTGATGGTTTCACTTTGTTTTTGGTTTCTGGTACCAAACTTATAGCTCTCTGCTATTTCTAACGGCTTTGGGTTGAAATGGTCCTCGAGATTCTCAACAAACGACGCATCCTTCGCTTTCCCTAGGGCGAGTAGGTTTATCAACGTTCCATCGACATCTGGCCCGATCTCCATTAGAAAAACATTCATCTGCTCAATGGAAGAACGGAATGGTTCGCGAGCTCGGTCATACAGGCCGAAGCTTCCGATGAATCCCGTAGGTGCGGCCATGATTGTCCCAATCCCATCAAACAGTGACTCAGCACGCTACCTGTGTACCTGTGAGAATCAACGCCGCTGTTGCTGTGTATACATACACGTGAAGGCAAAGCACAGACAATTCTGCATCAGCATTAATGGTAAAACATTGCAAAAATTCAGTTTAGCTGTCACAAATTCACCTTAAACTTGTCCACTCAAATGTTGAACACTATGTCCTACCATTATCCCTAAAAATGGCTTTGGGATCCCATTCTCGTTGCCAAAAATGTAATATATGTGGGTGGAACAAATGAATGACAGAGACAGGATGAGTTGCTAGTCCATGTGCTTGCTTTACTAGGCCACAGCGAACTGAGCATGCTCATACCAAACCATGTGACAAACCATGTGATAATACATTACACGTACTGTTGGCCTGGAGGAAAGCTGGGAATAGCACAGATATCAGCAACAAACTCTAGCTGTTTAGCCCAATTTTCTGCTCATTTCCAAGCATGTATAGTGCGAAGACATTAAAAAGGGGAATTTTTCTCTTCGAGGTCAGGTTCTGGCAGGGCGGGAGTTCCACATGCCCCTTGACCCCAGCCCACTTGCCTGGGTAGGAGCTCATTGCATATGCACGGTGGGAGTCTTGCCATCATGAGGGAGCCTGCCAATGCAACCAAGGAAACTCCGATAATGCTGCAGCGGGAATGTCGCTGCAGCATCAGCAGAGGTGGTGAGGGACCTTAAACAGGCAGACGTGGCCCGAAGATCACAATACATTGGTCAGGTGGGCAGAACAGTGGCAAATGGAATTCAATCCGGAGAAGTGTGAGGTAATGCATTTTGGGAGGGCTAACAAGGAAAGGGAATACACATTAAATGGTAGGACACTGAGTAGTGTAGAGGAACAAAGGGACCTTGGAGTGCATGTCCACAGATCCCTGAAGGTAGCAGGCCAAGTAAGTAAGGTGGTTAAGAAAGCATACGGAATGCTTGCCTTTATTAACCGTGGCATAGAATACAAGAGCAGGAGGGGTTATGCTTCAACTGTATAAAACACTAGTTAGGCCTCAGCTAGAGTACTGCGTGCAGTTCTGGTCACCACATTACAGGAAAGATGTGATTGCACTAGAGAGGGTACAGAGGAGATTTACAAGGATGTTGCCAAGAGTAGAGAATCTTAGCTATGAGGAAAGACTGGATAGGCTGGGTCTGTTTTCCTTGGAACAGAGGAGGCTGAGGGGAGACCTTATTGAGGTGTATAAAATTATGAGGGGCATAGATAAAGTGGATAGAAAAGACCTATTTTCCTTAGCAGAGGGGTCAGAAACCAGGGGGCACAGATTTAAAGTAATTGGTGGAAGGTTTAGAGGGGATTTGAGGGGAAATTTCTTCATCCAGAGGGTTGTGGGGGTCTGGAACTCACTGCCTGAAAGGGTGGTAGAGGCAGGAACCCTAACCACATTTAAAAAGTACTTGGATGTGCACTTGGAATGCTCTAACCTGCAGGGCTACGGACCAAGAGCTGGAAAGTGGGATTAGGCTGGATAGCTCTTTGTTGGCCGGCGCGGACACGATGGGCCGAAATGGCCTCCTTCCGTGTTGTAACTTTCTATGATTCTATGATTCTATGATAAAGGCTCACACTGAAGACCTCAGCAAGACCAAGGCCTTCAGCCGGTAAGTGTTTGGGCCTGACTAGAGGAGTTTAGGCTGCTACATTGGGGGAACCGGGGCCTTTACTGTCACTTCCCAACGCCTACTGCCATGTCCACATAGTGGCCCAGGATGTGGTAGCAAGTGGGTCTGATGGGAGTGAAATCTGCTGAGACACCTAGCCCTGCCCCCATTTGCATGCAGCAGATGTGGAAGCAGTGGCTGGTGGTGGTCCTGGTGAAGGCATAAGGAAATACTGGTCAATGCGATGAAGCGGCAGTAGGCCAAAATTGAGTCAATAACAGAGGAGAATTGCCCCCAAAGTGTGCAACTGGAATGAGTGTACACCACTGACAATATAGAGTGTCAACCCAAGTCCAAGAAGCATAACACAATCGCCAAATGGCTGGAATTTCAGGATCCTCAACTGGACCACGTTGAGAAAAGAAATTGTCATTGTTTCTACCTCCACATTAGCCAAAGAAATCTGCAGTTCATTCCTCACCCTCCTGCACTCATAGAATCTTATAGCACAGAAGAAGGCCATTCGGCCCATTGTGCCTGTATCAGCTCTTTGAAAACGTTATCTAGTTAGTCCCACTCCCCCCTGCTCTTTCCCCATAGCCCTGCAATTTAATCCCCTTCAAGAATTTATCTAATCCCCTTTTAAAAGTTACTATTGAATCTGCTTCCACCGCCAGATCAGATAGGAGACAAAAAATTCCTTGATGTTTCTGAATATCAAAAATGGCTGACTGAGAGTTCCTTGTGCTGAGACTTCCTCACAAAGTTTCACTTCATGTAATGTCAGAAGTTTTTCTGCAAAAGTAATTAGTGCTCTAGTTAGCTACTAAGTTTTTGCTACATTTTTACTTTAGCATTTTTAAATTATACACTTGATAAACAAGAGGCTGTGATAAGATTCTAGCTAGTCGTGTTTGGCTGGATTGTTTTGACTGTTGTGAATAATCGCGTACAGAAATATACGACTAGAGGGATGATCCTGAGCAATGTTTACAGTGTTTCTGATATTAAGAAGTGGTTATATCATTGCCTGATCTTATGTACCTTAAAATGCCTGAAACAGACACACAATATGAAAATAATCCATAAAGTGACACCAAGTAACCTGAGATCTCAGAAAGAGAAGCAGTGAGGAACTCTCAGGATGTCATCACTACCAGGCATGACCATTTTTGTCGCCAGTTGTTCCAGCAGCTGGTTTGGGACTGAAGCTGTGGATATGGGTGAATATCACCTGTTATATTTACACTAAACACTAACCCTGGTTTGATGTTCAACTGAAGCCCATTCACAGCGACCTGTGAAACAACACAGGTTCTGCTTAATGCCTTGTGTTACCTTGATTGTATTTCAAGCTATTCGAATGAAGTGAACTCACGGGGAAATGTCTATCCAGCACAGACATACGCTCCAATGTCCAACCTAAGTCTAAATATACAGTGTTCATTTTTTTAAATCTATGGTGAGAACAAACCTATCATTTTTTTTTCGGAGGGAGAGAGAATGTTATAACTCTAACCTTTTCGGCTCATTCCTTCTGTATTTCTTCCTGTTTATTTTATGGGTGCAGCTGTCGGCTAAGCTCATATCTGCAAGATAGCTGCCTTGTTGTTTTTATTCCTATCCTGATCAGCATCACATGCATGCACACATTGAACATAACTCACCAACATTTCGGTGCTGATGGAACTAGAGGGAGGTTTTCTGCTTCGAAGCATATTGTGAATGCATATCGGAAATTTCACATCCTCAACCCATGATGTTCCATTCATTGATTTTAAGTGGTGTAGGTGTAGGACTTTGCCGCTACCTCTAAGTCCCTCTCTGCTTCTTTGGGGGAAATTATATTGCCTCTGCGGGGTTTTCATAGCTTCTTCCTCTACTACCACCTCAACTCCTGATATTCTCCTGCAGCCGTGTTGGTGTTGGGCAAACGCCCCCTTCTCCTGCTCTATAATGGCTTTACTCCACTCCGGGCTTCTTTTCACTAATGCCTCCCAGTTGTATGCTCCCTTTCCCGAAACCCCACACATCTTTCCTTGCCCATCCAGCAGAACGCACTGTCCTTCACTGCCCTTCCATAAACAGTGATTAACGAGATCTATCACTGAGCCATTTGAACATAAGAACATAAGAAACATAAGAATTAGGAGCAGGAATCGGCCATTCGGCCCCTCGAGCCTGCTCCGCCTTTCAATATGATCATGGCTGACCTGATCTTGGCCTCAACTCCACTTTCCTGCCTGCTTTGCTCCCTCCCATACAGTCTGATCTCAATACTCCTCTCTCCTCACCCACTTTGTTTCGAGTGGCCCCACTTGTATACGAAGAGGTTTTGATACCGTGCCAGCCAGCGTATTTCCTGTAAATCCTCCCCAAACGTAGGGTTCGCCGCTAGACCAATTGGACCTCCGCGGATCACAGAATCACAGAATCCCCACAGTGCAGATAGAGGCCATTTCGGCCCATCGAGCCTGCACCGACACATATCCCACCCTATCCCTGTAACCCCACGTATTTAATCCCCCTAACACTAAGGGTCAATTTATCATAGCCAAATCAACCTAGCCCGCACATCTTTGGACTGTGGGAGGAAACCGGAGCACCCAGAGGAAACCCACGCAGACACGGGGAGAATGTGCAAACTCCACACAGACAGTCACCCGCGGCCGGATTCGAACCCGGGTCCCTGGCGCTGTGAGGCAACAGTGCTAACCACTATGCCACCGTGTTGCCCTCGCATGGGCTGCGGTATGCGATGCCCCTTTATCTACCAGGTATTCCCCTTTCGTTCCTTCTACTATTAAATCCACGGTCGGTCTCCCGTTTCTGTCATACCTGAGTGGGCACAGGTATGATGCTGGCTGTTACGGCCCCTTCATTGCTCGGAGGGTGCGGAGGGTTCCAGTTTAGGTTCCCCTCCGTCTCCTCCCTTGGAGGAATCACATTTACCTCCAGCCGAGCTTACTACCTTCTCCAAGGCATGAGCCAGTTGTACCATTGCATCCTGAGACCCACCACTCCCAGGATTCTCTCTCGGTCCTTCCCTATTCCTTGGCATACAGCACTCCCATGCTATATGGCCGAGTTTCCCACAGTTTTAGCATTCTCTGCTATCTCTACCTGGTTGGTTACCTACACTTGTTTTTCCCACAGGTGGCCCCCTCGGCTTTGCTCCTTCGTATCTCCACTGTCTCCCCTGGCCCTGTTTAGAGGCCGGGTCTGGAGTTACCTGGGGTTTCATCTCCTGTACTTTTCCTTTCTTCCCCCCTTCTACCTTGCTCCTATCCTGCTTGTACTGTTTATCCTCCCAAACCATAATCAATTTCCTCAACACTTGAGCTTCTGTCATGTCTGGGTCTCCCAAATCAAACCCTGACACGGCTGTATTAGTAACGGGTTCCGTGCGAGCTCGAAGAGCTCTTAACCATCGGCGGAGACCGTCTCCTGCCAATTGATTCTGATCCAACCCTCCTCCTTGTGATTCATTATAAACAGGCCACAACCTGCTAGCAAACGCTTCTGGGTGTTCCTCCTTCCCCTTCCTAGTTTGTGCCATGATCTTAAATGAATCATCCCTTCCGTACCCGCAAGCTTTTCGAACGTGTCGCTTAGTATTGTCTCAAGTTACCGCAGGTCGGGCACACTTGGTGTCTCGGGGTAGCCAAGCCAGATCCGCCCCATCCAGACTAAAAAGCAAACACTTCTTTTTCTCAGATTCGTCGAAACCCTACATCACAGCCATCGTTTCTAAGCGCAAAAAGTGCCCTTCCACATCTCCTCCCCGTCCAAGGATTCCTAATTCCCTTGCTGCTTCCCTTAATTGTGAGGGAGTGTAAGTTTCATCATAATTCAACACTACCGAGTCACCCCCAGCCACCGGTGTCGTGTTCGTGTGCCATACCGGACACATCACTCCTCACCCTATACTACCACCACCTTTCTCTTCACCCTCCACAACTTCCTCTTCTGCCTTCTTCCACAATGTGTCTAACGCATTCCCTTCCTCCACGGCCCCTGCCATAGCACAGACTGTACCTCTCTGTCTCTGTAGCTTGTGCTGGAGCCATTCGATCTCTTCCTCGCATGCTGAATGATCAGCACATGTTTCGAGTTCCTTGTGTTGCTCTCGCAGCACCCGGAACGCCGCCTTTAAGTCACAACACTCCTGAGACACTTGACTATTTTCTTCCCATTCACTATCCACTTCTTCCCGCAATTGTCCGCACTGCTTTTGCAAATCAACTGCCTGTACTTCTAGGTAGCTGCACCTTGTCTCCATCTTTTTCCTTTCTTCTTCTCTCTCCTTTCTAGCCTCCAACAATTCTTGCATCAATCTCGCTATTACTAAATCCTTCTCCTGCAGCCTTTCATCATATCGCTGATGTCCCTGCGCTAACTGTTACGTTTTTCGCCTGTATGCTCACAGCCACAGGGGGCCTACCCATTCCTCCCATTCCTCAGCTTCTTTTAGAGGATCGGACGCAGCCGCGATGACTTGTACCCATCCCTCTTTCAAAGGTAATTTCTTACCCAAATACTGTTCTACCCTATCTTCCATTTGTCCCCTATCAGGTCCCTGTTCGGGCGCCACTAACTCTGTAGGTAGGTGAACCCGCACCTTCCCTCTTACACTCTAATTCCAGAATCCGACCTGAACCCATCCGGGTGGGGTAAAATGGTCAAGGCTCACAACTCAGTACAACTCAGTATTTTTTTAACTGTTTATTGTACTACGGATAACACACACACACATCAATGCTCTGTTCCCTTTAACTCCAAACAGTGCTCACATACACCATTCCCTTTAACTCTCTTTAATTTCAAACCCCACTCACCCCGGCGATCACTCGGAGGATTATGTTCCCCTCTGTACGGGTGATCAAATCCGTCCGCAGTTCCCTTGCAGGTTGCGGAAGTTTGTCACTAATTGCACCCTTTTTATAATACAAAGATCAAACTCGTGACAATTGATTGACCCCCCCACCGCCGCCTTTGATTGTACCATCTTAACCTTGTCTGTTTCTGCAAATCTATAGAGTACTTGATTTGATCACTTCTCCATCCTGGGTCAGTGAATAGTCCATTATCACATAAAGGTGTTTTGATGGGGAACAGTTCTGGGCTTATCAGCATTCTGAAAGGTTGGCGAATGAGTTTTACTCCAGCAACAATTTTGATAATAACATCTCCAAAGGATGAGGGAACCGATCCAGACTCCGTGGAACCATGGTCGTTACCTGTCGTGTTGATTTGTAAGTCTTGTTACCAGCCTGACCACAGGAGTTCAATGGACAGGACAGTCAGTGAAATTTAAACAAACACGTGTCATTGTTGGTCCGATTATTCCAGCTACTTCCTTGGTTCGCATATTCATAAAGTCAACCAATGGTGTCTGTGTCTCTGTATGAATAATTTCCTCCTGCATTCCGTTCAGCTCACAGCTTGTTTTAAAAGTTCATTTAAAAATCCAGTTGGTTCCTTGAAGCATGCTGGGATATGAAGCTTGGTCAATTTCTTATGATTGGTCAATTTACAAAACGGCCTGTACAGTACAGCCGCTTAACCCTTTAATGTCGGTTTACTTTAAGTTAAGTGCGTTCTTGCTGCAGGACTGGCTACAGTGGGAAATCTGTTTGTAAAATGTACACTTCACATAGGTCTTTAACTTAGATGCATAAAATTTCCAATCAAGTTATCACCGATAGTTAATAGCTAACTATTCTCTACCCAGGAACATTATGTTGAATTACAATCCGACACAAAATTCCATGCTATAATTTTTATAGTTGACACTATCGAGGTTTATTTCCTCTTAATGTATTAGAAGTGTGTTATATGATAGTTTATTTTTACTCCCTTTTTTTTAGCACACTTACAGGTCCTTACAATTGTGCACAAACCATTGAAGGTGGCAGGGCAGGTTGAGAAAGCGGTTAAAAATGCATATGGGATCCTGGGCTTCATAAATAGAGGCACAGTACAAAAGCAAGGAAGTAATGATGAACCGTTATAAAACATTGGTTCGGCCACAACTGGAGTATTGTGTCCAATTCTTTAGAAAGGATGTGAAAGTGTTAGAGAGGGTGCAGAAAAGTTTTACAAGAATGATTCCAGGGATGAGGGACTTCAGTTACGTGGATAGACTGGAGAAGCTGGGATTGTTCTCCTTAGAGCAGAGAAGGTTGAGAGGAGATTTGATAGAGGTATTCAAAATCATGAGGGGTCTAGACAAAGCAGATAGAGAGAAACTGTTCCCATTGGCAGAAGGGTCGAGAACCAGAGGACACAGATTTAAGGTGATTGGCAGAAGAACCAAAGTCGACATGAGGAAAAACATTTTTTACGCAGCGAGTGGTTAGGATCTGGAATGCACTGCCTGAAAGGGTGGTGGAGGCAGATTCAATCACGGCTTTCAAATGGGAATTAGATAAGTGCCTGAAGGAAAAAAAATTGCAGGGCTACGAGGAAAGGGCGGGGGAGTGGGACTAGCTGAAGTGCTCTTGCAGAGAGCCGGCACGGGCTCGATGGGCCGAATGGCCTCCTTCTGTGCTGGAACCATTCTAATTTAGCAGGATTAGCAATTTGTAAAGGTCTATTCTCAGTATTGCTCCTTAACTGGTGGATAAATCCTGAATCCACTCTTTAGGGAGCAGGACTGAATAAAGACCTTTCCAAACCATAGTCCTTCCAAATTCATATAGACAAACCCAATGGCCATTTCAGCAATTGGTTAGAATAAACTTTGTTAATATAAGGGAAAGAATGTTTGGAACAGTGCATGTTGGAGATAGGGCTGCAACAGTCTATCTTTAATTCTCTGACCTGTGCTTCTGTCTGGCAAAGCTCAGTGCTGAGAGCAGACAATTGCTGAATTTACCCTGTACAGTTAATCAGATATTAGAGGAGTGTTGAGTTGCTCAGTGAGTCGTACATCAGACTTTAGCCCAGACATCTTGGTTTTGGATCCAGGCAGGATTGACTCAACCTTTCTTCCATCTAAAGTCGAAATAATGAACACCATGGGGGAGAAATTGGGCTCTGCGGCGCCCATTTTTTTGGTGCTAATCGGCCTGCTAAAGGTCAATAATTGGGTCCTAAATGTGCGCGCACATTTCTGACGAGAAGTGCCATCTTGGTAGAGTAGTTTGTGTACATCCACCTAATAACCACCGGCAGCTTGCAGAGCAAGTAGATTATGACGCCAATCAGTGTGCAATGCTGATTTGACACCAGTGCTGTTGGAACTTCACACTCCAGCCTACACCCTGTCTTAACCTCCCACAGCTGAACACACGTTCAACGATATGAAGGACCCCTCACCAGCTCTGCTCAAAGGGATCATGAACTACTTACAGGTTAGTTGCTGGATTATTTCTTATGGCTGCTGATGCAATTGTATGTGTTTTTGGAGCCTTCCGATACTTGCCTAAAGTTTCAATAATCTACAGGGAGGGGTCTGGCTGGTGTTGATGTACTTTTCTGTTGATTTAAAAGCTTGTGCTGAAACAAGTTGCTTCCAGACATGAGTGGTCTGGTAGACCTTCCTCTGGGAATTGAGCATGACTGGGAGAATGAAGAGAGGCCACGCAAAGCAGGAGAAGCTGCTAGAAGAGGGAGGAGGAGGGGCGGAGAAGGGCTCTCAGCAGGAGGCCATACCCGCTGGGGGTCTTTAGGGAGCAATTCTCTTACCTGAACTTCAGCGAGGACCAATGCTTGAGGCATCTTCGCTTCACTAAAGAGGTTGTGACTGTAATCTGCCAACAGCTGCAGCCACAACTCCAACCTCAGAGCAGGGCAAGGACCACATTGCCTGAGGCTGTGAAGGTGGCCGTGGCTCTTAACTTTTATGCGTCTGGCTCCTCCCAGGTTGCTGCTGGAGATATAAACAACATCTTGCTGTTTGCAGTAAACTGCTGCATAAGGGAGGTCACTGAGACTCTCTATACAGAGAGAGACAGCTTCATCTCATTCCCACTTGCCAGAGAGAAGCAGGCGGAGTGAGTACGAGGGTTTGCACAGATTGCAGGCTTCCCCATGGTGCAGGGTGCCATTGACCGCACGCGGATTGCCTTGCATGCGTGTCATGTCAACTCAACCATTTTCCTGAACTGAAAGGGATTGCTCTCCCTCAATGTGCAAGAGGAAGAGGAGGAGTGGAGTAGGAAGAGGTGGAAGCACAAGAAGAAGCAGAGGAACAAGAAAAGGAAAGACAACCCCTTTCTGCCCGGGCTCTACGTGAGCAAATAATTCATGAGCGATACCAGTAACCTCCCCATTCACCAGCAGTCCCACGCTCCTTACCTTTCCTCTAGCGCTGACCATCACATTGTCATCTTTCCAACAACACAAAAATAAAAGCCAACAGAAAATGTATATTCCAATCCAATTCTATAAATTCAATCATGGCATAATGCATGCCAAAATAAACAAATCACCCTTGTGCATTCCCTTGGTGCCTCTTCCATGTGCCTTTGCCTCTCCTGGTGCTCCTACTATGTGCTTCCCCAGTGGCTGCAGCAAGGGTGGTGGAAGGCTGCTGACCTCCAGTTGAGGAGACTGTAGATGGCCTTGGAGGGCGACCTCGAGCAGCTCTGGGCCGAGAGGGCCCGTCTTCAGACTGCACCATCTGGGCCTGGGCTGCAGCAGTCTGGGCTGGCTGGCTGACAGGCAACAGCAAGGACACTGGCAGAGTGGCAGTGGTGGGAGCAGGTTCGTGCTCCATTGAGCCACTGACACTCTACCAGGGTGGCACCTCAGCAGTCATAGTGATCTGTTGGAGAGCAGATTGATGGACTGCGGTGACGCCCTGGAAGCCCCTTTCAATAGTGGTATCCAAAGCCATGATGGCAGCAGTCTGAGCTTCCACTGCAAGACCCAGATGTTGGGTGGCTGCTGCTTGTGCTGCAATGGAAGCTGAGACATCGGCCATCAGACATTGCATCATGGTGTTACCTCTAGACTTGACTATTCCACCGCACTCCTGGCTGGCCTCCCACATTCCACCCTACGTAAACTTGAGGTGATCCAAAACTCGGCTGCCCATGTCCTAACTCGCACCAAGTCACATTCACCCATCAACCCTGTGCTCGCTGGCCTACATTGGCTCCCGGTTAAGCAAAGCCTCGGTTTCAAAATTCTCATCCTTGTTTTCAAATCCCTCCATGGCCTCGCCCCTCCCTATCTCTGTAATCTCCTACAGCCCCACAACCCCCTGAGATATCTGCGCTCCTCTAATTCTGCCCTCTTGAGCATCCCTGATTATAATCGCTCCACCATTGGTGGTCATGCCTTCTGTTTCCTAGGCACTAAGCGCTGGAATTCCCTGTCTAAACCTCTCCGCCTTTCTACCTCTCTCTCCTCCTTTAAAACGCTCCTTAAAACCTACCTCTTTGACCAAGCTTTTGGTCACTTGCCCTAATTTCTCCTTATGTGACTTGGTGTCAAGTTTTTCGTCTAATAATACTCCTGTGAAGCGCCTTGGGACGTTTTACTATGTCAAAGGCGCTATATAAATACAAGTTGTTGTTGTTGTTGTGGGTTCCACAGGTGCACTGATGGAGGCAACCACCCAGTCCATGTTGGAAAGGATGGGTCCAGGCTCTGCACAAAGCCCTGTGCCAAGTAGGTGCCAGACTCCTCCATGCTCCTTGACATTGTGCGCAGGCTTTCTGGCAGGCTTTCCAATACACCAAGCATTTGGTTAAGTACACCCATCAGCCTTCTTCTGTAGCCTGGCCCATCGAAGTCTTCATCTGAGTCCTCTGCAGCAGAGCTACTGTGTGACCTCGCCCTCCGGCGAGCTGGCACCTATGATATCCTTTCCCCCACCCTGGATCCTATGCACTTGTGCCCAGTGTCTTACAATGTGCAGATCCCTCCTCGATCTTAGCCTCTAAAATACGCACAGTGTAATTCTCTGAGCTGGTGACTGCGATTGTGAGATCGAGTGACAGTGTCTCTTCATCTTCACTTTCTTCTTCCCCTTCCTTGACTGACTGGGCAGGTTCCAGTTCTTGGGTATCTGAAAAAGGGACAAGGGGGGTGATTTTCCCTTTGGAGGCGGGTTGGGAGCGGGTTTGGGGGCGGGCGGGTTCCGAACCCGCCTCCACTGTCAGGTGGGAAAAAGTTGCGATTTTCCCCTAATTGCCCAATTCATTCCGGGCGTGTGGGTTCCCCTGGGCCAATGACTCTTTTTGGACTGAAACTCGCCTCTGCTGACGTCACTTATGCAGTTTCATTTAAGGGCTGCTTGCTTCCTTGCCTCATTTCACTGCTGTTTTGTGGCTGCTGAACACTTCGCTGAGAAGAGATGGCCAACTCGAGAGCCAAGGCCTCCCCGAGGTTCTCCGATGAGTCTCTGAGTATTCTGGTCGAGGGGGTGAGAGCTAGCAAGGAGGTGCTCTTCCCCTCATCTGGGAGGAAGAAGCCTCCCAAACAAACAGAATCCCCACAGTGCAGATAGAGGCCATTTCGGCCCATCGAGCCTGCACCGACACATATCCCACCCTATCCCCGCGTATTTAATCCCCCCCTAACACTAAGGGTCAATTTATCATAGCCAAATCAACCTAACTCGCACATCTTTGGACTGTGGGAGGAAACCGGAGCACCCGGAGGAAACCCACGCAGACACGGGGAGAATGTGCAAACTCCACACAGACAGTCACCCGAGGCCGGATTCGAACCCGGGTCTCTGGCGCTGTGAGGCAACAGTGGTAACCACTATGCCACCGTGTTGCCCAAGGCTGTGTGGGTGCAGCTGGCAGGGGATGTAACCTCCAGGCCTGTGCGCAGCAGAACATTGCTGCAGTGCCACAAGAGGTTCCATGACCTTGTAAGATCAGCCAAAGTGAGTATCGACCTGAAACGTTAACTCTCTTTCTCTCTCCACGGATGCTGCCTGGCCTGCTGAGTTTTTCCAGCGTTTTATGTTGTTATTTCAGATTTCCAGCATCCGCAGTATTTTGCTATCGTATGAGTATACCATCAGCTTGGCCCTCGTTCTGCTCCCCTTCTCCTCTCATCACCAGCACTCTGCATTGTCAACCTCCTCCTACACATCCCACTTTACCCTTACAACCCTTTCACCCTTAACCATCCCTCTCACTCTATGAACACAATCACTTCACTATTCGACTATGCTGCCCTCACACTCCCTATCAATGTTATGCAATGACAACGACTAACAACACACAGGGAGGGCCCTTGGAAATGGAACCTCACTCCATCTATGTCTCCTTCTAAGCATCTATGCTCTGGACTCTCTACACTCACTCCATCATTCGCACTCATAGAAACATAGAAACATAGAAGATAGGAGTAGGAGTAGGCCATTCGGCCCCTTGAGCCTGCTCCGCCATTCATCCAAATTCAGTACCCTGTCCCTGCCTTTTCCCCATATCCCTTGATCCCTTTAGCCTTAAGAAATATATCTAACTCCTTCTTGAATATATTTAATGAATTGGCCTCCACTGCCTTCTGTGGTAGAGAATTCCACAGGTTCACCACTCTCTGGGTGAAGAAATTCCTCCTCATCTCTGTCCTAAATGGCTTACCCCTTATCCTTAGACTGTGACCTCTGGTTCTGGACTCCCCGACCATCAGGAACATCCTTCCTGCATCTAGTCTGTCTAGTCCTGTTAGAATTTTATAAGTTTCAATGAGATCCCCTCTCATTCTTCTAAACTCCAGCGAGTATAAGCCCAATCGACCCAATCTCTCCTCATACGTCATTCCTGCCATCCCAGGTATCAGCCTGGTGAATCTTCGCTGCACTCCCTCCATGGCAAGAACATCCTTCCTCAGATAAGGTGACCAAAACTGCACACAATACTCAAGGTGTGGTCTCACCAAGGCCCTGTACAACTGCAGCAAGACATCCTTCTTCCTATATTCGAACCCTCTCGCAACGAAGGCCAACATACCATTTGCCTTCTTAACCGCCTGCTGCACCTGCATGCTTACCTTCAGCGACTGGTGCACAAGGACACCCAGGTCTCGTTGCACTTCCCCTTCTCCCAATCTATTGCCATTCAGATAATAATCTGCCTTCCCGTTTTTGACACCAAAGTGGATAACCTCGTATTTATCCACATTATAATGCATCTGCCATGATTCTGCCCAATCACCCAACCTGTCCAAATCATACTGGAGTTTTTCGGCATCCTCCTCACAGCACACATGCCCACCCAGCTTTGTGTCATCTGCAAACTTGGAGATATTGGTCCAGAAATTAAACAGTGAGGGTTCCTGCGGGGGTAAGGATACCCCGCGATATCACACTCCGCGCCTACCTTTTTGCTCCGGGCCCACACGAACTTTAGTTTGAAAGGCTCTCTCTCTTGGAACCGTGCAGTGCTTGCGTGACCCAGAGACGCAATTAGTTCGTGCGAGCTCTGCGATCACGTGATTCAGTTAGAGCCAATGGCAGCACACCATCTTTCATTCATAGTTTTGACAGGAAGACCTGTCAAAGCTATGAATACTACACACCCCCAAAAGAACAGCTAAACCTCAATTAAATTTTTAAAAAAGCCATCACATTAATAAAATAAGTATAGTTAAATAAATTAACCACTTTAAACAAAAAATTAAATTTTTGAAAAAATTTAAAATCTTTTTAAAAGTTATAAAAATAAACTTACCTTTCTTTAAAGTCTCTAAAAAAGATAAACCTGTTGAAAAAAATTTAAAATAATACTTAATTAACTACTTACCTTGTTAAAAGGGTGTCCTGCGCCTGCTTTCTTTATGTGTAAAATCTTCACCACTTACCTGCGCGTTCAAAGCTGAAAAAATAACTAAGTGCACTGCGTGCGCACAGCCTGTAGCGCGCACACGGTTCACTTAGGAACCGCCCCCTTTTCAATTCACGAAGTGTCGGTTTCCCGCGCTTGCGCAGTGCATGCAGGAAACCGGCAATTCGGGATCTAATACGCGAGAGTACACAGTGCGTACTCTCGCGTATTAGGTTTAATTTTCGGGCCATTACAACTAGTTCCCGCGTCTAGATCATTAATATATATTGTGAATAGCTGGGGTCCTAGCACCGATCCCTATGGTACCCCACTAGTCACTGCCTGCCACTCAGAAAAAGACTCGTTTATTCCAACTCTTTGTCTTCTGTCTGCCAACCAGTTTTCTATCCAAGTCAGTACCTTACCCCCAATCACATGTGCTTTAACTTTGCACGCTAATCTCTTATGCGGGACCTTATCAAAAGCCTTCTGAAAGGCCAAATACACCACATCCACTGGTTCGCCCTTATCTATTCTACCAGTTACATCCTCAAAAAATTCCAGTAGATTAGTCAGGCATGATTTACCTTTTGTAAATCCATGTTGACTTTGTCCGATCCTGTCACTGTTTTCCAAGTGCTCTGCTATTACATCTTTTATAATGGACTCTAGCATTTTCCCCACTACCGATGTCAGGCTTATCGGTCTATAATTCCCCGTTTTCTCTCTACCACCTTTTTTGAATAGTGGGGTAATATTAGCTACCCTCCAATCCATGGGTACTGTTCCAGAATCTATCAAATTTTGGTAGATGACCAGCAATGCATCTACTATTTCTAGGGCCACTTCCTTAAGTACCCTAGGATGTAGATTATCAGGCCCTGGGGATTTATCGGCCTTCAATCCCATCAATTTCCCTAACACCATTTCCCTACAAATACTGATTTATTTCAGTTCCTCCCTCTCATTATTCCCTATGTTCCCCGACATCTCTGGGAGGTTATTTATGTCCTCCTTTGTGAAGACAGAACCAAAGTATGTATTTAATTGGTCTGCCATTTCTTTGTTCCCCATTATAAATTCACCTGATTCTGACTGCAAGGGACCTGCATTTGACTTCACCAATCTTTTTCTCTTCACATATCTATAGAAGCTTTTACAGTCAGTTTTTATGTTCCCTGCAAGTTTACTCTCATACTCTATTTTCCCCCTCTTAATTTATCCCTTTGTCCTTCTTAGCTGAATCCTAAACTGCTCCCAATCCTCAGGTTTACTGCTTTTTCTGGCCAATTTATATGTCCTCTCCTTGGATCTTATGCTATTCCTAATTTCCCTTGTTAGCCACGGTTGAGTCACCTTTTTTGTTTTATTTTTATGCCAAACTGGGATGAACAAATTCTGCAGTTCAACCATGCGATCTTTGAATGTTTGCCATTGCCTATCCACCGTCAGCCCTTTGAGTAACATTCCCCAATCAATCCTACCCAACTCGCACCTCATACCATCGTAGTTTCCTTTATTTAAATTCAGGACCCTAGTCTCCGAGTCAACTACTTCACTCTCCATTTTAATGAAGAATTCTATCATATTATAATCGCTTCGACCCAAGGGGCCTCGCACAACAAGATTGCTAATTAATCCTTTCTCATTACATAATACCCAGTCTAAGATGGCCTGATCTCTAGTTGGTTCCTCGACATATTGGTCCAAGAATCCATCCCGTATACACTCCAGGAATTCCTCCTCCACAGTACTGTTACTAATTTGGTTAGCCCAATCTATATGTAGATTAAAGTCACCCATGATAACTGCTGTGCCATTATTGCACGCTTCTCTAATTTCCCTTTTAATGCCATCCCCAACCTCCGCATTACTGTTTGGGGGTCTGTATACCACTCCCACTAACGTTTTCTGCCCCTTGGTATTTCTCAGTTCTACCCATACAGATTCCACATCATCAGAGCTAATATCCTTCCTTACAATTACTCAAACTCCACTTGTCTCCCTCATTGCAGGAAAAGAGAGCCCACAATAAAAGGGAAAGGGTGAAGACTGGAGGAGGGCCACCTTCCCTTACCCATTTGACCAATGCTGAAGAGGCGGCCCTGGAAATCGTTGGCGCTGAGGTGGAGGTGGAAGTGGGGGACGGACAGACGGGCACAGCAGAGCAAGCTGGTGACAATAGTTTTGCTTCTCTCTCATTTACATTGCAGGAGTGACTAGAATGGCTGCGAATTTATAGAATGGCAATTGATCATCTGCACTGTTGCATGTGCATGCCACACTACCGTCACATCTCTAACTCATTCCTTTACTCCCCCACAGGACCATCGACAGACACCCTCCCCACTGTCCAGGAGGAAGAGCCTGAGGCGGAAGACTCTTCAGAGGAACCTACAACCTCTGAGGGTACAGCGTCTGCAGATGTAAGTGCACCCAGCACCAGCGCAGATGCGCACACCTCGGTGGGACCTTCGGGAGATAGAGTGGTGTTGTCACCTGGTGTATCACAGCTCTCAAGTGAGCATCAGCAGATGGTGGAGGCAGGGACAGCAGTGGAGAGTCCTCATCGGAGGGCGCAGGACTCTCCCAGCTCTGCTCAGCTGCATGTGGACCCTGTGCCTCCGGGTCCATCCAGAAAGAGAGCGGTGCTTGAACTCCAGGAACAGGTGCAGGAGTCTCTGGCAGGTTTTGTCTCCAGGGTCACTGCGTGTGTGGAGAGAATGGAGGAGTCCAACTCGAATATGAGCAGAGCCTTTGTGGAGTCATTGGCGCATGAGCGCATCTCCTTGGAAAGGTTGGCTACCTCCGTGGAAGCGATGTCTACCTCCGTGATATTGATGGTTGCCTCACAGCAGACGATGGCCAGGGCCATGGAGGAGATAAGTCGCTAGAGTGTTGAAAACATGGTCAATGTTCAGAATAGACTGACATCTCTGGAAGACCGATGGCCAGCTATTGATCAGAGAGACCAGAGCTTCATGGAAGTCCTCAGCAGTAGGACTGCCAGTGCAGACACGGGTCCTCATGGCCCCCCTGATGTGCAGCAAGGTGCTCTCAAGCCACTTGCTAGCGCTGAGGTGGGGCTGACCCATGAGAGGGATGTTGGTGGCAGAGAACAAGGAAGTGGGGGCTCCTCTCCAAGCACTCACACTTCCATGCCACTGCATTGCCCTCGGTCATAGCCCCACCAGAGTCCTCACCCAACTGAGATGGGCGTCTCAGCCCCTGCACAGCTGCAGGAGGAGCAGACTTTTGGCGAGTCCTCATAGGCTCGCAAACCCAGAGGACGCTCACCAAAGGTGTTGAAGCAGGAGCAGCATGAAAGAGAGCAAGGGGCCTCCACTTCTGCTGAAGCCACAGGGGAAGCATCACGTAGGAGCGTGCGTAAGAGGAAGATAAAGCACAATTAGTCACACAGGCAGTCACTTGGGATTTTTTTTGTGTTTAATAATTAAATGCCATCCCTTTGTGAATGTATTAAACTCTGGTGATGGCAAACTGTTGACGTTATGGCCTCTGTGATTTTGGTTTTGGAAGCTCCACATTGCGGCCTCAGCGAGACTTGCTTGGTCAGGTTGGTGGTCAGAGTGAGAGGAAGCCAGAGAGTCATGTCCATTGTGTATCTTGTGCTATGAAGGAGCCAAGCACATGTGCTAGAATGGGCAGCCTAAGCAAATCTGGCCAAGATGAGTGCACCCCTTGCATTCCGGCCAGCAATGTGCTCGCGTGCTGCTGCTGCTGCTGGTTGATGCGCCTCTGTTCGGTCATCATTCTCCTCCTCCTCCTCCTCCTCCTCTTCATCTGAGGAGGCTATGTACTGAGCCACTTGCTCCTCAGGAAGCTGCAAGCCATGATGCTGTGCAGCACACAGCAGACCACGAGCATTCTGCAAAATCTCCTTCTTGTGGTTACACACCAGCTGTACATTGAGGGAGTGGAAGCCCTTGCGGTTGACAAAAATAGCTGGGTTGTGATGGGGTGCCCTCAGGGCCACACGTGTGCAGTCTATGATGCCCTGCACCATTGGCAAGCCTGCCATATTTGCGAATCCAACCGCACGCGTGGTTATACTTGCTTGATCCGTTGAAAATTTGGTGTAATTGTGCGCCTTTGCGAAGAGGGCATCGGTAAACTGCATGATGCAACTGTGAGCAGCCGAAGGGAGATGCCGCTGATGTCTGCTGATGCTCCCTGGAAGGAGCCTGAAGCAAAAAAGTTGAGTGCGGTGGTGACTTTGACAACCACTGGTAAGGGGTGTCCACCCGTTCCTCTGGGCTCCAGGTGTTGGTGCAACATTGCGCAGATGTCTCCGACAACCTCTCGCGAAAGTCTCAGCCTCCTTTGGCACTGCTGCTCACTCATTTTGAGGTAGCTCATCCTCTGTCTGTGAGTCATGGGTGCAAGACTTGCAATAGTGCTAAGTGGGTGAAAGTAAGGTAAAGCATATGAATGTTGTGTTGAGTCCTGATTGATAGAGATTGTTGGTAGGTGGGTGTTGGGGGTGCAGTGAATTGAGCAGTGGATGAGGCTAGTGCTGCAGTTAGTAGGATATGGCATTTGAAGATGAACTCACTGACCTTGACAACTCGTGTCAGATCATTAAACTTCTTCCTGCACTGCATCCGTGTTCTTGGAGCAACACTCCCTGCATTGACCTCAGCCGCTACTTCTTCCCACTGCCTCCTGAGGATCTGTCTGGAGGGCCTCCTGCCCCCCTGCGGATACAGGATGTCTCTCCTTCTCTCCACGTCTTGCACCAAGATCTCCAGTGCATTGTCAGAAATCCTTGGTGCATGCTCGCTCTCTCACATGTTCAGCCATTACTCAAAGTATCACAGCCCAGATTCAGTTTTGAAAAAGCTCCCACCACTTGTTGCAGCCACAATGCACCTCCCCTTTAATAGGTGCAGACTGCCTTTAAGTAGCGCTAGTCACTTGCGATATTGGGCCCCCTGCTGATGCGTGCAGCCAATGAACAGCGCAGGTCGTGCTGGCTGCACACATAAATAATTTAAAAGAGCAGGCAGCACCACTTTAATGTGCTGCCTGCAACGTTATGAGTAGACGTGGGTTAATCGCGCACACAATTCCTGTGCCTGTTTTCAGGTCTTATCCAAGTTCTCTCCCCATGTCTTAGGATGTGAAAGAAAGGCAGTGTTTCCCATACTGTCACAGTATCTATCCTTCAACACTCCGGGGGAATTTGAACCCACCCCGCCCAGGGGGATCATGGCGGGTGTGCAGTTAAAATAGGTGTCCAGAGACTTACCACCCCAATCCCATTCGATTCCTGCCCACCTCCATCTTAACTGGGCCCATATTTTAAGCAACCGCAGGCACCCTCCTCAGTAAAATCTGGTGGGGAGAAAAGGAGGCCCTCTGAGATAAGTCAAAACTTTCCCCAGGTGTCCTGGCTGATATTTATCCCTCAATCAACTTAACAAAAACAGATTATCTGGTCATTATCGCATTGCTGTTTGTGGGAGCTTGCTGTGCGCAATTTTGACTGCTGTGTTTCCCACATTACAACAGTGACCACACTTCAAAAAATGCTTCATTGGCTGGAGAGTGCTTTGGGATGTCCGGTGGTCGTGAAAGGCGCTATAGAAATGCAAGTCTGTCTTTTATGGCAATCTTTGGGCAAGAAGGCATTGCTTTTGAACAATCAATAAAACTTCTGCTTCAAGGATAATCCTGACCAATCGATGGTGGAGCCAATGATTTGATGAAAGGTCGGCGCCCATTTATTACATTCCCAAGGAAGTAATGAGTAAAAGCAATTTCTACAGGGTCGATTAGTTCAACACCCCAGTCATGCAGTCTACAGTCAGAAAATGGAGCTAATATTTTTGTTGAATTTACCTGATATTGAATCTGATGCTTACTAAGTTAAAATTAATTGATTGGCTGTTCCCCAAAAGTTATTCCTGTCGGATGTGAAAGTGTGACTACAGGTAGAAAAAGCAATAAAAAAGGAACATTTTGATTTTCATAAATAGGAGCATAGAGTACAAGAGCATAAAAAAAATGAATTTATACAAAGCATTGGCTAGGCCACAGTTAAAGTACTGTGTACAGTCTTCAGTGAGCCATTATAAAAAGGATATTAAAGCCATAGGGGGAAAAATTCGTGTTCGCCAGCAGTTAACGGCCGTTGAAATGGCCGCAACGCTAACCGAGTGAAATTGGTCTGGGGGGGGATGGAGATAGGTGGCGCAGCGCTCACCTTCCATGCAATGCTGTCCTGGTGGCGTTGCTGGAGGAACCCGGGATGAAGTTCCTGTCCAGGTCCGGTGTTGCAGCTTCCCACAGCCAATGGGAGCGAAGCTGTGGAGCTCACAAGGAATTGTGGGTAATAAAGAGGTCTGAGAATTAAAGGGGCCATGCACACTGAAGCAATACAAAATAAAATTCAGTGAAGCAATAAATTTTTCAGCCCTTTCTGCCTTTTAAGAAATATTCAATATTTAAAAGAAGTTCCAAATGTGAATATTCAGCTCTTAAAGCTGAATTACCTTCCTAACCTCAACAAATGGGAAAACTGCCTCAGCACTAACACAAGCCAGGGAAGGGGCACCGAGGGTCTCACACGCAGCACTCCAGCTTTGTGCAGGGGGGTCAACACTGCAAGAGCGGCCCCCTACCCACAGGGGCCAGGAGGCCCTCCAGAAAGAACGATGTGGGAGTACATCACTAAGGCCGTCACTACCAGCAGTGTCGCCCCCACCACCTGGCTCCAGTGCCCAAAGAAGTTTCATGACCTCAGACCATTGGTCAAGGTCAGTGAATGCATCTTCAAAAGCCGTCTCCTACCAGCTGCACCATTAGCCTCACACACTGCTCAATGCACAACCCCCAATCACTCACCTACAAACAATCTGCACCAATCATGAGGCACATCTCCCATTCCTAGCCTCATCTCACCCCCATGGAGGAGACGGTGCAGGCTATTCTTGGCAGGGGCATGGTTGAGCCCTTGGCCAGTGGTAGGGCTGAAATGATACAAGATGTGGGTATCTTCATACATTATCCTCCTTCTGGCATGCACCTCTTGCTTTCCCGCCCTCCCGACAGCACAACTCCACCCTTGTGCCTTCCTCATTTCACACACCCAAGAAATGCAGCCTGCCCAGCCAGTGGGTCAACAAGAAGAGACAGCCTGCCCAGCCAGTGGGACCGCAGGTGGATGATTCCATTCTGGATATCCCGGCCACAAAGGGGATGTCTGAGATGCATCCTTCTGTCTGATTCCTCCTCTTCGGCTTCCTCCTCTTTGGCTTCCTCCTCTTCTGCATCGTCCTCTTCTGCGTCTTTCTCTTCTGCGTCATCCTCTTCCCTCTGCAAGCGAATGCTGTAAATGTGAAATAACAGCATAAAATGCTGTAAATACTCAGTTGGTCAGGCAGCATGTCGACCTGAGATGTGAACTCTGTTTTTCTCTCCACGGATGTTGCGTGACCTGCTGAGTATTTGCAGCATGTTCTGTCTTTTCAAAGGCCTTCATTTACCATCCAAGCCCTTGCAAGCATCCAGCAGCACTCCCTCCACACTTAAAAAACTTTTCACTTGCAGCAAGCCACCACTTCAATAAAATCAAAGAAACCCCAGTCCAAACCCTTAAATTCAAACTTACCTGAATGGTGTGTGTGTCCCTTTAAGAGCTGCAGACGTCGCCACTGTCAGACTGCTTGCACGGCGGGTTAACCTGGCGTGCCCAGGACCCTGTGTTAAATTCAGCGCTAGGGTCGAAGTTCGCGTTGGTGACGTTAGTCGGCGTTGCACGGCAATTGACGTCACCACACCACCATTTTTTTCCCAGGGCACTGCCAGTTACCGGCAGCACAAAGGGGGAGAGGAATATGGCAGTCGCTGCAGGAACCGCCACCAGCTGGTGAAAGAGGCTGCCATTTTATCGCCCTTTCATGGCGCTACAGAGTGGCGCTAAGTAGATGGATTTTTAGCACATAGTGTAGATTCACCAGGATGATGCCAGGGATGGGAAATTATAGTTAATGAGGCAAGACATGAGACACTGGGACTATTTCCACGGAGCATAGAAGGCTAAGAGGAGATTTAATTGTTATGAAGAGTTTTAATAGAGTGAATAGGGAAATATTTCCCTTGGTTGATGAGTCGACGATGAGGGATTATCAATTTAATATTATCACTGAGAGAGGGGAGAGCTGTTAGAAGAAATTTCTTTGCACAGAGGGTTGTTGGAGCATGGAACACTTTGCAGCAAGGAGTGGTTGAGGCAGAGACCATTGCATCATTTAAGGGAAAAGTGGAGAAATATTTGATGCAGAGAAATATACAAGGACATGACAAAAAGCAGGGCAGAGGGATTAGATTCCAGATTGCTCCAGCAAAGAGCTGTCAAAAACACGATAGGCCAAATGGCCACCTTCTTGATTGTAAACTTTTCTGGTTCTATGGGATATAAGCAAGATGTGCAGACTTACTGTGGGTATTATTGTCAAAAGGTGTAAAGGCCCAATGAAAGCTAAGGTACTGGTTTCAAATATAATTGGAAAGCAATGTAATTAATTATGTTCTGTGCTAGATGTAAACCAGGGTACTGATGTGAGCACAAAAGTTATCCTCACTGTCACCAGGGTTAAGAGGAGAGAATTGGTCACAGTTCCAGGCTCTGGTCACTCTCCAATGTTATCTGCTGACAGATGGAAAGAATTAGAAAGAATTGGGCTTAGGTAACATCAATAGTCTCAAACACTTAGGGAGTGAAATTGTACTGGACTCAAAAACGGCAGTGTTAAGTGTGTGAGGGTGAGGTGAAGCTATGATAGTGTGCAGTTGATGGTGCCCTGCACCATGGGGAAGCCCAATATCCTTGCAAAGCCACATGTGTGCTCCTCCTGTTTCTCGCTGTTCAGAGAGAAAACAATGAAGTCCCTTCTCCTGGTGTAGAGAGCCTCAGTGACCTCCCGGATGCAGCGATGAACGGCGAACTGGGAGATATTAGCTATGAGTCCTGTCCAGACTGGAAGGATCCGGTGGCGAAAAAGCTGAGGGCCACGGGCAGAGCCGTCGTCTCCCTGCTTCAGAGGCTGCACGTCTGGTTCCAAGAGGTGGCAGAGTTCTGTGACCACCTCCTTGGTGAAGCGGAGCCTCCGAATAAACTGCTCCTGGTATAAGTGCAGGCAGAAGTGCTCTCAGAGGACCCTAGGTGGGTAAGGCCTCCTGCCCCTCCTCCTCCTCCCTCTACGAGTAGCTTGTCCTCGTCTTTGCTGCCTCCGCTCCATCTCCCTGTCAAGCTCCAGCGTGAGGGGGACTGCAACTGGAGGCGCTGTGACTGGGAGCAAGTGGTCTGAGCAGAACCCTTGAATTCAGAAGCAAGGCCTTCTCCACTCCTTGTCACCTCACCAACTTTAAATAACTCTAGAAAGCTCCAAGCAGTTGCACAAACTTACCCAGAGCCTGTAGAAATCAAAAAGCAAGTGGCCTGCAAGTTGTTGGTGGGGGGGTCCCTCGTGCAGCTGAATGCATGTTCTGCTGCACGTGATTTGGAGAGGGCATGCAGTCGATCGGCGACGTCCAAAATAGCAAGTCGTACGTCAGATCAGCGTTGCACGGTGATTGACGTCACAATCTGACTGATCAGCATTCCTCCGGCGAATGCAGGCGACGGCCGCGCTGCCGACCTGCCCAAAATGGCGGCCACCCCGGCCCACGCCGGAAGTGGCCGGAAGCGAGGCGGCCACCATTTTTCTGCTGAAGCCAGCCCTGAATGCCAGCGGTAAGAGGGGGAATTCGGCGGCCTGCTGCCCAGGCTGACATATGAAGCTGGAGGATTGCTTCTACCAGCTGCATGAATCATCGCTTTCAGAAGAGGACGTGGACAGGTAAAAAATCAGCGGGAAAAGAGAACAAAATTGATATATCAGTTATATTTTATCGAACAGAAGATAATTCATTGCCCCTGCAGCATTGCTCTCGATAACTCAGCAAGTTCATGTATTTAGCCCTGGCTGCACAAAAGATCTTTCCTTTGTTCAGGCCAATTTTACTCCCTTTCTTGCTTAGCTCATGTAGTGAATAATATATGTTCCTTCTCTTTCACCATCAAGTGCTGACACCATATATATATTGCCATTTTCCTGGCAGCACCAAGATGTATTCTGTAACATGGCTGCCCATATTCACAAAGGTCTTCAAAGTTTCTTTTTATCTCAATCTAATTAATCTCGCCATTATGTGAAAGAGGGTTACATGGAAGCTTCAAAGAGCCTATTTATCACATAATATCCTGCGGAGGGGTGTTGGGTTACCAGACTGCGGACAACTTCTAGCAGCAGTCCGGGCCTCATGTTAATATTTCTGTCAGGTCAGAAAATGAAGTGAGGCTTTCAGAGCTGGTAGCACCGAACACATTAAGATTGTCTGATGAATTGGAACCTCTATTTCAGCAGCAGGGGATGTCATCCAATCGATGGGATTTGAAGTCAGTCAGACAATGGAGCTTTTTAATGCCTCCAGAAATCAGTCAGGTGAGGCAATTTATATCCTAAATATAAATTAGTTATAAGGTGCTTTCTCAGGTATGTTCCCAGGATTTAAGCCGAAGCAGCAATGAGGCTGGAAGACTGAACAAAGGTATCCTTCTCCACACTTCATAAAACACCAGGATCTGTTTTCAGGCCATGGAAACTGGAAACAATCTCCACACAATTCTGCCATAACAGAAACAATACTAAATCCCACTGTATCTAACCACAAGGGCCCTAATTTTAGAATCATTACAGTATTGTTGCAACACTTATAATGGTGTCAACACACCTTACACCGACGGAGCAATAACGTTAATTATATATGCAGTTTTTGGCAGCGGTGTGATTTTACATTCAGTCACATTTAAGGGCAATCTACATTTGATGGTGTTTTGTCACCGGTATTGACGCCATGACTGCTTTTGAATTCTGTGGATATCATAAATGTATTTTGGTGATTGTATTCACAGGATTAAGTTTTTGTGACACTGTAAATCATCTCCAGGTCACCATTTAGTAATTACTTTCACTAAACATCAAGCAAGAATTCTTGCCACAAGTCTTGGCAAATATTCAGACATTTTCTTCCCCCCCTGCCACCTCAGAAAAATGTAATTAATGTAAGGCCCTGAGACAACATGCGATGGAGGTGCGTGCAGCATTATAGTGAACCCTGGAGCATGTGGCAAGTCCTGAACGATCTCCATCAGAAGCCCCCAACTGATGAACTTAATTAGACTCTTTGGCATGGAAGCTGCGATAGAACCCATTTGCCATTAAAAAGTTGTTGCACCACAGTAATGTGTGCAGTGTGTTTTGGTTGGGTGGGGTGTACATGGATAACATGTCATAAATGACAGACCGGGAAGTGTGATTGATGAGTGGGCGTATACCAATGAACAAGTAACATTTGGAAGGGAGCGAGCATTACAAATTCAGATCTGCCGTAGATATCTTCTTAAGTACAGCGATGTCAGTCGCTTTCATACACGGGCTGAGCCTCTTACTTTTATGGGAGTCGATCACACTGCCCTATTTCTACCTGCATAATTGAGTAACCTGGGTGTATAATAATGGTAGAAAATGCTGGAAATACTCAGCAGGTCAGGCAGCATCTGTGGAGAGAGAAACAGAGTTAATGTTTCAGGTCGATGACCCTTCATCAGAACTGGAAAAAGCTGGAGATGGAGCAGGTTTTTAAGCAAGTGCAGGGGCAGGGAAAGGGAGGAGGGGAGGAAAGAACAAAAGGGAAAGTCTGTGATAGGCTGGAAGGCAGGAGAGATTAACAGACACGATGCGGTCTCCTCTACAGTGGGGAGACCAAACGCAGATTGGGTGACCGCTTTGCGGAACACCTCCATTCAGTCCGTAAGGGTGACCCGGAGCTTCCGGTCGCCTGTCACTTTAATTCTCCGCTCCACTCCCACTCAGACCTCACCGTCCTCGGCCTCTTACACTGTTCCAATGAAGCTCAACGTAAGCTCGAGGAACAGCACCTCATCTTTCGATTAGGCACTTTACAGCCTTCCGGACTCAACATCGAGTTCAACAATTTCAGACCATAACCTCTGCCCCTATCCTTTTTTTCCATGTTTTTTTCTCTCTCTCACATGGCAGCTGTTGATCATTCAGCCAGTGCCATTTACACTTCATCTAGAGCCATCTTCTCCCATTACCATCTCCTTTTGCCTTGCACCATTATCCCTTTTGTCTCTTAATCTTTCCTGCCTTCCATCCGATCACAGACCTTCCCTTTTGTTCTTTCCTCCCCTCCTCCCTTTCCCTGCCCCTGCACTTGCTTAAAAACCTGTTCGATCCCCAGCTTTTTCCAGTTCAGACAAAGGGTCATCGAGCAGAAACGTTGGGCTGGATTTTGTCTTGGGGTCGGGTTGGGGTCGTGTCATCCGCATTTCGTGGTTCCCCCCCGACTCCAGATTAATGTGGATGAATGATGCAATTTTCACTTAATTGGGCAATTGAGTTCCAGCATGTGGGAACCCATGAACTAATTAGTGGTTTCAGTCTGAAAGTCGCCTCTGATGATGTCATCATTGCTGACTGCCTAGTCTCAGAGACTGTTGGTGAGAGAGGACCTGCGTGGCTTGCTTTTGATGTGAGTGGACCTGGATACAAAAATGGGGGGGGGGAAAGAGAGAGAGAGAGAGAGAGAGAATTTTTTTGCATCCAAGTCCTCTCACAGCAAAGGCCAGGCAGTCTCTGAACACATTCAATGCAGCAGCATCAGAGGCAACTTTCAGACCTAATACTACTACTACCTTCATCACATCTCCGTTGTAATAGTGGACCTGCAGCTCATAGTCAGCTATCCACTTGTGCTCCCGCCAGGTTTCACTGGAGTGTTTCACACCAGGCGTACTTCACGTCAGAAAAGGGTTAAACTAGCTAAAACGTTTCAAAATGGCATTACAGAGCCAATTTAGGGCTTGTTAAGGGCTTTAATGGCCTCTCCCGCCTCTTGGAGGCGGGACGGAGTCGGGAACCCCGCGACTGATTTTGTCAAAATTGCGTGGAGGCGGGATGGAGTCGGGATGGGGTCGGGACCCCCGACCCTGCAAATTTAACCCCCCACACACCTCCAAACCCGACTCCATGGGTCATTCAAAATCCAGCCCGTTAACTCTGTTTCTCTCTCCACAGATGCTGCCTGACCTGCTAAGTATTTCCAGCATTTTCTGTTTTTTATTTCAGATTTCCAGCATCTGCGGTATTTTGCTTTTGTATAATAATGGAACTCCCTTATGAACTAAACTAGGAGTTTGTGTCTTCCGCATGTGTGCTTCTCCGAAGGTGAACCAAGGAAACACTTGGCGAGATGAGGCTGGATACAAACCATTCAGCTGCTTTATTTAAACATAAAGTGAACTAACAGAACAGTAGTTATGATCAAACTCAATTCGATCTTCGTACACTAATAAAAAAGAAAGAATAGTCCATGCTTCCCCACATCAATAGATCATCTTACTTGATTTAATCAAAATGGCTTCTAACTTACCTCAAATATCTCTTAACAAACCTGACTGCCTTTACAACCTTCCTGCTTCAAAAAAAAACGCTGCTTAACTGTCTGTCTCTGTAATTTGTCTTTTGCTGCCCATAATCAAAGTCAGAAGGCCTCTGCTGAATGCTCGGGACCAGTGACTCCCTAAGATAAAGGGGATGAGTTATGTACCGAATCCTGAGACAAGACAACAAATTACTATTATTTCTAGTGCATCAAGAAACAACATCAAAGGTGGCTCATTAGCATTTGAACTACAGTTGCTCTGTGATTAGGTGGCCAGGACTGCAAATAATACTCAAACAAGGGTGTCAGCAGTGTTATGTTCAGCAACATTGCAGGAACTTTCCTGAACACAACCCAATATCCTGTTTGTATTCTCACTACAGCCAGGAACTTTACCAACAGGTTCATAGATTTATCCAGTAATACACCTCAGGGGAAAAATTGGGTGTCGTCCCTTTTGGGGCGCCAACGTCACTGGGGCGCTAGTTTTAGCGCCCGAAAAAAGTTAGCGCCCCTCCGCCTGAAATTCAGTTGTAGCACCCCAAGCAGGAGGCGGGGCGCTACTGGAAGCATTCCACCTCCCCCTTGGGGCGTTACCACTGAAGATCGCGGCGCTACGTGCAACAGCACCACGTGCATCGGCACGTAGCGCCACGGTATTGCAGGCCTCCCTCCCCTGATTAAAGGGGAGGGGCCTAGCGCTGCGCACACCGGGGCCCTGCTGGACCGCCAGGGAGTGGGGTGCCATGAAAAGAGCCGGGCACTCAAGAGGAGTGCCGGGCTGAGCGATCGCGGCTGGCACCCCGAATGAAAGAGGAGAAGGGGGCAGGTGCTGGTAGTCAGCCAAAAAAAAAATGGCCGCTCGACACCTGCCCGTTTTACTACCACCGCCGCTGCTGCACAAACGCCACCCTGACCCTGTCGATGATAGGTCAGGGGGCACAACCAAAGTTTGCGGCCGGGGCGCGAGCGGAGTGCTGTGCATGGCGATGACGTCATCGTCGGCAGCGCAGCGCCGCGGGGCAGGACCGGCTACCGCCACTAACCTCCCGCTGAATTTTGCGGGAGGTGTTAGCGGCGCCGCGCCCGGATGGTAGGGGATTTGCATCTAACAAGGGCACAAAGCAACCCAGTTTTTCCCCCTAGATCTGTTACCTTATCAGCATGTTGTACATTTGCTACATTTAACACAATATGCTGAAGCTTGCTGGAAAAATAACGCATGTTAACGACACACGCCGTTATTAATGTGCAAATCAGCCAGCAAATTGAGGGGATGAAGAGATACGCCATGAGTTACAAATCTCCAGAACTGGCTGGTCGATTTACACCACTCCGCTGCTGGTTCACACAAATGGCATCTCGCCCTTCCGCTCTCCGTTATTTTTAAGAACTTGCTGGATTTGCACATTACTTGCCCATTAAACTTGCCACAGAAAGTTAAGGCTGGTGATTAAGAGGTCTTAAAAATGTCAAATCTTAAATTTTTACATTTTTTCTTTCTTTTCCTTTCCATCTCTTTTCTTTGTCACTTAATCTAATCTTTCTTTCCCTCTCTTTATTTCTCTTTCAGGACCTGATTTGATTCTAATTTATTTGTTTATGGGATGTGAGCGTCTCTGGCAAGGCCAGCATTTATTGCCCATCCCTAATTGCCCTTGAGAAGGTGGTGGTGAGCCGCCTTCTTGAACCGCTGCAGTCCATGTGGTGAAGGCACTCCCACAGTGCTGTTAGGGAGGGAGTTCCAGGATTTTGACCCAGCGACGATGAAGGATCGGCGATATACTTCTAAGTCAGGATAATGTGTGACTTGGAGGGGAACTTGGAGGTGGTGGTGTTCCCATGCTTCTGCTGCCCTTCTCCTTCTATGTGGAAGAGGTCGCGGGTTTGGGAGGTGCTGTCGTAGAAGCCTTGGCGAGTTGCTGCAGTGCATCTTGTAGATGGTACACACTGCAGCTACAGTATGCCGGTGGTGGAGGGAGTGAATGTTTAAGGTGGTAGATGGGGTGCCAATCAAGCGGGCTGCTTTGTCCTGTATGGTGTCGAGCTTCTTGAGTGTTGTTGGAGCTGCACTCATCCAGGCAAGTGGAGAGTATTCCATCACACTCCTTACTTGTGCCTTGTAGATGGTAAAAAGGCTTTGGGGAGTCAGGAGGTGAGACACTCACCGCAGAATACCTAGCCTCTGACCTGCTCTTGTTGCCACAGTATTTATGTGGCTGGTCCAGTTCAGTTTCTGGTCAATGGTGACCCCCAGAATGTTGATGGTGGGGGATTCGGTGATGGTAATGCTATTGAATGTCAAGGGGCGGTGGTTAGACTCTCGCTTGTTGGAGATAGTCATTGCCTGGCAATTCTGTGGCACGAATGTTACCTGCCACTTATCAGCCCAAGCCTGAACGTCGTCCAGGTCTTGTTGCATGCAGGCATGGACTGCTTCATTGTCTGAGGAGTTGTAAATGGCACTGAACACTGTGCAGTCATCAGCGAACATCCCCATTTATGACCTTATGTTGGAGGGAAGATCATTGATGAAGCAGCTGAAGATGGTTGGGCCTAGGACACTGCCCTGAGGAACTCCTGGGGCTGTGATGATTGACCTTCAATCACCGCAACCATCTTCCTTTGTGCTAGGTATGACTCCAGCCAGTGGAGTTTTCCCCCCCGATTCCCATTGACTTCAGTTTTACTAGGGCTCCTTGATGCCACACTCAGTCAAATGCTACCTTGATGTCAAGGGCAGTCACTCTCACCTCACCTCTGGAATTCAGCTCCTTTGTCCATGTTTGGATCAAGGCTGTAATGAGGTCGGGAGCCGAGTGGTCTTGGCGGAGCCCAAACTGCGCATCAGTGAGCAGGTGCCGCTTGATAGCACTATCGATGACACCTTCCATCACTTTGTTGATGGGGCGGTAATTGGCCGGATTGGATTTGTCCTGCTTTTTGTGGACAGGACATACCTGGGCAGTTTTCCACATTGTCAGATAGATGCCAGTGTTGTAGCTATACTGGAACAGCTTGGCTAGAGGCGCGGCTAGTTCTGGAGCATAAGTCTTCAGCACGACAGCCAGGATTTTGTCAGGGCCCATAGACTTTGCTGTATCCAGTGCGCTGAGCCATTTCTTGATATCACGTGGAGTGAATCGAACTGGCTGAAGACTGGCTTCTGTGATGGTGAGAGGGGGCTGATAGGGATCATTTACTTGGCTGAAGATGGTTGTCTTGTCTTTTGCACTCACGTGCTGGGCTCCACCATCATTGAGGATGGGGATATTCATGGAGCATCCTCCTCCCGTTAGTTGTTTAATGGTCCACCACCATTGACGACTGGATGTGGCAGGGCTGCAGAGCTTTGATCTGATCCGTTGATTGTGGGATCGCTCAGCCCTGTCTATAACATGCTGCTTCCACTTTTTAGCATGTATGTAGTCCTGTGTTGCAGCTTCCCTAGGTTAGCAACTCATTTTTAGGTACGCCTGGTGCTGTTCCTGACATGTTCTTCTACACTCCTTATTGAACCAGGGTTGGTCCCCTGGCTTGATGGTAATGGTAGAGTGAGGGATATGTCGGGCCATGAGGTTACAGATTGTGGTGGAATACAATTTTGCTGCTGGCCCACAGCGCCTCATGGATGCCCAGTTTTGAGCTGCTAGATCTGTTCTGAATCTATCCCATTTAGCACGGTGGTAGTGCCACACAACACGATGGAGGGTGTCCTCAGTGTGAAGACGGGACTCCACAATGGTCACTGCTACCAATACTGTCATGAACAGATGCATCTGCGACAGGTAGATTGGTGAGGACAAGGTCAAGTAGGGCTTTCCCTCGTGTTGGTCCTCTGTCGCAGGCCCAGACTGGCAGTTACAACTGAATGGCTTGCTAGGCCATTTCAGCAGGCAGTTACGAGTCAACCACATTGCTATGGGTCTGCAGTCATATATTGGCCAAACCAGGTAAGGACAGATTTCCTTCCCTAAAGGACATTAGTGAACCAGATGTGTTTTTACAGCAATCCGATAGTTTCATGGTTATTAGTAATTATTCCAGATTTATTTAATTAACTGAATTTAAATTCCCCTGCTGCCGTGGTGGGATTTGAACTCATGTATCCGGATCATTAGTCCAGGCCTCTGGATTACTAGACCAGTGACAATACCACTACGCTACCGTTCACCCTTCTTCTCAGTCCGTCCTCTGTTTCTTTCTCAATCCTTAAATCTCATTGGTTAAGGAGATAGCCTGTTGGACCCGTCGTTCACTGAGGTCCCAGATGCCCCGTTGCCCTCTCCGCCCCGTTATCAGCCCGCACTCCCAGCAAGTTACAGTGCAAAAAAAAAATTCGAGCTGAAGGGTGCTGAAAATAGCCTAACTAATGACGCACGCCATGAGGTGCCATGAGGTGCCCTGCTCCAGCAAGGTTTGGCCCAGTCTCCCTGTTTCGGTTCTTTGCTCCCACACTCATTTTACATGTATTCACACTGAACTGTTTTGTGGCCATACTCTGAAATGTTCAGTGTTAGGAATAATAACGTGCATGGTTGGTTTATGAATCATAAGACAATGTATAGTTTCTTTGTTGAGAGTTGTTATCCAAACAGTATTTAGCACCACTGTCCTATAGATGGCACAGCACGTTTATTCGATCTGAAGCTTGCAAGGCTGCAAATGGAATCTCTGCATCAAACATTATAGAATCAAAATCTTTTTATGGGTTGCAATCTGCAGCCACTGAGGCAATAATTGATCAATAAAAGCTTTAAAAGCTGTATTTAGTATCTGTTATGTTAGACCCTTTGACTACATAAATCACAGCGCGTGAATTCAGTGAGTGCCTCAGGAACAAGCACTTATGTACCGAGTGCTTTTAGCAGAGAGGGCAATCAAAAATATTGCAATCAACGTGATGAAAATCAGTCCTGGAAGCACCTAATTGGAGATTCCCTATTTTTTGAAGGACTTTCCCCCAACCTCATGAAATATTTGTGAACAACTTAAGCAACAATTTTGAAGATGTTACTTTTTCATGCATGTTTCTGATGTTCTCATAGAATCATACAACCTTGCAGCACAGAAGGAGGCCATTCGGCCCATCGTGCTGTGCTGGCTCTTTGAAAAAGCAGTCGTGCTCAGCACCGACAACTCTCTGAGTGAAAGAAATTCTCATCTCCCCTCTAGATCTTTTGCCAATTATTTTGAATCTATGACCTCTAGTTATTGACCCACTCGCCAGGGGGAATATTTTTCCTCTATTTACTCTATCAAAACCTCTCATCATCTTGTAAACCTCGATTAGGTCACCTCTTGATCTTCTCTGTTCCAAGGAGAACAGTCTGAACGTTTCCAACCTCTCCTCATAACTGAAGTCCCTCATCCCTGGGAACATCCTGGTAAACCTCCTCTGCACCCTTTCTAAGACCTTCACATCTTTCCTGAAGTGTGGTGCCCAGAATTGTCCACAATATTCCAGCTGAGGCCTAACTAGTGATTTATAAAGTTCCAGCATGATCTCTTTGTTTTTATATTCTATTCCTCTATTTATAAACCCAAGTAACCCATATGCTTTGGTAACCACCTTACCAACTTGCCCTGCCACCTTTAAAGATTTGTGTATATGGACACCAAGGTCTCTCTGCTCATCAACACTTTTCAAAATCGTGCCATTTATATTATACTGTCTTTCCATGTTAGTCCTCCCAAAGTGCATCAATTCACACGTCTTCTTCTGACAGTCGTTCTTTTATTAAAATTTAATTATAAAAATGTTTCCTTGTGATCTGACATTCACTTGTTCATTCTTTTAACAGAGGTAGAAACCATTTATTTAACTTCTCCATTAAAACAGTGAACAAATGAATGTCAGATGAACACATTAAATATTTCTACACCAATACCTCAAACAGCAATTTCGCTGCCAAAGGAGGAAAAGATCAGTTGGTTAGCACCTCCAGTCAGACCCTGGTGGGGGCGCTAACGGGGCGCAGATGCAGCAGCGCTGGGGCGAGGTGAATCCAGCGACGCACGCCAAATCCAGCCCCCTCCGTACCACCACCACTACGAGTTATGACCGGGGACCTCAGCACCAGACAGATCATGACATCAGTGAGCATGCAACACTCACTGGGCGCCCGATCTGCAAAATTCATTGTCACCCCCTGCCTTAGCGCCTCGCCCCGACAACGACAGGGAGATGAGGCATCAAACTGGCGGATGCTGGCTCCTGGGGCACTGCTTAAAGGGATCATGAGTAATGAGTCGCAGCTCTCAGGTTAGCGCTGTTTCACTGCTTCCTTGTCAGTTTGACATTGTGCAACAGTTTAATTCAGTCATTTTAAGGTTGTTTAGTATCAGGAGTGTTGTGGCTACTAACAATTCGTTATATTTATTCTCACAACATATCAAAGTGCTACACTTCGTTACATTAATGGGGGCTGTACTGGCTGTCGACCTCGCCCTCCAGGATCTACGGTGGAGGGAGCGAAGGCAGCGAGAAAGACTGGAACATGTGGACAGAGGGAGGAGGAGGGCCATCAGGGCTCTCACCAGGAGGCCTTACCCCCCGAGGGTATTCCGAGAACACTTCTCCTACCTCCAATTAAGCGAGGAACAGTGTATTAGAAGGCACCACTTCAGCAAGGAGGTGGTCACAGAACTCTGCCTCCTGCAACCAGACCTCCAGCCTCAGATCAGGGCGACCACAGCTCTCTCAGTGGCAGTCAAGGTCACCGTCACCCTCAATTTCTTCACCAGCGGATCTTTCCAGTCTGCAATCGGAGACATAGCTAACATCTCGAAGGTCGCCGTCCATCGCTGCATCTGGGAAGTCACAGAAGCTCTCTACAGTAGGAGAAGGGACTACATTTCCTTCCCCATCACCAGAGGGAAGCAGGATGAACATGCAGGATAGCGGGATTCCCCATGGTGCAGGGCGCCATTGACTGCACTCATGTGGCTTTGCGGGCACCTCATAACAATCCTGAGATTTTCCGTAACCAGAAAGGCTACCACTCACTTAATGTGCAGTTGGTGTGTGACCACAGACAGTGAATCCTCAATATCAGTGCCCTCTATCCTGGCAGCAGCCACGATGCCTTCATCTACACTACACTGGTGTGCCAGCACTCTTCCAGCCACCACATCAAGCTCGCAGCTCACTGGTCGGAGACAAGGGTTATCCGTTCTCCACCTGGCTCATGACTCTCCTCTGCAACCCCAACACTCCTGCACAGCACTCATATAATGAGAGCCATGCTGCCACCAGGAACATCATCGAGCAGACCATCAGAGTGCTCAAGTAACGGTTCCGCTGCCTTGACCGCTCAGGAGGAGCCCTCCAGTACTAGCTGGAGTGGGTGTCCCATTTCGTCGTGGTCTGCTGCATGCTCCACAAAATTAGCCATCATGAGGGCCCAGCCCTTGCCACCAGGGATTGCAGGACCACCTCAGGAGGAGGAAGAGGAAGACAAGGAGGATGATGAGGAGTCTAGGCTGGCTGGATGACAGGCAGCGACAAGCGCAATGGCAGGGTGGCAGTAGTGGAAGTGGGAATGCTGTCGTCCTGAAAGAGGACAGCAGGTTCCTGCTCCACTGTCCCACTGCCACTCCCCCAGGGCAGCACCTCAGCATCCTTAGCAATCTGTTACGGCACAGATTGTTGGCCTGCTGCGACTCCGTGAAAGCCCCGGACAACGGTGGTAGACCCAGCCACGATGGCAGCAGTCAGAGCTTGCGTGGCATCAAGCTGAGACTGCATGAGAGCAGTCTGAGATTGGATGCCACCAAGCATAGACTGCATTACAGCACTAAGATGTTGCGTCGCTTCTGCCTGTGCTGCAATGGAAGCTGCCAGATCACCCATCACACACGGCATCAGGTCTGGGTCGCCACGGTCTCTCTGGGAGTCTACCATCCTTTGCAGACTGGAAATGATGAGCTCTATGGTGTGCGCAGAGCCTTGTGCAATGCTGGAGGCGGACTCCTTCATGCTCCTTACCATTGCCGAGAGGCTCTCGGGCACCCTTGCCGTTGCACCTATCATCTCTGTGTGCCTGCCCATCACCCTTCTTCTAAACGCCTCCCCATCGAGGTCCTCATCTGAGTCACACGCAAATTCGCCCTCCGGGGAGCTGGCCCCCAAGCTACCCTTTCCCCCTGGCCTTGCTGCAGTCCACTCGTCCCCGGTGCCTCACCCTGTGCAGATCCCGCTACTATACTAGTCTCTAAAGAACGCGTAGTGCCAGTATCTGAGCTGGTGCCTGTGGGTGAGTGACAAGGTGTGTTCTACCTCCTCGCTCTCTACAATGCCCTCAGGGACAGGCTGCTCAGGTGCTTGCTGATTATCTGAAAGCATAAAGGCACAAGAGTCAGGCTAAGGTGAGGGGAGGGGGGCAGGAAGGGAGAAATGCACGCATACAGCATGATTAGCTGGAAAGTGCGAAAGGCTTGTGGGGTGAGGGGGAAGTGGGATGTGAGAAGACGGAGTAGGGATGAACATACCGTTGTTGTGCCCAAGGGGTTCAACGTCGCCAGTGGCCATTGCGCCCACCACCTGCTGCCCAATAATCTGCAGCACTCGAGTCTCCAGCTCAGAAAGTGGTTGGGTGTTGGCTTGTCCCCTGCCTGTGCGCTCCTGCTCCCTCCTGTTGTGAGCCGCCTTGGCCTGCAAGAGAAAGGAAAGTGTATGAGTGAGTGTGGAGCAATGTGTTTTGGTATGTGCCTGCCATAGTTGAATAGCTGTCATCATGTGCAAGGTGTGAGATGTGGGTGTGAGTGTTGGTAGGTAGAGATTGTTGGTATGTATAGATTGTTGTTGGGTGAGTGCTGGGGGTGTGGTGCTTTGGCCAGTGTGTGCAGATTATGGTTCAGATGGTGGTATGTAGCATTTGTTGAGGCATTCACTCACCCTGACCACCCGAGTGAGGTCATTAAATTTCTTCCTGCACTGTGTGTGGGTCCTGGGGACCACAGTGCTGCCCGAGACTTGATGGGCAACCTCCCTCCACATGACACGAAAGACTTGCGGCAAAGACCTCCTGCCACTTGTCGGGTAGAGCACCGCCCTCCATCTCTCCACAGCGGACACCAACTCCTCCAATGCTTTGTCCGAAAAGCTGCGGGCTCTCTCCCTGGGGCATAGATCTGCCAACATGACACCTGCTTGAGTCGTCCGGCTGCTCGGGTTTGGCCTGCTCCTGCTTGATGACACAGGTTCACAGCCAACAATGCTGAGAATGAGGTTCTGCAGCATCAATGAACCTCCCCTTTAAGAACTGGAAAGAGCCTGTGGTGATGGTGACTTGCGATTAGACTGCACCTGATATTGGTTAACGCTTTGAGTGTAGCACCACTGAGCTAGGCAGGTAGCGCTTGATTTAGCGCTCCAATCTTTTCTTTGAGCAATGAGACTCAATTTTGATTGCAGCGAGATTCATTAGCACCTGACGCTAAATCTCAAACTTTTCTCAATGAATTTGTCCTCCTTAGCGTTTAAAAGTTCAGAATCTTGAATCTGCATTTCAAACTTTTTGAAACTCTCTGTCTAAAGGAAATTAATTTGTGGATAATGTCATAAGTTAATATGAGGCAATGCACCAGAGATGCTCAAATCGTGAGAAACACTCAGAACATGGTACGCAAATTTGCGGTATTCAGGCAGCAAACTGTGCTATTCGCGAAAAGGAGAGAAATCAAGAGGCACATTTTCCTCTTTCACAATTGAATGTAAATAATCATCTGGGCAGAGTGTGGGGAGGAACAGCAGGCAGCAAGAATCGCACCTGTGCAATTGAGCATGCCCGATTTGATGCCTATTTAAATGAATGGATGGAATATCGAGTGGGCTCTGTTACAGGCAGGAGATTGTCCACACCTGGTTTTCCTCTAGGCACTTCACCCAGGCCATTATTTATGTACGAACTCCTCCTGAAGTGCTTCCTGGCTGAAGATTAAAAAAATAAGGGATGGACAGATAGATGGCAGAGATATTAAATAATTATTTTGCTTCAGTATTTACCAGGGAGATAGAACAGGTGGAGATGACATCGGATGATGAGATTAGTAATGAGATAACAGCATTTAAAACAAAATTAGAAGAAATATTAAATAAACTAATCAAACTCAAAGAGGAAAAAAACCCTGGTCCGTATGGATTACATCCACGCATTTTAAAAGAATCTCGGGAAGAGAAAGCAGAGGCAGTACTACACATATTTAATAATTTGTTAGAAAAAGGTATAGTGCCAGAGGACTGGCGGGTAGCTAACGTAATACCTATATTTAAGAAGGGAGATAGAACGTGTCCAGGGAACTATTCTTAGGCAGTCCCTTGGAACTGAGGATGACTTGCTTCCACACTAAAAATGAGTTCTCAGGTGACTGATGAGTCCAATGCGGGGCCTACAGTCTCTGTCACAGGTGGGGCAGACAGTGGTTGAAGGGGCGGGTGGGTGGGGTGCTTGGGTTGACGTGCGCTCCTTCCGCTGTTTACGTTGCCAGGGAACTATAGACCAGTCAAATTAACATCGGAGGTACGAAAAATAATTGAATCCCTACTAAAGGAGAAAATAGAAGAACATCTAGGAACCAAAAATGTAATAATGAATAGTCAGCATGGATTTCAAAAGGGAAAGTCTCGCTTGACCAACTTTATTGAATTTTTTGAAGAGGTAACAGAGAGATTAGACAAGGGTAATGTAGTAGATGTACGTTATCTAGATTTCCAAAAGGCCTTCGATAAGGTACCACATAATAAACTAATGAATAAGGTCAGAGAATGCGGAGTCAGGGGACAAGTAGCAGAATGGATAGCTAGCTGGCTTCAAGACAGAAAGCAGAGAGTAGGGGTAAAGGGTAGCTCTTCAGAGTGGCAGAAGGTGGGAAGTGGGGTCCCACAAGGATCAATGCTGGGACCACTGTTGTTCACAATTTATATTAATGATTTAGGGAGAAAAATTCAGTTGATTAGCGTTAACAGGGCACAAAGCAACGAGTGCCCGAGCGTGGCGATGTTTGCGCCGCTCGCGAAATTGACCAGACATTTTGCAGCGGCGTTAAACACTACCGCCACGATCTCCTGCGCATGCAGATTCTGACGTCAGTCGAGTGTGCAATATCGGGTCCGGGTAGCGCCCTGGACCCGATATTGAGTGGTGCTCCCTGCCTTTCCACCTGCCGTTAGCAACGACAGGTAGAGGGGAACGTTTTGCAGTCGGGAAGGGACTGGGAGAGCACTATTTAAAGGTGGCCACTTCCTGCCTTTTTTTGTTGGCGCCATTTTTGTACCACGCATTCTGAGAGAGAGAGAGACTTCTGGAGAGATTCAACGCTGTGTGAAGGAGTTTTGGGTACTGAGCAGCACTTTGCAGGTTCATTTTGATTTGACCTTCATTGCAGCGATTTAGAAGAGACTACGGGGGCTGCACTGATTCGGGGCGTCGTCCTGCACCTGCAGAATCGGAGGCAGCAGAGGGGCAGAGAGAGAGTGGCAATCATGGCCAGACGGAGGAGGGCCAACAGGCCTCTGCACAGGAGGCCTTACCCTCCCAGGGTATTTCGCCAACAATTCTCCTACATTCATTTGTCTGAGGAGCCGTGTTTGCAAAGGCTGCGCTTCAGCAAGGAGGTGGTCACTGAGCTCTGCCATCTGCTGCAACCAGATCTGCAGCCTCAACTGAGGACTAGGATGTCTCTGTCAGTGGCAGTGAAGGTGACAGTAGCTCTGAATTTTTATGCCAGCGGCTCCTTTCAAGCTCCGACTGGGGACATCGCCAATATCTCCCAGTTCGCTGTCCATTGCTGTATCCGGGAGGTGACAAATGCCCTGTATAAAAGGAGACGCCAGTACATCTCTTTCCCCATGACCCGGGTCAAACAGCATGAATGCGCATGTGGCTTTGTTAGGATAGCAGGCTTCCCCATGGTGCAGGGCGCCATTGACTGCACGCATGTGGCATTGCGGGCACCGCATGAAAATGCAGAGGTATTCCGAAACCGCAAGGGCTACCACTCCTTAAACGTCCAGTTGTTCTGTGACCACAGACAGCTCATACTCGCCGTCAATGCCCGCTATCCTGGCAGCAGCCACGATGCTTTCATCCTGCGCCAGACTGGTGTGCCAGGCCTTTTCCAGGCACTGCATCACCCAAGTGGATGGCTCCTCGGGGGCAAGGGTTATCCACTGTGCACCTGGCTGATGACACCGCTCCGTAACCCCAACACCCCTGCCGAGCTGCGGCACAATGAGAGCCATAGCGCCCCCAGGAACATCATTGAGCAGACGATCGGCATGCTGAAGCAATGGTTCTGCTGTCTGGACCACTCAGGAGGAGCCCTGCAGTACTCTCCTGAGCGAGTCTCCCTCTTCATAGTTGTGTGCTGCATTCTTCATAACCTTGCAATCCTCAGGACCCAGCCAATGCCACCAGGGATTGGTGCACCACCTGAGGATGAGGAGGATGAGGAGGAGGATGATCATCAGCAGCACCAACGTGGGAGGGAAGCGCACAATGTTGCCACTGCAAGGGCCGTCCGTGAACGGCTGATAAGAAGCCGCTTCTAGGCCCCTACTCAGAAGATGGCTTCTGGCATGGAGAACATCATCATGGAAAGCAACCCGCACCCCCTATTGCTGGCCAAAGCTGGAATGATTCCAAAGGGCAAAAATGTAAATTTTAAATACAACTTTTGTCTTTTAAAAACTCTGTGTGTGTCATTTATTCAGGACAAACAATTAGAAACAAACACAACAAATCATGAACAAATCATGATGGTGTAGGGGGGAGGGTTTCAGTTATGTGGATAATTGGAGCACATTCTGGGGAAGGTGGGACCTGTACAAACAGGACGGTTTGCACCTGAACCAGAGGGGCACCAATATCCTGGGAGGGAAATTTGCTACGGCTCTTCGGGGGGGTTTAAACTAATTTGTCAGGGGGATGGGAAAAAGGGCTGTAGTCCAGGAGCCAGTGGTGAGTGTAGGGAGGTACTGAGGAGGGTATCAAGGTCGCAGGAATGTACCGGCAGACAGGAAGATGGCTTAAAGTGTGTCTACTTCAATGCAAGGAGCATCCGGAATAAGGTGGGAGAACTTGGAGCGTGGATTGGTACTTGGGACTACGATGTGGTGGCCATTACGGAGACATGGTTTGAACAGGGACAGGAATGGTTGTTGGAAGTTCCGGGGTTTAGATGTTTCAGTAAGAGTAGGGAAGGTGGTAAGAAAGGTGGAGGAGTAGCATTGTTAATCAAGGATAGTTTAACAGCGGCAGAAAGGCAGTTCGAGGGGGATCTGCCGTCTGAGGTAATATGGGCTGAAGTTAGAAATAGGAAAGGAGCGGTCACGTTGTTAGGAGTTTTCTACAGGCCCCCAAATAGTAATAGAGATGTGGAGGAAGAAATTGCAAAGCAGATTATGAATAGGTGTGGAGGTCACAGAGTAGTTGTCATGGGTGACTTCAACTTTCCAAATATTGATTGGAACCTTTATAGGTCAAACAGTTCAGATGGGATAGTTTTTGCACAGTGTGTGCAGGAGGGTTTCCTGACACAATATGTGGATAGGCCGACAAGAGGTGGGGCCACATTGGATTTGGTACTGGGTAATGAACCGGGCCAAGTGTTTGATTTGTATGTGGGAGAGCACTTTGGAGATAGTGACCACAATTCGGTGACTTTCACTATTGCAATGGAGAGGGATAGGGCCATACGGCAGGGCAGGGTTTATAATTGGGGGAGGGGTAATTATGATGCGATTAGGCAAGAATTAGGGAGCATAAGATGGGAACAGAAACTATCAGGGAAAGGCACAAACGAAAAGTGTAGCTTTTTCATGGAGCAATTATTGCGTGTCCTTGATAGGTATGTCCCTGTCAGGCAGGGAGAAAATGGCCGAGTGAGAGAACCATGGTTCACAAAAGAGGTTGAATGTCTAGTCAAGAGGAAAAAGGAAGCGTATGTAAGGATGAGAAAACAAGGTTCAGTTGGGTCGATTGAGGGGTACAAGGTAGCAAGGAATGAGCTAAATAAAGAGCTTAGGAGAGCTAGGAGGGGGCATGAGAAGTCCTTGGCGGGTCGGATCAAGGAAAACCCCAAGGCTTTTTACTCTTATGTGAGAAATAAAAGAATGACCAGGGTGAGGGTAGGGCCGGTCAAGGACAGTAGTGGGAACTTGTGCATGGAGTCAGAAGAGATAGGAGAGGTGATGAATGAATACTTTTCGTCAGTGTTCACCGAGGAGAGGGGCCATGTTTTTGAGGATGAGAGTGTGATAAAGGTGGATAGGCTGGAGGAGGTAGATGTTCTGAGGGAAGATGTTTTAGCAATTTTGAAGAACCTGAGGGTCGATAAGTCCCCTGGGCCAGATGGGATATATCCTAGGATTCTTTGGGAGGCAAGGGAGGAGATTGCAGAGCCTTTGGCTTTGATCTTTGGGTCCTCACTGTCCATGGGGATGGTGCCAGAGGACTGGAGAGTGGCGAATGTTGTTCCTCTCTTCAAGAAAGGAAATAGGAATGACCCTGGTAATTATAGGCCGGTTAGTCTTACTTTGGTGGTTGGTAAGATAATGGAAAAGGTCCTGAGGGATAGGATTTATGACCATTTGGAAAGATGCAACTTAATCCGGGATAGTCAACACGGATTCGTGAAGGGTAAGTCTTGCCTAACAAATTTAATTGAATTCTTTGAGGAGGTAACTAAGTGTGTAGATGAAGGTAGAGCAGTTGATGTCGTATACATGGATTTTAGTAAGGCGTTTGATAAGGTTCCCCATGGTCGGCTCATGAAGAAAGTAAGGAGTTGTGGGATAGAGGGAAATTTGGCCGATTGGATAAGTAACTGGCTATCTCATAGAATTGAGAGGTCGCACAACACCAGGTTATAGTCCAACAGTTTTATTTGAAGTCACAAGCTTTCGGAGCTATCGATCGCCCCTTCCTCAGGTGAAGTAAAGAAATACAGACTCGACAAAGCGTATATAGATAGAGAACAATGCATGTGTACCTTACAATTGCAGACAACTAAATTAAATCATCCTGACTATCTGCCGAGGTGTGATAAAGTTAATCAGGTCAGCCAGGAAGGTACCACATCAAAGACATAGCAAGATACAACTGAGACAATGAGGTGGAGTCGCAGGGGGTCTAACGTGTCAAAAGCTGCTGTCTGTATGTAAAACGATAAGCTGTAAAAATTTTACTTTTTTACTGGGAAAATTTTTACTTTTTTACTGGGAATCACATCTGTGAACAAGCCAACGACGACTCGAGTCCGGATCACGTCATGTATCGTGACATAAACCCAAGATCCCGGTTGAGACCGTCTTCATGAGTGCGGAACTTGGCTATCAGTTTCTGCTCGATGATTTTGCGCTGTCGTGTGTTCCTAAGGTTGCCTTGGAGAACGTTTACCCGCAGATCCGAGGCTGAATGTCCTTGACTGCTGAAGTGTTCCCCGACTGGGAGGTAACAATCCTGCCTGGTGATTGTTGCGCGGTGCTCGTTCATATGTTGTCTCAGTGTCTGCATGGTCTCGCCGATGTACCATGCCGCGGTGCATTCTTTCCTGCAACGTATGAGGTAGACAACGTTGGCCGAGTCACATGAGTATGTACCATGTACCTGGTGGGTAGTGTCCTCACGTGTGATGGTGGTGTCTGTGTTGATGATCTGGCATGTCTTGCAGAGTTTGCCGTGGCAGGGTTGTGTGGTGTCGTGGTCGCTGTTATCCTGAAAGCTGGGTAATTTGATGCGAACGATGGTATTTCTGAGGTTAGGCGGCTGTTTGAAGGCAAGTAGTGGAGGCGTGGGGATGGCCTTAGCGAGGCAGAGGGTGGTGGTGGATGGAAAATTTTCAGACTGGAGACCAGTTACCAGCGGTGTGCCACAGGGGTCGGTGCTGGGTCCTCTGCTGTTTGTGATTTTTATCAATGACTTGGAGGAGGGGACTGAAGGGTGGATCAGTAAATTTGCTGATGACACCAAGATTGGTGGAGTAGTGGATGAGGTGGAGGGCTGTTGTAGGCTGCAAAGAGACATTGATAGGATGCAGAGCTGGGCCGAAAAATGGCAGATGGAATTTAACCCTGATAAGTGCGAGGTGATTCATTTTGGTAGGGCAAATTTGAATAAGGATTACAGGGTCAACGGCAGGGTTCTGAGGAACGTGGAGGAACAGAGGGATCTGGGGGTTCATATCCACAGATCTCTGAAGGTTGCCACTCAAGTGGATAGAGCAGTAAAGAAGGCCTATAGTGTGTTAGCGTTTATTAACAAGGGGTTTGAGTTTAAGAAACGTGAGGTTATGCTGCAACTGTACAGGACCTTGGTGAGACCACATTTGGAATATTGTGTGCAGTTCTGGTCACCTCACTATAGGAAGGACGTGGAAGCATTGGAGAGAGTGCAAAGGAGATTTACCAGGATGCTGCCTGGTTTGGGGGGGAGGTCTTATGAGGAAAGATTGAGGGAGCTAGGGCTTTTCTCTTTAGAGCGGAGGAGGATGAGAGGCGACTTAATAGAGGTTTATAAGATGATGAGGGGGATAGATAGAGTGGATGTTCAGAGACTATTTCCTCGGGTGGATGTAGCTGTTACAAGGGAGCATAACTATAAGGTGCATGGGGGGAGATATAGAAGGGATGTCCAAGGTAGATTCTTTACTCAGAGAGTGGTTGGGGTGTGGAATGGACTGCCTGCTGTGATAGCGGAGTTGGAGACTTTAGGAACTTTCAAGCGGTTATTGGATAAGCACATGGAGCACACCAGAATGATTGGGAGTGGGATAGCTTGATCTTGGTTTCGGACAATGCTCGGCACAACATCGAGGGCCGAAGGGCCTGTACTGTGCTGTACTGTTCTATGTTCTATGTTCTATGTTCTATTAACTAACAGAACTGGTTCTCACAAGATGGAGATAAACAGCAAAACAGTAAACAAATGTAATCACACGAACCTTGACCTTTACTACAAACATTCCCACCATTTATTTAGACCTCCTACTGTTTGCCCTTCGAGGGTGATCTCCATCCCCTGCGCACTTCCCCCCTTCCCACCCTACTGCTCCTCCGTAATGGGGCCCCAGTGGCTGCAGCAAGGCTGGTGGAAGGCTGCTGAATGTCAGATGCAGAGACTACAGATGCCCTTGAAGGACAACCTCGACCAGCTCTGGGCCTGGAGGCCCCGGCTGCAGACTGCACCAACTCTGCATGGGCGGCAGCAGTCTGGGCTACAGGCGGTGGCAAGTGCAATGGGGAAGTGCCATTGGTGGGAGCAGGAATGCTGTCTTCCTGAGAGAGGACAGCACCTTCCTGCTCGACTGACACACTGGCACTCCCACGGGCAGCACCTCAGCATCCGGAGCAATCTGCTTGAGCACAGATTGCTGGCCTGCTGCGGCACCGTGAGAGCCCCGGGGCAATGTGACCGACCCAGTGATGATGGCAGCAGTCAGTGCTTGCGTGACATCAATCTGAGACTGCATGAGAGCAGTCTGAGACTGGATGGCACCAGCCAGTGACTGAATTGCAGCACTAAGCAGTTGCGTTGCGTCGGCCTGTGCTGCAGTGGAGTGCTCCACAATCCTTGCCAGTCCATCAATGCTTTCGGCCACCCTTGCCATTGCACCCATGAGCTCAGTGTGCATGTTCAAGACCTGGCTATTCATGTCCGCGATGACGCGTTCCTCCTCTGCGTCCAGTGCAGCAGGACTTGCTTGCCTACTCTCCCTCCGGGGAGATGGCCCCCGAGCTTCCCCACCCCCATGGCGTTGCTGCAGTCCGCTGGATCCCGGAGCTTCGTCCTCATCAGACCCTTCCCCCCCTGCTCCCCTCCAGGGAAGGCGTGCTCCCAGTTGTAAGGGGTGACCTGCGGCTCTGTGCTTAGCCTGGGTGCTAGTGCGGGGTTAGGCCTTGTTGCCTGTTCTGGTCTCCAGCCAGCCTGATAACACTAGACACCTGTGAGTGGTTCGACCCACTCGCCCTTACGGTTCTGACACTGGACTTAGGTGCGAGAGCAATAATGCAGAGAAAGACTCAGGTAGACCCGGTTGAATAGTGCGAAATGGAAAATCTTTATTGCATATTATTCAAGATTACGAGATACATGTCATAAGCACAGATTAATGACAGTATAATCTTACACACAGTTATGAAACTAATTTTAGGGAAACGAGGAGCGCATGACACATCGTAAAAGGGGACACACATTATAATTATCCTTAAAACTTAAACCCTCCCCTATCAATACCTGTCCTAATCTAGATTCGTAGGATCGAGACTCATGCTCACCACTCGTGATAACTCGGAGAATTCCGAAACTCTGCTCGGATGGTTTTACCGCAGCACCTGACTATCCACGTGTTGATCAGGGGTCTCTGTACCCCACTTGTTTACTCGTTTCTGCTCCGGCTAGTAGGCTGGACCGTCTGCTGTCATGAAGATCTGTGTTGCCCTTGGAGTTCGGACACCACTCGAAAAAGAGTCTTCCTGTGCCCTACACCAGTTGTCTGTAGAACTCAAAGAAGGGTCTTCCTAGGCCAGTTGTGGAGTAGCCGATAAAATTCAAAGAAGTGTTTATTCGACTTACAGGCGCGGTCGGGGCTTACTGACCGTGGCGATGCGTATTGTCGTCTTCTTCTCTTCTCATCTCATCTCATCTCATCTCATCTCATCTCCTCTCGGGCCTTCGGTTCCAACACCGTTTACCGACTTCTCGGGATGGTGCGCCCGCTTCCAGGCCTCACAGCCCAGTTCTCCACAGATCTTCGCGGCAAGCCACGAGGTTGATCCTAGCGGATCAGAGTCCAGAGCCGTCAGGCAAGAGAATAAAAGTTCAGCAGCCTTCCAGCGAGTCAAAGCAGCAAGCGGAAGATGGACGGTTGTGCCTTACAGTTATAGTGCTGTAATTCCTCTTTTCCCGCCCAATCTTAATGTCTATCTTTTGTCAGGATTTTGGTGCTCAAACTTCTTGTATGGGGTGATCTCAGTCTTTAATGGGTTTCGGTGATACTTGTGACTGTCTGAGTACCCGTTAATATTTCTCCCATTGTGGAACCGGCTAGTAGTCTCCCTGGGGGGGTTTTGGGGCTTCCAAATGCTTGCTGTAAGTACCCGCAAACGGCTCTCTCATCGTAGAGTCGTGGGGATTTTGTATATTAATGTCTTTGGATGGGTCCTTGATCGCTCAGTACAATAGCCCTTGTTTGCACCTGGGAGACCGATTCCAGTATTTATGTTTAAAATGCAAACCTCATCATGTCTTGTCATTTATCTCAAATGTGCTTAATCCTGTACGATCTTGCACAAATGTTTATTGGAACGCCATCTTGTCTGCCCACTGAAAGTCTAGAACTTTCTGCCATGAGGCGCGGCGGCCATTTTACAGGCTGTTTGTGTCCGTTTTGAAACCTGACAGCATTCTGCTGAAATAAAAGCTGTTTGTACGAAACTTTATGTCTCCTTCTTATTTTATAAAATCGCGATAATTTTGCGAATTCTACAGTCCCTCCTGTTGATGCGAATAACTCCGCTTATCATATCAAAAACATTGTGGTGAGCAATATTATCTCGATTCTCCATATCCAAAAATTCCCATAACTTAAAACTATCTAGGGTCTCCGTGTCGTCCTTATTTCCCAGGAAAATTACATTCTTATAACACCGTAGGCAGCATTTGCCTTTAACTTACACCGCGTGCGTTTCCTTCCAGGTGTAACCAGGCCGATGCCTCTCGCACCACCTGCATATGCATATTTTTTATTCAAGGAAAAAGAAAAAAACAACAACAACCAAACAATCATATTCAACAACACCAAATCAAAATAATCAAAACCAACTCTTAAACATGTAGAGTTCCAAAACTTAATTACAGTTTCTGAGAAAAATCACGGTCGATTACAACAATTCCGAGGCGCATGTGGAAAACTGGAGTGACGCCATTTTGTCTGTTTACGCGGTGCTTTCATCGTGCACGCGCACGTAACGTTCTCGCCACTCTCCCGTGTTTTCGTTCTTGGTGAGGCGTTTGCCTCTCTTCCAATGCACGACCAATAAGTATATCACAATAAACACTTGGCATACAACTAAAATGTGGGAGGCTATTCTAATCCAGGAAGGCACTTCAATGTTGGTGAACAGATCCCACCACGTGGAATTACTATGTCCAGAATTTCTGTCCCTATCTCGACAGTCTTTTGTTCTAGGGTGTAAAAATGTTTTTGCGATACCGCGACGGCTTTCAAAAGCTTGGTGAGGTGTTCAGGGAGAGGGGGAATGAGGTATCCGAAATGCGCGACGAATCGCTGCAGGTCGGTGAAGTTCTCTTTTACTGTAAGATGAACAGTGGATGGTTCAGGGATCGGGACAATTCGCTGTTGTGCTACTTGAACTTCCGCCCTGGGTTTAAAGCAGAAACTGCTGTCACTCACCGGACACCGGCTACGGTTTCCATGTTGGTAGTGTTGCGCTGCAGTGGTAACACAATATGTTCCACCCCCGATGTATGCTACCTGCGGAGGCACATGATCTTGTGCCATTGCCTCCATGGTGCAATTCATGGGCTTGGCGCCAGCCGTTCTGAACCCGCACTGTGGTGTTAAAAAGGCATTCAAGTGCTGGGGACACAGTATTATGTGTGCTCCCCGGCCACGACAACCAGAGAGATCTGTACCTGTCATCGTTTGCTCCCAGCGGATGACATAAGGTGAAACCGCTGCATAGCGAATGTGGGCTCCCCCCTGAATGACACCGATGTTCTCTACCCGATACACCGGGGCGGGCTTTGCTGTGTCGCCCAAAACCGGCATACGTAAAACTACACCCATGATGGTGTGGTTTGATCGTCCGCAGTCCACGGGGACTGGGTATGCTTCTGAAGCTAGCCTGAGCTGGCACGGGCTTAATGCGTTCTGAAAAGGGTGGAGCGCCTGCAGGTGTTTGTTACTTATCCAGGACGGGACCAAACCTTGTTTTAAATCCTCCAAATTACTGCGGCCCTCGCCCAGTAACCACGCCCCGTAAAGCACGCACACCTCGTTCTGCGCAGCCTGATCGGACGCATTCTGATCTTCCCTGATCAGGGCATTTACCGTCCACGCGTGTTTCTCTAGTTCAGCTATTATTTCTTTTAAATGGAGAGTCATGGCCTGGTCCTCGTGTAACCCAGACCCAACCACCTTATTTTCATCTGTGAGAATATTCTTTAATTGTGTTTTTAAGCCATTAATCTGGGTCTGCAGCTCCACGCTGTCTAGAACGTTGACCACAGATGTACCTGTATTGAAAGCAGTGAACATGTCGTTCACAACACCCCTTCTTTGTCTCCCCACCTGACCCAAAACTTCATGTGGTGCGGTGTACAAACTTGTTTTATCAATTTCCGCGAAATCGAACTCATAAAATTGCCTAAACATCTTGGTCAACAGGACCTGATATAACTGTTCCGTCTCTTTGGGGCACCACTCCGGCAACCGCACCTCGGTGAGGTTTAAAATCACCGAGGCCACCGCGTAATGTACCCCCTGAAATAGTATCTGGACTGTAGGGACCAATACCAAACCATTCCCGGGTCCCTTACTGGTTTTTGGGCACCCTTCTTCCTTAGCTAGAACCACCAGAATTGTGGGCGGGGCCTTGCGTGGGCGCGTAATGAGTTCAGTGGCATTTACCGGGATCGGAGAGTATGGAGCTCCGCACCCCCTGGTGCTCGCATCCCACCTCATCCCCTGCCCGTTATCCTGCCATTGATTGATGAAAAATATGGAGATGCCTTTGGGGCAAACGTGCTTTGACCCCCACATACATACATAAATTCCCTCATCCGGTTCCCACCATTTGTCCCAACAGACTCTCACTTGTCCGTTTGTCCCCATAATTGTCCGATGGGTATTATTACCCAGTCGCTCCCACTCGACCGAAGAGTTCCTCATGTTTTTGCTCAGCTTTCGCAGCCACCACCATCGGCTCAATGGGACATTCCCATTTCAAGTCAAACAAATCCGTTTGCCGACGGTGACGCTGACTCTGGGTGCGATGATCCTCACTTTGGGGCACATTAAAGAAGTCTCTTTGTAGGCAAAACCCGATGTACTGGAATACTCAGTTGAATTCGTTCCCAGCCATCCTGGCCACCTTCCCTTGTGGAAATAAGTGGTGGTCTCCTCAGCCTCTCGCCTTCCGGTCCAATCCACCGCGATGGGGGCCGTGTCCCCGGAGCATCCAAACACCACGACATCCTTGGTGCGGCCTCGATAGGCCAATCCACATCCGATTGCCGCAAGCACTACTAGAATTCGTTCCATCCTTCCTTGGTTCCTGTGATCAGATAGAATGAGGTAGCCAGCCTCCCAAGAGTCTCTGGCTTTTGTGAAGGGTGAGCGGGTCCCCTGACCTCGCCTCACGTAAGAAGACATGTGCACTGGATAGACTTTAACTATTCCTATTTCTAAAACTCCCATCATTTTACCATTTTCTGTTAAAAAAATTAAACTACAAACTTAACCTGATTTAAAACTATAAACTTAAACTTATAAACTTATAAACTCATCCTAAACTTATCACTTATCTTAATAACTGTACAGTGCCGCCCGTTCCCAGGGCGGCCTACTCAAATTCTGTGAAGGCGGTCACAAGCTTTTCCCAACGGTGGGAGGGCACTGACCCCTTCCTTTGATCTGCCGCAGCCTGTTGCTGCTGCGCTGTGACTGGGCTCTCCCTGGGCTGCCTTGACCTTGAACTTGCGCCTGGGGGCGTACGGGGGACTTACCCACATCTTTCTGGGCTGGGGTGTCCGACCTGACCTACGGAGAACTACCGGGGGCAGGAACTCCAGGACTGACGGACCGGGTTTCGAGACTTCCACCGTGGCGACCCGTGGTCCCACCACAGTCGCTGGCTCCGCCTCCCCTGACTCCGCCTCCCTGAACTCGGGATCTGCAGCTTGTGGCACCGCCCTACTTGGCCCAGTAGGCGGCCCTTCACTCGCAGTCCCTACCTCCCTCGAGGGCAAGACGTTCAAGGCGGGCGGCTCGGGCTCTGAGGCTTCCATCGCCACGCCCTGTGGTCCCACCACAGCGGCTGGCTCCGCCTCCCCTAGCTCCGCCCCCCTGCATTCGGGACCTGCAGCTTCGGCCTCCACCCTGTGTGGATCTCTATCTGCAGCCCCTGTCTCCCCTATACCTGAATCGGAGGCGACCCTTTCGTCCTCCGATTCCAGCTCCTCTTCGCTTGTGTCACTATCTTCGTTGAGCTCCTCGAGCTCTTCCTCATCTGACTCCCAACCCAAATAAAGGATCCTACATTTTGCTAGGATGTCCTCTCCCCTGATGCATGCTGCTTTGCCTGCCTGTGTGCCCTGTGGCCCTACCCGGGGCTGCGAGTCCCCACTCACAGGTTTGGCCCCTGTGGTTGACCCTTGTGCACCCGGCTTATACAGTTTGCACTGATTTACGTGGAACCACTTAGTGCGCCGAGGTACCTTTACGGCGTATACCATGGGACTCGCCTTATCTACAATGCTGTAGGATCCCATATACAGTGGTTCCAGACTCCCTACTCTGGCATAGTTTCTGACCATGACCTGGTCTCCTACTTCCCACTCCCGCTTCTTGCGGGGTTCCAGCAACAGGCGATTGCCCTGATGCTGCCTTCCTATGTTCCCAGCCGCCTGCTCATAAACCTGCTTCAGGCGCTCCAAGAGGGTCTGGACGAACTTGTCCCTGCTTACCTCTTGGAGCTGACCCTCAGTGAGCACCGGCGCTAGCACATGGGTGGGGGTTCGCATGATCCTCCCAGTCATCACCTCGTGCGGGGAATACCCCGTACTTTTCGACTGACAGGCGCGGACCCCCATGAGGACTAAAGGCAGAACCTCCGCCCATTTTTGGGGCGAGTCCATAGTCTCTTTCCTCAATTTCTCCTTCAGGGTCCGGTTCATGCGTTCAACAATCCTGGATGACTGGGGATTGTGCACTACGTGCCATTTCCCTTCAATGCCCAAAAGCATGAGGGTGTTCTGCATCACCTGGCCGGTGAAATGACTCCCTTGGTCTGACTCCACAAAACGGGGGAGTCCCCACCGCGAGAACACTTCCCGGACCAAGATTTTTGCAGTACCCAGTGCCGTAGCTGTTCTACAGGGGAAGGCTTCCACCCATTTGGAAAACACATCCACCAAGACGAGGCAGTATTTGTAGCCTCCCTGGGTGGTGGGCAGGGGCCCTATATAGTCGATCTGTATCGACTGCCATGGTCCCTCCACCCTCCTGATGTGCCCCATGGGCACTTTCCTTTTCTGGGGGTCTGGGTTGTTTGCAGCGCACACGAGACAGTTTGCACAGAACTCGCGGACCTGCTCCCTGAGTCCCGGCCACCATCCCGCCTGCTCTACCCGTTGCCAGGTAACCTCGGGCCCGGGGTGCCCTGCCCCCGGTCCCTCATGAGCCAACTGGAGGAATTCCCTCCTGTGCTGCTGCGGCACAACCCACTGCTCCTCGCGGAACAGCATGCCTTCTTTAACGGAGAGGGTTGCCGTACTGTACGGACCCTCTACCTGCTTGCCCTCAGCAATGGTTCTGAGAACTGCTTTTAGGGCGGGATCCTGGTTCTGGACGGTCTTAAGGTCTAGGGGCAATGCTACCCTGGTGTACCCGGAATTCCCGTCCCTGCCTTGGATCGCTGCCACGGGTCTGGGCCCATAGGGGTCCCAGAAAGTGCTGTTACGGGCACCCTCCCTGGCTAGCGCATCCGCCTGCTGGTTGCCCTCCCCACGTGGCTCTGTGGAAGAGTGAGCCTTCACCTTATGGATGAAAATCTCCCCTTCCTCCCCTACTGCTGCTAGGATCTTTTCCAGCAAGGGCTTCACCGTTAAAGGTCGTCCGTCCGCGGAGGTGTATCCACGGCGGGACCAAATGGCCAGGTATTCCGTACACGAATTGCATGTGAACATACTGTCCGAGCAAATCGTGTATGGGGTTGGGAAAGTTTCTGGGTGGGTAACGACGTACACCACTGCAGACAGCTCAGCCTGCTGCGCGCTCATGGTGCTGGGGAGCTTAATCGCCAGGGCAAGGTTTGCCGCAGGGTCATAAACTCCACACCCTGTGAGTCGTTCGCCAGCGGACACTGTGCTGGAACCATCAACATAAATTTCGCGCCCAGTGGGATGTATCCCGGCCCGCAAACCTATGTTGACTTCCCACACCCCTTCCACCGAACACTGGTGGGCTGTACCGGGGTATACCAAATTGGCCGCAAGCCTGGGCTCGCAAAGACCTTTAATTCTAAGATCCATCTGGGAAAGGAGAAGGGTCCAGCGCGCAATTCGAACGCTGCTTACGGTCCCATCCTTAATCCTCCCATCTAGAAGCATCTTAGTTGGTGTGTGATGGGTGAGGAGTGTGATGGGAGAGAGCCCTGTGAAGATCGCTGATCTTTTCACAGCCCAATGCGTGGCTAAAAGGTGCCTTTCGCAATTGGAGAAACTTCTCTCCACATCCGTTAACACCCTGGTCGAATAGATAACCGGCCTCAGCTTGCCGTGGCGCTCTTGGAGCAGCACAGCGCCCAAGCTGTCCCCGCTGGCAGCTACCTCCAGGAAAAACTCCTTCCCCCCATCTATGGCCCCTAAAGCTGGCGCGGTCTGCAGGTCCCTCTTTAACTTCTCGAAGGCTGCTTGGCAGCCCTCGTCCCAAGACCACTCCACTCCCTTATGGAGGAGTCGGAGGAGCGGCGCTGCTGTGGCTGCATAGTCTTCGATAAAATCCCTGCAGTAACCGGTCAGTCCCAAAAAGGACCTCACACCCCTTATGGTGTTGGGAATCGGTAACTCTTGCACCGACTCCCTCCTAGCCTTATCTATGGCTCTTTCCCCAGCGCGAATGGTCAGCCCCAGGAATTTTACTTCCTGCTGACCGATACGTGCTTTCTTAGGGTTCACTTTAAAACCCTTTCTCGCTAGCAGCTCCAATAACTCGGCCAGCAGTGGTCCATGCTCCTCCCTTGAGTCCGTAAATAGGAGCAAATCATCCACGTACTGCACTATCTGATTGGGCTGACTAAACTCCTTTAAACTTCCTGCCATACACTGGTGGAAAATACTGGGGCTGTTGTGGAAACCCTGTGGCAGACAGTTCCATGTGTACTGTTGTCCTTTGAAAGTAAAGGCAAACTTGTACTGGTCCTCTCGCCGCAGCGGGATGGACCAAAAACCGTTCGAGATATCCAGCACCGTGAACGTGGTCGCGGACGCTGGGATACTCCCTATTAAGTCAGCGACTGCTGCTACCGTGGGCGCGCAGGCGGGAATGTTACTGTTAAGGACTCTGTAGTCCACCGTGGCCCTCCACGAATTATCCGGCTTCCTAACCGGCCATAATGGGGAGTTCACGTGTGTGGCTATCGGCCTCAACACGCCCTGCTGCACCAAGGAGGACATTGCTGTCTCCATATCGGGTTCTGCTTCTTTGGGGAAGTTATACTGCTTTTGGGGCCGGGTCATGGTGTCCCCATCTACGCTGACCTCAAACCCGGTAACCCTCCCACAATCGTGCTTGTGGGTTGCAAACGTGTGCATATTATCTGACACGTACGTTTGCATGTCCGTTGGGACATCCGCGACCATAAGCCCGAGGTCGTAGCCTCCGGATGGCTTCATGGTACACAGGGCCCCTTTACCTTCCTCTCCCGGGATTACCACTACCTCGCCTTTTCCACCCTTAGCTCCCCAGAGACAGTGATTCCTGAGGTCCACGAGGATCCCGTGCCCCGATAGGAGATCTGATCCGAGGATGCCTCTCCCACCCCCCTCTTGCCATTTCATCAGTATGCACTTCCACGTGGTGTGGAGTGCTCCTAAATGAATGGATAGCGGAATGGAGAACGTGCCAGCCTGCTCTTTTCCCGTAAACCCCGCTAATGTGTATGGGACCTTGGTAGATAGCGGTGAGTCAAAAGGGCTATCCGTATGAATCACGGTGCATGAAGCTCCCGTGTCCAACAAATAACTACCCTTCTGCTTCTCTACCTCCATCTCCACCAGGGGTCGCTTCCACGCATCATAGCTGAGCGGACACAGGTAGACGGGCTGTGCGGGCTCTAGTCATTGGGTACTGTTGGACGGGGCTGCGACATCTGCGGGGCCGGTAGCGACTGCCACCCTTCCTTGCGAAATCATGAGGGTGCGCATGGCTCCCAACATTGATTCGATCGCATCAGGATGGATAGGTGCACCAGCTCCCCTATCAGAGACAGGCGCCTGGGCTCGGACTGCGGGATTTTTATCCCTGGACTCCTTCCAAGGATTCCTGCAGTTCTTGCGCCAGTGCCCTGTCTTTCCACATCCGAAACAAGCATTACTGGCCTGTGGGACGCGATTTCCCTCCTGATGCCACTCCTTTTGAGCCGGGGCTGTGGGCCGCGCCTCATGCACCTTTCCCTTAAGGGGATGTGCTCCCGCACTCCTGGTATTATGGTACCCTACCGTGAGTCGATTTAGGACCGACTCCTCTGTTGTGGCGGGGTTAGTGGGATCAAACCACGCTTTGGCCTGCTCCCTGACGGCTGGCAAACTGTTGGCTACCACACACCTGAGCCAATGAGTTAAACCGACACCGTCTATGCGGTGACGCGCTGGCGCGCCTGGGCAGCTACGTTGATATACTGGCCACAGCCTGTTGGCGAAAACCTTCGGGGGTTCTCCCTCCATCTGCACTGTTTGTCCCAATCTAACGAACGGACCTTCATCGTCCGCTCCCAACACTTCCAGGACCTCGTCCCTCAATTCCCCATAGGTATTATTTCCCCTCTTGCTCTCGTCTGAGAGACACTGAAGGATCGAGCTGTCTAATGAGAACAACAGCATTTTTGCTTTTTCCCCATCGTTGCAGCCGTTAATGGCTGCGGTTTGCTCTACCTCCCTGAAATGTACGGAAGGGTCGTCTGACTCGGACAGCTTCTGTACGTGACTGATCATAGCCCTCAGCTGGTGTGAGCTGTGAGGCAACACAAGCTGGTTGAGGAGATCCCCCTCTGCCCCACCTGCTCCGTTCGGGCCCCTCTTGATACCCGTGACCGGACACAACGGTCCCGGCTTCACTTCTACCTCAGGGGGCTCTTCCTCTACTTCTACCACTTCCTTCCTCACCCAGGTTGCCGAATAGCTGGGTGGCGCGGAGGGCACAGTGGCAAATACCTCCTCTGCTTTGTTCGGTGGGGATTTCTGAAATTCCCCACCCACCAGCGGCTGGTGTGCTGACGGGCTGATAAGGCACACCATGCCGTGCGCTTTATTCAGGGCCTCTTTAAGGTTCCCTATCTCTCATTGGCAGATGCTGTGATCGGCCCCCTCATGTTTATCCTCGAGGGCCATCTTATATGCCGCCCTAACCCCCGTTAAGCTCTCTTCCTGGGCTTTTATTTGGGCAGCTAGGCGGGCACATCGTTCCTTTATTCTGCCCTCATTTAACTTTGCCTCAGTGACCTGGCATTCGAGGTAATCTATTTTCGCCTCATGGTGGTTGGCGACTAACTGGCGTTCTTGATGCAACGCATTTAAAGACGCGATGAGCTGCTGCCCCCCCGCGACCTTCTCGTCCATTTCCACCTCTAAACCCTTGATCTGCGCTGCCTGCGCTATGATGACTTGGTCCGAAAGCTGGACTTGTCTTTTATAGCACATCAGCCAGACCGCTTTCTCTACTGTTTTTTTATGTTCCTTGCTACCTGTCCACCTCACAGCTGCCTCTAGTGGAAGCTTATCCACCAGCAGGTCACTTATCCATTTCTTAGTCAAATTCACTTTTCCAAACACATAATCTGCTATTCTCTCTTCCATAACATTTTGCCCATTCATACCAGGGTCTAACACATTATTTTCTCGCTGCCAGTGTCCCTTCGTGGTCGCCATTATCTGTAAGGGGTGACCTGCGGCTCTGTGCTTAGCCTGGGTGCTAGTGCGGGGTTAGGCCTTGTTGCCTGTTCTGGTCTCCAGCCAGCCTGATAACACTAGACACCTGTGAGTGGTTCGACCCACTCGCCCTTACGGTTCTGACACTGGACTTAGGTGCGAGAGCAATAATGCAGAGAAAGACTCAGGTAGACCCGGTTGAATAGTGCGAAATGGAAAATCTTTATTGCATATTATTCAAGATTACGAGATACATGTCATAAGCACAGATTAATGACAGTACAATCTTACACACAGTTATGAAACTAATTTTAGGGAAACGAGGAGCGCATGACACATCGTAAAAGGGGACACACATTATAATTATCCTTAAAACTTAAACCCTCCCCTATCAATACCTGTCCTAACCTAGATTTGTAGGATCGAGACTCATGCTCACCACTCGTGATAACTCGGAGAATTCCGAAACTCTGCTCGGATGGTTTTACCGCAGCACCTGACTATCCACGTGTTGATCAGGGGTCTCTGTACCCCACTTGTTTACTCGTTTCTGCTCCGGCTAGCAGGCTGGACCGTCTGCTGTCATGAAGATCTGTGTTGCCCTCGGAGTTCGGACACCACTCGAAAAAGAGTCTTCCTGTGCCCTACACCAGTTGTCTGTAGAACTCAAAGAAGGGTCTTCCTAGGCCAGTTGTGGAGTAGCCGATAAAATTCAAAGAAGTGTTTATTCGACTTACAGGCGCGGTCGGGGCTTACTGACCGTGGCGATGCGTATTGTCGTCTTCTTCTCTTCTCATCTCATCTCATCTCATCTCATCTCATCTCCTCTCGGGCCTTCGGTTCCAACACCGTTTACCGACTTCTCGGGATGGTGCGCCCGCTTCCAGGCCTCACAGCCCAGTTCTCCACAGATCTTCGCGGCAAGCCACGAGGTTGATCCTAGCGGATCAGAGTCCAGAGCCGTCAGGCAAGAGAATAAAAGTTCAGCAGCCTTCCAGTGAGTCAAAGCAGCAAGCGGAAGATGGACGGTTGTACCTTACAGTTATAGTGCTGTAATTCCTCTTTTCCCGCCCAATCTTAATGTCTATCTTTTGTCAGGGTTTTGGCGCTCAAACTTCTTGTATGGGGTGATCTCAGTCTTTAATGGGTTTCGGTGATACTTGTGACTGTCTGAGTACCCGTTAATATTTCTCCCATTGTGGAACCGGCTAGTAGTCTCCCTGGGGGGGGTTTGGGGCTTCCAAATGCTTGCTGTAAGTACCCGCAAACGGCTCTCTCATCGTAGAGTCGTGGGGATTTTGCATATTAATGTCTTTGGATGGGTCCTTGATCGCTCAGTACAATAGCTCTTGTTTGCACCTGGGAGACCGATTCCAGTATTTATGTTTAAAATGCAAACCTCATCATGTCTTGTCATTTATCTCAAATGTGCTTAATCCTGTACGATCTTGCACAAATGTTTATTGGAACGCCATCTTGTCTGCCCACTGAAAGTCTAGAACTTTCTGCCACGAGGCGTGGCGGCCATTTTACAGGCTGTTTGTGTCCGTTTTGAAACCTGACAGCATTCTGCTGAAATAAAAGCTGTTTGTACGAAACTTTATGTCTCCTTCTTATTTTATAAAATCGCGATAATTTCGCGAATTCTACACAGTGTGGGCATGGGCTACCTCGGGAGACGCTGGCGCTGAGGCTCCGGCTTCCTCTTCCTTCTCGCCTGGGGCGATGCTGCCACTGGTTGCTTGAGGGACAGGCTGGTCAACTGGTGGTTCACTATCTGAAAGCAGTGAGATACAAGAGTGGCTTTAGCGTCAGGACAGGGGGTCAGTAAGGGAGCAAGGACTGGAGACATTTAGTAAGTTGGATTGAAAGTGTAAAAGGCTGGTGTTGTGCGGGGCAAGTGGAATGAGAGAGGAGAGAAAGCCATTGCTGTCCCCAAGGGGGTCGATCTCTCCAGCGGCCACGGCACCTATGACCTGGCCGGCAACGATCCTGTGCACACTCGCCTCCAAATCGCTGTGGGAGTGTAGGTCAGCCGGTCCTCCTCCCATGTGTTGCTGCTGTCGCCTGTTATGAGAGAGCTTGGCCTGCAAGAAAAAGGACAGCGTCTGAGTGAATGTGCAGCCATGTGCTTGCCTGATATGCCTCCCATAGTTGAATAGCCCTTAATGTATGCAGCCATGTGCTTGCCTGATGTGCCTCACATAGTTGAATAGCCCTTAATGTATGCAGCCATGTGTTTGCCTGATGTGCCTCCCATAGTTGAATAGCCCTTAATGTATGCAAGGTGTCGAATGTGCGTGTGTGTTTTATGAGATGGCCATAGGTCTTGGTTGAGTGTTGGGCATTTGGGGTTTTTAAACCCTCTGGGCACAGAGTGAAGTTGAGATGGAGGGATGTAGAGGTATTGAAAAGCAGCCACTCACCCTGACCACCCGAGTGAGGTCGTTGAACTTCTTCCGACATTGGGTGTGGGTCCTCGACACCAGGCTCCTCGAGGAGACGTGCTGAGCCACCTCCCTCCAGACTCTTCTGTATTCGTGGGGCAATGGCTTCCTGCCACACTGTGGGTAGAGCAGTGCCCATCGCTGCTCCACAGCGCCAACCAGAGCCACCAAGGCCCAGTCGCTGAAGCGCTGGGCTCTTTCCCTGGGCCTCTCCATTGTTCTTTCCAGCAGATTTGATGTACAGGTCTCTCCAGGCCGAGATTCAAGGCTGCAATGAGTAGGGTGTGTATGGAGAGCAAGATCAACCCTCCCCTTTAAGAACTGGCCAGTGCCAGTCTGTCTGTGTTCCATTGCTGACTGACATCACATGAGCTTCGCCAGTGCTCTGAGGTAGCGCATCGCTCCTCGACGTTAGCGCCTTAAGACAGGTGTGTAGCGCCTGATTTAGCGCTCAAATCACCTCCAGGGGCGATAGAAGCCAAGTTTGCAGTCGGAGGCGATAATTAGCGCCAGGCGCTAAACTTTGCGCCCGGCCGATAATAGCGCCCCACACAGGGCAATACTGAATTTCTCCCCCTTAGACTTTGGAATCAAAAACACAATTTCTAAATTTGCGGATGACACCAAATTGGGGGGGATAGTCAACACTGAGGAGGACTGCAACAATTACAGGAAGACATTAATAAACTTGCAGAATGGGCATATAATTGGCAAATGAAATTCATTACAGATAAATGTGAGGTATTACATTTTGGTAAGAAATATAGGGAGGTCACATATTACTTGGAAAATAAGAATCTAAATGGGGTAGAGGAGCAAAGGGATCTGGGAGTACAAATACACAAATCACTAAAAGTAGTGACACAGGTTAACAAGGCCATAAAAAAGCAAACCAAGCACTAGGGTTTATTTCTAAAGGGATAGAATTGAAAAGTAGTGAAGTTATGCTAAACCTGTATCGAACCTTGGTTAGACCACACTTAGAGTACTGCGTACAACTCAGGTCACCATATTATAGAAAGGATATAGAGGCACTGGAGAGAGTGCAGAGAAGATTTACAAGGATGATGCCAGAAATTCGAGGGTATACCTATCAGGAAAGGATGAACAGGCTGGGTCTCTTTTCTCCTGAAAAAAGAAGGCTGAGGGGTGACCTAATAGTGGTCTTTAAAATTATGAATGGTTTTGATGAGAGTGGATACAGAGAGCGTGTTTCCATTTGTGGGGAACAACATAACTGGAGGACATCAATATAAGATAGTCACCAAAAAATCAAATTGGGAATTCAGGAGAAACTTCTTTACCCAGAGAGTGGTGAGAATGTGGAACTCGCTACCACAGGGAGTAGTTGAAGCAAATAGTATAGATACATTTAAGGGGCGGTTAGATAAGCATATGAATGAGAAGGGAATAGAGGGTTATGCTGATAGAGTTAGATGAGGAAAGACTGGAGGAGGCTCGAGTGCAGCATAAACACAGTCACCTTCTATAAGAACATAAGAAATACAAGCAGGAGCAGGCCATTCGGCCCCTGGAGCCTGCTCCACCATTTAATAAGATCATGGCTGATCTGATCTTCGCCTCAGCTACACTTTCCTGCCTGTTCCCCATAACCCTTGACTCCCTGTAACTCAAATATCTGTCTATCTCAGCCTTGAATATATTCACTGACTCAGCCTCCACAGCTCTCTGGGGTAGAGAATTCCAAAGATTCACGACCCTCTGAGAAGAAATTCCTCCTCATCTCCGTCTTAAATGGGCGACCCCTTATCTGAAACTATGCCCCCTAGTTCTAGATTCCCCCACGAGGGGAAACATCCTCTCAACATCCACCCTGTCAATCCCCCTCAGAATCTTATATGTTTCAATAAGATCACCTCTCATTCTTCTAAACTCCAATGAGTATAGGCCCAACCTGCTCAACCTTTCCTCATAAGGCAACCCCTTCATCCAGGAATCAACCTAGTGAACCTTCTCTGAACACCCTCCAATCCAAGTATAGCCCTCCTTAAATAAGGTGACCAAAACTGTACGCAGTACTCCAGGTGTGGTCTCACCAACGCCCTTCTACAGTTGTAGCAAGACTTCCCTACTTTTATACTCCATCCCCCTAGTAATAAAGGCCAACATTCCATTTGCCTTCCTAATCACTTGCTGTACCTGCATGCTAACTTTTTGTGTTTCATGTACGAGGACCCCCAGATCCCTCTGTGCCCCAGCATTCTGTAGTCTCTTTCTATTTAAATAATATTTTGCTTTTCTATTCTTCCTACCAAAGTGGATGACCTCACATTTTCCCACATTATACTCCATCTGCCAAATTCTTGCCCACTCACTTAACCTATCTATATCCCTTTGCAGACTCTTTGGGCTGGATTTTGAATGACCCATGGAGTCGGGTTTGGAGGCGTGTGGGGGGTTAAAGTAGCAGATTCGGGGGTCCCGACCCCATCCCAACTCCAACACGCCTCCACGCAATTTTGATAAAATGGGTCACGGGGTTCCCGACTCCGTCCCGCCTCCAAGAGGCGCGAGAGGCCATTAACGCTCTTAACTATCCCTAAATTGGCTCTGTAATGCCATTTTGAAACGTTTTAGCTAGTTTAACCCTTTTCCGACGTGAAGTACGCATGATGTGAAACACGCCAGTGAAACCTGGCGGGAGCACAAGTGGTTAGCTGACTATCAGCTGCAGGTCCACTATTACAACGTAGATGTGATGAAGGTAGTAGTAGTATTAGGTCTGAAAGTCGCCTCTGATGCTGCTGCATTGAATGTCTTCAGAAACTGCCTGGCCTTTGCTGTGAGAGGACCTGGATGCAAAAACTCTCTCTCTCTCTCTCTCTCTCTTTAGAGTTGCTGCTCATTTTGCATCCAGGTTCTCTCACACCAAAAGCCAGGCAGTTTCTGAGACCAGGCAGTCAGACTGAAACCACTAATTGGTTCATGGGTTCCCACATGCTGGAACTCAATTACCTAATTAAGTGAAAATTGCATCATTCATCCACATTAATCTGGAGTCGGGGGTGCAACACGAAATGTGGGTAACACGACCCCAACCCGACCCCAAGACAAAATCCAGCCCATAGTGAGAATTGAGCATTTTATTTTAATCATCTTGAGTGCATTTTCTGCTCATCAAACTAAGGGGTGTCATTGCAAAAATCTCCATCTACTCTGCCCAACATTGCCTGAACCTTGCATCAGCTCAGCTGCCCCTACTACACCAATGCAGCATCTTTATTATGTGGTCTGTAATACAGTGAATTCAATGCCGACAGCTGATTAATATGGATAGTTTTGAGCTGTGGATTAATATTCATTTTAGGAACTAGGTGAGACTGCCTAAATATATACCATACAAGTCTCTTGATCTATTCAGAGGGTTCAGAATAATCTGTGCTTGCTCCTAGTGTTGCAGGCAAATCTCCGGGTTGCACTCTGGCATTGCCCAGTCTGGAGGTGTGCAGTCAGGAGTCTTGCCAGCAAGTAAGGAGGTGGGAGCTTGGCACAGCTAATCCAGGATCCTCACACATCATTTCCAACATATACAAATATAACACACGGAAAAAGCCACACCCATCAGTTTAAGCTCTATAATTGATATTGAACACCACCCAGCTCTTCATTTTGTTTTGCTAAAACCCCCTAGATCATGACTTAACTCATGAATAGGGGGATAAGGGTAAGCTATGATAATTCAACATGCATGTTTTCTTCTTTTATTTCTTACGACAGCTAGAGATTAGAATTCATCCATAAATTACCACTTCTTTGTTCTTCCCTTTGATGTTGATCTTGTGGGATTTAGAATATGTTCTTCGATCCAAATGACTTTATCAGGAATTACCAGCTGTTATGCAGCCAATCAGTCCGACTTTGCCACACTCTGGATGGATTCATCATTATTGTCTTTCAGAACACATGGAAGCAAAAATGAGAGTTAATGCAGGAGAGGGAATTTAGCAGTTCCAGGTTCAAAACCTTTGGGAGCGAAAATATTCCTGTTGATGACTTTAACAGAATTCATGTTTTCTGCTCAAGCCGAACTTTCTGCTAAAATTATGGAGGGGAAGAATTATATTTTCTTCGTATCCGAAAGATATTTAAACAGAAAATCTTTTACACTTGTTTCATTATTTTTTGAATGCATATTTAAGATGGCATAATGACATGGTGCAGCTAGATGAATGTACAAGGTCGGACACTCGGTAGGTTTGGTGTTGAAAGACCTCAAGGGGTTGCTCGCAAGGTAATTACAGATGGAGAAGGTGATATTAGTTCACCCATGACCCTGCTCTGTCCTCATTGTAACAGCAGATTGGTTCTTACCCGATTCCAGGTTGTTTTTTATCTCCACTAATGTATCTGGCTGTCCATTCCATTGTTCTGAGCCACCAGCTGATACAGTGGTGAGATATCGCTTTTTAACCCCTCTACACACACACACACACACACACTGATGGATTTTTGAAATGCTACAGAATTCAACGTTCTCCAGATTGGGAAAGAACTCAAATCGAAGGTTCACATTTAGTTTATTGGCTGTTGCCCAGTAAACGTCACTGCAAACTCAGTAATTTAGCAAATGAGCTCTTTCTGACCTGGTCCAATAATAAATGTAGATCACTCAGGCTGAAGTACATTACAAAACGGTAATGTATCAGGATCAAAGCAACATTGAAGGAGTAATGTTCTGACTTTCCACTGTCAGAAATTGAGAGCAGGAGATGGCATTGGTGAATCTTGATTTCCTCACCGCAAAGATGCAGGGAAGGGGAAGAATGTGATTATGGAAGATGCTTAATTTGCTCCAGTTTCTTTATTTTGCATTTGTGCTTTATCTTGTTCTTAGAAGAGAAGAGCGAGAGGTCTGGATTGACTGATTGTTGTTATTGATCTGATACTTGCACGGTTATATTACAATCTATCCAGGAGCACTGTTCAGATTTTGTTCTTAGGCTTCAATAGTATAAAAAATTAACCATTTCTAAAATCTTATAACAAAATAGAGCATTTGTAATTAACCGTGCTATGTAATGAGCCTTACCTGGTTTCAGACAGTTTATTCACTAGACCAGCCTCTTTTTCATCATCATTGGAGCAGGCAGCAAGCCCTCGCACTCGATTTCCACACGGCAGCTAAGTGATACGGCGCAAATTTTGGATCTGTAACACCCGTTTTATGGCGTGCCTTTAGAGCTCCAAAATGGCGTCGCGGCGCGCATTCACACTTGTGGGGCTAATCGCTCCGGACGCCATATTGGTGAGGGCATTAGCGCGCGTGCAGTGAACATGTGCCGGCAGTATGCAGAGCAGGCAGATCATATGTCAATCAGCATGCAATGCTGATTTGACGCGAGCGTTGCTATTTAGGAGCTCAACGCTCCAGCTAACGCCCTCTCTTAAACTCACACAGTTGAACACGTGTTCAGCAGCAGGAAGGACTCCCCCATCAGCGCTATTTAAGGGGTTCATCAACTACTTACAGGCTAGTTGCTGATAGATTTCCATAGTTGTTTCCAGTTGCAAAAGTCTACGGGGAGTGGTGTGGCAGGTGCTGAAAGATTTTTTCCTGACTTCAAGGCTTCTGCACAAACCACTTGCTGCTAGACATGGGTGCACGAGCAGGAATTCCCCTTGGAATCGAGCATGACTTGAAGAATCAACAGAGACCTCGCAGAGCAGGGCAAGCTGCTAGAAGAGGGAGAAAGAGGAGCAGGAGAAAGGCTCTCAGCAGGAGGCCATATCTGCCCAGGGTGTAGAACATAAGAACATAAGACTCATCGGGGGAAGGCACCAGCAGCCAGGCTCATGGCACCATGACTGGCTCTGTTGCAAAGAAGGGAGGGAAAAAGAGTGGCAGGGCTATAGTAATAGGGGATTCGATTGTAAGGGGAATAGATAGGGGTTTCTGTGGTCGCGACCGAGACTCCAGGATGGTATGTTGCCTCCCTGGTGCAAGGGTCAAGGATGTCTCGGCGCGGGTGCAGAACATTCTGGAAGGGGAGGGGGAACAGCCAGTTGTCGTGATACATGTTGGTACCAACGACGTAGCTAAAAAAAGGGAAGAGGTCCTACAAGTAGAATTTAGGGAGTTAGGAGCCAAGCTAAAAAGTAGGACCTCGAAGGTAGTAATCTCTGGATTACTACCAGTGCCACGTGCTAGTAAGAGTACAGAGAACAGGATAGTTAGGCTAAATACGTGGCTTGAGCAGTGGTGTAAGAGGGAGGGTTTTAAATTTTTGAGGCATTGGAAACAGTTTTGTGGTAGGTGTGACCTATACAAAAGGGACGGTCTACACCTGTGCAAAGATGGAACTGATGTTCTCGGGGTAATTTTTGATAAAGCAGTTCGGGAGCATTTAAACTAGTATGGCAGGGGGCTAGAAACCTATGTAGTGAAATAGAGGAAAGTGAAAGGCAGACAGAAATAAATGGTAAAAGGGTGAGGAACAAAAAACAAAGGGCCAAACTAATTCATAAAAAATGTGAGCATAAAAAAAGCCTGAGGGTTTTATACCTTAATGCGAGAAGCATCAGGAACAAGGTAGATGAATTAGCTGTGGAAATAGAGGTTAATAATTATGATCTAATTGGGATTACGGAAACATGGTTGCAGGGTGAGCAGGGCTGGGAGCTTAACATACAGGGGTATTCAGTATTTAGGAAGGATCGACAAAAAAGAAAGGGAGGAGGGGTAGCATTGCTGGTAAAAGAAGGGATAAATGCAATTGAAAGGAAGGATATTAACTCAGTTAATACAGAATCTATATGGGTGGAGCTAAGAAATAGCGAGGGGCGAAAAACATTAATAGGAGTGGTATATAGGCCTCCAAATAGTAAAATAGAGGTTGGGAAGGGCATCACGAGGGAAATTAGAGAAGCGTGCAATAAGAGCACAGCTGTCATCATAGGTGACTTTAACTTACATATAGATTGGAATAGCCTAATCAGTAAAAATAATGAGGAGGAGGAATTCCTTGAGTGTTTAAGGGATGGTTATCTGGATCAATATGTCGAGGAACCAACTCGGGAACAGGCTATATTGGACTGGGTACTGTGCAATGAGAAGGGACTAATTAGTAATCTTGTTGTACGGGGACCCTTGGGTCAGAGCGATCATAACATGATCGATTTCTCACTCGAAATGGAGAGCGAAGAAATTGACTCAGAGACTAAGGTCCTGAATTTAAACAAGGGGAATTATGATGCCATTAGACGGGAACTGAGTAGGTCTGATTGGACAACGTTCCTGGGAGGACTGGAGGTAGATAAACAATGGCAAGCATTTAAAGATAGAATGACAAAATTGCAAAAATTATTTATACCAATCTGGCATAAAAGGAAATCTAAAAAGGTGACTCAACCGTGGATAACAGGGGAAATTAGAGACAGCATAAAATCCAAAGATAGGGCATATAAAATAGCCAAAAAAAGCGCCAGAGCGGAAGATTGGGAACAGTTTAAGATAGAGCAAAGGAGGACAAAGGGCTTAATCAAGAGGGGCAAAATAGCTTACGAAAGCAAGCTGGCGGAAAATATAAAAACTAACTCCAAAAGCTTTTATAAGTATATCAAGAGGAAAAGACTGGTGAAAACCAAAGTTGGTCCATTGCAGTCAGATACGGGGGAATATATAACGGGAAATAAAGAAATGGCAGACCAACTAAATGCATACTTTGGGTCAGTCTTTACGAAGGAAGACACAAAAAACCTCCCTGGGATATCGGGAAAAATAGGGACATTGGCAAAGGAGGAACTGACGCAAATCAATATCTCTAAGGATATGGTGTTAAGGAAGCTAAAGGGATTGAAGGCGGACAAATCCCCAGGGCCTGATAACATGCATCCTAGAGTACTGAAGGAGGTGGCCCTAGAGATAGCGGATGCACTAAGTATGATTTTTCAGAATTCATTAGACTCGGGAACAGTGCCCATGGATTGGAGGGTAGCTAACGTTACCCCACTATTCAAAAAGGGGGGTAGGGAAAAAGCAGGTAATTACAGACCTGTAAGCCTTACATCAGTTGTGGGCAAAATGCTGGAGTCCATCATTAAGGATGAAATAGCGGAGCACTTAGCAAATGGGGACAGGATAGGACAGAGTCAACATGGATTTACAAAGGGTAAATCGTGCTTGACTAATCTATTGGAATTTTTTGAGGGAGTAACTGGTAAAATAGATGGGGGAGAGCCAGTAGATGTGGTGTACCTGGACTTCCAAAAGGCCTTCGATAAGGTCCCACATAAAAGATTAGCAGGGAAAATTGAAGCTCATGGGATAAAGGGGAAAGTATTGACGTGGATAGAGAACTGGCTGTCAGATAGAAAACAGAGAGTTGGAATAAACGGCTCATTTTCTGAATGGCAGGCAATAACAAGTGGGGTACCACAGGGATCTGTCCTGGGTCCCCAGCTGTTCACAATTTACATTAATGACCTGGATCAGGGAGTCGGATGCAGCATTTCCAAATTTGCAGACGACACTAAACTAGGAGGGGGGGTGGGCTCAGAGGAGGAGACCAGGAAGCTCCAGAGCGATTTGGACAGACTGGGTGATTGGGCGGATAAATGGCAGATGCACTATAATGTGGACAAGTGCGAAGTTATCCACCTTGGGTGCAGGAACGGGAGGGCAAATTATTATTTAAATGGCAATAAATTGGGAGAGGGGGAAGTACAGAGAGACCTGGGTGTTCTTGTACACCAGTCACTGAAGGCGAGCATGCAGGTGCAACAGGCGGTCAAGAAGGCAAACGGTATGCTGGCCTTCATAGCAAAAGGGTTGGAATACAGGAACAGGGATACCTTGCTGCAGCTGTACAGGGCACTGGTGAGACCACACCTCGAGTACTGTGTACAGTTTTGGTCGCCTCATCTGAGGAAAGATGTTCTTGCCATGGAGGGGGTGCAGCGGCGATTCACCAGGCTGATACCAGGAATGGCGGGATTGACCTATGAGGAGAGACTATGTAGTTTAGGGATGTACACACTGGAGTTTAGAAGATTGAGAGGGGACCTCATAGAAGTGTATAAAATTCTGACAGGTCTAGACAGACTAGATGCAGAAGGAATGTTTCCCTTGGCGGGTGAGAACAGAACTAGAGGACATAATTTAAGGATAAGGGCTAAACCATTTAGGACAGAAATGAGGGGGAATTTCTTCACTCAGAGGGTGGTGAACCTGTGGAACTCATTGCCACAGAGGGCAGTGTACGCCAGCTCATTAAATATATTTAAGAGGGAATTAGATATATTTCTACAGGCAAAAGGGGTTAAGGGTTACGGAGAGAAGGCGGGGACGGGATACTGAATTGGAGGATCAGCCATGATCTCATTAAATGGCGGAGCAGGCTCGAAGGGCCGGATGGCCTACTCCTGCTCCTATCTTCTATGTATCTATGTATCTATGTAAATAGGAGCAGGAATAGGTCACTTGGCCCCTCGAGCCTGCTCCGCCATTCAATAAGATCATGGCTGATCTTGGGCTCAAAGCCACTTCTCCGCTCGCTCCCCATAACCCTTCACTCCCTTATCTTGCAAAAATCTGTCTATCTCCACCTTAAATGTATTTAATGACCCAGCCTCCACAGCTCTCTGGGACAGAGAATTCCACAGATTTACGACCCTCTGAGAGAAGAAATTCCACCTCATCTCAATTCTAAAAGGACGACCCTTTATTCTAAAACTGTGCCCCCGCGTTCTAGATTTCCCCACGAGGGGAAACATCCTCTGCATCTACCTTGTTGAGCCCTCTCAGTATCTTATATGTTTCAATAAGATCACCTCTCATTCTTCTAAATTCCAATGAGTATCGGCCCAGCCTGCTCAAACTTTCCTCATAAGTCAACCCCCTCATCTCTGGAATTAACCTAGTGAATCGTCTCTGAACTGCCTCCAATGTAAGTATATCCTTCCTTAAATAAGGAGACCAAAACTGTACGCAGTACTCAAGGTGTGGTCTCACCAATACCCTGTACAGTTGTAGCAGGACTTCCCTGCTTTTATACTCCAACCCCTTTGAAATAAAGGCCAACATTCCATTTGCCTTTTTGATTACTTGCTGTACCTGCATGCTAACTTTTTGTGTTTCATGCACAAGGACCCCCAGGTCCCTCTGAACTGTAGCATTTTGTAATCTCTCTCCATTTAAATAATAATTTGCTTTTTTATTTTTCCTGCCAAAGTGTATAACCTCGCACTTTCCCACATTATACTCCATCTGCCAAATGTTTGCCCATTCACTTAGCCTGTCTATATCCCTTTGCAGATTCTTTTATCCTCTGCACAACTTGCTTTCCCACCCATCTTTGTATCATCCGCAAACTTGGCTACATTACACTCGGTCCCTTCATCCAAGTCATTAATGTAGATTGTAAATAGTTGGGGCCCCAGCACCGATCCCTGTGGCAGCCCACTAGTTACCGTTTGCCAACCGGAAAATGACCCATTTATCCCGACTCTCTGCTTTCTGTTAGTTAGCCAATTCTCTATCCATGCTAATATATTACCCCCAATTCCGTGAGCTCTTATCTTATGCAGTAACCTTTTATGTGGCACCTTATCGAATGCCTTCTGGAAATCCAAATACACCACATCCACTGGTTCACCTTTGTCCACCCTGCTCGTTACATCCTCAAAGAACTCCAGCAAATTTGTTAAACATGATTTCCCTTTCACAAAACCATGCTGACTCTGCTTGACTGCATTATGATTTTCCAAATGCCCTGCTACTGCTTCCTTAATGAAGGACTCCAGCATTTCCCAATGACAGATGTTAGGCTAACTGGTCTATAGTTTCCTGCTTTCTGTCTCCCTCCTTTCTTAAATAGGGGTGTTACATTTGCGGTTTTCCAATCCGCTGGGACCTCTCCAGAGTCCAGGGAATTTTGGTATATTGCAACCAATGCATCCACTATCTCTGCAGCCACTTCTTTTAAGATCCTGGAATGCAAGCCATCTGGTCCAGGGGACTTGTCATCTTTTAGTCCCATTATTTTACCGAGTACTATTTCCTTAGTGATAGTGATTGTCTTTAGTTCCCCTTGATTATCCATTATTGGGATGTTGTTAGTGTCTTCTACCATGAAGACAGATACAAAATATTTGTTCAGTGTCTCTGCCATTTCCCCGTTCCCCATTATTAATTCCCCAGTCTCATCCTCTAAGGGACCAACGTTTACTTTAGCTGCCCTCTTCCTTTTTATATACCTGTAGAAGCTCTTACTATCTGTTTAAATGTTTCTTGCCAGTTTACTCTCATAATGCATCTTCTCTCTCTTTATTTTTTTTTTAGTCATCCTTTGCTGGTTTTTAAAAATTTCCCAATCCTCTGGTCTCCCAACAATCTTGGCAACATTGTATGCCTTCGTTTTCAATTTGATACCATCCTTTACTTCCTTAGTTAGCCACGGATAGTGCTCCCTTCTCTGAAAATCTTTCTTTCTCACTGGAATATATTTTTGTTGAGAGTTATGAAATATCTCCTTAAATGTCCGCCACTACATTTCAACTTACCCTTTAATTTATTTTTCCAGTCCACTTTAGCCAGTTCCGCCCTCATGTCATTGTAATTGCCTTTGTTTAAGATCAGGACACTGGTTTGAGATACAACTTTCTCATCCTCCAACTGAATTTGAAATTCAACCATGCTATGATCACTCTTTCCTAGAGGATCCTTTACTATGAGATCATTTATTAATTCTGTCTCATTACACAGTACCAGATCCAAGATAGACTGCTCCCTGGTTGGTTCCATTACATACTGTTCTAGGAAACCATCCCGGATGCACTCTATGAACTCCTCCTCAAGGCTACCATGGCCAATTTGATTTGTCCAATCAATATGGAGATTAAAATCACCCATGATTATTACCATACCTTTTTACAGGCCTCCATTATTTGTTGATTTATACTCTGTCCAACAGTATTGCTACTGTTCGGGGGCCTGTAGACTACACCCACCAGAGACTTTTTCCCTTTATTATTTTTTATCTCCACCCAAACCAATTCTACATCTTGATCTTCTGAGCCAATATCACTTCTCACCACTGCACTGATCCCAGTTCAGCAATTCTCCTACCTGAGCCTCAGCGAGGAACAATGTGTGAGACGTCTGCGCTTCAGTAAGGAGGTCCGCACTGAAATCTGCTGCCTGCTGCAGCCACAACTCCAACCTCAGGGCAGGGTGAGGACCACATTGCCAGTGGCTGTGAAGGTGACCGTGGCCATGAACTTTTATGTGTTGGGCTCCTTCCAGGCTGAAGCTGGAGATATTTGCAACATCTCGCAGTTTGCCGTCCCGTAAGGAAGGTCACTCAGGCTTTCCATTCAAAGAGAGCTGACTACATTTCATGTAGCAGGCGGAGCGAGCACGTGGCTCTGCTCGGTTTGCAGGCTTCCCCATGGTGCAGGGTGCCATTGACTGCACGCACATCGCTTTGTGGGCACCGCATGTCAACTCTGCCATATACTAGAACCGAAAGGGATTCCACTCCCTCAATCTCCAGCTGGGGTGGGTCCATAGGCAGCGCATCATGCAGGTCAATGCCCGGTATCCTGGCAACAGTCATGATGCCTTCATTCTGTGGCAGTCTGCTGTGCCATCTGCATTTGAGCCACCATGGCAAACCAAAGGGTAGCTACTGGGTGAGAAGGGATATCCGTGATGCCATGGCTGATGACTCCGGTGCACAACCCATGAACATGTGCGCATCATGCATACAATGAAAACCATGCTGACACACAAAATGTGATAGAGCAGACCATTGGTGTGCTGAAACAATGCTTCCCGCTTCCGCTGCCTGGACATCTCTGGAGGAACTCTGTAGTACTCGGCAGAGCGGGTGTCAAGATTCGTGGTGGTCTGCTGCATGCTGCACAACCTCGCCATCACGAGGGCTTAGACCTTGCCACCAGCTATATGATGAGCAGCTGAGGAGCAGGAGGAGGAAGAGGAAGAGGAGGAAGAGAAAGAGAGGGGGCAACCTCGACAGCCCCTTTCTGCCCAGGCTGTCTGTGAAGAACTCATCTGAGTGCAATATCGGTGAACGCAAACCCTAATTCCCCATTCACCAACAGTCCCACACCTTACCTTCCCTCTGTCACTGACCATCACAGCATCCACTTGGCCACAATGCAAAAATAAAAGCCTCCATAAAATAAGCATTCCAAACCAAATTTATAAGTCAAATCATGCCATATAACATACAAATGTAAATGTAGGGATTCCCTTTGTGCCTGTCTTCCGTGTGCCTTTGCCTGTCCCAGTGCTCCTACGCAGTGCTACCCCAGTGGCTGCAGCATGGCTGGTGGAAGGCTGTTGAGTTTCAGTGGGGGAGACTGCAGATTGCTGACTCCGGTTGTGCACCACCTTGTCCTGCAAGAGAGAGGGAAGTGTGTCAGTGAGTGTGGTACAATCTTAAAGGAGAAAATCCTTTAGTGTGTCTGTGAGTGTTTCTCTTCCTCTTCTTCCTCTTCCTCCTCCTGCTCCTCAGCTGCTCATCATATAGCTGGTGGCAAGAGCTGTGGCCTCATGATGGCGAGGTTGTGCAGCATGCAGCAGACCACCAGGAATCTTGACACCCGCACTGCCGAGTACTACAGAGTTCCTCCAGTGATGTCCAGGCAGCGGAAGCGGGAAGCATTGTTTCAGCACACCAATGGTCTGCTCTATCACATTTCGTGTGTCAGCATGGTTTTCATTGTATGCATGATGCGCACATGTTCATGGGTTGTGCACCGGAGTCATCAGCCATGGCATCACGGATATCCCTTCTCACCCAGTAGCCACCCTTTGGTTTGCCATGGTGGCTCAAATGCAGATGGCACAGCGGACTGCCACAGAATGAAGGTATCATGACTGTTGCCAGGAGACCAGTCATTGACCTGCATGATGCACTGCCTATGGACCCACACCAGCTGGAGATTGAGGGAGTGGAATCCCTTTCGGTTCTAGTATATGGCAGAGTTGACATGCGGTGCCCACAAACAATCTGTTTGGGTGATGTGGCTGTCATGGTTGAATAGCTGGCAGTGTGTGCAAGCTGTGAGATGTGGGTGTGAGGCTTGCAGCAGTGCTGAGTGTGTGAGGAAGAGGTGAAGCTATGGCTGTTAGGTCTGAGTCCTGATTGATAGTGATTGTTGGAGATTGTTAGTAGATGAGAGATGGGGGTGTGGTGCATTGAGCAGTGGCTGAGGCTAGTGGTGCAGATGGAAGGATATGACATTTGAAGATGCATTCACTGACCTTGAACACTCATATGTGGTCATTGAACTTCTTGCAGCATTGCATCTAGGTCCTCGGGCTTGACTCCTTGCACTGACCTCCATGGCTATCTGCTGCCACTGCCTTATGAGCGTGTGTCTGCAGGGCCTCCTGACGCCCTGTGGATACAAGACATCTCTCCTCCTTTCCACCTCCTCCACCAAGGCCTCCAGAGCAGCATCCAAAAAACTTGGAACCCACGCTCTCCCATGTTGTGCCATTCCTCACTGTTTCCCAGGTCAGATTCACTTCCTGAATGACTTCCAGTACCTGCTCTAGCCACAATGCACCACCCCTTTAAGAGATGCAGGCTAGCTGTAAGCAGAGCAGGCTAGCTTTAACTGATCCTAGTCTCTCACGATTTTGGGCCTTCTGCTGATGCGTGCAACCAATCAACAGCGCAATTAGCGCTGGCTGCACACTGAAATCATTGAAATGAGCAGGCAGCACGAAGTTGGTTTGCTGCCGGCATTACATTGAACGGGCATGGGTTAATCGCGATCCCCACACCTGTTTTGGGGGGCTATCGAATTTAGCCCCCATAATTTCTAAATACATGTTGCTAGCTCTACAATTGAACACTGTGTTAATGATGTCACAGAAATATTATAGTTTGAAGAGATGCCAAAAGGCAGAGCAGTGTGTAAAAGCAGATAAATACGAGAATAAAATGGGTGCGCTCATTTTCTGACAAAAAATGCTTTTATTATAGTTAAATATTTACTAAAGCTTGTCAGAATATTTCAGTCTTCTGTTCACTGTGACATTTGTTGGTGTTCTTGAGTAGGTCATGCCCGGAAACTTCTTACATTCATACACAATGACGATAGTTTACAAAATTTACTGGAAGAAAAAGCGTCTCTCACTATCGCAAGATGGAAAACATGATTGCCTATTGACTTATCGCAGTATCTCAATGCAAACCTGAAGCATTCTTAAGATTCCTCGCCTTCGGATGTCAGGAGACTATTTAAACAATAGTAAAATTGCACCTAATTAAAGGTTGCTTCTGAAATCGGTCACATACAATGAGGCAGTTCTTCAAATCAAACCTCTCGACCCTGTCATCTGGCCCGACTTCCAGACGATTTCATAAGGAATTCCTTTGAAATTTCTTTCTACCTGCACTACTAAATCATGTCAGTCTGTTGCACAAAGTAAACACCCACACATAAAAGTACATTTGTAAAACTTATCAGGCATTAATGTATAGAACAATGGATGGCTCGGGATGAATAACAGATGTGCCTGTAGCCCAGAATTGGTTTTGAACAGGTCACCACTTGCACACGGACAGACCCCAAACGAACAAGAATCCCCACGGCTGTAATTCATCCTCGGAGAGCATCTGGTATTCTGTATAATACATATTCCTTTTCTGCTTTGTCTCCACAGAGGGAAAATGTTCAAATTCATGAGCTGGTGACTTTACAGTACATGTGAGGAATTCCTTGGTAATGAAGAATAGTGAGTGTAGATAATAATCACCAAGAGTATGGGGTTAGATTATCTGATTGAACTTCCCTGGTGTGGAACCTCACTCACCAGCAATGCATGTGTTCAGCCCATCTTAATTTTAACTGATACCAGTTGATTGATTGCCGACCTCCCCACGACTTCCAGACACCCAAACTCTCCTCTCCCCGATGCCCGCAATCTCCCCTCCAAGTCCCACGAGACCCCTGAAGCCCGAGAGCCCCACGAGCTGCCCCCGAAGCCTGCAACCCCACCCCCGAAGTCTATGATTCCCCCCCCCGAGGCCCGTGATTGCATGAAGTCTTTCTTTATCTCTCCTCTCTCTCACACCCTGTCTTTCTTTCTCTCTCAATCAGTTTATACATTTACTGAAGCTTACAGAACCACAACTTGCCTTTATATAGCACCTTCAATGTAGATAAACAGCCCAAATCATTGCACAGGAACGTGATCATACAAAAATTGACACAGAGCCAAAGAAGAAGATAGTAGGACAGGTGACCAGAAACTTGGTTAAAGAGGTGGGTTTAAGGAAGGTCTTAAAGGAGGAGGGTGAGTTGGAGATGCAAGGAGGTTTAGGGAGGGAATTCCAAAGCTTAGGGCCTAGATGGCAAAAGACACGGCCACCAATGGTGGGGCGAAGGGAGTGGGGGTTGCACAAGAGGCCAGAGTTGGAGGAACGCAGAGCATTCAAAGGGTTGTAGAGGTTTCAGAGATAGGTTAGGGCGAGGCCATGGAAGGGATTTATACATGATGATGAGAATTTTAAATTTGCGGTACTGAGCGACAGGGTGACAATGTAGGCCAGCAAGCACAGGGGTGATGGTGAGCGGGACTTGGTGTGGGATATGTTATGGGAAGCAGAGTTAAGGATGAACTGAAGTCTGCGGAGGCTGGAGGATTGGAGGCCAGACAGGAGAGCATTGGAATAGTTGCCTGCAGGTGACAAAGGCAGGGATTAGGGTTTCAGCAGCAGATGGGCTGAGGCACGGGTAGGGATGGGTGATGTTATGAAGGTGGAATAGGCAGTCTTTGTAATGGGCAGATATGGGGTCAGAAGCTCATCTTGTTGTGAAATAGGACTCTGAGGGTGCAAACAGTCTCGCTCAACCCGAGACAGTGGCCAGGGAGAGGGATGGATTTGATGGAGAGGGTAAGGAATTTGTGAACAATGCTACTCTCTTACTCTCTGCTCACATTCTGTCAAGGCTTCGCACAGAGCCTGGTGACCATTCTGCCCATCATGGTCCAAGCGATCAGCTCCATCACACAACAGTGGAGCCCACCATCATGGAGCATCTCTTCACAGCTCTCACAGCTGCCACTGAAAATCAGACGGCTGCCACCTTGGCTTTGGGGACCACTGTTGACATGGGCGTCCAGAGCATCACATCACTCCTGCACTCTGTTCTCACGCAGGGCCATAGAAGTGCTGAGGCGCATCCCAGGAGAATGGCCTTGGATCCATGGCAGAGGCACACTCTGTCCTCTCTCAGAATGATAGCATGCCTGCTCCCCTGGCAGACACTCTGCTTATTAGTGCCACACAGCCAGCTGGGCCAGAATGCCCTGGTCCACGCTGAGATGATGCCATCTGCAGCTGAGCCCTCAAGGCCCAGAGCTGCTTGAGGTCGCCCACCACGGCCATCTGAAGTATCTTCAATGGAAGCTCAGCAGCCTTCCGCCTCCCAAACTGTAGCCACTGGGGAAACACTTCATTGGAGCAACAAGATAGTTAAATGAGCTCACAAGACAGGCACCAAGGGCCTGCACAAGGGAGTTCCTCCTGGTGTAGAGAGCCTCGGTGACCTCCCTGATACAGCGGTGGACTGTGAACTATGATAAGTTACTAATTCACCTACTGTAGCCTGAAAGGAGCTGGTGTCAGAAAAGGTGAAGTCCACAGCTCGGTGACAGCCACAGGCAGTGCTGTCCATGCCCTGGTTCGAGGCTCGAGTTGTTGGAGCAGCAGGTGACAGAGCTCGGTGACAGCCAGCTTTGTGAAGCAAAGGCGCATCATACATTGCTCCTCCAAAATGTCCATATAGGAGACGTGCTCCCGGAATACACTGTGGGTCTGGCCTCCTGTGCAATGCCCTCCTCCTCCTCCTGCTCCTCCTCCCTCTTGTCCCAGCTGCTCCTGCTCTCTGCTGTCTTCCTTGCTGCTCCCCCTCCTCCTCCTCCAGCCCCAAAGATCACCCAACCACTGCAGTCAAACTGTTTATAAGGCAGCCAAAAACAGAGCAGCAAAATCTTCTTCTCAGTGTCAAAATGGAGTTTCCAGAGTCAGATAACAGGCCAAAAAACACCCAGGAGTTAACCAGCAGCCTGAAATGACAAACCAGCAACTAAGCTGCAAGTCCTGCATGATCCCTTTAAATAACACTGGTGAAGGGTCTTTCCAACCTGTTAGAGCCAGGAGTTGCTGGGTGAGGTGAGCACGTTGCAGCCCAATACCACAAAAAGGTCCTACAACAAGCATAGGACCCTTATTTACATAAGTTATTCATTGCTTTAAATAGTTCCGCCATGTGCCCTGGTCGCCTACGGAAAAGCCCAATCCAAGATGGCGGCCGGCGCACTTCCGACTCGTAATAAGCACGCACTTCCTACCCGCCATGTTATACTCTTAGGCCTGAAAAACAGATACAACATGATCACATTTCCAGGCCCCAAAGCTGACTGATGTATCCTGGCACACTGCATATGCTTAGATTACACAATTCAGTTCACAGAGTGACAAGTTGGGTAAAAACATCAAGACCAAGTCCACGCTTTTGAGAAAAGCTGAGTGGATGAATTTATTCATGTTATTGTGAAATGTGTATTTATTTTTTTTTAAACCTTTATGTTGGACGTGAGAAAATTTGTTTTTCCGGACAAAAATGGTGGATGAAAATTGTTTTTAGAAAGTTTGAGTGATTTGTGGAAACGCTATTGGGCCAGAAATTCGGCTCTCCGGATTCCTGCGGGTGCAAGCATCACGCGCGTACTTGCCTAGCGCGCCTGCCGTTGTGCTTCGGGCCCACGAGAACTTCAGCTCCTGGGCCTCCTCCAGCTGCCGGCGCACAGTGCTTGCGTATCCCAGGGGCGCAGTTAGTTCGAAGCGTCCCCTGCGATCACGTGGACCATGGAGAGCCAATCGGAGCAGGGCAATTTCATTCATAGATTTGACAGGAAGACCTGTCAAATCTATGAATAGAGATCGGCCCCAAAACCACACTTAAACTTCAAATAAATTTATTTTTAAACATCACATTTTTAAAATAACTATAAGTTACATAAATTAACTACTTTAAACAAAAATTAAAATTTTTGAAAAAATTAATTATACTTTTTAACGGTGCTAAAAATAAACTTACCTTTCTTAAAGTATCTAAAAAAGATAAACATGTTGAAAAAATTTTAAATTGTAATTAATTAACCACTTACCTTGTTAAAAACAGGCCTTGCGCCTCCTTTTTAAAAGTGCAGCTTCTTCATACTTACCCTCCCGGAGAAACCTGAAAAAAAAAACGAAGTTCACTGCGTGCGCGCAGCCTCTCCCGTGCATGCATTCGACTTCTGAACCCCTCCCTTCAGGGGAACGGAAGTTCCGGTTTCCCGCGCATGCGCAGTACATGCAGGAAACCGACACTTCAGGTGGCCTTATGGGTGAGTACACAGTGCGTACTCACCCGACAAGAGCCGAATTTCTGGCCCAATATGTGCAATAGAATAGCAGCTGTGGGTCACACAGGGTGACATCTTCAACACTGAAAAGGCTCACCATACCTACCGAGGGACATGAGGGGTCAATGAAACGTGTGCTTCAGTTACCAATTTTAATATATGACAGTAAAAGTCATGAGCTATGCGCACGTGATTTACCACAGTGGATCACTGGTGGCTGCAGCTCCATGCCAGCAGAGCACAGTTGGAAAATTTACCCCCGGTTCAAGGTTACAGGAATGTCTGACAAGATATAGGGGTAGGATTTAGACTGGGACCCATCAATGCACACCTGAACCAAGAGGCCCGTGAATCGATAGAAATTGGTCTGCGGAATTCAGCTGCATACTCAGGGCGGGCTGGTCCCACCGCCACTGGTAGCTCACCCAACGGTAAACAGCAATACAGGGTCCCTGACCCGCCGGCAGCTGGTTAGAGCAGACATGGGGTTAGCTGTTTTTGCAGGATCCAGAGATTTCACATCTCAGGACAAGCCCTTGATATGCAGTGGTTGGTTGCTGCCATTATCTATGGATGGGAACCTGTCTCACAGGCAATCAAAAGTGTTGGAATTGTTCAATAGGTCAAGCCATTCCACTCAAATCAAACATCCTTGTGATTGACCTCCTGGGGACCTTTTTTAAAGTAATAGGTTAGATTGATTGCTATATCCCATCCTGCGCACCCTTCCCATCTCTGTCCCCTTGCACTCTGCCAGCGGAACAATAGTCACCGCCCATTCCGCAGCTCACACTAATATGTCCATTCACTTGCAAACAAGGCCCTTGCCACCCATAACATTATTGTGGATGATTGCATTGACATCATGGCCTTGATGGAAACTCAGCTCATGAGTTTGAAGCCTTCGCGCTTGGCTAACCTTACACCACCTGCCCTGCCCAAACTGCCGTGGTGGCAGTGTGCCCCTTATCATCAAATCTCACCTTGTCTCTTTTTTTATTATTCGTTCATGGGATGCGGGAGTCGCTGGCAAGACCAGCATTTATTGCCCATCCCTAATTGTCCTTGAGAAGGTGGTGGTGAGCCGCCTTCTTGAACCGCTGCAGTCCGTGTGGTGAACGTACTCCCACAGTGTTGTTAGGGAGGGAGTTCCAGGATTTTGACCCAGCGACGATGAAGGATCGGCGACATACTTCTATGTCAGGATGGTGTGTGACTTGGAGGGGAACTTGGAGGTGGTGGTGTTCCCATGCACCTGCTGCCCTTGTCCTTCTAGGTGGTAGAGATCACGGGTTTGGGAGGTGCTGCCGAAGGAGCCTTGGCGAGTTGCTGCAGTGCATCTTGTAGATGGTACACACTGCAGCTACGGTGCGCCGGTGGTGGAGGGAGTGAATGTTTAAGGTGGTGCATGGGGTGCCAATCAAACGGGTTGCTCTGTTCTGGATGGTGTCGAACTTCTTGTGTGTTGTTGGAGCTGCACTCATCCAGGCAAGTGGAGAGTATTCCATCACACGCCTTATGCGGCTGATCCAGTTAAGTTTCTGGTCAATGGTGACCCCCAGGATGCTGATGGTGGGGGATTCGGCGATGGTAATGCCGTTGAATGTCAAGGGGAGGTGATTCGACTCTCGCCTGTTGGAGATAGTCATTGCCTGGCACTTGTGTGGCGTGAATGTTACCTGCCACTTATCACGTGGAGTGAATCGAATTGGCTGAAGACTGGCTTCTGTGATGGTGGGGACCTCAGGAGGAGGCCGATATGAATCATTCACTCGGCACTTCTGGCTGAAGATGGTTGCAAACGCTTTAGCCTTGTCTTTTGCACTCACGTGCTGGGCTCCACCATCATTGAGGATGGGGATATTCATGGAGCCTCCTCCTCCCAATTAATTGTTTTATGGTCCACCACCATTCACGACTGGATGTGGCAGGACTGCAGAGCTTTGATTTGATCCGTTGATTGTAAGATCGCTTAGCCCTGTCTATAGCATGCTGCTTCCGCTTTTTAGCATGCATGTAGTCCTGTGTTGCAGCTTCCCCAGGTTGGCACCTCATTTTTAGGTACGCCTGGTGCTGCTCCTGGCATGCTCTTCTACACTTCTTATTGAACCAGGGTTGGTCCCCTGGCTTGATGGCAATGGTAGAGTGAGGGATATGCCAGGCCATGAGGTTACAGATTGTGGTGGAATACAATTCTGCTGCTGCTGATGGTCCACAGCGCCTCATGGATGCCCAGTTTTGAGCTGCTAGATCTGTTCTGAATCTATCCCATTTGGCACAGTGGTAGTGCCATACAACATGATGGAGGGTGTCCTCAGTGTGAAGACAGGACTTCGTCTCCACAATGACTGTGCGGTGGTCACTGCTACCAATGCTGTCATGGACAGATGCATCTGCAACAGGTAGATTGGTGAGGACGAGTTCAAGTAGGTTTTTCCCTCGTGTTAGTTCTCTCACCACCTGTTGCAGGCCCAGACTGGCAGCTATGTCCTTCAGGACTCTGCCAGCTCGGTCAGTAGTGGTGCTACCGAGCCACTCTTGGTGATGGACATTGAAGTCCCCCACCCAGAGTACATTCTGTGCCTTTGCTACTCTCAGTGCTTCTTCCAAGTGGTGTTCAACATGGAGGAGCACTGGTTCATCAGCTGAGGGAGGGCGATAGGTGATAATCAGCAGGAGGTTTCCTTGCCCATGCTTGACCTGAAGCCATGAGTCTTCATGGGGTTCGGAGGCAATGTTGAGGACTCCCAGGGCCACTCCTTCCCGACTGTATACCACTGTGCCGCCACCCCTGGTGGGTCTGTCCTGCCGGTGGGACAGGACATACCCAGGGATGGTGATGGAGGAGTTTGGGACATTGGCTGAAAGGTATGATTCTGTGAGTATGACTATGTCAGGCTGTTGCTTGACTAGTCTGTGGGACAGCTCTCCCAATTTTGGCACAAGTCTCCAGATGTTGGTGAGGAGGACTTTGCAGGGTCGACTGGGCTGGGCGTGCCGTTGTCGTGTCCGTAGCCGGTGCCGAGGTCAATGCCAGGTGGTCCGTCTGGTTTTATTCTTATTATTGTTTCTCGTAGCGGTTTGTTACAACTGAGTGACTTGCTAGCCCATTTCAGAGGGCAGTTAAGAGTCAACCACATTGCTGTGGGTCTGGAGTCACATATAGGCCAGACCAGGTAAGGACGGCAGATTTCCTTCTCTGAAGGACATTAGTGAAACAGATGGGTTTTTACGACAATCCGATAGTTTCATGGTCACCATTACTGATGCTAGCTTTTTATTCCAGATTTATTTAATTAACTGAATTTAAATTCCCCCGCTGCCATGTTGGATTACTAGCCCAGTAACATAACCACTATGCTACCTTTAGCATCTTCTCATCCTCTGAGCAACTCACCTTGTTCACCCTGCCCCCCTCTCATCTCTTCTTTAAAATCTTAATTTTCTACCACCCACCCCAGGTTTCTCACAGAGATATTCTCACTCCTTCCCTCCCTCAACTTCTGCACTGAGCAACTCCTCATTTTCCTTGATTTCAACCTCCATCTCAACTCACCTTACCCTCACTCCTCTGTGTTCACTGCCTACCTGTCCTCCCTTAACCGTTCCCTCTAATATGCTCTCCTACCCATATTCATGGCCAACTTCTTGACTTTGCCATCTCACGTGGTCTCTCTATTCCCATTGTCGCATTCACAGACAAGGCCATCTCTGATCACTTCCTCATATCCCTGACAACAACAACAAAATTCATTTATATAGCGCTTTTAACATAGTAAAACATCTCAAGACACTTCACAGGAGCGTTATCAAACAAAATTTGGCACGGAGCCACATAAGGATATATTAGGACAGGTGATGAAAAACTTGGTCAAGGAGGTAGGTTTTAAGGAGCGAGACCATGGAGGGATTTCAAAACAATGATGAGAATTTTAAAATCGAGACGTTGCCAGATCAGAAACCAATGTAGGTAAGCAAGCACAGGGGTGATGAGTGAACAGGACTTAGGATACGGGGCAGCAGTTTTGATGAGCTCAAGTTTACAGAGGGTGCAAAGGTGGGAGGCCGTCCAGGAGAGCAGTGGAATAGTCAAGTCTAGAGGTAACAAAGGCATGGATAAGGGTTTTAGCAGCAGATGAGCTGAGGCAAGGGCGGAGATGGGCGATGTTACAGAGGTGGAAGTAGGTGGTCTTGGTGGTAGAGCGGTTATGGGGTCTGAAGCTCATCTCAAGGTCAAATAGGACACCAAGGATGCAAACAGTGTGGTTCAGCTTCAGACAGTGACTCGGGAGAGGGATGGAGTCGGTGGCTAGGGAACGCAATTTGTGGAGGGGACCGAATACAATGGCTTCGGTCTTCCCATTACTTAGTCAGAGGAAATTTCTGCTCATCCAATACTGGATGTTGGACAAGCAGTCTGACAAATCAAAGGTAGTGAACGGGTCAAGAGAGGTTGTAGTGAGGTAGAGCTGGGTGTCGTCAGTATACATATGGAACCTGAAACAACAACAGAAAATGCTGGAAATACTCAGCAGGTCAGGCAACATCGTGGAAAGAGAAACAGAGTTAACGTTTCAGGTCGATGACCCTTTGTCAGAACTGGAAAAAGTTGGAGAAGTAACAGATATTTAAGCAAGTGCAGGGGCAGGGAAAGGGGAGAGGGGAGGAAAGAACAAAAGGGAAGGTCTGTGATAGGATAGAAGGCAGGAGAGATTAAACGACAAAAGGGATGATGGTGCAAAAATGCTAAATAAATGCAAGTTGTTATTGTTATAATAACAACAGAAAACGCTGGAAAAATCAGCAGGCCAGGCAGCATCCGTGGAGAGAGAAACAGAGTTAACGTTTCAGGTCGAAGACCCTTCGTCAGAACTGGAAAAAAGCAGGAAATGAAATAGATTTAAAGCAAGTATAATGCTGGGAAAAGGGGGAGGGGATGAAAGAACAAAAGGGAAGGTCAGTGGTGGGATAGAAAGCGGGAGAGATTAAGAGACATTGAGAGACATTAAGAGATAATCAAGGCGAGAGGAGGTGGTAATGTGACAGGTTGAGGCTGGATGAAGTGTGAAATGCGCTGGCAGAATGAAGGACAGCTGCCAGCTTCAGGGAGGGAAGAAAAAAAGGGGCCAAACAAAAGGGTGGATGAAAAAATAAAATATATATATATATGTGACAGGGGCTGTGGTTATGATCTGAAATTGTTGAACTCGATGTTGAGTCCAGAGGGCTGGAGCATGCCTAAACGAAAGATGAGGTGCTGTTCCTCGAGCTTACGCTGAGCTTCTGTGGAACAATGCTTTGCGGAACACCTCCGTTCAGTCCGTAAGGGGGACCCCGAGCTCCCGGTGGCCTGTCACTTTAATTTTCCGCTCCACTCCCACTCAGACCTCACCATCCTCGGCCTCTTGCATTGTTCCATGGAAGCTCAGCGTAAGCTCGAGGAACAGCACCTCATCTTTCGATTAGGCACTCTACAGCCCTCTGGACTCAACATAGAGTTCAACAATTTCAGATCATGACCACAGCCCCTATCACATTTATATATATATTTTATTTTTTCATCCACCTATTTTGTTTGGCCCCTTTTTTTCTTCCCTCCCTGAAGCTGGCAGCTGTCCTTCATTCTGCCAGCGCACTTCACACTTCATCCAGCCTCAACCTGTCACATTACCACCTCCTCTCGCCTTGATTATCTCTTAATGTCTCTCAATGTCTCTTAATCTCTCCCGCTTTCTATCCCACCACTGACCTTCCCTTTTGTTCTTTCATCCCCTCCCCCTTTTCCCAGCATTATACTTGCTTTAAATCTATTTCATTTCCTGCTTTTTTCCAGTTCTGACAAAAGGTCTTCGACCTGAAACGTTAACTCTGTTTCTCTCTCCACGGATGCTGCCTGGCCTGCTGAGTTTTTCCAGCATTTTCTGTTGTTATTTCGGATTTCCAGCAGCCGCAGTATTTTGCTTTTGTTGTTATTGTTATATCCGTGTTCATGTGTTGAGTCGGTTTCTGAGAGAGAAGAGCCATAATTTTTTGTAGACCATTTGCCAAACAGCTCTGTAGCCAGGAGATACAAGTTGTAGATTTATTTTTGGATAGCTGCAGTCTGCTCACCGGTCAGTCTGAAACCATCAAAGAAATGAAGCTAACCGCAGGGTCTGTGGTAGTGTTATAGCCATAGAGGAGCAACTGTGTTTCAAGGCTCAATCTTATGTTGCAAGTTAGTGCAGGACAAGCAACATTATTGTTTTAGCATTTTGAGGAGAACAGTAGAGTTTGTAATTACAATAAATATACAGTTTGTACTCAAGCTGGCTACAAAACACAGTGTCTCAGTTGTATCTTGCTATGTCTTTGATGTGGTACCTTCCTGGCTGACCTGATTAACTTTATCACACCTCGGCAGATAGTCAGGATGATTTAATTTAGTTGTCTGCAATTGTAAGGTACACATGCATTGTTCTCTATCTATATATGCTTTGGCGATTCTGTATCTTTTTACTTCACCCGACGAAGGAGTAGTAAGCTCCGAAAGCTTGTGATTTCAAATAAAACTGTTGGACTATAACCTGGTGTTGTGCGACCTCTCAATTTTGTACAAAACACAAAACAGAGAGTAGGGTTAGAGGTCATTACTCAGATTGGCAGAAGGTGGGAAGTGGTGTTGGGACCACTGTTGTTCACCATTTGAATAAACAATTTGTACTCGGGAATCAGAAATACAATTTCAAAATTTGCGGATGAGATTAAATTGGTGGGTGTAGTTAATACAGAGGAGGACTGTGACAAAATACAGGAAGACATTAATAACCTGGCAGAATGGACGTGTAATTGGCAAATGAACTTCAACGTAAGCTCGAGGAACAGCACCTCATCTTTCGATTAGGCACTTTACAGCCTTCTGGACTCAACATCGAGTTCAACAATTTCAGGCCATAACCTCTGCCCCTATTTTTTCATATGACAGCTGTTGATGATTCTGCCATTCCCATTTACACCTCTTCTAGACTCATCGCTTGCAGCGCTGTGTCAGCTGTGGCTCAGTGGGTAGCACTCTCACCTTGGAGTCAGAAGGTTGTGGGTTCAAGTCCCACTCCAGGGACTTGAGCACAAAAATCTAGGCTGACACTCCAGGGGAGTGCTGCACTGTCCAAGGTTATGTCTTTCAAATGAGATGTTAAACTGCTCTCTCAAGTGGATGTAAAAGATCCCATGGCACTATAACAAAGAAGAGCAGGGGAGTTATCCCCGGTGTCCTGGCCAATATTTATCCCTCAAACAACATAACAAAAACAGATTATCTGGTCATTATCACATTGCAGTTTGTGGGAGCTTGCTGTGCACAAATTGGCTGCAGCATTTCCTACATTACAACAGTGACTACACTTCAAAAGTATTTCATTGGTTGTAAAGCGCTTTGAGACGTCTGGTGGTCGTGAAAGGCGCTATAGAAATGCAAGCCTTTCTGTTTTTTCTTTATCTTTTGTTTCTTTACTTGTCCTATTACCATCTCCTTTTGCCTTGCACCATCATCCCTTTTGTCTCTTAATCTCTCCTGCCTTCCATCCTATCACAGACCTTCCCTTTTGTTCTTTCCTCCCCTCCCCCCTTTCCCCGCCCCTGCACTTGCTTAAAAACCTGTTCGATCTTTAGCTTTTTCCAGTTCTGACGAAGGGTCATCGACCTGAAACGTTAACTCTGTTTCTCTCTCCACAGATGCTGCCTGACCTGCTGAGTATTTCCAGCATTTTCTGTTTTTATTTCAGTGGAAGTAAGTGTGAGGTGGTACATTTTGGTAGGAAGAATAAGGAGGCCTCATACTCCTTGGAAAATAAGTGACTAAATGGGGTAGAGGAGCAAAGAGATCAAGGGATACAGATACACAAAACACTAAAAGTAGCGACACAGGTTAATAAGGCCATAAAAAAGCAAACAAAGCACTGGGGTTCATTTCCAGAGGGATAGAATTGAAAAGCAGAGAACTTGTATAGAACCTTGGTTAGAGCACACTTGGAGTACTGTGTACAATTCTGGTCTCCATATTATAAAAAGGATATGGAGGCAATGGAGAAGGTGCAAAAAAGATTTACTAGAATGATACTAGAACTGAGAGATTATATCTATCAGAAAAGATTGAACAGGCCGGGGCTCTTTTCTCTAGAAAAGAGAAGATTGAGGGGTGACCTGATCAAGGTCTTTAAGATTATCAAAGGCTTTGATAGGGTAGACGTAGAGAAGATGTGTGACAGTCTGAGATATATCCAATAAGTTGGAGTATAGTGATAAAGGCTCTCTGTTCGACCTCTGGGTTTTACTACATTTACTTGGCAGGTAGAGGCACACGCTGGTTTGTAAAGGACTTATGAGAGTGATCAGTGACACTGAACGCATAGAAAATATCTAACATAAAAAACTTAACAGTTGTCAAATTATAAGCCGTCACTTATAATTTCCCACAATTTCCTGCCACCTCAAGCTAAGCCTGATGGTGAAGAACCTGAGGATACTATCCAATCCCAAGGGCAGTTTCTCCCTCACATCCAAGATTGTGTTTTTCCACCTCTGAAACATTGCCCACCTCTATTCCAATCTCACCCCCTCCAATGCCTAAATCCTAATTCACACCTATAGATATAATGGCCCGGAATTTGCGGTGGGTAATAAGGACGAACAAACAGCGTTCGCTGTTTTTACCCCTTTGAAACTGACCTCAACTTCAGGGTTTAGCGCACGCGCATCCTAACGCAGTCAGTCATTCACTGCTCCGACACTGGCTGCGTTGTTCCCCACGCCGCCACCCCCCCCCCCCCCCCCCCGCCCCCCCCCCCCCCCCATCCCCTCAACAGAGCTGGAAATCAGTGTCATCAGTGAAACTGATGAAAACTTAAACTTTTCTGTGGTAATATTGCTGTTAAACACCCCATTAAAAGCTAGATCCTTTTGGATTAGGTGTAACTGGGGTTTTAACAGTGTATCGACTGATAAACAAACGTCATGGCCCTGAAAAACTAATATTTTTTTGGAGTGTCAAATTTATCCATTTTAATAAAAGTCTAAATTTTTAAGAAACTTTAAAAAAGTTTGTTCATCTTTATTTCAGGTTTTACCTTTTCCCCGTGTGAGACCCCCAGTCTTTGTTTCTCTCTCTGTAACATTTTTAAAAAGTTAGAATAAAAGGAGCTTCTTCACTTCCTGGTTCCCGGTCTGTGAGAATTCTGCGTTTTGATTGGCTGCTTAGAAAGCTTGTTGACGTCACAGCAACTCGAGTTAGGGGATTCCCCATTAACGTACACTGATCTCGACTAAACGTCGGAAAAGTCAATCTTCTCACCCCAAAGATCACGAGATTTTTGTGGGAAACTTTCTTCAGGGCCGACGGCGAACGCCTTTGCTTCGTCGCTAACCACAAATTATGGGCCATTTTCTCCAACGCTTTCCTTGTCAGTCTTTGTTTGAACCCTGACATCCTCATCCTCACCAAGCTGCACTGTCCCAACATGTTCAAATGAATAAGCTTCAAGATCCTTGTCCTTGGCTTTAAAACCTTCCCTGCATCATGCCACCCCTGCCCCTGTTTGCACTCTTAGCTCCTCCAACATCAGCTTTTCATTGCCTACTCTCCCACAGATGGCTGATCCTTCAGCCTCTATCGGTCTGCCTTCTAGAATCCCCGACTTAACATTTCTCCTGCTTTCGAATGCCCTGTAAATACCTTTGTGATTGTGCTTGTGCTTTCAGCCAGTCTCCGCTTTCCCTCTTACTTTGTGTCCACTTTTTTCTGTCCTCTGTACTGTGAAATATTGAGATTACATTCTGCACATGAAGAATGCTATCGAAGAATGCAAGTTGTTGTTGAATTCACCACTACTGATGTTGCAGAAGGTGGTCAGGAAGAGTGAGACCCAGTTCCCATGTTGTGGGGGAGTGCCAAAGGGTTGCAGGATTCTTGCCGATAGTTTTTTTTTAATATTCGTTCATGGGATGTGGGCGTCGCTGGCAAGGCCGGCATTTATTGCCCATCCCTAGTTGCCCTTGAGAAGGTGGTGGTGAGCCGCCACCTTGAACCGCTGCAGTCCGTGTGGTGAAGGTACTCCCACAGTGCTGTTAGGGAGGGAGTTCCAGGATTTTGACCCAGCGACGATGAAGGAATGGCCGATATATTTCCAAGTCAGGATGGTGTGTGACTTGGAGGGGAACTTGGAGGTGGTGGTGTTCCCATGCGGCTGCTGCCCTTGTCCTTCTAGGTGGAAGGGGTTGCGGGTTTGGGAGGTGCTGCTGAAGGAGCCTTGGCGAGTTGCTGCAGTGCATCTTGTAGATGGCACACACTGCAGCCACGGTACGCCGGTGGTGCATAACATCTGGCCCCCAATTCTCTTCAATACTGTTGCATAGCAAATTACAAAAGCGATAACTGAGGGTGTTGCTAGAATACAGGAGGAATAAGAATAGCTAATAATAACTGTATATTATATGAAAATGAAATAATTAAAATAATCACTTTTTCTACTAAGCAATCAAGGAGGGAAAGATTTCCTCTGGTCTCTATGTGTTAGTGACGTCACAAACATAACGGATTTCCTCTGATTGCTATTTCTAGCTAAATTGCAAACAAACTCTTTTGGGGTGCTCTTATGATTTTACTAGAAATTGAGAAAATAGGAAATCTTGCCCCACATTATTAACGTTAATGTAAAGCGCCAGGAAGCCACAGTAGTGAACAAAGTAATCCAATCAACAACAACATCAATAGGGTTGTTTGTTAATATGCGGCCAGCGACTCACTGTCTGGAGCATCCTACCAGACACGACCTCAGTAAGCTACCACAACACTGCAATTTACAAAGGCCCATTTCTCATTCTTCCGATAACAGAAGCACCCTTATTGCAATGGCAGCTGCTGGCAGCCATCAATAGATTCACTGGTGCTTGCTGTTCAGTTTGCTTAGTCAACTCAGTGAAACACAGATGCCACAAACAGCTGCAATTGCAATTCTACATGCCAATCAAATGAATGAGGTACAAAGTCACGCCTGGATTGGTATGCTAGTGGTGTAAGTGGCCAAAGTGCTGAAGGCAATGGGAGTTCCATTTGGCAATTTATTACCTCAATAATCAAATTAGATGTTGTAAGTTCTTCAGTACTAAAATGGAAAAAAACAAAATTACAAATTTTTGTCACTCCCTTTTTAAGTAATTTTCTCTTTTTTTCAGTATCCTTTTCACACACTACTGAGAAAGGGACTGGTACCCTACCATCCTGCTCTTTAACTGATCTTTAGGTTGTGTTAAGAGTAACATGGGCTGCCTTGTCTTGTTATTGTCCTTCCTTATAAGAAAGTACTTGTAATTCATTCTCCGTTTTCCCCAAATCTACATTCAGAATTGGTACCTCACAGGGTAGGGAATTGCACAGTGAGTCATACCACGCCACAGCACAATACTTGATCTCAAAGGCATTGTGCCCCGGTGACACAGGGAATGTTTTATATTGTTAGTATAATACTGATGTTTACCATTCTTCCTGGTTTCATCCTTTAATGTAATGTAATATATCCAGGGTTGTTGATGATACAAAGCTGGGTGGGAATGTAAGTTGTGAGGAGGACACAAAGAGGCTTCAAGGGGATCTAGGCAAGCTAAGTGAGTGGGCAAGAACATGGCAAATGGAATATAATGTGGAGAAATGTGAAGTTATCCACTTTGGTAGGAAAAATAGAAAAGTAGAATATTTTTTAAATGGTGAGAGATTGGGAAATGTTGGTGTTCAGAGGGACCTGAGTGTCCTTGTACACGACTCACTGAAAGTCAACATGCAGGTACAGCAAGCAATTAGGAAAGCAAATGGTATGTTGGCCTTTATTACAAAAGGATTTGTGTATAAGAGTAAAAACGTCTTACTGCAAATATATAGGGCCCTGGTGAGACCACACCTGGAGTATTGTGTACAGTTTTGGTCTCCTTACCTAAGGAAGGATATACTTGCCACAGAGGGAGTGCAACGAATGTTCACCAGACTGATTCCTGGGATGGGGGGATTGTCCTATGAGGAGAGATTGAGTAGACTAGGCCTATATTCTCGAGAGTTTAGAAGAATGAGAAGTGATCTCATTGAAACATACAAAATTCTTACAGGTCTTGACAGGGTAGATGCAGGGAGGATGTTTCCCCTGGCTGGGGAGTCTAGAACCAGGGGTCACAGTCTAAGAATAAAGGGTCAGCCATTTAGGACTGAGATGAGGAGAAATTTCTTCACTCAGAGGGTTGTGAATCTTTGGAATTCTCTACCCGAGAGGGCTGTGGAGGCTCAGTCGTTGAGTATATTCAAGACAGAGATCGATAGATTTTTGAATATTAAGGGAATCAAGGGATATGGGGATAGTGCAGGAAGGTGGAGTTGAGGTAGAAGATCAGCCAAGATCTTATTGAATGGAGGGACAGGCTCGAGGGGCCGAATGGCCTCCTCCTGCTCCTATTTCTTATATTCTTATGTTCTTCTTTACCACAGTATTTTTACCATAATCATCACAAACTCAGATTTTGCACAATTAATTGATCACAGTGTTATGCATCAGTCTGTAAGGATTAAACAAGCAATTAAGTGATTTAATAAAGTATGGATTTGAATAAAACAAATACTTGTGGTTTTAGATTCTTATTTGTTATTCTTACTAGTAGTGTCTCCCACCCTCCCACCTCCTCTAACCTTTAGGGGTAGAGGGAATTTAAAAGGTAGGTTCGATTTATATTTTGTTTTCAGGGACTTAACTTAATAAAGTAATATAAGGGTTAAATCATGGCAGGAAATCTCGGAACCGTGTCGTGCTCCTCCTGTGCTATGTGGGAAATCAGGGACACTTCCAGTGTCCCTGACAACTATGTGTGCAGGAAGTGCGTCCAGCTGCAGCTCCTGACGGACCGCATGGCGGCACTGGAGCTGTGGATGGACTCACTCTGGAGCATCCACGATGCCGAGAACTTTGTGGATTACTCATTTAGTGAGTTGAACACACCGCGGGTAAAGGCTAGGTCAGACAGTAAATGGGTGACCAAGAGGCAGGGCAATATCAGGAAGGTAGTGCAGGAGTCCCCTGCGGTCGTCTCCCTCCAAAACAGATATACCGTTTTGGATACTGTTGGGGGAAATGACCTACCAGGGGAAGGCACCAGCAGCCAGGTTCATGGCACCATGGCTGGCTCTGCTGCACAGCAGGGCGGGAAAAAGAATGGTAGAGCTATAGTGATAGGGGACTCAATTGTAAGGGGAATAGACAGGAGTTTCTGTGGCCGCAACCGAGATTCCAGGATGGTATGTTGCCTCCCTGGTGCAAGGGTCAAGGATGTCTCGGAGCGGCTGCAGAACATTCTGGAAAGGGAGGGTGAAGAGCCAGCTGTCGTGGTGCATGTAGGTACCAACGATATAGGTAAAAAGCGGGAAGAGGTCCTACAAGCAGAATTTAGGGAGCTAGGAGCTAAATTGAAAAGTAGGACCTCAAAGGTAGTAATCTCTGGGTTGCTACCAGTGCCACGTGCTAATCAGAGTAGCATGAACAGGATAGCGAGATTAAATACGTGGCTTGAGCAGTGGTGCAGGAGGGAGGGATTCAAATACCTGAGGCATTGGAACCAGTTCTGGGGGAAGTGGGACCTGTACAAAAGGGACGGTCTGCACTTGGGCAGGACTGGAACTGATGTCCTCGGGGTAATATTTGCTAAGGCAGTTCGGGAGGATTTAAACTAATATGGCAGGGGAATGGGAACCTATGTAGCGAAACAGGGGGAAGTAATATGCAGTCAGAAACAAATGTTAGAAGGGTGAGAAACAATAAGGGAAATCCGAGTAAACAAAGGCAAGAAACACAAAGGGCCATACTAAATCATAAGTCTAAAAGGACAAAGGGTGTTAATAAAACAAGCCTAAAGGCTCTGTGTCTTAATGCAAGGAGTATCCGTAATAAGGTGGATGAATTGACTGTGCAAATTGATGTTAACGGATATGATGTGATTGGGATTACAGAGACGTGGCTCCAGAACAATCAAGGCTGGGAACTGAATATCCAGGGGTATTCAACATTCAGGAAGGATAGAATAAAAGGAAAAGGGGGTGGGGTAGCATTGCTGGTTAAAAAGGAGATTAATGCAATAGCTAGGAAGGACATTAGCTTGGAGGATGTGGAATCAATATGGGTTGAGCTGCAGAACACCAAAGGGCAGAAAACGTTAGTGGGGGTTGTGTACAGACCTCCAAACAGTAGTAGTGAGGTGGGGGAGGGTATGAAACAGGAAATCAGAGGTGCATGCAAAAAAGGCGCAGCAGTTATCATGGGTGACTTTAATATGCATATAGATTGGGCTACTCAAACTGGAAGCAATACGGTGGAGGAGGATTTCCTGGAGTGTTTAAGGGATGGTTTCCTAAACCAATATGTTGAGGAACCAACTAGAGGGGAGGCCATCCTGGACTGGGTGTTGTGTAATGAGGAAGGACTAATCAGCAATCTTGTGGTGCGAGGCCCCTTGGGGAAGAGTGACCATAGTATGGTGGAGTTCTACATTAGGATGGAGAAGGAAACAGTTAATTCAGAGACCATGGTCCAGAACTTAAATAAGGGCAACTTTGAGGGTATGAATTGGCAAGGTTAGATTGGCAAGCGATATTTAAGGGGTTATCAGTGGAAGGGCAATGGCAGACATTTAGGGATCGCATGGATGAACTACAGTAATTGTACATCCCTGTCTGGCGTAAAAATAAAAAAGGGAAGGTGGCTCAACCATGGCTAACAAGGGAAATCAGGGATAGTATTAAAAGCAAGGAAGTGGCATACAAATTGGCCAGAAGTAGCAGCAAACCCGGGGACTGGGAGAACTTTAAAACTCAGCAAAGGAGGACGAAGGGTTTGATTAGGGCAGGGAAAATAAAATATGAAAGGAAGCTTGCGGAGAACATTAAAACGGACTGCAAAAGCTTCTATAAATATGTAAAAAGAAAGAGGTTAGTAAAAACAAACGTAGGTCCCCTGCAGTCAGAAACAGGGGAAGTCATAATGGGGAACAAAGAAATGGCAGATCAATTGAACAAGTACTTTGGTTCGGTGTTTACTGTGGAGGACACAAACAACCTTCCGGAAATAAAACAGATCAAAGGATCTGGTAAGAGGGAAGAGCTGAGGGAAATCCTTATCAGTCTGGAAAAGGTGTTGGGGAAATTGATGGGACTGAAGGCTGATAAATCCCCAGGGCCTGATGGTCTGCATCCCAGAGTACTTAAGGAGGTGGCCTTGGAAATAATGGATGCATTGACAATCATTTTCCAACATTCCTTAGACTCTGGATCAGTTCCGAAGGAGTGGAGGGTGGCTAATGTAACCCCTCTTTTTAAAAAAGGAGGGAGGGAGAAAGCAGGGAATTATAGACCGGTCAGCCTGACATCGGTGGTGGGTAAAATGATGGAATCAATTATTAAAGATGTCATAACAGACCATTTGGAAAGTGGCGACATGATAGGTCCAAGTCAGCATGGATTTGTGAAAGGAAAATCATGCTTGACAAATCTTCTGGAATTTTTTGAGGATGTTTCCAATAGGGTGGACGGGGGGGGAACCAGTAGATGTGGTGTATTTGGACTTTCAGAAGGCCTTCGACAAGGTCCCACACAAGAGATTGGTGTGCAAAGTTAAAGCACATGGGATTGGGGGTAATGTGTTGACGTGGATTGAGAACTGGTTGGCACACAGGAAACAAAGAGTAGGAGTAAATGGGTACTTTTCAGAATGGCAGGTAGTGACCAGCGGGGTACCGCAGGGTTCGGTGCTGGGGCCCCAGCTGTTTACATTATATATTAATGATTTGGACGAAGGGATTAATTGTAATATCTCCAAATTTGCGGATGACACTAAATTGGGAGGCAGTGTGAACAATGAGGAGGATGCTAGGAGGCTACAGAGTGACTTGGACAGGTTAGGTGAATGGGCAAATGTATGGCAGATGAAGTACAATGTGGATAAATGTGAGGTTATCCACTTTGGTGGTAAAAATAGGGAGGCAGACTATTACCTGAATGGTGGCAGATTAGGGAAAGGGGAGGTGCAACGAGACCTGGGCGTCATGGTACATCAGTCACTGAAGGTGGGAAGGCAAGTGCAGCAGGCAGTCAAGAAAGCAAATGGCATGATGGCCTTCATAGCAAGGGGATTTGAGTACAGGAGTAGGGAGGTGATGCTACAGTTGTACAGGGCCTTGGTGAGGCCACACCTGGAGTATTGCGTGCAGTTTTGGTCTCCTAACTTGAGGAAGGACATTCTTGCTATTGAGGGAGTGCAACGAAGGTTCACTAGATTGATTCCTGGGATGGCCAGACTGACATATCAAGAAAGACTGGATCAACTGAACTTGTATCCTCTGGAGTTCAGAAGAATGAGGGGGGATCTTATAGAGACGTTTAAAATCCTGACTGGTTTAGACAAATTAGATGCGGGCAGAATGTTTCCAATGTTAGGGAAAACTAAAACCAGGGGTCACAGTCTAAGGATAAAGGGGAAGCCATTTAAGACTGAGATGAGGAGGAACTTCTTCACCCAGAGAGTGGTGAATCTGTGGAATTCTCTACCACAGAAGGTTGTTGAGGCCAGTTCGCTAAATATATTCAAAAGGGAGTTAGATATAATACTCACAACTAGGGGGATCAAGGGGTATGGCGAGAAAGCAGGAATGGGGTACTGAGGTAGCATGTTCAGCCATGAACGCATTAAATGGCGGTGCAGGCTCGAAGGACCGAAGGGTCTACTCCTGCACCTATTTTCTATGTTTCTATGTTTCTATGTTATTACATATGTGTCACATGAAGCATATGTGAAGTAGAGTTTCCTACTATGTGGACAGTGTTAGGTAGGTAGGGTTGTGGAGCAATGTTGGGAGGAGGCTGAAAGATGGCAATTGAGTTTTAGTCATGTTCCTGTAGTAATAATGTGTGGGGATTGTTCAGGATCGCTCCGATAGCAAGTGGCAGGAGGCGAGTGTTCAAAGCTGGTCTGTGGATGGTCAATACATGCGAATGGCTGCCTTCGATTAAACTTCATCAACTTATTCTATATGAATGTGTGTCCTCAATGTATGTTTGCTGTTTAATATCCCTCTCACCCTGTCCAAAACTCCACCCAGTGTTTGTTACCATGGAACTGTTCAAAAGGCTGCTTTGTATGAATTAATCTCAGTGCTAGCAATCAAAAATGTAATTTCCTGTTCGGTGCTAGAAGCAGTCTAGCTTGGAGAGTGTGAGCTCCACCAAGAGGAGACATGGGTCCTAGGCAATTCTCCTCTTCTGCACTGAGATGTAACGCTTTGAGTGCTTGACTGCTGCAAAGAAATAGTTTGAACTTCAAATTTAAAAAGAAATCCTGATAATTCAGCTTTCTATTTGATGTCTCTCTATATGTTAAAGGGTCAATGTTACGTTTTGGAAATTCTGACTATTTGATGTAATTTATATTAAAGTGGCCATGATGCGGAGATGCCGGTGTTGGACTGGGGTGGACAAAAGTGAGAAGTCGCACAACACCAGGTTATAGTCCAACAGTTTTATTTGAAATCACAAGCTTTCAGAGCTGCCTTCACCTGACGAAGGAGCAGCCGCTCCGAAAGCTTGTGATTTCAAATAAAACTGTTGGACTATAACCTGGTGTTGTGCGACTTCTCACTTTTATATTAAAGTGGGTGATATTAAATTAAATTCTGCTCGCAAGAAATTAAGTTCACAAAATAGCCAGCTTCTGGGAATTGTGGCTTGACAGCCAGATGAAACGGTTATCCAGAAGGGTGCTTCCCACATTCCACTTCAACTTGAGACAGTGGAAATCATTTAGACATCCCAGTAAACAGCCATGCCCATTATGTGTTGGCATGCCCATTCACTTGAGCTCAACAGGAGTTAGTTTGTAGAAGTTCTTATAGGAGGGCAGTAGCTGATTTAATTGGCAGCTCAACCCCTTAATACCCAAAGGGATGGGAGGAAGCCAGTAATCAACCTCTTGGCTTCCTGTCCAGCTGGAAAACAGAGGCTCAGGCGACCGCATAGACTGCAGAGACAGTCCGTTTTAGACTAGCAGAGGCGCCAAGGCCAGAGAGTGAGGAAATTCTTTTTTAAGTTCGGTGCTGACCAATTTCACAGACTCCTCTGGCCAGAAAAGGTACCTTTAGCCGGCTAACAGAGACGGTGTGGCATGTTTTGTTTGTTATGAGGAGGGTTACTCTGTCCATTCACCATTTGCAAAATAAACCAGTTCATTGATTTACATTTAGTCTTTTCTCACTCTGATAATCGGTCCACTTTCAAAAGATTGGAGAAGTTAACCATCAGTTAACCATTACTTGCTGAACCAGGATTGTAGGAGTATGAATTAGGATGTGGAAAATCTGTAGCTCACCAATATAATTTCTCCATATCTTTCTGCTTTGCAAGATGCACTGCAGCAACTCGCCAAGGCTTCTTCGACAGCACCTCCCAAACCCGCGACCTCTACCACCTAGAAGGACAAGGGCAACAGGTGCATGAGAACACCACCACCTCCAAGTTTCTCCAAGTCACACACCATCCTGACTTGGAAATATATCGCCGTTCCTTCATCGTCGCTGGGTCAAAATCCTGGAACTCCCTCCCTAACAGCACTGTGGGAGTATCTTCACCACACAGACTGCAGCGGTTCAAGAAGGCAGCTCACCACCACCTTCTCAAGGGCAATTAGGGATAGGCAATAAATGCTGGCCTTGCCAGTGATGCCCACATCCTCTAAATGAATAATTTAAAAAAACACTGTGTACGTAGAGATTTTTAAAAACATATCTGTTATAAATACGTAATAGAGCAGAGTTGCAATAGGCCACAAATGTTCATCAAAATAATGAAGAATTAAGGCAGATAATTACACAGTTACTTACAAGATGATGAGTTGCTGGTTCTCTCAGCTCATCTAAACTGGTATAAACTCTTGTTGAGTTGGTATGGAATTTTCCACCCCTGCTAACAGTAGCACTCTTTCATAATCATTTCTGATATGAGCATGTTCTTTAAAAAGTCTTCAAATTCTTTCAATTATTTGGCAATGCAATGCCATTTCAAATCATGATTCTTACCCTTTAGAAACAAGATGCTTCACCAAAAATTGAATTTTTACCTTACCAAAAAACAGCTGTGCAATCAACGGCAATAAAATTGTCTTTCTAAATATAATCCATAATTGGAAAATTTCTGTCAGTTATATTACTATTACAGTAATAAAACAACCTATGACAGCTCAGTATCATTACCACTGTAATCTTAGAGGAGATTCTTCAGCCTCAATGTATCAGTTAACCATTACTTGCAGAACCAGGATTGTTGGAGCATACATTAGATATGGAAAATCTGTCGCTCGCTAATACAATTTCTCCAAATCATTCTGTGCTCCATTCAAGTCCAAGGCCAATTTCACAAGACATCTATCTATCTTAGTCATCCTCGCTGAACTCTGTTTTATGCCAACTACAATATACCAAAAAAAATTGCCAGCTTCTCAAGGCATTTAGTCCTATCTGGATTAGCATCCAATTACACTTGTGAGTAGAGCTGTATTTGTTGTCCTTCCATTTGAGGTGATTGGCAGGTTTGGGTCTCACGTTGCTCTTTTCTGTGCTAGAAATGTGTGCTATGAAAAGGGGAGAAATAAAGAGCTGCGAAGGAGATACAGAGCAGGGCTGTGCAACCTTTTTGGAGCTGGAGCCTGGATACTCCTGTCAGAACTAGAGTGGGCCACATATGCTTAAGCAATATGAAAGCCCCATATATAGAAAAGTGATACCTCTTGTACACAGAAAAGCAGAGGGGTCATTTCACTTTCGGCAGTGGTGGCATCTGGCGGTAGCGGATCGGGCGCTCGTTATACACCCCGCCTGATTTTCCCTTCCATTGCCAGTTTTCCGCAACCACCAAAGGTAAAAATCAGCCTCCAAGATTCCCCATACACCTGGAGTACTGTGAGCAGTTCTGGGCACCACACCTTAGGAAGGATATATTGGCCTTGGAGGGAGTGCAGCGTAGGTTTACCAGAATGATACCCGGAGTTCAAGGGTTAAGCTACGAGGAGAGATTACACAAATTATGGTGATATTCCCTAGAATTTAGAAGGTTAAGGGGTGATCTGATCGAAGTTTTCAAGTTATTAAGGGGAACAGATATGGTAGATAGAGAGAAACTATTTCCGCTGGTTGGGGATTCTAGGACTAGGGAGCATAGTCTAAAAATTAGAGCCAGACCTTTCAGGAGTGAAATTAGGAAACACTTCTACACACAAAGGGTGGTAGAAGTTTGGAACTCTCTTCCGCAAATGGCAATTGGTGCTAGACCAATTGTTAATTTTAAATTGAAAATTGATAGATTTTTGTTAATCAAAGGTATTAAGGGATATGGGACAAAGGCAAGTGTATGGAGTTCGCTCACAGATCAGCCATGATCTCATTGAATGGTGGAACAGGCTCGAGGGGCTCAATGGCCTACTCCTGTTCCTATGTTCCCATCTTCCTCATTGTCGAATACAAAAGCAAAATACTGCGAATGCTGGAAATCTGAAATAAAAACAGAAAATGCTGGAAATACTCAGCAGGTCAGGCAGCATCTGTGGAGAGAGAAACAGAGTTAACGTTTCAGGTTGATGACCTTTCGTCAGAACTGGAAAAACTGGAGATCAAACAGGTTTTTACGCAAGTGCAGGGGCAGGGAAAGGGAGGAGGGGAGGAAAGAACAAAAGGGAAGGTCTGTGATAGGATGGAAGGCAGGAGAGATTAAGAGACCATACCTCATTGTCTGGTTCTTTCACTCTCCTCGTTTTCTCTATCTTTCTCTTCCCCTCTCTCTTTCTCCTCTCTCCTCATTTAAGGGCACAGCACACCTCAAGAAATATTCTATTATCTTCAAGAATATCATCTCCGCTTTAAATCACGTGCTCAGACCCAGAATTGGCACTGCGCAGGCAGTGCGACCCCAGCCGGGAGGTCCGAGACCGGCCCACAGTTGGACCTTGAACCTTCATTTCAGTAAGTTTGGCAAGCTGCCAGAGCCTATCGCGCCTCCACCGGCAATTCACCCATCTCAGAAAACTAATTTTGGGCCACATGTCTCCATGACAACGACCCTCAGGTAAGCACCCATGGCCTTACTCCTGCTCCTCCTGGCTCCACGTGACTTTAAAACAAAAAAATTAAACTTCCCTTTTTGGTGGCGGCCACTTGCTAGGCCGCATCAATGTTTAGTAAACTTGAGCGGAGCAGGCCCGACACCTGCTATGCTGAGGACAACCCAATTTCCCGATGGGTCCTAAAACAGATGTTAGGCCTCTCATTAGTATATGCAAGGGGCCTAACAACTGTTTTAGGCGGCTGCCCTGGACGGCTGAAAATCGTCCAAGGCCAATATGGTGTTGAACGCTTTTCAGGAGTTCTTGGGGCGCAGAGCGTAGCCCTGCGAAATTGGTCATTTTCACCCACGTTTTCCATCCAGAAATGGGTGCAACGATGATGAATTTCTACCCCATAGGTTTGCCGACTGGAGTCCCCAGTACCTGTACGCTCTGCAAGAGGGACCTAAGAGGTTATCAGATTTCTGTAATTGTCAACTTATTTCTGTTGCTGGATGGTAATAATTTTTTTTTTAAATTACCGTGATTTTTTTTCCTTTGAGTAACTGACACTGTCTTTCGAAAGCTACGTACCAAGTGCCGGCTAGGTACATTCCAACAAGAGGGAAGGGTAAGGGAACCAAGGCAAGGGCTCCTTGGGTGACGAGGGAGATGGAGAAGATGATGAAACAAAAAAAAGAGTGTGTATGATGCATGTCAGGTGAATTCTTCAAGGGAGAACCAGACCAAATACAATAAGTTGAGAGGGGATGTGAAGGTGAAAATAAGATTGGCAAAGAGAGAATATGAGAGTAAGAATGGCGGTTAACATAAAAGGGAACCCAAAAATCTTCGACCGGCATGTAAACAGTAAGCGGGTAGTAAGAGGCAGGGTGGGGCCTATTAGCGACAAAGAAGGTGATATATGCTTAGAGGCGCAGGGCAAGGCTAGAATACTCAATGAATACTTTGTATCGGTGTTTACTAAGGAGGTGGATGCTGACAAAATATCGGTAGAAGTGGAAACACTGGGAGACGTCAGGTTGTTTGTGAGGCGCAGGCTGAATAGGGCTTTCTTAGCGGGGTCTTTGAGTGCTCCAGCGTTGATTTTCCTGCGGCATTGTTTCTGTTGCCTCCGCTGTTTTGGGGCTATGTTGATGGAGATGACAGAGCGGATTAGGCGGTGATCTGTCCAGCAGTCGTCAGCTCCTGTCATGGCGCGGGTGATGCAGACGTCCTTGCGGTCCCTCGCTCGGACGATGACGTAGTCCAGCAGATGCCAGTGCTTGGAGTGAGGGTGCTGCCATGAAGCCTTGTACTTGTCTATCTGACGAAATAAGGTGTTGGTTATGACAAGGCCATGTTCTAAGCATTTCGTCAGGAGGAGGGTACCATTGGAGTTGGTTTTCCCTACCCCCTCTCTGCCGATCACACCTCCCCAGAGGTCTGTGTCCTTTCCAACTCTGGCATTAAAGTCACCAAGGAGGATCAGCTTGTCGCCCGTTGGGACTCGGGACAGGGATTATTCGAGGCTGGAGTAGAATTCCTCTTTGGTCTCGTCTGTGGCTTCCAGTGTTGGGGTGTACGCACTGATGACCGTAGCGCACTGGTTCCGGGCTAGGGTGAGCCGTAGAGTCATGAGGCGTTCGTTTATTCCACAAGGGGAGTCTCTGAGACGTTCAACTAGCTCATTTTTTATGGTGAAGCCTACCCCATGGAGGCGGCGTTCTTCTTCAGGTTTGCTTTTCCAGAAGAAGGTGTAACCACCGCCTTGTTCCTTGAGCTGGCCTTCCCCTGCCCGCCGGGTCTCGCTTAGGGCGGCGATGTCTATGTCGAAACGTCTGAGCTCTCGGGCAACGATAGCAGTACGGCGTTCTGGTCTGTCACTGTTGGGGTTGTCCATGAGGGTCCTGACGTTCCAGGTCCCGAACTTCATTTTAAAGGGTGGAAGATGCCTGTGCGTGAATTCTTTTAACGTGGGGTGGCCATTGCACACCAGCTACCACACGGGCTTGGCAGAGCGAGGTCTTGGTCCAATGGCCAGGGGGATCCAAAACGATTGGAGACCAGGATCTGCTACATCGGCCAAGCACACACACACAAACATAATGCTACGGTCCTCCTCCCTCCTTCCCGCAGGACCTCTCTGCCTGGGTTTCATAGGATGCAGTGAGGTCCTCCCGACCTCTGCACTTAAGGCCTCCATAATCAGCACCTGTGAAGAGACGCTCGGTCACTCGACCAGAAAACACCAAGTCTGGTTCGATGAGAATGACCAGGAGATCCAGGAGCTAATAAGCCGCAAGCACAAGGCATTCCTGATCTGGAAACAGCAACAGAACTCAACAGCAAGAAAGCAGCTCTACAGACGTCTGAAGGCCGAGTTCCAACAAAAAACTCGCGATTTAAAGAACAGATGGTGGGTGGAGAAAGTGCAGGAGATCCAGCAGCTAGCCGACAACCACGACGTGCGTGGATTCTTTAGCGCAGTCAAGACCATCTACGGCCAAGCACCCAAGGTCCTACCCCACTGCGGGCCAAGAACGGAGAGGTACTCATCAAGGACAGAGAGGCAGTCAGTGCCCGCTGGAAGGAGCACTTCAAAGATCTCCTTAACCGAGAATCTGTCTTTGACGCGAATGTCCTCAACTCCATCCCACAGCATGCTACACGCCACCACCTCAGCACAATCCCAGCCCGGCATGAGGTTGAAAAGGCCATCCGACAACTGAAGAACAACAACAAGGCCTCAGGAGCAGATGGAATCCCCGCCGAGGCAGTAAAGCATGGTGGAGAAGCACTATTGGCACGAATATATGAACTCATTTCTCTTATTTGGAAGGAGGAGAGCATGCCAGGGGATCTCAGAGGCATCGTAATTGTAACCATCTTCAAGAAAGGTGACAAGTCCGATTGCGGTAATTACAGAGGAGTTTCCCTGCTGTCTGCCACAAGGAAAGTCATCGCAAGAATCCTCCTCAATCGCCTTCTCCTAGTGGCCGAAGAGCTCCTCCCAGAATCGCAATGCGGATTCCGCCCACTAAGGGGCACAATGGACATGATCTTCACTGCACGTCAATTACAAGAGAAATGCAGGGAACAGCACCAACCGCTGTACAAGGCCTTCTTTGATCTCACAAAGGCCTTCGACACTGTCAACCGTGAGGGATTATGGAGTGTCCTCCTCAGATTCGGCAGCCCTCAAAAGTTTGTCATCTTCTTCCGCCAGCTCCACGACGACATGCAAGCTGTGATCCTGACCAACGGATCCACCACAGACCCAATTCACTTACGGACCGGGGTCAAGCAACGCTGTGTCATCGCACCAACGCTCTTCTCGATCTTCCTTGCTGCAATGCTCCATCTCACCCTCAGTAAGCTCCCCGCTGGAGTGGAGCTAAGCTACAGAACAAATGGGAAACTGTTCAACCTCCGTCGCCTCCAGTCTAGATCCAAGGTCGTCCCATCCTCTGTCATCGAATTACAGTATGCAGACGACGCTTGCGTCTGCGCACACTCGGAGGTCGAACTCCAAACCATCGTCAACACCTTCACTGAAGCGTACCAGAGCATGGGCCTTACACTAAACATCCATAAGACCAAGATCCTCTACCAACCTGCCCCCGCCACACAGTACTGCCCCCGATTATTAAATCCATGACGAGGCCTTGGACAACATTCCATACCTTGGGAGCCTACTGTCGACAAAGGCAGACATCGATGACGAAGTCCAACACCGCCTTCAGTGTGCCAGTGCAGCCTTCGGTCACCTGAGAAAGAGAGCGTTTGAAGACCAGAACCTCAAACCTGGCACCAAGCTCATGGTCTACAGAGCAGTAGTGATACCCCCCCTCCTGTATGCTTCAGAGTCATGGACCATGTACAGCAGGCACCTCAAAGCACTGGAGAGCTACCACCAACCCTGCCTCCGCAAGATCCTGCAAATTCATTGGCAGGATAGGCGCACCAACGTCGGTGTTCTCGCTCAGGTCAACATCCCCAGCATCGAAGCTCTGACCAGGCTCGATCAGCTCCGATGGACGGGCCATCACATCAGAGCTCCGACATGGCAAGAGAGCCCCAGGTGGGCAGAGGAAACGCTTCAAGGACACCCTCAAAGCCTCCTTGAAATAATGCAACATCCCCACCGACACCTGGGACACTCTGGCCCAAGACCGCACAGAGTGGAGGAGAAGCATCCAAGAAGGCACCGAACACCTCGAGTCTCTTCGCTGGGAGCAAGCAGAAGCCAAACGCAAACAGCGGAAGGAGCGCACGTCAACCCAAGCACCCCACCACCCGACCCTTCAACCACCGTCTGCCCCACCTGTGACAGAGACTGTAGGTCCCGCATTAGACTCATCAGTCACCTGAGAACTCATTTTTAGTGTGGAAGCAAGTCATCCTCGGTTCTGAGGGACTGCCTAAGAAGAAGAAGTGGAAAAGGTCGAAGCAGTGGAAGGGGTGAAAATTGATAGACAGGATGTACTAGAAAGTCTGGGTATGCTTAGAGTGGATAAAGCGCCTGGTCCAGATGGCTTGCATCCCAGGTTGCTAAGGAAATTGGGGGAGGAGATAGCGGAAGGGCTTGCCATAATTTTCCAATCTTCCCTAGATGCAGGGGAGGTGCCTGAAGATTGGAAATTGGCAAATGTAATACCATTGTTCAAGAAAGGGTGTGAGGACAATCCTAGTAACTATAGGCCGGTCAGTTTAACATCAGTGGTGGGTAAAGTTTTAGAAACAATAATCAAGGAAAAATTTAATGGGCACTTGGAGAGGTTTAAGCTAATCAAGGAGAGCCAACATGGATTTGTAAAAGGCAGACCGTGTTTGACGAATCTAATTGAACTTTTTGATGAAGTAACAGGGAGGATTGATGAAGGGAATGCAATGGATGTTGTCTACATGGATTTTTGGAAGGCGTTTGACAAATTACCACATAGAAGACTAGTTAACAAAATTGAGGCTCATGGAATAGGTGGGTCAGTGGCAGCTTGGATAAGGAATTGGCTTAAGGACAGAAAACAGCGAGTTGTGGTAAATGGCTGTTTTTCAGACTGGAGGATGGTAGACAGTGGTGTTCCCCAAGGGTCAGTGTTGGGGCCACTGCTTTTTTTGATATATATATAAATGACCTGGATATTGGAATATAGAGTAGAATTTCTAAATTTGCTGATGACACCAAACTTGGGGGTGTGGCAAACAGTGAGGATGATACCAATCGACTGCAACAGGACATAGAAAGGCTAGCAGAATGGGCAGACAAGTGGCAGATGGAATTTAATACAAAGAAGTGTGAGGTGATGTATTTTGGCAGAAGGAACAGGGAGAGGCAATATACACTTAATGGCACAGTTTTAAAGAGTGTGTAGTGACAGAGGGACCTGGGAGTTAATGTGCATAGGTCCCTGAAGGTGGCGGGACAGATTGAGAGAGTGGTTAGCAAAGCATATGGGTTCTTGGGCTTCGTAAATAGAGGCATTGAGTACAAAAGTAGAGAAGTTATGCTGAACCTTTATAAAGCGCTGCTTAGGCCACAACTGGAGTATTGCGTCCAGTTCTGGTCACCACACTTTAGGAAGGATGTGAAGGCACTTGAGAGGGTGCAGAGGAGATTTACCAGAATGGTTCCGGGGATGGGGGATCTTAGCTACAAGGACAGGTTGGAGAAGCTGGATTTGTTTCCATTAGAGCAAAGGAGGTTGAGGGGTGATTTGATAGAGGTGTACAAGATTATGACGGGTTTGGATAGGCTAGACAGGGAAAGGCTGTTCCCATTAATTGATGGTACAAGGACTAGGGGACACAGATTTAAGGTTTTGGGCAAGAGATACAGGGGGGACGTGAGGAAAAACTTTTTTACGCAGGCACTAGAGGGAAATAAACTTGCAGGGCTTCGGGGATAGAGCGGGGGAATGGGACTGACTGGAATGATCTACAGAGAGCCGGCACGGACTCGATGGGCCGAATGGCCTCCTTCTGTGCCGATATGACCCTATGGGGAAAAAATTGGGTTGCTTTGCGCCTCCCGTTAGCGCCCAAGGGCGCGGCGCCGCCAACGCCTCCCGCGAAATTCAGTGGGAGGTTAGCAGCGGCGCTAACCATTAGCGCCCCGTGGCGCTGCGCCGCCAGAGATGACGTCATCGCCGTACGCAGCGCCCCGCTCGTGATCTTTGGGAGCGCCCCCTGACTTACCGCCGGACGCTGTGTCCGACGGAGTCAGGGGGGCCTACCTGCGGCCGGGGCAGCGCTAATTAAATGCGAGGTGCTGGGTGGCCATTTTTGTTGCTGGCCACCTGCCAGCACCTGCCTCCGGCGTCCTTACCTGCCCCCCTGCGGAGTGCCGGCTGTGCTCCAAGAGCCCGGCACTTCTTTTGAGTGCCGGGCTCTTTTGCCGGCACTCCCGATCCCCGGGGGCCCAGTTGGGCCCCGGGTCACGCTGCACAAGGCCCCTCCCCTTTAAGAAGGGGAGGAAGGCCTGCAATACCGCGGCACGTAGCGCCGCGATATTCCCTCGCAGTGCCCCAAGAGCGAGGCAGGACGCTTCCAGTTGCGCCGCGCTTCCCTCTTGGGGCGCAACCACTCAATTTCGGTCGCGGGGGCGCTAATTTTTCCGGGGCGCTGAAGGGGCCCAAAGGGGACGCGACTCAATTTTTAGCCCTATGACTCTGTAAAAGAAAGCCGCACCATCTTTCTAATGAGAAAGTAAGGTGAATCCACAAACATGTCACAGCCTTAGCCATAGCTGCGAGCACTGATGTGTTCCTGGTCGAATCTAAAACAAACTGTGGTCAAGAACGCAAGAAGAGATCAAGAGCGGGACAAATGAGAATGGGTGTTAACCAAACACACTCGGGGAATGTCTGCTTTTACTCTTTTCAAAAACCAAGACACTGGCCAAGCAGTTCTTCAGCTAATTCAATTTTATATTTTTATTTTGTGAAAACAAACAGCCAAAGTACAATATGTGCTCCGGTGCCTCTGTATAATCAAGCAACCCGCCTTTAACTTTATCTTGATGCTCCCAATATGCTATGAATAATTTGGACTTTAAACCCATTTGTGTTCTTTTCATAAGCACTGTGATAGCTACAAGTGGTCATATGAAATACTAAAACTAGATTAGATTTGTGTTGCGTGAGAATTACACAAGGTAATATACAAATAATCCTTATGTAACTGAAAGATAAATAACTCCCGTTGCATATGGTGACATCCTGATAAACATATTTCCAGTTCTCAATTAGAGATTTACACTGGATTAGGAGAGTTCTGCGCACCATAGTCTATTTATACTTTTACTTCAAAAGACTAAAAGCTTTTATATCGCAGCTTTCACATCCTCAGACTGGCCCAATCTGCTTGTGTCAATTAATGAGTTTTGAACGGTAGTCATTGTTGTTATGTTGGCAAATGGTGCAGCCAGTTGCACACGAGGTCCCGCAAACAAGTTAATCTGTTTTGGTGGCGTTGGGTGAGGGATGAATGGTGGCCAGGACACCGGGAGAGGAGGGGGAAGAAAGCACTGCTCTTTGAACAATGGGATCTATTATGTCCACCAGAATATATTTGACTTAATGTCTTATCCAAAAGATGGCACCTCCAGGGAGGCAGCAATGTCTCGCTACTAAACTGAAATGTTAGCCTAGATGTGGAGTGGGACTTGAACTAGAACCTTCTGACAGAGGCAAAAGTGCTACTGAGGCAACTGAACAGGTACAGAAAATAATCAAAAAGGCTAATGGAATGCTGGCCTTTATATCTAGAGGACTAGAATACAAGGGGGTAGAAGTTATGCTGCAGCTATACAAAACCCTGGTTAGACCACACCTGGAGTACTGTGAGCAGTTCTGGACACCACACCTTAGGAAGGATATATTGGCCTTGGAGGGAGTGCAGCATAGGTTTACCAGAATGATACCTGGACTTCAAGGGTTAAGTTACGAGGATAGATTACACAAATTAGGGTTGTATTCCTAGAATTTAGAAGGTTGAGGGGTGATTTGATCGAAGTTTTCAAGATATTAAGGGGAACAGATAGGATAGATAGAGAGAAACTATTTCCACTGGTTGGGGATTCTAGGACTAGGGGGCATAGACCTAGATGAAGGGACCGAGTGCAATGTATCCAAGTTTGCTGACGATGGATAGCTAGGTGGAGGACGCAAAGAGTCTGCAAAGGGATATAGACAGGTTAAGTGAGTGGGTAATAAGCAGGCAGATGGAGTATAATGTGGGGAAATGTGAGGTTATTCACTCTGGTAGGAAGAATAGAAAAACAGAATATTTTTTAAATGGTGAGAAAATATTAAATGTTGGTGTTCAGAGATATTTGGGTGTCCTAGTACAAGAAACACAGAGTTAGCATGCAGGTACTGCAAGCAATAAGGAAGGTAAATGGCATGTTGGCCTTTATTGCAAGGGGGTTGAGTATAAGAGTAAGGAAGTCTTGCTACAATTGTACAGGGCCTTGGTGAGACCACACCTGGAGTACTGTGCACAGTTTTGGTCTCCTTATCTAAGGAAGGATATACTTGCTTTAGAGGCAATGCAACGAAGGTTCACTAGATTGATTCCTGGGATGAGAGGGCTGTCCTATGATGAGAGATTGTGTAGAATGGGGTTTAGAAGAATGAGAGGTGATCTCATTGAAACATACAAGATTCTGAGGGGGATTGACAGGGTAGATGCTGAGAGATTGTTTCCCCTGGCTGGAGAGTCTAGAACTAGGGGGCATAGTCTCAGGATAAGGGGTCGGCCATTTAAGGCTGAGATGAGGTTAACATTTCTTCACTCAGAGGGTTGTGAATCTTTGGAATTCTCTGCGCTAAAGTGCTGTGGATTCTCAGTCATTGAGTATATTTAAGGCTGAGATAGATAGATTTTTGGAGTCTAGGGGCATCAAGGGATACGGGGATTGGGCGGGAAAGTGGAGTTGAGGTCGATGATCAGCCATGATCTTATTGAATGGTGGAGCAGGCTCCAGGGGCCGTATGGCCTACTCCTGCTCCTAATTCTTAAGTTCTTTAAAGTGCTAGTACTGGCTATACAACATTCTGAACTGTTAAAGGCTTCTGGCAATGCATGTTTATCTTCATTGGGGTTCTTTTGGCAACACCACTGGCTAGAGGACAAGGAGCAGCGATGGACCAAAAGGAGTGGTATCTGCAGGGAGACCAAAAAGAAATGAGGTCTATTCATAGGAATCCAGGGCCTCAGTAACTGCACCCACTTCCACCTGAGGGCTCCTTCACATAACCCCACTGCCTTCATGATTCACAAGGGCTTCCACTCCATTAATGTGCAACTGATGTGTGATCACCAGCAAAGGTCTGTGCCTGCTTCCCTGGCAGCTCCCGTGATGCTTTAATATTGCGGCCATCGTTCATTTCCTCCAACCTTTTGCCCCAGCACAGCAACTGAGAGGCTGTCTGCCTGGGGACAAGGTAGACGTTGCTCAGGACTCCTCTCTGGAACCCACATTTGACAATTGAACTGCGCTAGAATCAGATCCATGGCTCAACTAGAGCCCTCATCGAACAGACCATTGGAGTCTTTAATCAATGATTCTGCTGCCTGGACAGGTCTAGTGGCTTCCTCCAATACACTCGACAAAGAGTGTCTCATATGATAGTGGTTTACTGTAAGCTAAGACTCTGTGGCCTAAGATCAGATCAATAGACGATTGTGCCGAAGGGGCCCAGCAAACTTAAGTGTGAAATTATTTTTGTGGGAGTGTTCCTCCAGGTCCCATATAATAATCTGGGCCACTGCTGCACCAGGGCCCCCCATCCTCCCCTTCCGCGCTTGTGACCCCTCCGCACTTACCCTGCTGGCGGGCGGCGACACCCGATATTGACAAGCCTTCGTCTGACGAGCTGCATCAGGAATCCCGTTTGTTGCCCCGCAGCTTGTTGGTGTAAATGGGGTCGGGGCCTTAAAATCTCGGCCTCCTCTTCGCCATGGGTACGGGCGATCGGCCAGCGCGCTCCACCGCTTAATCTCTTCAAAGCGAAAAATCAACCAGCTAGACTTTAAGCAGAAAATGCTGGAAATACTCAGCAGGTCAGGCAGCATCTGTGGAGAGAGAAACAAAGTCAACGTTTCAGGTCGATGACCCTTCGTCAGAACTGGAAAAAGTTAGAGATGGAACAGGTTTTTAAGCAAGCGTAGGGGCAGGGATGGGGGGAGGGGAGGAAAGAACAAAAGGGAAGGTCTGTGATAGGATGGAAGGCAGGAGAGATTAAGGGGGCGATTTTCTCGCTGGAGGCGAGATGGAAGCAGGTTTCGGTTTGGGTGGGTTCGAACATTCCACTGGATTTCTGTCGATGCTGCACCACCTACAATATATTTTGAGAAACCACTATGTCTAATTCCAAGGCAAGGACCTCCCCGAGTTTCTCGGATGAAGCGCTGCAAATGTTGGTTGAGGGGGTGACAGCTAACAGGGAGGTGCTCGTCCACTCATCTGGGAGGAAGAGGCCGCCCAAAGAAACCAAGGCTGTGTGGGTCCAGCTGGCAAGGGATATAACCTCCAGATCTGTGTGCAGATTGGGAGACTGTTTCTGTGTATTGATGAAATGCCATCCTTGTTGGAAAGCATTAAAATGATTTGATGGCAAAATGTTGGTGTCATGGCATCTGTTCTTTCGCCTTAGGCAGCTCCACATTGCGGGCTCCCCGACACTTGTGTTAGCAGGTTGGTGGCCGGAGTGAAAGGAGGCCAGAGAGTCATGTCCATTGTCTATGGTGTCTTAAGATGGAGCCAAGGACATGTGCCAACTTGGGCAACCTATGCAAATCTGGCCAGGATAAGTTCATCCCTTGCATCACGGGCAGCCATGTGCTCGCGTGCTGCCGCTGCTGCTAGTTGATAGACCGGCGCTCTCTCCTCCTCCTGCTCCTCCTCCTCTTCCTCCACCTCCTCATCTGAGGAGGCCTGGAACTGAGCCACTTGCTCATCAGGAAGCTGCAAGCCACGACGCTGTGCCATGTTGTGCAGTGCACAGCAGACCACGACCATTCTGGAGACCCTGTATGGTGTATACTGCAGGGCTCCACCTGATCGGTCAAGGCATCGGAAGCGCATCTTCAACTACCCAATGGTTTGCTCGACCTGGTCGAAGTGTGGCTGGCGTTGTAGCGCTCTTCAGCCTCGTTAGCTGGCCTCCTGATCGACATCATTAGCCACTTCTTCAGGGGGGTCGCCCTTGTCACCAAGCAGCCATCCGTTAAGTTGGTTTGGCGGATTGAAAAGCGGAGGAACACTAGAGTGCCGCAGGATGAAAGAGTCATGGCAACTACCACAGAACTTGGCGCAAACATGCAAAAACTCCTTCTTGTGGTTACACACCAGCTGTACGTTGAGGGAGTGGAAGCCCTTGTGGTTGACAAAGATAGCTGGGTTGTGATGGGGTGCCCTAAGGACCACATGTATACAGTCTATGAGGCCCTGCACCATTGGCATGCCTGCCATATTTGCAAAGCCAACCGAACGCGCGGTTATACTTGCTTGATCCCGTGAAAACTGGATGTAATTGTGGGCCTTAGCGAAAAGGGCATCGGTAACCTGCGTGATGCAACTGTGGGCGGCCGACTGGGAGATGCCGCTGATGTCTGCTGATGATCCCTGGAAGGAGCCTGAGGCAAAAAAGTTGAGTGCGGTGGTGACTTTGACAGCGACTGGTAAGGGGTGTCCGCCCGTTCCTCTGGGCACCAGGTCTTGCTGCAGCAGTCCACAGATCTCTCGGACAACCTCTCGCGAAGGTCTCAGCCTCCTTTGGCACTGCTGCACACTCATGTTGAGGTAGCTCATCCTCTGTCTGTAAACCCTCTGTTGGGGGTATCTCCTGCGGCGAGGTGCCTCGATGCGCTGGTGCCTTCTGCCCTGTGCAGCATCAGGTGGCTGAGCAGGAGGTTGGGGCTCCTGCTGCTGTTGCTGCTGAGCTGCCTGGTTCTGCTGCTGCCGTGGATGCTCCTCATCTGAATCTGAGGTCCATGGTGAAAGAAAACGAATGGTTCCCATGCTGCTTGCAGATGCCTCTGTTGGGGAAGCGCTCATTGCAAGCAGGGAGAGGGTCTTCCAAGGAGGTCCCACAGTTGATAGATTCAAGCTGCAGCACCTCCGACTTCGGAAGGCCTGCTAAAAGTGCTCCAAGACCTTTTAAAGCGAAGTTCTGCCACCTGCAACTAATCCCTGATGAAATCTCCGATTTAATGTTGGACCTGCAGCTGTGAGACCACCCACTTGTCAACCCGCCAGGTTTAGGATGGTCATGGAACACGCTGAAAATGTCGAAAAATCATGAGGGCCTCTCAAAATAGGCTTCGAGAGGCCCTTATCGAGCATTTAAGCCTCTTAACGACCTCTCTGGGTAGCTGGAGGCGGGACCGTTTCCCGCCCTGCAAAACTGGCACCGGCAAAATCGCGCGGAGGCGGGTTGGAGGCGGGTTCCGAACCCGCACTCATTGTTTCCGATTTTCCCACCTTTCCCGCCTCCAAACCCGCCTCCTCGGGGCTCAGAAAATCGCCCCCTACGAGACAAAAGGGATGATGGTGCAAGACAAAAGGAGATGGTAATGGGACAAGTTAAGAAACAAAAGATGGGTCGAGATGAAGTGTAAATGGCAATGGCAGAAGGAGAGACAGCTGCCATGTGGGAGTGAGAAAAAAATGATAGGGGCAGAGGTTATGGTCTGAAAAGTAATTTGCTTTTGTATTAGACTTTAAGCAGAATTGCATTTGCTGTAGTTTCTATCTGCCTAGCATCCTTGCTGAGCCAGCACAAAGCTTTGACTGCTGCCTGAAAATCTGACACACTGATTGGCCTGCTACCTCAGACAAGCTTACCCATAGAAAAGGCATTAGGCAATTTTGCCCGTCTCATAATTACATTAGATCAACAGCCAGCCATCAATATGGAAGGAGTCAGTCTTTGAGAAGGCATAATGCGGAGATGCCGGTGTTGGACTGGGGTGGACAAAAATGAGAAGTCGCACAACACCAGGTTATAGTCCAACAGTTTTATTTGAAATCACGAGCTTTCGGAGCGCTGCTCCTTCGTCAGGTAAAGTGAAGGAATTCCTTCACTTTACCTGACGAAGGAGCAGCGCTCCGAAAGCTCGTGATTTCAAATAAAACTGTTGGACTATAACCTGGTGTTGTGCGACTTCTCATTTTTGAGAAGGCAAATAAGTCTGTGATTGAATGTGATAGCCCTGGCTATGCAAACAATAAACACCTTGGACTCCCTATTTACTTTCCCATAAGATACCTTGTGATACCCTCAGCAGAGAACCTGTCTGTTCCGAGCTGATGGCTTTTATGTTCAGTAATACTGCAACTGCCAGTGGGATTTTAACCCCTTACCTTAACTACTTTTGAAAAATTGTAGATCTTAATCTCTCTATTTCTTCTTAGCATATACTTGGGTTCAGTCTTGTTGCCCTTTTTGTATCCTTTCTAATGCAAGTATATCTTTTGTGTGTTGCAGCGACCATTTGAAGAGGGATGAATAGAACTGGAAATTGCAAGCTTTGCGGTTCGACAAAGCCCAACGGAGTTCCAAAACATCAAAACTGACCCTGGAGAGAAATAGCTGTGAATAAAACTGGAAACTAGTTTCCTTTCGGGAAGACGGGTCCATATAATTTATCTCGGGGTCTGAGGGAGAAATATTCTGTTTTAATAGTACGGTGGGAATCAATGAATATAATATAAAGATTTGTTATAATAGAACTTGAACATTTCCTATTGTTGACCATGTGGATTCGTGTCGTCCTGGAATGAGACTATGAAAGAATAATAAACTAATGGTGTCAGTCTACAGGAGATCATTGCAAGCTTCTGCACTGTCACAACATTGATAAGTACGGTAAAAGGAGCTTGAGCTATTTAGCACATAAAACAGAACATAAATCACAGGATGTGACTTCCATTATAACAAACCTTTATATTACTTATGAAACCATCATATCCTAACCCCCGTCAGCCCCTCTTCCAGTATGTATGTTTGCTAGCTATATCCGGCATTTATTGCTGTTTTCATTGATCCCGTCGTACTATTAAAAACGCAATCTCTTCCTCAGACTGCGACCCCGAGATAAATTATATGGACACTTCTTCCTGAAAGGAAACTAGTTTCCAGTTTTATTCACAGCTATTTCTCTCCAGGGTCAGTTTTGGAACTCAGTTGGGCTTTGCAGAACGGTAAAGCTTAGAATTTCCAGTTCTATTCATCCCTCTTCGAATGTGATGTGCAGTTCATGGTCGCTGCAAAACACAAAAAATACATGCCTGCATTATAAAGGGTATTGATTTGTCCCCATCTGCAGTACTGTGTGCAGTTCTGGTTCTCATATCGGAGAAGCACCACTGGCGCAAATTCATGAAATCATTTCTCTTATCTGGAAGGAGGAGAGCATGCCAGGGGATCTCAGAGACGCCGTAATTGTAACCATCTTCAAGAAAGGTGACAAGTCCGATTGCCACAGGGAAAGTCATTGCAAGAATCCTCCTCAATCGCCTCCTCCCAGAGTCGCAATGCGGATTCCACCCACTAAGGGGCACAATGGACATGATCTTCACCGCACGTCAATTACAAGAGAAATGCAGGGAACAGCACCAACCGCTGTACAAGGCCTTCTTTGATCTCACAAAGGCCTTCGATACCATCAACCATGAGGGATTATGGAGTGCCCTCCTCAAATTCGGCAGCCCTCAAAAGTTTGTCACCATCCTCCGCCTGCTTCACGACGACATGCAAGCCGTGATCCTGACCAACGGATCCACCACAGACCCAATTCACGTACGAACCGGGGTCAAGCAAGGCTGTGTCATCGCACCAACGCTCTTCTCGATCTTCCTTGCTGCAATGCTCCATCTCACCCTCAGTAAGCTCCCCGCTGGAGTGGAGCTAATCTACAGAACAAATAGGAAACTGTTCAACCTCTGTCGCCTCCAGTCCAGATCCAAGGTCGTCCCATCCCGTCGTTGAATTACAGTATGCAGATGACACTTGCATCTGCGCTCACTCGGAGGTCGAACTCTAAACCATCGTCAACACCTTCACCGAACCGTACGAGAGCATGGGCCTTACACTAAACATCCGTAAGACAAAGGTCCTCTACCAATCTGCCCCCGCCACACAGTACTGCCCCCCGATTATCAAATCCATGACAAGGCCTTGGACAATGCGGACCACTTTCCATACCTCGGGAGCCTACTGTCAACAAGGGCAGACGTCGACGACGAAGTCCAACACCGCCTTCAGTGTGCCAGTGCAGCCTTCGGTTGCCTGAGGAAGAGTGTTTGAAGACCAGGAGCTCAAACCCGGCACCAAGCTCATGGTCTACAGAGCAGTAGTGATACCCACCCTCCTGTATGCCTCAGAGACATGGACCATGTACAGCAGGCACCTCAAAGTACTGGAGAGGTACCACCAACGCTGCCTCCGCAAGATCCTGCAAATTCATTGGCAGGATAGGCGCACCAACGTCCGTGTTCTTGCCCAGGCCAACATCCCCAGCATCGAAGCTTTGACCACGCTCGATCAGCTCCGATGGACAGGTCACATTGTCCGCATGCCCGATACGAGACTCCCAAAACAAGCGCTCTACTCGGAGCTCCGGCACGGCAAGAGAGCTCCAGGTGGGCAGAGGAAACGCTTCAAGGACACCCTCAAAGCCTCCTTGAAAAAGTGTAACATCCCCACCGACACCTGGGAATCCCTGGCCCAAGACCGCACAAAGTGGAGGAGAAGCATCCGGGAAGGCGCCGAACACCTCGAGTCTCTTCGCTGGGAGCAAGCGGAAGCCAAGCGCAGGCAGCGCACGTCAACCCAAGCACCCCACGCACCCGCCCCTTCAACCACCGTCTGCCCCACCTGTAACAGAGACTGTAGGCCCCGCATTGGACTCATTAGTCACCTGAGAACTCATTTTTAGTGTGGAAGCAAGTCATCCTCGGTTCCGAGGGACTGCCCAAGAAGATTACAGGGAAAAAAATCACGGCACTGGAAAAGGTGCCCGGCATCAGATATCTGAGCTACATGGAGAGACTGTAGAAGCTGATTTTATTTTTATTTAAAGAAAAGATTGAGAGGGTATCTTATTGAGGTATTCAAGACCATTAAGGGTATTGACAAGTTGAACCCTGAGAACTCCTTACTAGGGCCTGAAGAATGACAAGGGTGGAGCATGAGTCCTGGTCAATATTTATCCCTCAATCAACATAACAAAAACAAATTATTTGGTCATTATCACATTGCTGTTTATGGGAGCTTGCTGTGCGCAAATTGGCTACCGTGTATCCCACATTACAACAGCGACTACATTTCAAAAGTACTTAATTGGCTGTAAAGCGCTTTGAGACGTCCGGTGGTCGTGAAAGGCGCTATATAAATGCAAGTCTTTCTTTTTATGGGATGAAGCTCAGAAAAGGGAAGGTAGATAGAACTACTTCACACTAAAGGTGGTGAATGTTTGGAGTGCAGTGCAGTGCCAAAGGAGCCGATCAAAGCCAATATCATCAGTAATTTGAAGGAGGAGTTGGACAGGCACTTGGCAAAAAAATCAATTGAGTGATGTAGTGAACTGTATCCTTTGAACTCTGGGGCCAGGCAGATGGGCTGAAAGGAATGTATAGGACCGAAAGACCCTATGATATACTAGCAAATGGTGCTCAGATTAGTGAGCGGTGCCAGAGCAACTTACAAGTCGAAACAAATTAAAATGACAATTTAAAATCACTTGAGAAGGGACTAATGCTCTAATTTTCCCCCACTGATGATTCAAGCTAGCAAAATTATAGAGGAAACCAAAAATAGAAAATTACTTTAAAGAAAATTATCTCATAGCCTGTGGTAAGAATATTAAATTGGTTAAAGTAACCCAATGTCTAACAATACTATTCCCCTTTTGAATTTATTGGCCTATAATGTTAATCATCAGAAGTCACCAGGGATTCAACATGATCCTTAAAACAAATTCAGGCTAAATCCAAATGGAATAATCCCACCACCTTTTCTGGGTATCATATATGTCCATTAGGATATTTTAATATTTTTCATGATAGAATGTATAAAATTATGAGGGGCATAGATAAAGTGGATAGAAAGTGTATTTCCCTTAGCAGAGGGGTCAAAAACCAGGGGGCACAGATTTAAAGTAATTGGTGGAAGGTTTAGAGGGGATTTGAGGGGAAATTTCTTCACCCAGAGGGTTGAGGGGGTCTGGAACTCACTGCCTGAAAGGGTGGTAGAGGCAGGAACCCTAACCACATTTAAGAAGTACTTGGATATGCACTTGGGATACTCTAACCTGCAGGGCTACGGACCAAGAGCTGGGAAGTGGGATTAGTCTGGATAGCTCTTTGTTGGCCGGCGCGGACACGATGGGCCGAAATGGCCTCCTTCCGTGCTGTAACTTTCTATGATTCTAGAATGTTACTACTCTAGTGTGGTAAGAAAATATATCATAATGTGATATTGTAGCAAAAAAGTTACCTCCCTCTTACTAATACCATCGCTTATCTGTATTTAAGCACTTTGAGGAAGTAGTCCCGTAATTACTCTTTTCCTGAAGGTGTGGGTTTGTGTTGCAGCATGGTCAGCCATGGCCATTTTATATACCTATCTATAGCAGCTTTGCGGAAGACTATGCTTTGCTGATTATTAGTGTCCAAACGCTTCACATCTTTATATGGCAATTCCTTTCTCCACAATTCGAACAAAGTATTAACGTATTTATAATAACAAAATACTGCGGATGCTGGAAATCTGAAATAGAAAGAGAAAATACTGGAAACACTCAGCAGGCCAGGCAGCATCTGTGGAGAGAGAAACAGAGTTAACGTTTCAGGTCGATGACCTCCTGTCAGGACTGGAAAAAGTTCGAGATGTAACAGATTTTAAGCAAGTGTAGGGGCAGGGAGAGGGGGTAGGGGAGGAAAGAACAAAAGGGAAAGTCTGTGATAGGGTGGGAGGCAGGAGAGATTAAATGACAAAAAGGGATGATGGTGCGAGGCAAAAGGAGATGGTAATGAGACAAGAAACAAAAGATGGGTCTAAAAGTTGGAGCTAAAAATGACAAAAGCAGAATCATTACCAGAAACTGCTGTCCAAAACAATAGGAGCAGTGGTTATGATCTGAAATTGTTGAACTCAATGTTGAGTCCGGAAGGTTGTAAAGTGCCAAGGACAGAGAGGTCGTTAACTCTGTTTCTCTTTCCAGATGCTGTCTGACCTGCTGAGTATTTCCAGCATTTTCTCTTTTTACCACCTATTTGTAACAATGTGGTAATACCTCCATTAAAATATGCACGTGAAGTGTTCAGATACTAATATTCATCAAATGTAATTTCAAGGCCCAACAGAATTATTTCAGCTTTTGTGAACAGAAGTAACTTTATTATATAGCAATGGGATAGAATACCAGGTCAATCATGATTCCTGTACCTGTTTTTTTTATGTCTATACAAAGGGATACATTTTTGTCTTGATTCTGATGGATGAAAAAGCATTGGGGCATGTGCTCTAATCTCTGACCTGTGTTGCTGGTACATGAAGCTCTTCACCAGGAGCACTGAAGATGAAAATTTATTCCCAGGTTTTTAAATTTACAGGCTCAAGAGTTTATTGTTTCAAATTAACCACATATTACTATACACGCCATGATTTTAAATAATAAAAGGGTAGATGCAGACAGGCTTTCGTGTACAAAATCTGAACAGAGAGGTTCAAGGACCACAATTAATTACAAGCTAACAAAGCCATCAGCTAAATTTAAACCAAGTTCTTTACATCCAGAATTGCTAATTTATGCAAGACTGCCATCTAGTGCAGAAACTCAACTGAAGCATTCAAAATGGGATTGTATAGCAATGCCAGTCAGTAGGGCAGGGATACTCTATCAATTTGACTAGAGCGCCGCTAACCAAAATGACAGTGAGTCTGGGGTCTGCAGCACAAGTGGGTCACTAGTGATTATATTAATATTGATTTAATTTTTAAACAATCTGGTACTATATCAAGATTCATTATGTTTTTCATATACTTTGGCCAAGTGATATTTGAGTAACCCTGGCCTACAGGCTTATATACATTAGTTGTTAATTTGAAATAGAAAAGTGAAGTACAAATCCAAATTGGAGTGAGAATATTACACATATGGCAACTTCAAGGGCTTTAAGAATTGGGTTTATTCTATCCGCACTCTCCAGAATCCTTCAGTTTCTGTGCTCTTGTGTTGGATGGCGTGAGCATACCATAACAGAGTTCCTGGAGTCTGGCCACCAGCCCATTCTCATATCATCTCACCATTACAGCATTTACTTGTTATTCATCTCATTGCTGTTGGTGAAATCTTCACTGGCTGCTGTATTTGTTCACGTAACAGGAGACCCTGAACTTCAAAGCTAATTCACTATGTGAAGCCCTGACATGCAACAAAAAATGTAATTCTTCCTATAAAAGGGCCTCATATTACAAAAGTACTAAAATTCACTTCTCCCTGTATTGGTGGCATTATACTGTACATATCTATAAAATTGAATTTTCCTCACCTTGATGGGCTTGCACTGAAAACTCAGTAAAATGCACTTCTTCACATATCCCATATTTAAATGGAATTATTCCCTATTCTGGTAGTCCTACTTAAGTTTACCAGACTTTTTGTTTAAACCTGTCCTCACTCCAGCTTCACCTTAATACTAAAGAAAAAACAATCTCTGCATCTACTTGGTGTTAAATCTGAATTTAAAATGCACTCACTTCAGACTATTGTAGCAATCCTCTCCCAGCCAGTTCTGTCTTAGTCTCTCTCCTCTCCTGTTAAACTTCCTGTCTCCAGTTGCTTTCCTCTGCTTTGCCGCACTTGGTCCCAACCTCCAGCTCCTTGCTGTACTGTACCCAGATAAATCTGCTCTACTTTACCTTTGCTGAGAGGAGCTCTAGTCGCGCGCTCACTTCTTAGACCTCCAGGACTCTAACACTAATGTTCCCTCTAAGCTGCGCTTTGTTGTGTGCGGCCTGTTTATCTCAATGCGCACTCCCTTTAAATTTCTGTGCATGCTGCTGTATTTCCAATGGAAGATTGAGAGCGGCCTGCGCAGTACCTTGCAGATTACTGCGCGGCTGCGTACCCGCACAGCTTAGGGGGAACCATTGCCTAACACCCTGATGTTATATGAGCCAAATGTGCCACAGTGTGGATGTGAACTGCAGTCTGTGACTTGAGCAGCTCAGCAGTAGGGAGTAGATGGAATTAAATGCTCAGGGCAGGAAACGCTGAAAACTGATGCGATCAGAGTGGAGGAACTGAATAGGTCTCTATTATTCCTATATTTAATTATTTTAAAATATTATGAATACTATTTTTGTCACAACTAATTTACATTTGTAAAGTCAGTGAAAAAAGTAAATTCAAGTCAAAATTGGCTGCTGCAGAACGTTTGCTTTTATTCAAATACCAATGACAATATACACTTTTTAGCATTTAAAAAGTCTTTACAATTACCAAAACCAGTTACTATTAACAGAAACATGTCTGTACACTACTTTAAAGTTACAAATACATACTTTTCAATAGATTTTATACACTAAAGTCTAATAGTAGACAGTATATAAAAGCAAAATATCATAAAATGATTGTGTACTACACAGGTTTAGCAGACCAACTTAGTGGCAAATGCAGTTTAAATCCTGGTCCACAAAAGTTGCTAATCCAAAGGAGCAGCACCCTTGAAGCACTAAATCCAGGAACTTAGATCAAATAGTTGTAAAGAAGACAGCTATAACATTTACTTTTAAGTCTATATAAATATATAGTAAAATACACTCTGTTAGTGTGACAATGCTATATTTATCAAAATACACAATTCTAACCCAAACACTAAATTTGAGTTGCTTATAATACTGTTAAATACATAGGGGTAGATTTTCCTCCACCCCGGGCGGTAATTTGGTAAAGTGGATCGGCCGCCTCTTATGGAACCTGCCTGATTTTCATTCCTTTGAAAGGAATGACAATTGGGCAGATTTTATGAAGGGCGAGTGATCCACTCTGCCAGATTACCTCCCAAATTGTGAAGACGAAAATCTGCCCCACAGAGCGGAACTTTATTTCTATACTGAGCTGGTTAGTTCCGTATAGTCTCTAAAGCACTGTAACAGCTAATGAATTTGCTTGGACAGCAGCAGTCTCGGGTGAAAATATTGTTACCTCATACATTTCCAAGAATTCAGAAGCAGGCAAAATGCATTGTTTAGAACTGCAAATCTTACTGTACACGGTTTCTTCTCAGTTTCAATTATTTTTTCTGGGTTTCATTTTCGTCCTTTCTTCAAAAAGAAAACAAATTAACTAGTCATTCAATTCATTGCTGTTTGTGGGATCTTGCTGTGTGGATAACGGCTGCTGTGTTTGCTTATATAACAATAATCACTGGAGTATAGACTTGTCGGCACTCGGTTTCGGGCGTGAAGGAGGCGATGCAGACGCAATGCGGGCCTGAACCGGGAGGCCCAAGGCAGGCCTGAAATTGAGTTCGGGCCACATTAATATTAATTAGGCCAGTTGCAGGCGCTTCTACAGGCAGCTTGGCCATTTGAAGAAATTCATTCCTGGTCACTTGCTTTGGCCACAGCTCAGTCCCGGGATAGAGGTTGTGCAGTGCTAAAGGGGAGGGGGAAGGGGAAAGAGGGCGATTGGGATACTATGGTGTCACTGCTGCTCCTCCTAGCTCCACAGCAATGAATTTTTAATATTTTTTTAAAATAAAATCTTACAGCTCCTGCTCTGAGATATTGAATTTCGGCAAAGGGCCTGTAACAGGCCTCCAGCTCCCCGTTTACACATGTAAGGGGCATAACGCTTGTTTTAGTCACTCACCAGGGATGCCTGAAAAATGGGATAACCCAATTTAGTTGCCGAAATTGATCCTTGTTGCACCAGTTTTACGCCAGCAAAATGGGCGCAACGAGATCCAATCTTTATCCCACTATATTGCAAAATAATTAATTTTATACATGAAGCACTTTGGGATGTTTCCTACAGAAGTGATAAAGTGCTGTGTAAAGTCTTTCTTCTTTTTACCTGCTTTCCATTTCAATTTCCACCCCCCAACTTGTTTTAATTTCTTTCTCATTTTCCTTTATTGAACTACACATTATTGAGCTAAAGGTCAGGAAGCTAAGCCTTAAATAAAACCTGCCTGTTCAATTAAGCAGAATAAATCAAGATACATTTTGTCCTATTCAAGGCAAATGTCTTAACATATTACAATAAACTAATTTAAAATACTACATTCACTACAGAGTCTCCTAGGAATTAAAAAAAAAAGTCTCCTCCAAACAAACCGATTTCAACTTTAGCATAATCTAATTTTGTTAACAAATGAGCTTGATATCTGCAGCAAAAGGGATCGAATGGTGAGAAAGTAAACCCTTCATTTTAATTCTCTGATACAGCTCTGCTACAGTACTTAGCTATTCTCAGGATGCAAGGGAACAAAAGCATTCACAAAGTTAACTGCAGATGAGGGAGGCAATTCGGGCTTTCTAGCTCAACTTTCCATAGAAACCTATCGTCCCCCCTATCACAGCACCTAACTGTCTTTTTAATAATTCCAGAGTTTTTACCTCCACTACTGTCATTCCAGATATTAATCACTCTTCGACATTAGTCTATACTGACGGAAGTATGTTATGTCAACTCTGTTTTAGGAAACAGATTTTAAGTAGTACCTGTACTAGTGAGATGATCCATCCTAACCAGCTGTTTGGAGATAACTAGACATTTCACAGAAAAGCATTGTTAATGAGCTGTAAAATGTGAAAATCTAATGCAGTTAAATTGCAGCACCTATAGCACTTATTCCTTCATTGAAATTGATCAACAGCAGACCCTCCACTACGTAGCAGGCTCAATGAGAAAAGAACGCTTTATTTAATCCATTCAACTGTTCAACTGCAGTAACTTTTAGTGAAGCAGAAAACAACAGAAATTACACAGTACTTCTGGGGCTATTTTAAAGCTTAAAATGGTGGAAAATACACTGTAAATTTGGGAGCAAAGTTAAAAATAATGTTGCATACAAAAAAATACTGTAAACAGCATGCTGTATCGAGGGAAAGCAGCACTATATACGCTACGATACAGCTCCTGAACGTGATGTACATAAATTAATACTATGACATTCGGTTTGCTATGCTTTTAAATTTCTTCCATTTTTCAACATGCTTTCGCGTGGTTATTTGATTCCAAATTAAAAATAAAAACATTTAATTGATACTAGCAAAACATTTAATCTTAATCATCCATTTGTTATTTAGCCCAAAGGGCAAGTCTGTAATATTGTCTTTCCTTGCCAAAGAACCCTTTTGAACATAACCTAATAGTCCTCAGCAGAAGAAAGCAATATATTAGAAAATGTACTCTCTGTATAAACTCAGTGGAGTTGTTAACTAAACACAACATCCCTTTCCAGTCTCGTCCGTGAAGTCGACATAATAAGCATTAGAGTCTTCATCTGGAAAAGCATACATTAGGAGAGTACTGTTAGTGTAACCGTCCCCTTTGTGCGCTTCAGAATACCAACAGCTTCTTCATGTGTAACGCCCTCTAGGCTTTGCCCATTGACAGCAATGATTTGGTCTCCACGTTTCAGGCGACCATCTTCAGCAGCTGCCCCCTAAAAGTCACAATATCTTTAGATCAGAACAGGTTTACAGCAACATTACTCATTTTGTAACTCATGTACCTATAAATTGGAGTGTAATAATCTGGCAGATGTGAGTGACTAATGTTGCATCTAGCTTCATTCCTTCTTACTGTAGTTGCATAGTACATAATGTTTAATGGAAATGGATACGTTTTCCGCAATCAATTGTACAATTACCACAATTTCTTTCCACGTGAAATTTCTGGAATATATTCATACAGCTTGTGCCAAATGTAATTAAGAAACAAACCTTCCCAAATTAATTTTCCTCCCCATCTCTCCCATGGGTCCTGGATCGCTCCAGTACCGTTCCCAAATAATTATTCTTCATACCCGAGTCAGGCAGTGAGTGTTGACCAGCTATTTGATCATACTGTCACATTCTGTCTTCAGTTGACCTCTATGTCCACACTTTCCACTGTGGATAACTGGATTGCAATTAGCTGTTTTCCTGGCTGATTTCCCTCCCCCCACACAACCCAGAAACACTGAGACCAAATATAGCAATCTGACCCACTGCCCGAGCTGAGACTGGGTAACGCAGCCAACACATTTCAAATCAAGTTTGAAATATGAACATTTCTAGCATTATGCCTCAGCTTAATTTAATGATAAACTAAAATGCATAAACATGCCTTTGAAACTGTATCAGAAAGACATACATAGACCCGTGCTTCAGAATTCAGAACATTCCCGCTGTCTGCTTACCTTTGCAAAGACTGTCTTGACATAAATAGGCAGGTCTCCATGAGGACTGCCATATCCACCAACAATGCTAAAACCCAGACCATCAGCACCTCTGTCCAAAGTAATTGTTTTGTATTGTGGAGGCCTAATGAATAATAGGAACAATGATGTTAAGCATCTCACATCCTTCCCTCTCCCTCCTCGTCGATGCAGCCCCCCCACCCCCTTGAGGTCAGTTTCTTAAACTTCATAATTTTATGGGCTTGGTGGAATTTTGCATTTCTTGGGAAACCTCAATGCTATAATCAAAATCTGAAGAAATGTCAACTTATTTTCTAAACCTTTCAAAATTCTCGGGCTGTATATAAAATAATGGCACCATACCGAATAGGAACCGAACAGGCCCTTTAACCCCTGGAGTCTGTTCCACCATTCAATTAGATCGTAGAATCATTCAGCACAGAGGGAGGCCATTCGGCCCATCGTGCCTGTGCCGGCTCTGTGAAAGAGCTGTCCAATTTAGTCCCACAGCCCAGCTTTTTCCCCACAACTCCGCAAATTAGTCCTCTTCAAGTACCTGTCCAATTGCCTTTTGAAAGTTCCTCTGGAATCTGATTGACCATCCTTTCAGGTAGTGCGTTCCAGATCATAACAGCCCCATGTGAAAAAATATCTCCTCATTTCCCCTCTAGCTCTTTTGCCAATTATTTTAAATCTATGACCTCTGGTTACTGACCCACTTGCCAGAGGGAACAGTTTCTCCTTAATTGCTCTATCAAACCCCTGATAATTTTGAATACCTCTATTAGGTCTCCCCTTAACCTTCTCTGCTCTAAGGAGTACAATCCCAGCTTCTCCAATCTCTCCACATAACTGAAGTCCCTCATCCCTGGGTAAACCTCCTCTTTACCCTCTCCAAGGCCTTGACATCCTAAAGTGTGGTGCCCAGCATTGTACACAATACTCAAGTGGAGGCCTAACCAGCGATTTGTAAAGCTTTAGCATGACTTCTTTGTTTTTGTATTCAGTGCCCCTATTTATAAAGCCAAGCATCCCTTACGCTTTCTTAACCGCCGTATCAACTTGTCCTGCCACCTTCAAAGATTTGTGAATATGCACCCCCAGGTCCCTCTGCTCTTGCACCCCCCTCAAAACAGTACCATCTGATTATACTACCTCTCCATGTTGTTCCTCCCAAAATGCATCACTGCGCACTTATCCACATTAAATTGCATCTGCCATGTGTCTGCCCATTTCACCATTCTGTCTCTGTCCTCCTGGAGTCTGCTACTATCTTGCTCACTATTTACTATGTTGCCGAGTTTTGTATTATCCGCAAACTTCTAAATTGTACTCCCTATACCAAAATCCAGGTCATTTATATATAACAAGATAATCAATGGTCCGAGTACCGACCCCTGGGCGGTCTACAGTCAGCAAAAGATTTGTTCACCACTACTCTCTGCTTGCTATCCCTTAGCCAATTACATACCCAAGTTACCACTGTTCCTTTAATACCATGTGCTTCTATTTTCCGAATAAGTCTGTTATGCGGTACCTTATGAAATGCCATTTGAATGTCCATATATACATCTACTGCAATACCTTCATCAACCCTCTCGCTCCTTAAAACCTATCTCTTTGAGCAAGCTTTTGGTCACCTGCCCTAATTTATTCTTATATGGCTTGGTGTCAAATTATTTGTCTTAAAATACTCCTGCGCAGTGCCTTGGGACGGTTTACCACGTTAAAGGCGCTATATAAATAAAGTTGTTGTTCTTTGTTCCTCCTAGTTTTCTATGCACCTTATCTCTCCTCTCTGTTGCTGCGTCCTGATGCCCCTCCCCCTGCCAATTAGTTGAAACCCTCCCCCACAGTACTAGTTAACCTCACTTCGAGGACATTGCTCCCAGCCTGTTCAGGTGCAACCCACCCGGCTTGTACAGGTCCCTCCTGTCCCAGGACCGGTCCTTCTGTCCCAGGACTGGTCCCAATGCCCCAGGAATCCGAAGCCATTCCTCCTGCACCACTTCTCCAGCCACACATTCACCTGCACTATCTTCCTGTTTCTGTTGTGGCAATGGGAGCAATCCAGAGATTGCCACCTTTGAAATTCTATTCTTTAATCCTTTTCCCAGCTCCTGAAACTCTGCCTGTAGGAACTCAACCCTTTTCCTACCTATTTAATTGGCTCCAACATGGTCTATGACTTCTGGCTGTTCCCTTTCCCTCGCAGAATGTTCTGCACCCATTCAGTGATATCCTTTACCCTGGCACCAGGGAGGCAACACACCATTCAGGATTCACGTGTGCAGTTGTAGCAACACCTGTCTATCCCGACTATTGAATCCCCTATAACAACTGCATTTCTACACTATCTTATGCCCCACTGTGCAGCCGAGTCTGCCACGGTGCTATAGATTTGCTTCTGACTGCACTCCCCTGAAGTGCCATAACCTTCACTGGTAATCGGCACTGAATACCGGTTTGTGAGCGCCACACTCCCAGGGGATTCCTGCACTACCTGCCTGCTCCTTCTAATCTGCCTGTTGGTCGCCCACTCCCTCTCCTCCTGAACTCTCTGTAGCTGCGGGGTGACCACTTCCTGAGACGTGCTATCCACAAAACTCTCACCTTCCCATATGCACTGTAGTGACGTCAGTCGCCCCTCAAATTCAGAAACTCTGAGCTCGAGCTCAATCAGTTGGCAGCACTTCATGCATATGTGACTTTCCAGGACACACACAGTGCCCTGGAGTTCCCAAATGGCACAGGATGTGTATGCAGTGGGCCTCAGCTGACTTGCCATGTTAGCTCACAGATCTGTACACTAACTCGGTTTACCCACCTTTGTTCCATATCCATTGATATCCTTTCCTAACATATAGACAACACCCGTAAGCAATCCCCAATCCACCATGCTAGTGACTGCCTCAAAAAATACAACTAGATCAGTCAGACATGACCTACTCTTCACAAATCCATGCTGACTCTCTGATCAGCTGATACTGTCTCAGTCAGTCTGTCTCTGATGATAGTTTCCAGTAACTTCCCCACAATTAATGTTTTTCTCTCTCACCTTCCTTCAATAATGGGAGTAAAATTTTCCAATCCAAAGACACAATTCCTGAATTTAGAGAGTGTTGGAAAATTATAACTAATGCATCTGCAATTTCCTCACCTATATCTGAATACCCTGGGGTGGAAACCAATCGTGTCCTGGAGATTGGTCTCTATTAAGTCCCATTCCATTATTTTCTCCATTACCATTAAAAAAAAATACATTAAATCCATTAAATTCCTTCCCTGGATTTATTTTTTAGGTTCCACTGTACCACTGGTATTTTGTCCTCTTCCTCCACTGTGAAAATGGATACAAAGTATTCACTTAACGGGCTGGATTTTCCCAGCCCTGAGGTGGCGGGTTTGGAGACGAGACTGCTGGGAAAATGGGGAAAATTCGGAGCGGCTCCCAACCCCGCTCCGAACCATCTTCCCGGGAGGCGGGTCCCCGACTCGCGCAGGGACACATCTCCTAGCGGCGGGAAGGGGATTGGAGCCAATTAACTGCCTGTTAACAGGTAGTTAACAGGCTTTTCCCCATTTTCAGCCTGATGTGGCCTTCCTGATGGCGGGAAACCCCGCCAGGGTCAGCGAGGCGAGCTGAGGGTCTGCTGCAGTGTAAGTGTGCAAATGACAGCTGCAGAGGTAGTGTGATGGGTGGAATGGTACACAGGTAAGTATGACAGGTGAGAGAATGTAGTGAGAAATATTTTTATTCTGTTTATCCTTCTTCTCCTTCTTAGGCAGTCCCTCGGAACCGAGGATGACTTGCTTCCACACTAAAAATGAGTTCTCAGGTGACTGATGAGTCCAATGCGGGACCTACAGTCTCTGTCACAGGTGGGGCAGACGGTGGTTGAAGGGGCGGGTGGGTGGGGTGCTTGGGTTGATGTGCGCTCCTTGCGCTGCCTACGTTTGGCTTCCTGGATGCTTCTCCTCCACATTATGCGGTCTTGGGCCAGGGATTCCCAGGTGTCGGTGGGGATGTTACACTTTTTCAAGGAGGCTTTGAGGGTGTCCTTGAAGCGTTTCCTCTGCCCACCTGGGGCTCTCTTGCCGTGCCGGAACTCCGAGTAGAGCGCTTGTTTTGGGAGTCTCGTATCGGGCATGCGGACAATGTGACTCGTCCATCGGAGCTAATCGAGCGTGGTCAAAGCTTCGATGCTGGGGATGTTGGCCTGAGCAAGAACACTGACGTTGGTGCGCCTATCCTGCCAGTGGATTTGCAGGATCTTGCGGAGGCAGCGTTGGTGGTACCTCTCCAGTGCTTTGAGGTGCCTGCTGTACATAGTCCATGTCTCTGAGGCATACAGCAGGGCGGGTATCACTGCTGCTCTGTAGACCATGAGCTTAGTGCCGGGTTTGAGGTCCTGGTCTTCAAACACTCTCTTCCTCAGGCGACCGAAGGCTGCACTGGCACACTGAAGGCGGTGTTGGACTTCGTCATTGACGTCTGCCCTTGTTGACAGTAGGCTCCCGAGGTATGGAAAGTGGTCCACGTTGTCCAAGCCCTCGTCGTGGATTTTGATAATCGGGGGGCAGTACTGTGTGGAGGGGGCAGGTTGGTAGAGGACCTTTGTCTTATGGATGTTTAGTGTAAAGCCCATGCTCTCGTACGGTTCGGTGAAGGTGTTGACGATGGTTTGAAGTTCGACCTCAGAGTGAGCGCAGACGCAAGCGTTGCCTGCATACTGTAATTAGACGACAGAGGATGGGACGACATTGGATCTGGACTGGAGGTGATGGAGGTTGAACAGTTTCCCGTTTGTTCTGTAAATTAGCTCCACTCCAGTGGGGAGCTTACTGAGGGTGAGATGGAGCATTGCAGCAAGGAAGATCGAGAAGAGCGTTGGTGCGATGACACAGCCTTGCTTGACCCCGGTTTGTACGTGAATTGGGTCTGTGGTGGAATCGTTGGTCAGGATCACGGCTTGCATGTCGTCGTGAAGTAGGCGGAGGATGGTGACAAACTTTTGAGGGCTGCCGAATTTGAGGAGGACACTCCATAATCCCTCACGGTTGACAGTGTCGAAGGCCTTTGTGAGATCAAAGAAGGCCTTGTACAGCGGTTGGTGCTGTTCCCTGCATTTCTCTTGTAATTGACGTGCGGTGAAGATCATGTCCATTGTGCCCCTTAGTGGGCGGAATCCGCATTGCAACTCTGGGAGGAGCTCTTCGGCCACTGGGAGAAGTCGATTGAGGAGGATTCTTGCGATGACTTTCCCTGTGGCAGACAGCAGGGAAACGCCTCTATAATTACCGCAATCGGATTTGTCACCTTTCTTGAAGATGGTCACAATTACGGCATCTCTGAGATCCCCTGGTATGCTCTCCTCCTTCCAGATAAGAGAAATGAGTTCATGAATTTGCGCCAGTAGTGCTTCTCCGCCATGCTTTAGTGTCTCGGCAGGGATTCCATCTGCTCCCAAGGCCTTGTTGTTCTTCAGTTGTCGGATGGTCTTTTCAACCTCATGCCGGGCTGGGGCTGTGCTGAGATGGTGGCGGGTAGCATGCTGCGGGATGGAGTTGAGGACATTCACGTCGAAGACAGAGTCGCGGTTAAGGAGATCTTCGAAGTGCTCCTTCCAGCAGGCACTGACTGCCCCTCTGTCCTTGATGAGTACCTCTCCGTTCTTGGCCCGCAGAGGGGTAGGGCCTTGAGTGCTTGGGCCGTAGATGGTCTTGACTGCGCTAAAGAATCCACGCACGTCATGGTTGTCAGCTAGCTGCTGGATCTTCTGCGCGTTCTCCACCCACCATCTGTTATTTAGGTCGCGAGTTTTTTGTTGGACCTCGGCCTTCAGGGGTCTGTAGAGCTGCTTTCTTGCTCTCGAGTTCTGTTGCTGTTTCCAGATCAGGAATGCCTTGCGCTTGTGGCTTATTAGCTCCTGGATCTCCTGGTCGTTCTTGTCGAACCAGTCTTGGTGTTTCCTGGTCGAGTGACCGAGCGTCTCTTCACAGTTGCTGATTATGGAGGCCTTGAGTGCAGACCAGGCGCTGTGGGCACTCTGTATCTCTGCATCACTGGGAGTTGTTTGTGAGGCGCAGGCTGAATAGGGCTTTCTTAGCGGGGTCTTTGAGTGCTCCAGTGTTCAATTTTCCTGCAGCATTGTTTCCTTTGCCGCCGCTGTTTTGGGGCTATGTTGATGGAGATGACAGAGCGGATTAGGCGGTGATCTGTCCAGCAGTCGTCAGCTCCTGTCATGGCGCGGGTGATGCGGACGTCCTTGCGGTCCCTCGCTCGGACGATGACGTAGTCCAGCAGATACCAGTGCTTGGAGCGAGGGTGCTGCCATGAAGCCTTGTACTTGTCTATCTGACGAAATAAGGTGTTGGTTATGACAAGGCCATGTTCTCAGCAATTCGACAGGAGGAGGGTACCGTTGGAGTTGGCTTTCCCTACTCCCTCTCTGCCGATCACACCTCCCCAGACGTCTGTGTCCTTTCCAACTCTGGCGTTAACATCGCCAAGGAGGATCAGCTTGTCGCCCGTTGGGACTCGGGACAGGGATTGTTCAAGGCTGGAGTAGAATTCCTCTTTGGTCTCGTCTGTGGCTTCCAGTGTTGGGGCGCACGCACTGATGACCGTAGCGCACTGGTTAGGGTGAGCCGAAGAGTCACGAGGCGCTCGTTTATGTAAGTAAGATGTTAAAAAATTGGACATACAAGGGCAAGACGGGCATGACTCATTTGCAGAAAAGCAGGCCTATAACGAGATTAACAGAAGCAGGCCTATAACGAGATTAACAGAAGCAGGCCTATAACAAGACTAACAGAAGCAGGCCTATAACAAGACTAACAGAAAACAGCTAGCACCGTTCTGGAAACCACATCATGGGCTAGCACAACATTGTGTGTAAATTATGTGTTATCTTTGTATAAACCGCCACCCTCGGATAATGAGTAAATGTGTAACTTTCAAAATTAATTGGATCTCCGTAAGGGTAAGGCAGCAATGTTGTATAAATGTGTGTGCTTTGATTAGCTCGGTGGAGTTGGACTTACGCAGTGACGTAAGAGGTTCTCCCCAGGCCTGAATAAACCGTTGTGACTTCAATTACTTGGTCTGTCTTTCTTTCAACAAGCCAGTAGCGTCGACCTTGTTTATCACTTGGTCCGCACTTTGGGGGCTTACTTCACCGCTAGAAGAGTTTATATGTATCTGCAGGTGACAAGATTTGATGTTTTTGTGAAGCCTCATCTGATCGGGAGAATTGACAGATGGCTTCTGCAATCTCACATGCAGCTGCCATCTGTTTTCTCCTAAGGCGAGTGCAAGGGCTCACCTTTGGACAGTGATTGTCAGTGTTTGACATTTCATGTGAAACCCGATTAAAACAAACACTGACAATTCATCTGTCAAAAAATTATGGCGCCTGTCCCTTTAAGAAAACCGGCAGATGTAGTGTCATGCACTAACGTCATCTGACACTGGCTTTCCCTTAATTGGCCGGCAAGCCTGCAGGGCGGGCTTAACACGGCCAATCAAGGGAAAATAGTGTCTATTCGTCATACGTCACTGGGGGCGGGACTAGAACCTGAAACCAGCAGACCCGCTCCCAACGCGCCTCCTCAGGTAAGATCGTAGCCAACAAGTCTGTCATTTTCTTATTATCCACCACAGTGTCTCCTACATCAGTCTTTAATGGGCCCACATTGCCCTTTAATAATGAAAAATAAAATAAAAGGTATAATATTCTCTACCAGCTAAGTCTAATTCACTGGAAACAGTTTGTGTTTTACCATGTTTTGAAATATATAGCAAACTTTTACCAGCTGTCTGAAATACCTCCTAAACACACTTGAACACGAATAGGATAGTGTTGCTTTAAATACACAAAATACAATCATGAGACTACCTATATAATTTATATGCTTTTCCAAATACAGTTCTCCCTTGACATGACATTCCTCCTGAGAACTGGGGAAAATCAGGACTGTATCGAGGAAAGCATTTCATGTGAAACCCGATTAAAACAAGCAGCGCTGTGATCCAAGTGTGAATATGTATCAAAATCGCTGTACTGTTAAAACCTAATGATGCAGATCAATCAACCAAAAATGTGCGGGTTAGGTTGATTTGGCTATGATAAATTGACCCTTAGTGTTAGGGGGGATTAAATATGTGGGGTTATGGGGATAGGATGGGATATGTTAGGGGGAATTAAATACGTGGGGTTACGGGGGTAGGGTGGGATATGTGTACTGTGGGGATTAAAGCAGGGATAGGGTACTGGATTTGGATGATCAGCCATGATCGTATTGAATGGTGGAGCAGGCTCGACGGGCCGAATGGCCTACTCCTGCTCCTAGATTCTATGTTTAAAAAACAACAGACATTCCACAGATAGGTCATTTAGAAGGTGCAAAATGCTCTCCTTTAATTTAATCCAATGAAATGATCAATTGTAGCTTATTCATTAATTGAACTTGGTCCTGGTCAGGGTGTCCATTGAGTAGCAACCTGAATAGTAGATTTAAATTCAGTCCAAAATATTTAATCGCTTTTGCTGAGCATTTTAAAACTGAAAAACAGTAGAAAATACACTATAAATTTGTAAAACAAGTAAAAGTACTGTTGCATTTGAAAGCGCTACAGAAGAGCACCTTGTGTTGAGGTATGTCATGTGAAACTTTATTCTTTCTTCCTTTTTAACTCGACCAATCCAATCCTTATTGAAAAGAAAATTTCTCTCAGGTCTTTGCCAAAACCACTGGGAAGTATGGGAGTGCAGTTCTGCACAAATCTCTCTTCACTTTTCCTTTTCTCTTTGTAAGGAAGTGAATCACTTCTAATAGGCACCTCAACCACAAGAAGAATCTCACTGTGCAAATAATTGTGAACTCATGCCACATTACATTCACTAGAATGGTACGTCGTCTCACTGTATGTTTAAAAACTTTGTTTCTTTAATTGCTTCCTCTCTAAAGAGAACATGTATAATAGGCAATATTCAATTAGATGTCAACTGTAACAAATCCACTACATTATTTATAGGCAACATTTGTGAATAAATTTAAATCTGAACCACTACTGTGTCACACAACAACAACTTGTATTTATATAGCGCCTTTAACATAGTAAAACATCTCAAGGCACTTTACAAAAGCGTTATCAAACAAAATTTGACACTGAGCCACATAAGGAGGCATTAGGGCAGATGACCAAAAGCTTGGTTAAAGAAGTAGGTTTTAAGGAGCATCTTAAAGGAGAGAGAGAGAGAGGCGGAGAGGTTTAGGAAGGGAATTCCAGGGCTTAGGGCCTAGGCAGCTGAAGTCACGGCCGGCAATGGTGGAGCGATTAAAATCAGGGATGCGCAAGAGGCCAGAATTGGAGGAGCACAGATATCTCGGAGGGCTGTAGGTTTGGAAGAGATAGGGAGGGGCGAGGCCATGGAGGGATTTGAAAACAACGATGAGAATTTTGAAATCTAGGCATTGCTGGACTGGGAGCCAATGTAAGTCTGAACACAGGGGTGATGACTGAACGGGACTTGTTGCAAGTTAGGATATGGGCACTAGAGTTTTGGATGAGCTCAAGTTTATGGAGGGTGGGAGGCTGGCCAGGAGAGCATTGGAATAGTTGAGTCTAGAGGTAACGAAGGCATGGATAAGGGTTTCAGGAGCAGATGAGCTGAGGCAGAGGTGGAAGTAGGCGGTCTTGGTGATGGAAAGGATATGGGGTCAGATGCTCATCTCAGGGTCAAATAGGACACCAAAGTTGCGAACAATCTGTGTTCAGCCTCAGACAGTGGCCAGGAGAGGCTGGAGTCGGTGGCTAGGGAACGGAGTTTGTGGTCGGATCCGAAGACAATGGCTTTGGTCTTACTCATATTTAATTGGAGGAATTTCTGCTCACCCAATACTGGATGTCGGAGAAGCAGTGTGACAAATCCAAGGCAATGGAGAGGTCGAGAGAGGTGGTGTTGAGGTAAAACTGGGTGTCGTCAGCGTACATGTGGAACAAGACGTTGTGCTTTCGGATGATGTCACAAAGGGGCAGCATGTAGATGAGAAATAGGAGGGGACCAATGAAAGATCCTAGGGGGACTCCAGCGGTAAGCGGGAAGATGCCATTGCAGGAGATTCTCTGGCTATGACGGGATATATAGGAGTGGAACCAGGCTAGTATTGTTCAATGTAGCTTTTATTAAAAGTCATTGCACTTGATTTTGCAAAGGACAGTATGGTCTACACCAGCTCCATGCTTCAGTTTTCCAACAATACTTTTACCATATATTTCACATATATTGTGTGCAGTAAATACAAAATATTTACCCTAGGTCATCATGAAGGATGCTGCTTGCCGTCAGCCCTGAGAGAGAAAGGGTAGTTGCAGCATGTTCCTGTTGCTGGCCAGTTATCACACTAACATCACCGCCTGCAACCACCTAGAAACAATCATTATAACTGGATTCAGAAATAACCAATTATAGAAGGAAGAAAGACTAGCATTTATATAGCACCTTATGTGGTCTGATGCTATTCTTAGCTAACTTTTTTTTAAATTCGATCCTTGGATGTGGGCGTCGCTGGCAAGGCCAGCATTTATTGCCCATCCCTAGTTGCCCTTGAGAAGGTGGTGATGAGCCACCTTCTTGAACCGCTGCAGTCCGTGTGGTGAGGGTGCTCCCACAGTGATGTTAGGGAGGGAGTTCCAGGATTTTGACCCAGCGACGACGAAGGAACAACAATATATTTCCAAGTCAGGATGGTGTGTGACATGGAGATGATGGTGTTCCCATGCGCCTGCTGCCGTTGTCCTTCTCGGTGGTAGAGGTCAGGGGTTAGGGAGGTGCTGCCGAAGAAGCCTTGGCGAGTTGCTGCAGTGCATCTTGTAGATGGTACACACTGCAGCCACGGTGGTGGAGGGAGTGAATGCTTAAGGTGGTGGTGGGGGTTCCAGTCAAGCAGGCTGCTTTGTCCTGGATGGTGTCCAGCTTCTTGAGTGTTGTTGGAGCTGCACTCATCCAGGCAAGTAGACAGTATTCCGTCATACTTCAGACTTGTGCCTTGTAGATGGTGGAAAGGTTTTGGGCAGTCAGGAGGTGAGACACTCGCCGCAGAATACCTAGCCTCTGACCTGCTCTTGTTGCCACAGTATTTATGTGGCTGGACCAGTGAAGTTTCTGGTATGGTGACCCTCAGGATGTTGATGGTGAGGGATTCGGCAATGGTAATGCTGTTGAATGTCAAGGCGCGGTGGTTAGACTCTCGCTTGTTGGAGATGGTCATTCCCCGGCACTTGTGTGGCGTGAATGTTACTTGCCACTTATCAGCCCAAGCCTGAATGTCGTTCAGGTCTTGCTGCATGCGGGCATAGACTGCTTCATTATCTGAGGAGTTGCGAATGGCACTGAAGACTGTGCAGTCATCAGCAAACATCCCCACTTCTGACCGTATGATGGCGGGAAGGTCATTGATGAAGCAGCTGAAGTTGTTTGGGCCTCGGACACTGCCCTGAGGAACTCCTGCAGCGATGTCATACATAAATGCTTTGCTAGTGATCAGTCGCAGAAACCCTGACTGATTTTCACTTCCCTGATCAAGGTGTTATATATGGAGTTAGGTCACAGATCAGCCATGATCTCACTGAATGGCAGAGCAGGCTTGAGGGGATAAATGGCCTTCTCCTGTTCCTATAGGTACTGAGGACAATTGCAGTTTCTCTATCATCATTCCAGCTGAGAACAACTCACTCAGGAAAAATCCAGGATCTGTCCTGGTCTGTGTGGTTCAGATATTCACTGGATAAACTGCCTGAGTCATCAGAAGACCAGAAATGGGACATTTAATAATGGTGTTGTTTTGCAGTATAGAGATGTAAGAGAATTATTTTTTTTATTCGTTCCGGAGATGTGGGCGTCGCTGGCAAGGGCAGCATTTATTGCCCATCCCTAATTGCCCTTGAGAAAAGAATGTTAGCAGTGTAACAGCCAATTAATGCAAAAATATTTTGACAGATATAGTTGAATAAAAAATTAAGCAGATCAATCCACCAATCAAGATCCCAAAGAATTAAAAGAAATTTATCAAATGTCAAATTCCCACTGAAGTACATGATGCTTTATCATACCTGTAATTCAATATGCCCTGAAGCACTCTTCAGTATGCTGACTGCCTGGGAATGAGTCAAGCCCTCTGTAGGTTTCCCACAAATACTTACAATCCTGTCTCCAACCTATAATTAACACAGGATTAAAAATTAGTTGCTACATCAGCTTGTTGACATATCTCTTGGACTGAAGTTATACTATACATACCTACCTCAAACTTGCATCTAATGAGTGTAAAGTACAACCAGCAGACCTGAATTACACCATTGATTGCCCCTCAGTCTGAGCTTAGTATCAACAGCTTTGTGCATACATGCCTGGATGCACAGGTGGTTAATTTTTAATGTTCAAAGCTTGTTGGCAGGATCATTCACTTTCTCCTAATATAAAAACACTGAAATATGTTTATAAAGTTTCCAGCAGGTTCCTGGACACTTTTAAGATGTGCTGGAGTTATACTACATCCAGTACAAACACCAACTGGAGGTGATCTCACATCTCTTCCTTTAGTGTACTCAGGAATCAGCTTGGTCACCTGAGTCTCAAGTCATACTCATCACCTCTGCCCCCTATTTTTTTGGATGGCAGCTGTTGATGATTCTGCTATTCCCATTTACACCTCTTCTAGACCCATCTTTTGTTCCCTTCCTTGTTCCATTAGCATCTCCTTTTGCCTCGCACCATCATCCCTTTAATCTCGCCTGCCTTCCCTTTTGTTCTTTCCCCCCCTCCCCCTTCCTCTGTACTTGCTTAAAACCTGTCGTATCTCTAATTTTTTTCAGTTCTGTCGAAAGATTATCAGCCTGAAACGTTTCTCTCTCCACAGATGCTGCCTGACCTGCTGAATATTTCCAGCATTTTCTGTTTTCATCTCAAGTTATCATGCCATTTTCAAGTCAATGCACACCTGGAGCTTTCGGGGTATTGCTAAGAGAACTCAGGATAGCCAGCTGCAACACAATCAAGACCTTAATGCTAAAATATTCGTTTAAAATGCTTTCCTGGTCTGCATTGGATGTGGTTGAGTTTTAAACATTGAAATTCAGTTGTAAATTTTTTGGGGTGAACTTTGTGTAGCTAGATGTTTACTGTGATATATTCTAATCCATCTCAATAACACAACTCAAAAATAAAATATAGCCCAAAACAAATTTCTAAGTACAGAATTTTTTTTTAAAGCTGCCCATTTGCACAGAGAATAAAGTTCAGCAGAGAGAGGGGAAAGAGCACACAGAGCTGTGCTAGGCATGTGGTGCCATTCCTGAGGACCTTAGCTTACCATGAGGTTGGTAAATGATGGGAAAACATGAGCAGAGATCAGAAGTTAACTCTGACGGGAAAAAAAATTCTACATGTAACACTGCACTATTGCAACATTTTAATAAGTGTATATCCTAGTATTTAGATAATCCTGACACTACAGAAAGCTACCCTAAAGTATTTCTTTATATGAACTATTTAGGATAGACTTTAATTATGAAAGATATGAAAAAAATAATAAATATAGAATAGAATCTTCTGAAAAAGATCTTAATTTAAATAGTTCTTAATAATTTAATGGCCATAATTTAAACATAAAGACTTACCCGCAGTTTCTGGGTCTGGGCTGCTACTCCATTTGGCTGCATCATTGCAATGAAAATGGGGACATCTCCGAGAGGACTGCCCACTCCTCCTGCAATGCTGATTCCCAGCGAATCAATGGGCCCCTATTATCACCAACACCACATGAATTGAATTATAATTTAGAGGAAACAAAAAGTACACTTTCATACATAGGTTTAAAAGGAATCTTAACAATATCAAGTTGGACCATTCTCGTTCTGCAGCAGTGTCAGTCTTTGCAGATCTCATTTACTAAGTATCTTTCTTTCTCTCATGATATCTTCTTGTAATTCTTTTGCACTATACTCACCTACTTTCACTTTGACTACTACTATGACTATAATTACTACTACAACATGCATTTATATAGCTCCGTCAGAGAGGCACAAGGAAAACAGATGTTGAGCCAAGGGAGGAGAGATTAAGAGTGGTGACCAAAAGCTGAGTCAAAGAGGTAGATTTAAAGGAGGATATGGAGGTGGCACAATCAATTAAATCCATTCTCCAGTGACCTCCTACATGGCAAAAAGAAACTTATATTCTATCAGGTCAAAGAACTTATCTGTGTATTAACGTAATTACTACAGTTTCTATATCAAATAAAGAGCTAGCTCTGCTCTCGCTACAGTTTTATTTTACATGCAAGTACTACTGTTCAGTTTGGTGTCAGCCATGACTCAGTTGGTGGCACACTTGCCTCTGAGTCAGAAGGTTGTGGGTGCAAGCCCCACTCCAGAGACTCGAGCACAAAATCTAGGCTGACACTCCAGTGCAGTACTGAGAGAGTGCTGCACTGTCAGAGGTGCTGTCTTTCAGGTGACCGTAAAAGATTCCATGGCACTATTCGAAGAAGAGCAGGGGGAGTTCTCCCTGGTGTCCTGGCCAATGTTTATCCCTCAACCAACATCACTAAACAGATATCTGTTCATTATTACATTGCTGTTTGTGGGAGCTTGCTGTGCGCAAATTGGCTGCTGCATTTCTTGCATTACAACAGTGACTACACTTCCAAAAATGCTTCATTAGCTGTAAAGCACTTTGAGACATCCTGAGGTCATGAAAGGCACTGTATAAATGCACAACTTTCTTTCATACAAAATTCTTACAGGGCTTGACAAGGTAGATGCAGGGAGGATGTTTCCCCTGACTGGGGAGCCTAGAACCAGGGGTCACAGTCTCAGAATAAGGGGTTGGCCATTTAGGACTGAGATGAGGAGAAATTTCTTCACTCAGAGGGTGGTGAATCTTTGGAATTCTTTACCCCAGAGGGCTGTGGAGGCTTAGTCGTTGAGTATATTCAAGACAGAGATCGATAGATTTTTGGATATTAAGGGAATCAAAGGATGTGGGGATAGTGCACGAAAGTGGAAATGAGGGACAAGATCAGCCATGATCTAATTGAATGGTGGAGCAGGCTCAGTGGGCCGAATGGCCTACTCCTGCTCCTATTTCGTATGTTCTTTCTAAATAAGAATTGGCAGAATATCAAACTTATTTTGGATCAACGACAGTGCATTACATTTTCAAGTCAATTCTCAAATTCGGAGTGCTTATTCACCACCATCACAGATACAAGGATGTATAAATAGTTGAGGGAGCACTTTTGAAAGTGAGATCTTAAAGAACTCGTAACTGCAGCTTATTGTGAAGTTAGGACAACAATTTTACAACTCACCTTAGTAAACTCTACTGTTCTTAGCCCTTGAATCTCTGTCCCTTTATTAAAAAAAATGAAAAGACAGCATATTGTGAACCAACTTTGTTTTGAAATCTTTAGTTTTAATTATGAGTAATTCATCAGTCGAACACAGAAACAATGATGCAGGATACTGGATTGTGCAATCTTGCATGTTTCGCAATTTCATGGAATAACTTATTAGTTTGGCAACTATACTAAAGATTACAAATGCAGTATCTTTGTCAGCTATCCTTTCTAGGCTAAAACTGTACATATTTATGAATACTTATAGGTTCCCTGCTACAATCAACTCGTGCACAATGAACGGTCTGGTCTGCCTGGCTCACTAGGAAAACTAAACAGAACAAAACAAGCAACAAGGCATCCTAAACTACTCTGAGGCATGAGATTGCAATTAACAGCAAACCCCAGGCTGATTAACCAAATAATACTTAAGAGCATTAATGTGTAGGCCAAAACAAACTTCTGCCTTAAAGAAAATCTATCAGACAAACAGTCTGGTTCTGCTGAAAAGAATACTTTGAGTGGTCTCGGAAGTTAACCCTGCACATGCTGTTTCTGCATATACAAAACACAAAATTAAAAACTGAATATGGACAAAAAGTACAAGGGGTTAGGATCATCATCACTCCTTCTTTTAGTCAGAGAAGGAATCTAGGAATAAGAAGAAATGTCCAGAGGAATTACATGCTCAACAAAAACAATAGATTGTCCAGACTATTGAAACTTGAGCAAAATATTGGAGTCTTCTGGTAGACAACATTTAAGACAAACACATTTCTTATTACCCTGATGGCTAGAAAAAAAAATAACCTCTGAATACTGTATTTGCTTCTGATGATGAACCATTAAATAACTCAGGGAATTAGCTAATATACTGTCCACTTAACAATACAGTGGGCCCAAAGTTCTGACACCAATGACCGATCTATAGCACATCCAAGCATAGGATACAAGAACAAATCCTGGTCTGCTGCATCAAACTACTGGAGTTCGGTCTGTCCAAAAATACAACATTGCTTGCAGACTAGGTTCCGACAGTTTAGAAGAGCTAATTAAACCACCTTTAGTACCTCTAGTATCTTTTACTGGCGTCTACAAGCCTTAAGTTCACTAACTCTGTAAATTACACCCCTTCTGTAAGAGATGCTTCAGTCAACTAAGAGAAGAGATGCTGGTTGTGCTTGTAGTTTGTGGCCTGGGAAAACATACAGAGGTAGTCACCTTGCCAAAAATGTTGGAAAAATAATTGGAAAGCTAATGGAACCAAAGTTAGAGTGGAGAGGATCTCAAAGTACTAATGAAACAGAATATGCAAGAAGTGTCTTAATGAAGCTTCCGGACAGAAGGATAAGGATTGTATTTCCTTCTTTAATTCTAGAATTAAGTCTGATGTAGGGTGAATATTGCCATAACAGTTTGAAAACAACTACCTTTTAAATGAGAGGTTCGGAGGTGGTTCCAATTGGGATTTTTTTTTCTACCTTTACCCTCTTATTAGACGGTGATTAATTACTGGATGGTGGTCTTTATGGTTTCAGAGGATAGAGCTGAACAAACCATGGGTAGTGTGTTGATGCCTACCTCTTAGGGTTACATTCATGAAAGGACACTTTTAGTGCAAAAACTTACACCTTGAGTTACCCTCCGAGAAGAGCTCCTTTCCCTTCAAGAGTATGAGGAATACTCACCTTGATGTGTCAACTACAATGGCCTAGAAATTGGATATGGCCTGAAAACGGCCGGCGTCATGGCCCAGTGCTATTTAACTGTGCCGGGTCAAAGTGGTCTAGGTAGCACGCAAAATTCGTGCCCAGTGCTCATTTACATGATTATAGCGCTGCTCATTGGCTTACCGCTCAACAGGTGGGCCAATATCGGGTGCAGTCTAATTGCAAGTAATGTTTGGCCAAGGCTTTATTCACTACGTAAAGGGGAGGTGCTTTGATGCAGCAGCACCTCATTGTCATTCTATTTGGAGCTCCACTTGGATTCAGTAGTGAACTTGCAAGAGATGGCTGAGCAGCAGCAGAGGGAAAGAGCCTGACAGTTCTCAGATGCGGCTCTGGAGGCACTAGTGGTGGCCATGGAGAGGAGACAGGCTGTCCTCTTCCCACAGGCTGGTAGGAAACCATCTGCCTATACATCTGGAATACTCTCCACTTGCCTGGATGAGTGCAGCTCCAACAACACTCAAGAAGCTTGACACCATCCAGCACAAAGCAGCCCGCTTGATTGGCACCCCATCCACCACCTTAAACATTCACTCCCTCCACCACCGGCGTACCGTGGCTGCAGTGTGTACCATCTACAAGATGCACTGCAGCAACTCGCCAAGGCTTCTTCGGCAGCACCTCCCAAACCTCTTCCACCTAGAAGGTCAAGGGCAGCAGCCGCATGGGAACACCACCACCTCCAAGTTCCCCTCCAAGTCACACACCATCCCGACTTAGAAGTATATCGCCGATCCTTCATCGTCGCTGGGTCAAAATCCTGGAACTCCCTACCAAACAGCATTGTGGGAGTACCTTCACCACACAGACTGCAGCGGTTCAAGAAGGCGGCTCACCACCACCTTCTCAAGGGCAATAAATGCTGGTCTTGCCAGCGACGCCCACATCCCATAAACGAATAAAAAAAAAACATGAAGGCCAACAGTGTGGTCCCCAGATCATATATACAGTGCCGCAAGAAGTTTAATGACCTCACACGGCAATTCAAGGTGAGTTAAGGCTTCAGCAAATGCTTATATCCCACCATCTGCAACACAAGCCTGACACACTCAATGCACCACACCCCCATCACTCACCTACCAACAATCTCTGCCTTTCACCACTCAGCCCTCACAATTATAGCTTCACCTCACCCTCACAACCTTACCACTGCTGCAACACTCTCACCCACATCTCACACCTTGCACACACTGGCAGGCGCATCACCTAAACACATTGCACCACACTCACTGACATACTTTCCTTTTTCTTGCAGGCCAAAGTGGCGCACAATTGCCGGGAGCAGCGGCAGACAGGCGGGGGGAGGTGGGGGGCAAGCCGTAATACAGGCCTTGAGCCAACTAGAGGAGTGTGCTTGACATCATTGGAGGGGAAGTCACGGCGGCCATGGCAACGGGCCATGTTGAAGCCCTTGGGGACTCATTCCTAATCCTTCTTCTCACATCCCACTTCTCCCTCATCCCACAATCTCTTCTCACTTACAAGCTGCTGATGGTGTATGCATGGATATCTTGCTTCCGCCGCTCCCCCCACCCCGACTCGATTCTTGTGCCTTTCTACTTTCAGATAACCAAGAATTGCCAGCCACAGAGCCTGTCCCCCAAAGTCATGGAGGAGAGTGATGGAGAAGAAGAAGAAGGCACACTGTCACTGCATCTGACACTCACAGACACCAGCTCAGAAACTGGCAATACGCAGAATTTAGAGGGTAGGGTAGATACAAATCTGCACAGGGTGAGGCAACAGGCACGAGTGGGCTGTTGCAAGGCCAGGGGGAAGAGGTAGCTTGGGGGCCAGCTCCCCAGAGGGCGAGTTCATGCGTGAGTTCTGCTGCACATGACTCAGATGAGTACCTTGATGGGGCGGGCTTCAGAAGGAGGGTGATGGACATGCAGACCGAATTGCTAGGAGAACCAGAGCAGGAAACGGCACCCGCACGACAGGCATTAAGGGATTGCACAAGGGTGATTAGTTGATATTGTAATATGAATTGAGTAGTGATAAATGTATTAATTTAGTTTGAAATCTTTGTTTTGCGGTGTCTGACATTTCAGCTTTGTGCCCAGGAGGATGCTGTGATATTCCATGACAGAGAGATGGTATGATGGGGATGTGGTTGATGAGGATGTGGTGAGCAACGGGGATGCTGGGGTTTCATTCGCTTGAATCGGTGTCTGATGAGGCGTTCACGGACAGCCCCTGATTTGCTGCCTGCCTCTTCCTGTTATCCTCCTCCTCCTCCTTTCCTTCGTCCTCCTCCTGAGGTGGTCCCGCAATCCCTGCTGGCAAGGGCTGCACCCCTTGGCTAAGTTGTGAAGCATGCAGCAGACCACCACAAAATTAGACACCCGCTCCGCCGAGTACTGGAGGACTCCTCCTGAGCAGTCAAGGCAGCGGAACCGTTGCTTCAGCAGCCCGATGGTCTGCTTGATGATGTTCCTGGTAGCAGAATGGCTCTCATTATATGAATGCTGGGCCGAGTGTTGGGGTTGCGGAGGGGAGCCATCAGCTAGGTGCAGAGCGGATAGCCCTAGTCTTCGAGCAGCCACCCTTGGGTTTGACGTGGTGGCTGGAAGACTGCTGGCACATTGACTGACGCAGAATGAAGGCATCATGACTGCTGCCAGGATAGCAGGCACTGACCATCAGGATGCACTGGACGTGGTTGCAGAACAACTGCACATTAAGTTAGTGGCAGCCTTTGCGGTTACGGAAGATCTCAGGATTGTTATGTGGCGCCTGCAAAGCCATGTGTGCAATCGATGGCGCTCTGCATCATGGGGAAGTACACCATTGTGGCAACGCCACGTGGGATTCTCCTGCTTCTCTCTGTAATCCCTTCTCCTGGTGTCGAGAGCCTCTGTAACCTCCCGGATGCAGTGATGGACGGCGAACTGGGAGATGTTAGCTATGACTCCTGCTGCAGACTGGAAGGATCCGCTGGCGAAGAAATTTGCTACTGGGAGAGCCGTGTTCACCCTGCGTCTGGTTGCAGGAGGCGGCAGAGTACTGTGACCACCTCTTTGGTGAAGCGGAGCCTCCCAATATACAGCTCCTCGCTTAAGTGGAGATAAGAGAATTGCTCTTGGAAGACCTCTTGGTGGGTAAGGCCTCCTGTTGAGAGCCCTCCTCCCTCTGCTCGCATCTTCTCCTCTTCTTTGCTGTCTCCGCTCCTTCTCCCTAAGATACTGGAGCGTGAGGGGGACTGCCAGTAGAGCCCCCATGACTGTGAACAAGTGTTGCGAACAGAAGCCTTTAATAAGAATGAAGGCGTTCTCCACTTGCTCCAACACTCGCTGTCACCTTAGGACCTTGAAAGAAGTTTAGAAAGCTGCTAGAGTTGCAGAAATTTCCACAGCCAGTCCAAACTGAAGAAACATGTCAGCTGCAAGTTGTTGCTGATGATCCCTTTAAATAACGCTGCTGGAGGCTCCTTCCTGCTACTGAATGCTTGGTCAGCTGGTCGCAATTAACACAGGCCGGTAAGTGGAGCGGTGCACTTGAAAATGGCAGATCAGGCATCAAGTGAGCGTTGCATATGCACTGACGTCACGATCTTCATAATCTCCATATTGCTAGCGTGTTTGGACAATGGAAGTGCTGCCGCCCAGGTGAAAACGGCGAGTGCCACGGGTCGCGCCGGCAGGGGCCACCATTTTTTCCCCCGAAACGGGCCTTAACGGCTAGCGCTAACACTACGAATTTCTAGGCCAATATGATTGATGCACTGCAGCATCTCACCATCTCGGCAGCACCTCCCTCCTCTACGACCTCGACCACCAAGAAGGATAAGAGCGATAATGTTGTGGGAACAGAATTATCTCCAAGTCACACACCATCCTGACTTGGACATTTATCACTGCTCCTTCATAGTCGCTGGTCAAAATCATAGAATGGCCAACTTAGCAGTGGGATCACAATTACAAGAATTGCAGCAGATGAAGACGACCCATCTCCATCTTCAACCAGAGATGGGAATAAATGCGGCGTAGCCAGCACCGCCCACATCCAGAGAACAAATTTTAAAAATTCCACTAGCTGAAAAGGGATTCATGCTCAGCAGGGACAACTTCCTGTAGTTACCTGGACTTGAAAGATTACAGAGGATTCAGTGGTGGCACAAGATGAAAAATTTCCAGTGTGGTATTTTTCCAGAGGTGGTCTTATTCCACCTCTGCTAGTACAGGAGATAACTGACTCATTTGGGTTGTGGTCCAGAAGTCTAGATGGTGAATACTGAGAAAATAAGCAATGGCTTTCATAAGATATGAAGCATCAAGTCAATTTCTTTAACAGGGAACTCAGATCCCTAACTACATATTACTGTGGTCAAATTAATGAGAAGACCTAGACTCAATAGATAGTCCTGGCTAGAGTGAAAGGTGTTCCATCCTCATCCTCACAGTTAAGGCCAGAATTCACCCAAGATAACTCCCGGAACAAGATTGTTATAGGGTCTGAATGAAATTCCTGGAAGGAGGACATTTGGTCCACAGGCCTCAGCATTATGCTGGATGTTGATGGAAGATCCCCTCCAGGTTGGAGGAAATACGCTATAAATCCCTTCTGTGGAGCTTGGTGTAGTCCAGTGCAGAGCAGATTGGCTGGCCCTGTTAGAGCTAGTAACCTGATTATAGATTGCTGGCAAGATTGGCTCCATTACCTAAAGGGTTCACGAGTCAACATCAATCTGATGTTTTACAATGTCCTCCCAGTAATCCTGTCAGAATATAGAGACTCCAGACCTATTTGACAGCTGCCCATACCATACTTGGTTAGGTAGTACTGCATAATGTCAACACCCAACATTAATAAACCAAAGAAAAAGATCTTCTGAAAGACAAAACTGGAGTACAGTAAGGGGTATTTTTTTCTTTTCTTCTTAGAAGGGAATACTACAGAGGTGCATTCTATATCGAGTAATAGAAAAACAGTGCTGAGGTACAAATGAGGCACAATTTTACACAGGAATAAAAACATAAAATTCTGGAAATACACAGCAGGCCCAGCAACATCTATAAAGAGGTCAATGTTTCGAGTATAAACCTTTTTTGCAACTGAGAACTGAAAGACAAACAACTTGCCTTTCTTTCAGTTTTCTGTTCCGAAGAAGGGCCCACAACTGAAATATTAACCCGTATTTTTATAGATGCTGACAAACCTGATGTGTATTTCCAACATTTGCAGCGTTTTTCTTTTTGCTTGCATCATTTTAGATGGAGTGGACAGTGAAAGGGTGAGGTTCTCATCTCACTGAACAAATGATGCTCAATGGCAAACGCATTGTTGCTATTCTCCCTGCTAGTGACCTGGATTACTCCTAATACTATGCAATGGAAAAATAATGCCTGTACAAATCACACTCACTGACATATTAGCCTTTCTATACGACAAAAGAATGCAGACACTGGATCAAAATACGTTTGAAGCTTGCTGACATAAATGTTGATAACACTGTGCAACTAAATGTCAATTATTGGAAATGGTAAACTGGCTAGTGCCAGTTTATAAGTTATGCACACTTATTAAACTAATGGTATACCCAATTGTTGCTATGTGATGACATAGCAGAATATTTCTATGTTGTTAAACATATTTCACTCATTTCATGATCGTAAACTATTGGCTACACTACAGTGGAGTTAAACAGCAATGAAAGACATACTTCTATTTTAAAAATGCAATGTAGATGGTTTGTTAAATTAGAATTAATGTATAAAATGTCATCACATTTTGCAAATTTTAATTAAATACATCAGAAAGGTGAGATATTACAGCCAAGTACAGAGACGGGACCATCTTAGCTTTTTGAGGCTCACTAAAACCTGTATAAGTGATACATTGCAAGATTTTCTTGAGATGGTGTGGATTCCTGCCCTTTGAGAACTGATTTGGGTCAGACTCAAATAATAATAGCATCATGAATTATACTCAGGGTTAAGATTGCTAGTTGTTACAAGCAGGACTTATAACTCTTACAGGCATGTTTTCTGTATCCAGTTTCATACACATCAGCTTGGGTAGATCCAGAAGCAGCAGAACAGAAAGAGGTCAGCCCACCACCACTACTCCCTTCACTGACCTGAGGGAATAGTCACAATTAGTATGACTGCAATTATAAATTAATATTCTTAGAATAATGGTCTAAACATTGCCTTGTGTATCCAGTCTGTAAATTTGCCTGATATTTAAATCATAGTACCATTTGGTATTAATGCTTTGAGTACTGAGACACTTTTTAGCTTTTCAAAATTTACAACCCTTTATTCATAGCTCTAAACTATAAAAAAGTAGAGAGACAAATAGGAGTTCCATATTGTATACTCTGAAAGGCAGATAAAAGGACATTTTTTTGTACTTACTTTGCAAAAAAATTCCTTCAGGTAATAAAAATCATTGCATTATCTACCACTAGATCACAGGCATCATCAAATTACAAAAAGCTGTTTTTTTTGGATGGAAAGATTTTTTTTTAAGAATTCCCACAGCCCTTTAACTCTCTTCTGAGAATTTTGGATAGTAATACAATAGCAGGGTCAGATAAGCATAAAAGGCTGAACTTCACGCTTGTGGTTTTATGATGTAATTAATCCCTCAATTGGATTAATGCTGTGAAAAATCAATTATGATTCAACTCATTTCAATGCTGAAATACTACTGTAGTACTCAAAGAATTAATCCTTTTAAATGCTCAGTACCTTGTTTGTCACCAGCATATGACAGCATCCCATCACCAATGATTAGTATCAGGGCTCTTTTGCAAATTATATCAATACCCGAGAAACAGGTGTTACATTTTAGGGAATAGCAGGAAAAAGAGCAGCAGAAGGAAGAAATGCACAAATCAGGAGGGAAAACCTGTTCTGGTAACTTTCCCATCCACTTTTTGTAAATGTCAATTCTATTAAATTGAAACTACATCACAATGTAGTTGACAGAAACTGCGCTATGGGATTTTCCTTTATTCAAAATTACAAAATACAAATATTACAGACCTGCTGTTAGATACCACTCAAGTCTGTAGACTCTAATGCTGATAGTGCTTATTACCAGTTTAAACAGCCTGTTCTTGCTGACAACTAAAACAAAAACTTAGCACAGTAAACTCTTGTTTAAACAGCACTTAATCATCCGGAATAATTTAATAACCGGCAAAATATATAACGGGTAATCTTGCCGAATCCATCCAGCACTCGTTTTGCCGAGTCCGAGTCTCCCGCGGTGGCCGAGTTAGTCAGTGGTTTTTATTTTTGTTTGTGTTAAAAATTGCCTTGGTAGGTATACCTCTCTGTTATCCAGAATTTTTCATCAACCGGCACCATCCTGGTCCCATAGGTGCCGGATAAGAAAGAGTTTACTGTAGTACTACGATTATCCACCTTGAAGTAGCGTAAAACAAGCTACCCGGAGCTTCCTATTTTCACACAATCTATTATCAGTTTATACCTTTATAGTCCTACCCTTAACAACAAACCCACTGCCCCCAAAAAATGAGAACACAAAACCGGCCAACAGTAACTGTTTGGGAAGCCAGTTCAAGACAAATTGTTTATTACATTTGAGTATTCCCTTGAATATCTGAACTTCAACATTTTCTATTGCTGCCAGAGAAAGGAAAATCTACATTTTGAACCGTAATTAATTTTCCACCTGGCTACCAGCATAAAATCTATCTCCACCCACCCGAGGGGAAAATTCTGCTTGCTTTGGAGTGTCATTACTTGAAGCTGCGTTACGCCATCATTCATTTTCTAATGTTCACGTTTTCAAAAATGCCAACTTTAAAAAAAATCAGACGTTAAATGATCAAGTTAGTTGAAAAAAATTGGTAGAAGACAACTTGAAGCAACACTGTACGGAGGCTCTTCAAAACCAACTAGTCCCAGCTGCGGATTAAATAAATATAGTGAACATATGGCAGAAACCATTTCCCAAAAAGATGCTGAGGAACCTCGCCTGACACCAGCGCACATTGGGAAATTAAGTGCTGGCGATGGCGGAGGTTTCCTACGGTCAGCACATACTTAGAGTTATCCCCATGAACTACATTTAGTTAAAAGTAAAATGGAGTTGGTTCAGATCCCTACTCCTCCAACATGACAAAGCCAAGATTAATAATGATCCATGTACGAAATTCAACCCAGTAAACTTTTTGAAAAAGAAATTTAAAAAATCATAAACTTTAAAGAAACTATTAGTATCACCAAACATTTAAGGGACACATAATAACATGGGATCCATAATTTGACTATACACTAGAACTTCCAGCATCATCTAATTGTACTTGATCTAAATGATCAACACTTCTACTGTTTACAGTTTACACATACTGAACAAAAATATGAGTAAGCCCCTGCCCCAACAAACCAACTAGTCATACTTTGCCGCAGAACAGTTCAAACATGAGCTTAGAGGTACAAACCTGGCTACTTTGGGAACCTCTTCTATCAGATGAGAATGATCCAGCCTTCAACCTGCCAACTTCTAATCTTACTGTGCCTTGTGCACACTAAAAATCAGAAGGGAAAGGTTACTTTATTTTTTGAATATGAGAACTTTTCAAACTGTACAAGTAGAACATACGTATGATAATTTGGTAGGATCTTTATGTTGTGGATTACATCACATAAAATTACGCATCGTAGAGCAAACTGCTTTTTTCAACTGATACAGATAAAAGAATACAAAAGCAAAATACTGCGGATGCTGGAAATCTGAAATAAAAACAGAAAATGCTGGAAATGCTCAGCAGGTCAGGCAGCATCTGTGGAGAGAGAAACAGAGTTAACGTTTCAGGTCGATGACCCTTCGTCAGAACTGGAAAAAGCTGGAGATGGAACAGGTTTTTAAGCAAGTGTAGGGGCAGGGAAAGGGGAGGAAAGAACAAAAGGGAAGGTCTGTGATAGGATGGAAGGCAGGAGAGATTAAGAAACAAAAGGGATGATGGTGCAAGGCAAAAGGAGATGGTAATGGGACAAGTTAAGAAGCAAAAGATGGGTCCAGATGAAGTGTAAATGGCAATGGCAGGATGATCAACAGCTGCCATGTGAGAGAGAGAAAAAAAATGCTAGGGGCAGAGGTTATGGTCTGAAATTGTTGAACTCGGTGTTGAGTCCAGAAGCTGTAAAATGCCTAATCGAAAGATGAGGTGCTGTTCCTCGAGCTTACGTTGAGCTTCATTGGAACAGTGTAAGAGGCCGAGGACGGAGAGGTCAGGGTGGGAGTGGAACAGAGAATTAAAGTGACAGGCGACCGGAAGCTCGGGATCACCCTTACGGACTGAACGGAGGTGTCCTGCAAAGTGGTCACCCAATCTGCGTTTGGTCTCCCCAATGTAGAGACCACATCGTGAGCAGCGATTTAAGATTTTGTTCATTTTCAACAATGTTTCAAATGATGAGCTCCCTGCTGCAGTAGTATCTGCTGCAACTTGTTGACTGACTAATCCAATGGATCCTATGGTGTCTGAATCCGTAACTCAGACCAAACTGGATACACGCAATGGAGCAAATTCACTGAGTCTATGCTCTGAGTGGAGAGTTACACTAGAAGACAGCTAGAAGATTAGTGAACTTACCATTATATCCTCATGAGTAAAAAATCTCTGTAGGCTGTGATCTTTACAATAGATGCATTGTGACTGGGCAGGGATAACAAAATGTGCAAGACAGGCAGGAGGATTAAAACCTCAACAATGATTTTATTTACAGAGTTTATGGGCTGGATTTTAATGTGCAGACGTGCTGGGAGAATGGGGGCCCGATAGCGCGTGGGACACCCGGAAGTGCAGCACGTCAGTCAGTGGCTTTTTAACTCAGCCACCTCATTATCATTTTACTTTCGGGTTTCCCGTCCAATTAGTGTTAGCGGGTGTGATGACGCACATGATGCGATTTCAACTCCAGTATTTAAAGGGACAATCCAAACATGTGAGTTGAAGGTGTTTGGAGTTAGAATGGAGTGCCACAGACCTCTTGTGACGGCGTCGAGATGAGGCACAGGCAGTGCCCCGCTTCAGCGACGCCTCCCTGGATGTGCTGTTGGGGGCTGTAAGGGAGCTGAAGGAGATACTCTTCCCTAGTGATGGGAGGAAGAAGCCTGCAGCCGAGACAAAGAAGATGTGGTTGGAGGTTGCCGAGGTGGTCAGCAGCAGGAGCATGGTGTCATGCTTTTGAATGGCTCTGGCAGATTCCTGGAAGGATCCAGAGGCAAAAACGTTGAGGGCTGTGGTGACTTTTGACAGCCACTGGTAAAGCATGGCCACCAGGTCTTGTTCCAGCAGGCTGCAAGTGTCTGCCACCACCTGATGCGACACCCTGAGCCTCCTGAAACACGGGTGTTCAGACATGTCAAGGAAGCTTATCCTCTGCCTGTACACCCTGTGCTGTGGGTATAGCCTCCTGTGAGCTGCACCTCTCTGCTGCTGCCCTCTCTCCTGTGGAGCTGCAGGTCTGTGAGCAGCAGGCTGCTGCTGCTCCTGGTCAGCTTGGTCCTCATCTTGAGGTCCAATCTAACACAGCGTAAGCAGCACCCTTGCTGATCTGATAGATCAGAGTTCCAAAGTGCAGATCCAGACCTCCAAACCTTTCAAGTGTAGATGACACCTCCAAAGTATAGAGACCTACAAAATGTGTAAAGTAACCTCCAAAGTGTGTAAAGAAACCTCTCAACACAAGTACCATGAACAAATCCTTTCACACAAGCAGGTAAGAAACCAGCTGAGTACTGAGTACTTATTGGCATTTTTCCGAGACATGGCTTCAGCCCCCTCAATTGTCACCGTCTTCTCGACTTGCTTTCACTGGCTGGTTCCAGGAAGCCCGAAAATTGATGTGCAAAACCCCCGTTAATATCGCCCTAATTGAGCGAGTAACATCTGTCAACTGATCACCTGCCTCTCCCGAGGGGGTTGCTTGTACAAAGCCTGACGCAGGTGTGAAATACGGAAGTCGGTGGGTTAGAGCTGGCTTCCCGCCACGCTTGCATTTTTGCCAGGTTTAACCCCCAACCGCACCCAATCCCATGCGCTCTTCCAGGTTAAAAGTCCCCCCATGTCTCGAGAGTCAAACATTTCAGACAAGCACTTGAAATGAGGTTTTTTTTTTAAGTGCTGTAACTGACACCAGCATCATGGATCAGCCTATTACACCTCTCATTTGGAGATGAACCCAAAGATTTAAATGTTTTGCTTTTGTCATTTAAATGACTGGAAAAATGAACAATTCTCAGACAAATGCTTCAATGAGCATTGAATTCATTTACATTTCTCTCACTCTTAAAAGCAGAGTGTGACATAAAGGATGCAGAACCATTAAGCAGCGGCATCAGGAGCTTGAAACACTGGTTTGCCAAAATTATAAATAGATACTAAAAATGTACTTCTGCATTAAAAAACAGGTGTTTTCAGTTTTAGAAAGCTTACAAAACCGTGGGTCTGCACGTGATGAGAATACATCGTCATCAAAATGCGTTCATTTCTCCACTACTAAAGTTACAGGTCTTGGTCAAACTTGCTGTTTACAAATCCCTGATAAATCATACTCTGTGCATTAGTCAGACCTTCAGCATAGCAGCAACAGTCTCTTGGGTTGCGCTTCGAACATCTTCCCCATTCACAGATAGTATTTGGTCTCCTTGCACAAGTCTTCCATCCAGGTCTACTATTCCTCCTTTCACAATGTCTGACACAAAGACCCCAGTATCATTTCTGCAGAAAACAAGTACAGACTTTAGTCAGGTTCCAAAAATACTGGGCAGCTGCTTTGCTCAAAAGGAAAAAAAAGCCTCTGTCAACAGTAAGTTCTCAAGCTAGTAAAGATTATTTTCATGATCTGGGCTTGGTTACAAATATTCCATGACTTCTTGGGGAGATTTTCTTGTGTTTGTACCAGGCACACTGAATTATCTCTGCGCAGTGGAAGATCAGGCATGTTAGTCTGTAAGCCTGTAAAGCAACCCATCAGTTTTCCTCTATTAATTTAAATGGAAGGGAAATCAGGCATTTTTTTTTTTTACTAGCGTGCAGTCTGATCTATCTAATTTTCACCGCACCCCAGAAATCCAGTGTGCCTGGGTAGACCCAGGAAAATCTCCCCTCGTGCACAAAATAACCATCAGCTATAACTTGGAATACACCAACTGCAGGAAATTTAGAAACAAGGATTGTTGAAAACGATTCAATTTTGTGTCACATGTGTGATCTGGGGCCAGTTATATCTGAATTGTGACAGGACAGACAGCTGGTTAAAATACCCACCACACATCAACTCAGCCTCCAAAACACATTATTTGCATTTGACTTCTCACTAGTCCACTCAGGCATCTCTGCTACTGAGGATCCGGTACAAAAACATTCTGTACAAAATCTGTGTGGACTAATGAAAACTTGATGCAAAGCTATTCAGATGGGAAGAAACTGTGACCGCAAACAGCATGTAATCTGACTGACTTTTTCCCTATGATATAAAGCGAGTGAGGTAAAATGTGACACATTACATCTCCGATATCAGCTGGTTAAAGCAGTGAGCAGCTGAGCCACATGGACCAAGAAGGTCCCAGGTTCAATCCTGACCTGTGCGGAGTTAACTTAGCTCAGCCAGGATGCCACAATTAGCCTCAGCCCACCTGGGTAATAGATGATGGAAGTGGCGATGGGTCTGCTGCTAAACAATAACCCCTTTTGGAAGTGCACATAGATAGATGTTGGGTGAGGATAGGATCAGGATCAGTGTAGATGCTCCCATAGTTGGAATGTTTGTCTATCATAAAGCCTCTATATAAATGTAAGTTTCTATCTTAAAAGCGCTATATAAATGTAAGTTGTTGCTATTGTAGTTCAACAGCCTGTCAACACTCGCTGTCCAGGCATGAATGATGACCATTTAGTGAGGTACCAGAAGGCGCCCATTGCCTACAGAATTGTACTCCTTCAGGGGAGGGGTGAAAAATTGGCAAGAAAAAGAAATATTAGTGTTAGCCAACAAAATCTTCACAATTTATGTCTGTACGACTGATGAATTACTGCTTTACAGTTGACAAATACTTATAATAAAACAGATAAACCAAAATGTACAGTATAGAATACTGGGTAGCAGAGGTACCTGTATCGGTTAATGAAGAGATCAAAAACAAGTAATATATTCTGGGCGCTGTGATACTATTCTAACCAACTGTGTTTCTGGGGGAAGTGGCAGTGTCTTCTCACTGCTCAACTATAACTAATCTGGGAGCAAAAATGTGGCATAAACTGATAAAATAGATTTGTAACGATACTTGGTTTAAAATACCTTACCGCTAATGTATTCTATGTTCTTGCCAATTATTTTGTACAGAGGATGTCACAATACTACATTTGTGCCTGTATGTTCTAAATCCAGGCATGTAAGAATTTTGCTATATGCTACCACATTTTACTGCAATATTTATGATACAAGCAAAAAACGTTCCATTATAATTTTGTGATCAGAATCGTTATAGCCATCTTATAAGAACATAAGAAATAGGAGCAGGAATAGGCCACTTAGCCCCTCGAGCCTGCTCTCCGCCATTCAATAAGATCATGGTTGATCTTGGGCTCAAAGCCACTTCCCTGCCCGCTCCCCATAACCCTTCACTCCCTTATGCTTTGTGTATGCTTACTTCTCCAGTTTGGATATGCATTTGCCAATATTATATTCCTGACAGGGGCCAATGCATCCCTTTCTAACTATATCATTTATATTTTCAACACTTTGTTTTGCCATAAAACAAGCCATAAACCTCCAGAATAAAATCTTAAATATTGTATTACATTCGAAAGGTTTTATGGGATTAGCTCTTGACCTCATATCCTTGCCATCACAAAACCCCCTACTTCCACCACCATAACATCACCCACCTCCACCCTCACCTCAGCCCATCTGCTGCTGAAACCCTCAGTAATGCCTTTTGTCACCTCCAGACTTGACTATTTCAACGCTCTCCTGACCAGCCTCTATAAACTTGAGCTCATCCAAAACTCTGCTGCCTGTATCTTAACTCGCATCAAGTCTCATCCCTGTGCTCGCTGACCTACATTTGCTTCTGGTTCTCCCCCACCCAACAACTTCAATATTACATATTTAATTCTCATGTTTAAATTCCTTCATGGATTTGTCTCTCCCTGCCTCAGAATCCTTCCCAGTCCTATAACCCCCCTGAACTCTCTGACTGACTCTGGCCTCCTTCTCTTGCCTGGGCCCCTTTCTAATTCCCTTTCTATACGCCGCCGCCTTGCTGCCTCTCATCCTTTAAGTCCCTCCTTAAAATTCACCTCTTTCACCCCTCCTAATACTTCCTCCTTTGGCTCGGCATTCATTTTCATTGTTTATGCCTCTATGAAGCATCTACATTAATAGTGCTAGATAAATGCAAGTTGTTGTTATTAAACTTTACACCAAGTTTTGATATCTAAAATGTACAATTATTGAATAATAACAGTAAATATTGTAATAAGACAATGGGATTTGTAGGAAATTGTGCAAATGATCCATGTGTATAATCAAATTTGTGTTTAGTAAATGGAATTTCTTTGATACCTTTTTCCAACAATACTCAGTCCAAGCCCTTTCCCTGGTTTCTTTTGCAATTCAACAATCAGCAAGTCATACATATCTTCCTCCTTATAATGGCCTTCATCCCTGTAGACGGTCAGCCGAACTTTTTGTGGAGTTTGTCTCAGAACATTTATTGCCTCGTCATGAGTGGCAACTCTCAAATCAATTCCATTAACCTGTGGAAACACAATGGAATTTGAAATTACATTGTCGGTATAAAACAAATTCTATGGCCTGGAATTTCTGCTGGGGCACAATCGGAAAAATGCGCTGGACACTGCGCCGGTTTGGCTGAGGTGATGTTATGCCTAAATTGCCACACAAACTCATTTGCATAAGCCCAAATGTAAAATCTCCCATGAATCAGCGTAACCGATTATTAAGCCAATGTGGCTTCAAGATGACTGAACTAAACTAATTTACAAATGTGTTCAAGTAATTTCTGCAGCTGAAGAACCAGGCCAATCAATGGTTTCCATTGACTGCTGGTCACAGGTTATATGTACCAAGGGAAAGTCATTTGACTGAATTTGAACTCATTTAAACTGAATTTAAATAATCTAATGTTATAAGCATCAGAATCATGGTGGACTTTCCTGTCAGGCAAAACCTGCCGGGAGCCAGATCCTGGGTCAGAGGGAAGATTTAAATTTATTTTTATTTTTCAGATTTTCTAGTGGGCCAGGAATGCTCCTCTGCCCCCCTGCCCCCCCCCCGAAAATCGCAGCTCCAACCCTCCCCCACCCAATGATGGTCCCAACCTCTCACCCTCCCCCCCTCCGAACGCGGCCCTGACCTCTCAGCCTCCCTCCCCCACCTTCAATCAAACGGCCCCGACCTCATAGCCTCCCCCACTCCCGAGCGCGGCCCCGACCGCTCGCCTCCCCTCTACTGACAGACTACACCCTCTGTGCTATCCATTGACAGAATACACCCTTTGTCTACTCTGTACACATATAAATAGTGAAGGGGTGGTTAAAGGAAGGGTGGGACCAATTAGGGACCATAAAGGAGATGGTCTAGTGGAGACAGAGGGCATGGTTGAGGCACTAAATGAGTACTGTGCATCTGTCTTCACAAAAGAAGAGGATGTTTTCAAATCCCTCCATGGCCTCGCCCCTCCCTATCTCTGTCATCTCCTCCAGCCCCACAACCTCCGAGATATCGGTGCTCTGCCTATTCTGGCCTTTTGAGCATCCCCGGCTTTAATCGCTCCACCATTGGTGGGCATGCCTTCAGCTAGCCAAGACCCTAAGCTCTGGAATTCCCTCCATAAACCTCTCTGCCTCTCTTTCCTCCTTTAAGATGCTCCTTTAAACCCACCTCTTTGACCAAGCTTTTGGTCATCTGCCCTAATATTGCCTTATGTGGCTTGGTGTCAAATTTTGTTTTACAACGCTCCTGTGAAGCACCTTAGGACGTTTTACTAATTTAAAGGCGTTATATAAATACAAGTTGTCGTTGATGCTGCCAATGTCACAGTAAAGGAGGAGGTTGTAGAGAAATTGGACAGGTATGAAATAGATAAAGAGGTATGTAAAAGATTGGCAGCACTCAAAGTAGAAAAGTCACCCTGACCAGATGGGATGCATCCTAGTTTGCTCAGGTAAGTAAGGGTGGAGATAGTGGAGGCTCTGGCCACAAACTTCCAATCCTCCTTAGTTATGGGAGAGGCCTGGAGGATTGCAAATGTTACAGCCCTGTTTAAAATAGGGGAGAGGGATAAACCCGGCAACTACAGGCCAGTCAGCCTAACGTCAATGGTGGGGGAACTTTTAGAGACGATAATCCAGGACGAAATTAATTGGCACTTGGAAAAGTATAGGTTAATAAATGATAGCCAGCACGGATTTGTTAAAGGAAAATCGTGTTTGGCTAACTTGATTGAGTTCTTGGATGAAGTAACGGAAAAGGTTAATGAAGGTAGTGTGGATGATGTTGTGTCTATGGACTTTCAAAAAGTGTTTGATAAAGTACCACATACTAGACTTATTAGCAAAATTGAAGTCCATGGGATCATAGGGACACTGGTTGCTTGGGTACAAAATTGGCTAAGGGACAGAAAGCAGAGAGTAGTGGTTAACGGTTGTTTTTCAGACTGGAGGGGAGTATACAGTGGTGTTCCTCAGGTATTAGGACTGCTCTTTTTGATATATATTAATGATCTGAACTTGGGTATACAGGACATCATTTCAAAGTCTGCAGATGACATGAAACTCGGAAATATAGTTAACAGTGAGGAGGATAGTAACAGACTTCAGGAGGACATGGACAGACTGGTGAAATGGGCAGACACATGGCAGATGAAATTTAACGTAGAGAAGTTTGAAGGGCTGCAGTTTGGTAGGAAGAATGAGGAGAGGTAATATAAACTAAATGGTACAATTTTAAAGGCGGAGCAGGAACAGAGAGACCTGGGGGTGTATGTACACAAATCTTTGAAGGGTGTTAAAAAAGCATACGAGTTCCTTGGCTTTATAAATAGAGACATAGGGTAGAATTTTCATTGACCCGTGGAGGCGGGTTTGGAGGCGTGTGGGGGGTTAAAATTGCGAAAATTGGTGGGCGGGCACAAGCCCGCCTCCACGCAATTTTCATTAAATCGTGTCTACTGGTCTCGACTCCGTCCCGCCTCTAAGAGGCGGGATAGGCTGTTAAGGCCCTTAACAAGTACTAAATTGCCTCTATAATGCCATTTTGAAAGGCTTTTGTGATTTTAACCCTTTTTCTACGTGAAGCACGCCTGTTCTGAACCACGAATGTGAAACCTGGCGGGAGCACGGCTGGATGGCTGATGTGGATAGATGCATATATGAATGGATGGGGAGGAGACATATCTGGGAGTGGTGGTGGTGTAAAAATATCTGGGAGCAGACTTAGGGCTGCTGCTGCTGATTTTGCATCCAGGTCCTCTCACAGCAAAAGCCAGGCAGTCTCTGACCTTCAATGCAGCAGCAATGATGACATCATCAGAGGCGACTTTCAGACTGAAAACACTAATTGGTTCATGGGTTCCCACATGCTGGAACTCAATTGCCCAATTAGGTGAAAATTGCATCAATCTCCCACATCCAATTGCAGTCGGGTGGATAACACGAAAAGTGGATGACACGACCCCAACCCGCCCCAGTGTCAAAATCCAGCCCATAGAGTACAAAAGCAAGGAAGTTATGCTAAATCTTTATAAATCACTGGTTAGACCGCAGCTGGAATAGTGTGTCCAATTCTGGGCACCACACTTTAGGAAGAATGTCAAGGCCTTGGAGAGGGTGCGGAGATTTACTAGAATGGTACCAGGGATGAGGGACTTCAGTTCCTTAGATAGATTGGAGAAGTTGGGATCGTTCTCCTTAGAGGAGAAATGGCTAAAAGGAGATTTAATAGAGGTGGTCAAAATCATGAAGGGTTGTGATAGAATAAATAATGACCCTTCTGCCAGTAACCAAAGGACACAGACCTCTGTAATTGGCAAAAGTACCAGAGGCGGCAAGAGTAAAATTTCTTTTACACAGCGAGTTGTTGTGGTCTGGAATGCACTGCCTGAAAGGGTGGTGGAAGCACATTCAATAGTAACTTTCAAAAGTGAATTGGATAAATGCTTGAAAGGGAGAAAATTACAGGGCTATGGGGAGTGGGACTATTTGGATAGCTCTCGGGCACGATGGGCTGAATGGCCCCCTTCTGTGCTGTATCATTCTATGATATACCCTCTGTGCCATCTACTGACAGAGTACATGTACCAATGCTTGCTGTAAAGAAAATTAATTTTTCTAACAGGGAACTTCCATTCAAATGCGTTGGTTTCAGTTGATTAATATTTAGTCCTAACTGTGAATGTAAAAGTTTTACTGGGATTTTACACTCGTTTTAAAGATCCAATGATAAATGCATAATAAAGATGAAAAAGCTTTCTTAGTCATAATCTAACATCAGTAACTTAGGCTTCCTGACCTCCCTCCTTTACCTCCAATATTTGATCTCCAGCCCACAGTCTGCCATCTTTGGCTGCAGCTCCTTCTTCATAGACTTCATGAATAATTATGGCACCCTGTAAATAAAATGTAAATGAAACAGCACTCAACATAAATTGAACAATTTAGACACATTTGATAAGCAGCTGTCTTCTCTTTCTTTGTTTGTCCGTTACCTTTTCAAAAGTAGATTAAAATAAACCTACATTAGCTCCCAGTCGCAGATCAGCTGTATGTCAAGTGTTTAAAGAAGCATAAAAAGCATGAAGCTTTTACTAAAGAAAATTGGTGCCATTAGTTACACGATATCCAGACATGACACTACCCATAAGACTGCCACAATTCAGCATTAATTGTTACAAAGTTTTAAGAAATTTCTGAGTGGTCATAACAAACCTCTGTCCTGAGTTCACCCAGGGACTACAATAATCCCTCTTTAATTACACCGAGCTCCTTTAATTCCAAATGTTTAATTTGCTCAATGTTATTTCTTTCTAAATTCATAAAGGATTAATTATCTTATTCTGAATATGGGCATTACATTGGCCCGTTTCCAATCTACTGGTAACTCCCTCATAATGATAGTCAATGCCTCATCAATCTTCTCTCTAGTCTTCTTTAACACTTTGGGATAAATTCCATCTGGCGTTGGAGATTTATTGGTTTTGAGCCCTTATAGCCTATTTAAGACTTCCAACGTGTGTATATCAAAGTCATTAAGTTTACCCGGGTTATCTCTATTTGGCGACAGCATGTTTCTCATGTTTCCTTGTGAATACTTAGAGAAAGTAATCATTCAGACTGCTTATTATCTTGTGCTCAACCTCTGTTTTAAGACCGTTTGCATTATTTATGGCCCTCACTTTTTCTCCGACTGCTTTTCAATTGAGGTGCAGGGTTGAAATGTAGTACCCTGTTCCAAGGACAATGATTTAGGTACAGGAAACTCTCGTTTAAACGGCACCTAAATATCCGGAATTCTCTATTAACCGGCAAAATTCATACTCCGAAAACTCCTCTCAAATAACCGGCAACGTTTCCGAGTCAGAGTCTCCCGCGAACGCCGAGTTAGTCAGTGGGGGTAGTTCTCCAAAGTGCCACTACTCGACTTCCTGGCGCTGTCGGAAGTCCGAACACTGCAATAACAGGAGTCTGATTCTCCCGCGCTGCCGGGAGTCTCTTCTGATCCGCCATTTTACTGTGTGTCTCCCGCGCTGCTGGTAGTCTCTTCTGATCCACCATTTTACTGTGTGTCTCCCGCGCTGCTGGTAGTCTCTTCCTAGCCACCATTGTTCTGTGTGTCTCTCCATCTTTATCGGGAATTATCTCCCCCATCTTGCATTATGGAATTCCCAAAAGCTGGTCCAAGCAAAATGAAGAGAGTGGTCTTAACTTTAAAACAGAAAATCGAGATATGCCAACGACTAGAAAGGGGAGAGAAGCGTATCAACATTATGAATGAATTCAAAATCGGTTCGTCAACAATCTATATCAAACCGCAGAAGGATAAGCTGCTCAAGTTTTATTCAAGCTCGGAGACATCTAAGAGTGTAGAGAAACGGCGTACGCTTCGTAAGCCTAAGCTTGAAGAGCTGGATACCGTGCTTTATGAATGGTTTTCTCTTAAGCGTTCAGAGGGTGTTCCAATTTCCGGACCCATGCTAATCGAGAAAGCGAAGGATTTCTACGAAAGGATGGAGCTCACTGACAAGTGTGCTTTCTCCGAGGGATGGCTAACGTGCTTCAAGTTACGGCACGGGATACGACGACTCGATATTTCCGGGGAGAAGAAATCAGCTGATCACGACGCCGCAGAAGAATACTGCGATTATTTCAATCGGATTGTGCAGCAACATGATTTGTCGTCAGCACAGATATATAATGCCGATGAAACTGGCTTGTTTTGGAGATTTGTGCCAGAATCAACGCTTGCTGGGGCTAGTGAGGCTAATGCTTCAGGTTACAAGAAAAATAAAGATCGTGTAACCGTGCTAACATGTGCGAACGCTGCTGGATCACACCGGGTTAAACTTCTTGTTATCGGGAAGTATAAAAATCCCCGTGCATTTAAAAATGTGAGGCACTTACCTGTTGAGTACAAAGCTCAAAAAAATGCTTGGATGGATAAGGAAATCTTCTCCGATTGGTTCCATCATATTTTTGTTCCATCTGTGAGGGAACATTTCCGTAAAATAGGGAAACCTGAAGATAGCAAATGCATTTTATTGCTTGATAATTGTAGAGCCCATCCGCATGAATCCGAGTTGGTTTCGGGAAATATTTTCACCATTTATTTGCCACCAAATGTAACTTCTCTCATCCAACCCATGGACCAGGGCGTTATCCAAAATCTGAAGTGTCATTACAAGAAAGACTTCCTACGTAAACTGATAAGCCAAGATGACAATTTTCAAGCATTTCAGAAGGAATACAATATTAAAGATGCCATCTATAATGTTGCATGTTCCTGGAACTTTGTGAAAGGTCACACTCTGAGGCAAGCCTGGCGCAAATTGTGGCCTTCTGTAATGTTTGCTGAAGGTTCTTCTTCAGAGGAGGAATTTCATGGGTTCAATGTTCGTCCCAAGAAGAGTACAATAATGGAAATGGCTGGCATGGTGAAAAATGTAGGCCCAGCAAACCCTCTACGTCACCTCAGTGAAAGTGATATCGAGCAGTGGGTTGATGCAGATGGAGAAGTTGGTGTTGTGCATATGCTAAGTGATGATGAAATAATTGAGAATGTTTTGAATCCAAAGAAAGAAAAGGAAAGTGAGATGGAAAGTGAAGAGGATGATATTTCTGGAGAACACAAGATTTCTTGGGCTAAAGCCGCAGAAGGATTTTCTTCAATCCTCCAATTTGCTGAAAGGCAGACTTGCTACTCTGCCCAAGAAGTTATGCAACTCCATATTCTGCATTCCACCTTTCTACAGAAAAGGCAAGAGTCCACTAAGCAAACCGACATCCGCAACATGTTTAAGAAAGTTTCCAAAAGAGTCGAAGCAGCGGAAGTGCCTGAAGAATCTGTGGAAATGCATGATCCTGATGACCCAGCTGGCACGGATATTCCTGATGAACCAGCTGACTTGGAATAAGTGTACAGTCAACTACAGTACTGTATACAGTCGTTTATAAGTTTTGTTTTACTGTTAAGTAATTAAAGAGTTATGAATTACCCTCAACTGGCAGTACTGTACTTAATCAAGCATCTTCCACCATCCATTTAACACAACATTCTATAAGTGAGTATCCAAATACTGTATACTGCACATTTCTTGATTTTTTTATTTTTGTTTGTTAAAAATAGCCTCGGTAGATATAACTCTCCGTTATCCAGAATTTTTATTCAACCGGCACCACCCCGGTCCCGTCGGTGCCGGATACCAAAGAGTTTCCTGTATTTCTCAAGTACCAGGAGGCAGAGCTTACACCTCTGAATCTCAGTAATTGTGAAAAACAGACAATGCTGTCGACTTATTAGGATGAGTTGTATCCCCCAAAAACGGCTGGGTTGGGGTCGGGTGAGATGTTAAAACTTTAAAAAATCTCAAACTCGAACCCAACCTGCCCACTTCCGGGTTTAACGGTAGCGGGACAAGGGGCGGGCAGCCAACCCATTCCCAAGAGGCGGGTTGGTCATTAAAATATTATAATGAGGCCGGCAGCCTCAGATTAAACCTGCTTTGCAGTGTTTCCCAGGCCTCGGGAAACCCAGCAGCTCAAGGGAGGCGAGGACAGCTTCGGGTGAAAGGTAAGCGCCTTTATAGCACTGCTTGTGGGCCAGGAGAAGCAGGAGAGCTTCCCCCCAGCCCCCAAGATTACCCTCTTGCCTAGGATCGGACTTTGCCCCCCCGCCGACCCCACCACCGTCGGGGATAGGACACCCCCTTCCGGGGTCGAGGATCGGACCCCCACCCCACGCTCCCAGTAGCAGCTGCAGGCTCCCTACCTGGGGCTGCAGCCTCGTTTGGAGTCCTCCCTGCCCACCTGGAAGCCAAGCCTGTCAATCAGGCTGACTTCTGGGCAGGCATCCTGGCAAAAAAAAATATGCACGCAGTGGAGTCAAAACTCCACTGCATGTGGGGAAACCCTGACTTAAGAAACTCCGCCGCTCCCCCCATGCAACCCACCCCTGTCAAGATCAGGGCCATGAGAGCACATTTTCCTTTTATTGTGCATGGTGTAAAGAATCGCCTCAACGCAGGACATTCAGGGATATTGGGCGGGGAGTATCTTGCGCACCTAACGGAACCAGTCATATTTTCCATTCATTTTATCAAAAAATCGCACAAGCTCCGTTACATGTGGATGATCCTCCATACCCGATCTTCCTCTATGGACTGCTCCCAGGTGATCTTTTACACCCAAGTGCAATAAAAGAAACATTTGCCTCAATGCTTTCTATTCTAAGCCTCTGAACCTTCCATCCTTTTGCCTCTGTATCTCTTCTTCCTTCTGAAATCTTCCATCACACTGTGGCTGATAATCCGTCTGTCAAATTCATTTCAAAATAGTACACAAGTACAAAAGGAATATTCCAGTATAAAATGTGCTGGCATGGGGGAATTTCAGACTAACTATAATACATAAAATGCTTTATTCAGGTCTTTCTTCCCAAATACAGCATACAATAAAAAGCAACACTCATCACAGACTTAGCAAACAAAACACTAAAGGTGCAATGGAACAGCTTTAGGAAGTGTACAGTAAGAAACATTTTGAAGATTGTGGGTACCAAGACTTAGGGGATTGATCCCATCAAATATACTCACCAATAGGGTGTCTGCCCCTCCAACAATACTCAGCCCAAGTCCAGTGCGTCCTTTGGAAATTTCAATAGTTGTTTCTCGTCCAGGGATAATCGTACAGGATGCCATGTCTAATGTTGATGAACCAGGGGTTGAAGCTCTGCTTGAGCCTTTAAAGTATAATTTAAAACAAATTCTATTCTCATTGCATGAAAAGACCAGAACAGAAATGTTTTGACTCAAAAATGTGTTTATTAATAAATATCTAACTGTCAATTTGGAGAAATTATATAAGTCTTTTCTGTAAGATATGAAATACAATTAAATGCACGCTGGTGAAGGGAGCACTGTTCAATATCTTACTTTTACTAATGTGCAACAGGAGAGCGATACATCCGACCTACCACTTCTCTGACATTTAGCAGGAATCTCACCTGAGACATCATGATCTGCCACTTGGAGATACTGTATCTAGTGTGCTCTGTAATTCCTGGCATTTATCAGTAAGAAATGCAAAGTCTGACACATTGCCAACCAACAAGCACTCACAAAGGTAAGTTTGGCACGAATGTCATTCCCCTCAACCAATCAATGGTTTGCCTCAGACCAACTGAAGATTTTTATTTTTGGTTTACAACTCCCCTTCCACCGCAAACACATTATTTTTCTTCATAGATATAGTTTTTACTTAAGCTAATATATTTCCGTACGTACAATTAAATTATTTTGCAGTAGCATTTTTGTACGTGCACTGTTTTGGTGATGTTATTGAGGATATAGGGTTGGGTCACCATCCCAGCAACTACAATAACAGCAAAAGTCTTCTGGTAAAAATATTGGCTGTATAGTTTTAATAGACAGCTTTCATTACTGCTCTAAATGGTAGTGCCGCCTGCCTACATAGCTGTCTCTTATATTATCGTGCTCCGTATTAAGAGAAAACAAGAAACATCTCTTATATATCCCTCAGCCTGGCAGCCTGTAAAAGAGAGAAACACAACTGTAGACAAAACAAAGACAAGGAAAAGAGGATAAGAAATAGCAAAGAAAAAGAATATAATGCCACTTGACTGCTCCTGTGTCCCTTGTGACAATGCAACTTGCTACTTTTAGCTACGTTTATTTTGGCACAAGTGGATACCTCCTGTCTTTGACACATGCCTGAAAATTTCACACCTAGGGCTTGTCTAACCTTGACAGAGTAGATATTAGCAGGTCACTTCTTGGTAATGTGGTTCACTGTAAGTGAAATATAAGTTGCAGTGAATACCAGAAGTAGGCAATTAACTCAAAAGGTATGAGTAGAATATAAATTTTCACACACACATGACTATTTCAATATGATTCTCTGCCTTCACAGCAGTGGTATAAATAAGGAGCAGGTGAAAGGTTCAAAAGCGAAGTAAAACTAGGAGGACAGCGGCCAAGCAAAATCAGCCTTCTGAGGCCCAACAATGCAGCTGAAGGTTAATCGGAAGGCACAAGTGCCCTTGATCATTATTTTTCTTTAATTTGTTCACGGGAAGTGGACAATGCTGGTAAGGCTATATTTATTGCCTATCCCTGGTTGCCTTGAAACGTGACAGTGATCTTTCTTCTTAAACCACCGCAATCCCTGGTGATGATACTTCGATATAGATTAGCTTTCTTTATTTCTGTTTATTAAAACCATCTGTTGTATGGTAATATGGACAATGCAGGTGAAAAGGTCAGTGATAAAGAATACCAAATGTCTTGCTTGTTGTCACATGATCCCATTACAGCAATTGCAATGTTGTAAAACACTTTGGGGGTTAAATTGTAAAACCCCCGAAAACGGGCGCAGGGATCGCGATGCGTGTAATGACTACATTTAGGAAGTAGGACACCAACTTCGTGCTGCCTGCTCATTTCCATGATTGCTGTGTGCAGCCGGCGCTCCCCGTGCTGTTCATTGGCTGCACGCATCAGCAGGGGGCCCAATATCGTTAGTGCTTAGCACTACTTAAAGCTAGCCTGCACCTCTTAAAGGGGAGATGCATTGTGCCTGCTGGTGGTTCGGACATCATTCTGGATATTGTGATGTGTAAGAATCAAAAATGGCTGACCATGGGAGAGAGTGGGCACCAATGTTTTCGACGCTGCACTGGAGGTCTTGGTGAAAAAGGTGGAAAGGAGGGATGTCCTGTATCCTCAGGGGGATTGGTGGCCATTCAGACACATGCTCAGAAGGCAGTGGCAAGAGATAGTGACGGAGGTCAATGTCACGGATGGGACCTGGATGCAGTGCTGCAAGAAGTTTAATGATCTCACACGAGTTGTCAAGGTCAGTGAATGCATCTTCAAAAGTCATACCCTACCAACTGTATTACTAGCCTCAGCCACTGCTTAATTCACCACACCCCCCATCACCCACTGACCAACAATCTCTATCAATCAGGACTCATACCTACAATTCATATGCTTCATTTCACCCTCACATGCTTAGCACTGTTGCAAGTCTCGCACCCACATCTCAAAGCTTGCAAACACTGGCAGCTATTCAACCATGACAGCCACATCACCCAAACATACTGCACAACACTCACTGACACACTTCCCTCTCTCTTGCAGGAGAAGGTGGCGCACAACAGCACCCAAAACTCGTAGAATTGCAGTAACAGCCAGAAGAAATAATCCAGCAACTAACCTGTAAGTAGTTCATGATCCTTTTAAATAGCGCTGGTGGGGGGTCCTTCAAGCCATTGAACTCGTGTTCAGCTGTGCGAGGTTAAGAGAGGGCGTAGGCTGGAGCGTGGAGCTCCAAAATGGCAGCATTGGCGTCAAATCAGCATTACACACTGATTGACGACATGATCTGCCTGCTCTGCATGCTGCCACCGGCCGTTAGGTGTGCATGGCAAACCCTTTTACAAATATGTCAGAAGCGTACGTGCGCATTGCGGACGGCATTTTGGTACTTTAAGAGACCTCGTAGCGCTTTTTGGGCGCTACAGAGTCCAATTTCACCTCCCTCCTCTTCCTGTTACAGGGCACAACAACATACAAAGAAAAACATAATTGTGGTTGCAGAAGATATGACTATCAGTACAACAGGGAAGCTCAATACAGGTAAAAAGATTTTTAGAACTGCACTGAGGCTACAGCACAATCTCATGGTTTGGACAAATCATTCAAGTCTTTTCTTAATACTTCTGTCATCAACACCTTAGTTCTGTTACAGCCTTCTCATCTACTCTCAATCTGTACTCATTCTATGCATAAAAGAGTTCTGTACAGATCCTGAAGATTTCATTTGACTTTAGTCCGTATAATGGAAAGCTTTGGCTCTAAGCACTGAGAGAACTTCTTTTTAGAATGATTGTTTATGACTGAAAAATAACAACTTGTATTTATATAGCGCCTTTAACGTAATAAAACGTCCCAAGGTGCTTCACAGAAGCGTTATCAGACAATATTTGACACCGAGCACATATGGAGATAGTAGGACAGGTGACCAAAAGTTTGGTCAAAGAGGCAGGTTTTAAGAAGCGTCCTGAAGGAGGAAAGAGAGGTAGAGAGGTTTAGGGTGGGAATTCCAGAGCTTAGGGCCTCGGCAGTTAAAGGCACGGCCACCAATGAAGGGGCGAAGGAAATTGGGGATGCACAAGAGACAAGATAACATCGGACCACAAATTATGAGTACCTAAGTTTGTTACTTACCTTTATTGCTGGGATCTAGATCAGGTGCAACAGTAATATTGTGTACCGAAGGAGGCGGAATGCTTTTAAAATCTACTGAAGCAGTGGCAGCAGGTGGTGTCTGAGACTGCTGCACACTCACATCATCCGAACTGATGGTTAGTTTCACTGTATTCTTTGCTTTCTTCAGCAAACTTATAACCTAGGAAAGTCCCAGCAATGTATTAATGCTCAAATGTAACTAATTTAAATTAATTGAACAATTAGCTCTCAACATCCTTGTAATAAATGCTGTGCATTGAAAATACCATGTGATTACAAGCTTATAATATGTACTGAGTTATTTCATAGTAATCAATTGTGGATTATCATACAACAAGCTTAAAGCAATTACATTACAATCATTAATCCTTCAATGTGGATGTCATCACATGCCTACATAGAGTGCACTGCTGTCACCCATCATAACATCTGCTGTAAGCAAAATTAATCAGCTCAAAGCAGAATACAGTCATGAGATGGTGGTACATAAAATCAAACAAAAAGAACACAGTGATTTCAAGACTGCAATTTGATCTTGGAGTTTAGATGGTGGTTATAAACTACACTGGTTTCTCTGAAATAGTAAAACAGAAACATGTAGAAATGTACAGCAGGTTAATTCAGTCAGCATCTGAAGGAGAAAGGCAGGTTACTGTTTAGGCAGGGCTCTTCATCAGAATAGCTAATATTTCTCTTTAAAATCCGATTATATTTAATGAGATCATTGCCTTGTAATCATTTGCAGATATTCATTGTTAAGAATATATACTTAGAACTTGTGAACACCAAACATCTAGCAAAATACTGAAATAAGTTAAAGTCGCTGGGGCAATTTTAAGCCCCAAAAACAGGTGGGTTTGGGAAGTTGGGAAGTAAAAATATTAAAAAACTGTAATACGACCCCAACCCGCCTACTTCTGGATTTAACAGAGGCAGGACGGAGGGCAGGCAACCAACCTGCTTGCAGGAGGCGGGTTGGTCACTTAAATATTATGAGGCTGCGTGCCTCAGAATTAACCAGCATTTTAAATTTAACCCTGGCCAGTCGGGTTTCCCGGGCCTCGGGAAACCTAGCATCTAAAGGGAGGCGAGGACTGCTGGATGCAGGAGGTAAGTGCCTATCCAATACCTGCTGGATCCAGTTTAACTGCTTCACCTATCCCCTGCAATCGGACACCCCACTGACCCTTCCGATCTCTCCCCCCCCCCCACCTCGACCCTCCCGATCTTCCCCCCGATCTCCCCTCTGTCCTCCGATCTCTCGTCTGCTCCGGACCCTGATATTTCCCCGATCCTGCCCTCCGATCTCCCCTCTGTCCTCCGATCTCTCGTCTGCTCCGGACCCTGATATTTCCCCGATCCTGCCCTCCGATCTCCCCTCTGTCCTCCGATCTCTCGTCTGCTCCGGACCCTGATATTTCCCCGATCCTGCCCTCCGATCTCCCGTCTGCTCCGGACCCTGATATTTCCCCGATCCTGCCCTCCGATCTCTCGTCTGCTCCGGACCCTGATATTTCCCCGATCCTGCCCTCCGATCTCCCCTCTGGCCTCCAATATTCTCCCCAACCCTCTCCGGCCTTTCCGATCTCTCCATCCCTCCTCTCCGCAGCTGCGGCCTGGTGCCAAAAGCCTACCCGCCCGACAGCCAGCCAGCCTCTTAATTTCCTGGCTGCAGCCAGCCAAATTGATCAGGTCCTGTCGTTAAGTTCGGCAGGACCTGAGAGAAATCTGCTCTTCCGGGTTACCCAACCGCAATATTGCCCCCTTGCTCCTACCCCGCCTCCGAGATTAGATCAGGGTCAATATCTCCAGGCATATTTTTCCTTTTTTTGGCAGAAGAATGAAACATATGAATTAGTTAGCTGGAACAAAACAAAAGCCAGTAACCTTTAATGGCTCTCACGCAGTTAACAAGCCATTTAAATGACACACTTTGGTAATCCAAATGTTGAGTGCATATTATTTGTGTGAAATAACACAGGACAACTTCAAAATAAACAGTTTGGCCAAGGTGGCCTGTGCGTGTCTGCGAACTGCGTATGGAGAAAGGACAGGACATATTTTGGCGTAGTAGGAAGGCTCTGAAACATACTGAGAAGGCAACAGGATGGAAATATGTTAGGGTGACCATATGCCCCCGTTTTCTGGGGACAGTCGCCGGATGCGGTACTGTGTCCCCGGGCAAACAATGTCCCCGGTTCAGGAAACTCAGCCCCGAATACGCGCGGGTTCAAATCAGGAGCCATGTGACCCTGAGCTGCCCTGCGGTCGGTCAATAAAGTGGGCGGGGCTGTGCGCCGAGGCAGAAGGAATGTCAATCTCCTGTTTTTAACCAGTAGAAGGGGTGGACTCACAGAGGGACTTTAATTTAGGCAGAGATCGCGCACACCACCAACCCACCCCACCGAATCCCCAAATAGTCCTGTGAAATTCGGTTGATGAGAAATCGGGCCCGGAGCCAAAATGTCCGAGTAACGGGGTCCGTTGGTAACCGGACTAAGGAGTGGCGGCTGGAGTCCCGGGAGCCGGATCAGAGCACGCGCCGCGGCCTCGGATAGTGTGGGTGAGTGTCAGGCTGTGAGGAGGGGGAGGAGCCGGCAGATGATGTGAACAGTGGCCGCATCATTCAGGTGGAAAATTCTGGCGCTGCTCTTTGCAGATTCAGATTGCATCAAATTAACAAAATGTTTTGCCTCGCTACGCAATCTACATTTTCCGTCCTGGCTACTTTGCTGTGTGTCCCCGGATTCGGTTCAGAAAATATGGTCACCCTAAAATATGTCAAAGAATGTGGACTCCATGTGCTCTACTGTGAAGAGTAAGAGAAGAGATGCACAGGAAGCTATGAGAAGCAGGGGGGAAATGCAGAGTTTATGACTTAACAAATAGGGAAAGTAAGAATATTACTGTAAAGCGGCAGCATAGGAGACATAAGGAGATAAAGGAGAGGTGGAGTTGTTAAAGATATTTTCAAAATATTTAAGGCAGTACAAGTAAAAGTTGCAAGGTTATGTAAATTGTATTATATACATGCTATGATTGCAAGATAAATGTACTGCAGGAAAGATTTTTCAATGGCCAAATAACCCTGAACTAACCCACTTTGCTGTTGTATTTAAAGAGGAAATGTTGCATATAATAGAAGAACAGAGTGGAATAGGTGATGGATGCTATCACAGGAAATCTTTTACTGAATACGAGAGAATAGTAGGTTTATTCAAGAGGGAGGCTTTGGAAGACCTTGGCACTGCAGATGTTGGAGGAATGCACGGAACAACTGGTTATATGCTGTATTCATCATAACCTAGAAATTGCACTGTGCAATATTTTATTTTAAACACACTGATGCCTCCATTTAAATAGTGGACCAGGTAATTTCACGTGTTAAATATTTGTCTAATATTGCACATATTTTCTAGATTGATGGGAAACTGGTCAAGAAGGTAAGAGCCCATGGGATCCAGGGCAATTTGGCACATTGGATCCAAAATTGGCTTAGTGGCAGGAGGCAGAGGGTGATGGTCAAAGGTTGTTTTTGTGACTGGAAGCCTGTGTCCAGTGGTGTACCGCAGGGATCGGTGCTGGGTCCCTTGCTGTTTGTAGTGTACATTAATGATTTAGATAAGAATGTAGGAGGTATGATCAGTAAGTTCGCAGATGACACGAAAATTGGTGGAGTGGTAAATAGCGAGGAGGGAAGCCTCAGGCTACAGGACGATATAGACGGGTTGGTCAGACGGGCAGAACAGTGGCAAATGGAATTTAACCCTGAAAAGTGTGAGGTGATGCATTTTGGGAGGACTAACAAGGCAAGGGAATACACAATGAATGGTAGGACCCTAGGACAGAGGAACCTTGGTGTGCATGTACATAGAGCCCTGAAGGCAGCAGGACAGGGAGATAAGGTGGTTAAAAAGGCATATGGGACTCTTATATTCTATGCCTCGGCTAATGAAGGCAAGAGCAGGGAGGTTATGATGGAGCTGTACAAAACGCTGGTTAGGCCACAGCTGGAATACTGTGTGCAGTTCTGGTCGCCACACTATAGGAAGGATGTGATTGTATTGGAGAGAGTGCAGAGGAGATTCACCAGGATGTTACCTGGGCTGGAGCGCTTCAGCTATGAAGAGAGACTGGACAGGCTGGAGTTGTTTTCCTTAGAGCAGAGAAGGCTGAGGGGGGACCTGATTGAGGTGTACAAAATTATGAGGGGCATAGATAGGGTAGATAGAAAGGAACTTTTCCCCTTAGTAGAGGGGTCAATAACCAGGGGGCATAGTTTCAAGGTAAGGGGCAGGAGGTTGAGAGGGGATTTGAGGAAAAACTTTTTCACCCAGAGGGTGGTTGGAATCTGGAACTCACTGCCTGAAAGGGTGGTAGAGGCCGGAACCCTCAACATTCAAGAAGCATTTAGATGAGCACTTGAAACGCCATAGCATACAAGGCTACGGACCAAGTGCTGGAAAATGGGATTAGAATAGACAGGGCTTGATGGCCGGCGCGGACACGATGGGCCTCTTTCTGTGCTGTATAACTCGATGACTCTATGATAGCTTTAATGATTTGCATGCAACCTAGGATCCATACACACTGACTGTAAATAAGCATATAACTAATAGAAAAATCCTACTAAAGGGGGATTTTATCAATTGAATATAAGCTGCGAATGCAGACTAGAATCTGAGCTGATATATGTAATGCATGACTGCTTTATGAGCAGTGAGTTAGGGATGTCATGAGAGGTAACTCACAACTCAAACAGCTAATGGCAAATGACCCAGATAGCATACTGAAAATGGAATTAGTGGCTCCCTTGGGCAACAATGATCATAATGTGATTAAATTTGATATGGTCTTGGATAAATCAATACTGCAAACCAACACTCAGATACACTACTTTAAAAGAACCAAATTCAAGAGATGAGCAGAAATAATTTAATACTCGAGGAAATCTCAGTTGATAATAAATGCAATGCCTGTGGAACAGTTATGTTTCCAGCTGAAGCCCTTCAGTGGCGTGCCAGAAATTTCCCTTGACCAACCTATTCGTCAAGATACAAAATTAATTGGTGCCTAAGCAAGACCTTCTTTGAACAAATATTCACATTAGATGGGGACTTATTAATTAATGCAATGTAGAGCAGTAACTACATTATATAACAGGTAAAATGCAATATTAAACAGATACCTTTTCTACAGGGTGCCCCACAACAGGTTCATCATCCACTGCCAAGATACGATCCCCAACCTTAACCCTTCCATCCTGTGAAAACAAGAATCTATTAGTCATTGATTAATAAACTTGTACCTGTATTCACAGTAGAAGACACAAAAAAATACCAGAAATAGTGGGGAACCAAGGGTCTAATGAGAATGAAGAACTTAAATTAATTGATATTAGTAAGGAAAAAGTACTGGAGAAATTAATGAGACTGAAAGCCGACAAATCGCTGGACCTGATGGCCTACATCCTAGGGTTCTAAATTAAGTGGCTGCAGAGATAGTGGATACATTGGTTGTGATCTTCCAAAATTCCCTAGATTCTGGAACGGTCCCAGTGGACTGGAAGGTAGCAAATGTAACCCTGCTACAGGAGGGAGAGAGATAACAGGCCAGTTAGCCTGACATCAATCGTCAGGAAATGCTGGAATCCATTATTAAGGATGTGGTAACAGGGCACTTAGAAAATCATAATATGATGAGGCAGTCAACATGGTTTTATGAAAGGGAAATCGTGTTTAACAAATTCATTGCAGGTTTTGTAGATGTAACTAGCAGGGTAGATAAAGCGGAACCAATGGAGGCAGTATATTTGGATTTCCAAAAGGCATTTGATAAGGTGCCACACGAAAAGTTGTTACACTAGATAAGGGCTCATCGGCTTGGGTGTAACATATTAGCATGGATAAAGGATTGGTTAATGGACAGAAAACAGAGAGCAGGAATAAACAGGTCATTTTCAGGTTGGCAGGCTGTTACGAGTGGGGTGCCGCAAGGATCAGTGCTGGGGCCTCAGCTATTTACAATCAATATTTAAGACTTAAATGAAAGGACCGAGTGTAATGTATCCAAGTTTGCTGACAATACAAAGCTAGGTGGGAAAATAAACTGTGAGGAGGACACAAAGGGGGAGAAATTCGGTACGTTTGGGGCGCAATTATCGGCCGGGCGCAAAGTTTAGCGCCTGCCGCTAATTATCGCCTCCGACTGCAAACTTGGCTTCTACTGCACCGGAGGTGAATGGAGCGCTAAATCAGTCGCTACACACCTCTCTTAAGGCGCTAACGCTACCTCAGAGCGCTGGCGAAGCTCATGTGATGTCAGTCAGCAATGGAACACAGACAGACTGGCGCCGGCCAGTTCTTAAAGGGGAGGGTCGATCTTGCTCTCCATCCACACCCTGCTCATTGCAGCCTTGAATCTCGGCCTGGAGAGACCTGTACATCAAATCTGCTGGAAAGAACAATGGAGAGGCCCAGGGAAAGAGCTCAGAGTGCAGCCCCATAGTCTCTTCTAAATCGATGCAAGGAAGGTCAAATCAAAATGAACCTGCAAAGTGCTGCTCAGTACCCAAAACTCCTTCACACAGCGTTGAATCTCTCCAGAAGTCTCTCTCTCTCTCTGAATGCATGGTGCAAAAATGTCGACGACAAGAAAAGGCAGGAAGTGGTCGCCTTTAAATAGTGCTCCCCCAGTCCCATCCCGACTGCAAAACGTTCCCCTCAACCTGTCGTTGCTAGCAGCAGGCGGTAAGGCAGGGGGCGCCACTCAATATCCGGTCCAGGGCGCTACTGGGGCGTTACACATTCGACTGACGTCACGATCTGCAGGCGCAGGAGATTGTGGCGGTAGTGTTTAGTGCCACCGCAAAACGTCTGGTCAATTTCGCGAGTGGCGCAAACATCGGCATGCCCGGGCGCTAGTTGCTAGGGCGGTAACGGGAGGCGCAAAGCAACCAAATTTTTCCCCCCCAAAGAGTCTGCAAAGGGATATAGATAGGTTAAGTGAGTGGGCAAGGCGGCGACAGATGGCGTATAATATGGGGAAATGTGAGGTTATTCACTTTGGTAGGAAGAATAGAAAAACGGAATATTTTTCAAATGGTGAGAAAGTATTAAATGTTGATGTTCAGAGGGATTGGGTGTCCTTGTACATGAAACACAGAAAATTAACATGCAGGTACAGCAAGCAACTGGAAGGCAAATAGTATGTTGGCCTTTATTGCAAGGGGTTTGGAGTACAAGAGTAAGGAAGTCTTGCTGCAATTGTACAGGGGTTTGGTGAGACCACACCTGGAGTACTGTGTAGAATTTTGGTCTCCGTACCTAAGGAAGGATATACTTGCCTTAGAGGGGGTGCAATGAAGGTTCACTAGATTGATTCCTGGGTTGAGAGGGTTGTACTGAGGAGAGATTGTGTGGAATGGGCCTATACTCTCTGGAGTTTAGAAGAATGAGAGGTGATCTCATTGAAACATACAAGATTCTGAAGGGGACTGACAGGGCAGATGCGGAGAGGCTTTTTCCCCTGGTTGGAGAGTCCAGAACTAGGGGGCATGGTCTCAGATAAGGGGTCAGCCATTTAGGAATGAGATGAGGAGAAATTTCTTCACTCAGAGGGTTGTGTATCTTTGGAATTCTTTATCCAAAAGGCCTGTGGATGCTGAATCGTTGAGTATATTCAAGGCTGAGATTGATAAATTTTGACTCTAGGAGAATCAAGGGATATGGGAATCGGGCAGGAAAGTGGAGTTGAGGTCAAAGATCAGTCATAGAAACATAGAAGATAGGAGCAGGAGTAGGCCATTCGGCCCCTCGAGCCTGTCCTGCCATTTAATGAGATCATGGCTGATCATCCAAATTCAGTACCCTGTCCCTGCTTTCTCCCCATATCCCTTTAGCCTTAAGAAATATATCTAACTCCTTCTTGAATATATTTAATAAATTGGCCTCAACTGCCTTCTGTGGTAGAGAATTCCACAGGTTCACCACTCTCTGGGTGAAGAAATTCCTCATCTCAGTCCTAAATGGCTTACCCCTTATCCTTAGACTGTGACCCCTGGTTCTGGACTCCCCCGCCATTGGGACCATCCTTCCTGTGTCTAGTCCTGTTAGAATTTTATAAGTTTCAATGAGATCCCCTCTCATTCTTCTAAACTCTAGCGAATACAAGCCCAATCGACCCAATCTCTCTTCATATGTTATTCCTGCCATCCCAGGTATCAGTCTGGTGAATCTTCGCTGCACTCCCTCCATGGCAAGAACATCCTTCCTCAGATAAGGCGACCAAAACTGCATACAATACTCAAGGTGTCGTCTCACCAAGGCCCTGTACAACTGCAGCAAGACATCCTTGCTCCTGGTCTTGAATCCTCTCGCTATGAAGGCCAACATACTATTTGCCTTCTTAACCGCCTGCTGCATCTGCGTGCTTACCTTCAGCGACTGGTGAACAAGGACACCCAGGTCTCGTTGCACTTCCCATTTTCCCAATCTATTGTCATTCAGATAATAGTCTGCCTTCCTGTTTTTGCCACCAAAGTGGATAACCTCGCATTTATCCACATTATACTGCATCTGCCATGCATCTGCCCAATCACCCAACCTGTCCAAATCATACTGGAGTTTCTCGGCATCCTCCTCACAGCACACACGCCCACCCAGCTTTGTGTCGTCTGCAAACTTGGAGATATTACATCTAGTTCCCTCGTCTAGATCATTAATATATATTGTGAATAGCTGGGGTCCTAGCACCGATCCCTGTGGTACCCCACTAGTCACTGCCTGCCACTCGGAAAAAGACCCGTTTATTCCAACTCTTTGCTTCCTGTCTGCCAACCAGTTCTCTATCCAAGTCAGTATCTTACCCCCAATCCCATGTGCTTTAACTTTGCACGCTAATCTCTTATACGGGACCTTATCGAAAGCCTTCTGAAAGTCCAAATACACCACATCCACTGGTTCTCCCTTATCTATTCTACCAGTTACTTCCTCAAAAAATTCCAGTAGATTAGTCAAGCATGATTTACCTTTTGTAAATCCATGTTGACTTTGTCCGATCCTGTCACTGTTTTCCAAGTGCTCTGCTATTACATCTTTTATAATGGACTCTAGCATTTACCCCACTACCGATGTCAGGCTTACCGGTCTATAATTCCCCGTTTTCTCTCTACCACCTTTTTTAAATAGTGGGGTTACATTAGCTACCCTCCAATCCATGGGAACTGTTCCAGAGTCTATAGAATTTTGGAAGATGACCAGCAATGCATCTACTTTCTAGGGTCATTTCCTTAAGTACCCTAGGATGTAGATTATCAGGCCCTGGGGATTTATCGGCCTTCAATCCTGTCAATTTCCCTAACGCCATTTCCCTACAAATACTGATTTCATTCAGTTCCTCCCTCTCATTAGATCCTATGTTCCCCAACATCTCTGGGAGGTTATTTGTGTCCTCCTTTGTGTAGACAGAACCAAAGTATATATTTAATTGGGCTGCCATTTCTTTGTTCCCCATTATAAATTCCCCTGATTTTGTCTGCAAGGGACCTACGCTTGACTTCACCAATCTTTTTCTCTTCACATATCTATAGAAGCTTTTACAGTCAGTTTTTATGTTCCCTGCAAGCTTACTCTCATACTCTATTTTCCCCCTCTTAATTAATCCCTTTGTCCTCCTTTGCTGAATCCTAAACTGCTCCCAATCCTCAGGTTTGCTGCTTTTTTTAGCCAATTTATATGTCCTCTCCTTGGATCTTATGCTATCCCTAATTTCCCTCGTTAGCCACGGTTGAGTCACCTTTTTTGTTTTATTTTTATGCCAAACAGGGATGAACAAATTCTGTAGTTCAGCCATTCGATCTTTAAATGTTTGCCATTGCCTATCCACCGTCAACCCTTTAAGTAACGTTCCCCAATCCATCCTAGCCAACTCGCGCCTCATACCATCGTAGTTTCCTTTATTTAAATTCAGGACCCGAGTCTCTGAGTCAACTACTTCACTCTCCATCTTAATGAAGAATTCTATCATATTATGATCGCTCCTCCCCAAGAGGCCTTGCACAACAAGATTGCTCATGAATCCTCTCTCATTACATAATACCCAGTCTAAGATGGCCTGATTTCTAGTTGGTTCCTCGACATATTGGTCCAGGAAACCATCCCGTATGCACTCTAGGAATTCCTCCTCCACAGTATTGTTACTAATTTGGTTAGCCCAATCTATATGAAGATTAAAGTCACTCATGATAACTGTTGTGCCCTTATTGCTCGCGTGTCTAATTTCCCGTTTAATGCCATCCCCAACCTCAGCATTACTGTTTGGGGGTCTGTATACAACTCCCACTAACGTTTTCTGCCCCTTGGTATTTCTCAGCTCTACCCATACAGATTCCACATCATCAGAGCTAATATCCTTCCTTACTATTGTGTTAATCTCCTCTTTAACCAGCAATGCTACCCCACCTCCTTTTCCTTTTTGCCTGTCTTTCCTGAATATTGAGTACCCCTGGATGTTGAATTCCCAGCCTTGGTCACCCTGGAGCCATGTCTCCGTAATCCCAATTATATCATATCCGTTTACATCTATTTGCGTAGCTAATTCATCCACCTTATTACGAATGCTCCTCGCATTAAGACACAAAGCCTTCAGGCTTGTTTTTTCTTAACACTCTTAGACCTTTTAGAATTATTATTTACTGTGGCCATGTTTGATTTACACCCTTGATTTCTCTGACTGCCACTTTTGCTTTTCTCCTTCCTGTCTTTTGCTTCTATCCTTGCTTCCCTTTCCTCTGTCTCCCTACACAGGTTCCCAACCCCCTGCCATTTTAGTGTAAACCCTCCCCAACAGCACTAGCAAACACTCCCCCTAGGACATCGGTCCCGGTCCTGCCCAGGTGCAAACCGTCCAGTTTGTACTGGTCCCACCTCCCCCAGAACCGGTTCCAATGTCCCAGGAATTTGAATCCCTCCCCCTTGCACCATTCCTCTAGCCACATATTCATCTGAAACATCCTTCTATTTCTACTCTGACTAGCACGTGGCACTGGTAGCAATCCTGAGATTACTACCTTTGAGGTCCTATTTTTAAATTTACCTCCTAACTCCCTATATTCAGCTTTTAGGACCTCATCCCGGTTTTTACCTATATCGTTGCTACCTATATGCACCACGACAACTGGCTGATATTATTGAATGGTGGAGCAGGCTCAAGGGGCCTATTTCTTATAGAATCATAGAAAGTTACAGCACAGAAGGAGGCCATTTCGGCCCATCGTGTCTGAGCCGGCCAACAAAGAGTTATCCAGCCTAATCCCACTTCCCAGCTCTTGGTCCGTAGCCCTGCAGGTTAGAGCATCCCAAGTGCACATCCAAGTACTTTTTAAATGTGGTTAGGGTTCCTGCCTCTACTACCCTTTCAGGCAGTGAGTTCCAGAACCCCACAACCCTCTGGGTGAAGAAATTTCCCCTCAAATCCCCTCTAAACCTTCCACCAATTACTTTAAATCTGTGCCCCCTGGTTTTTGACCCCTCTGTTAAGGGAAATAGGTCCTTTCTATCCACTTTATCTGTGCCCCTCATAATTTTATACACCTCAATAAGGTCTCCCCTCAGCCTTCTCTGTTCCAAGGAAAACAGACCCAGCGTATCCAGTCTCCGGCACCACACCTGAAGCCAGAGAGGATTGAAAAATGATGGTCAGGGCCTCTGCTATTTCCTCTTTTGCTTCGCTTAACAGCCTGGGGTACATTTCATCCGGGCCTGGGGATTTATCCACTTTTAAAGCTGCTAAACCCCTTTAATACTTCTTCTCTTACTATGTTTGTTTCATCTATTATTTCACACTCCTCCCTCGATAGCAATGTCTGCTTCGCCCCTCTCCTTTGTGAAAACAGACGCAACGTATTCATTAAGAACCCTACCGACGTCTCCCGCCTCCACACACAGATTACCCTCATGATCTCTAATAGGCCCTACCCTTTCTTTAGTTATCCTCTTACTCTTAATATATTTATTAAACATCTTTGGGTTTTCCTTGATTTTACTTGCCAAGAATTTTTCATGCTCTCTCTTTGCTTTCCTAATATCCTTTTTAATTGCACCCCTGCACTTTCTGTACTCCTCTAAAGATTCTGGAGTATTTAGCCCTTGGTATCTGTCATACGCCTCCCTTTTTTTCTTTATTCTGCCCTGTACGTCCCTAGACATCCAGGGGGCTCTAGATTTGTTAGTCCCACCTTTTTTCTTTAAGGGCACATATATGTTCTGCTCCTATTTCTTATGTTCTTATAAAACAAGTATTGTGTCTTACAACAAATCATATACTTTTTATTTAAAAGTCAATTCAGTTCATATCTATAAATATATATATATATATATATATAACAGTGGCTATGCTTCAAAAGTACTTCTTTGGCTATAATGCGCTTTGGGACATCCTGTGGTTGTGAAGAATGCGATATAAATGTAAGTTCTTTCTTTTTCTAACTTACCTTTGATGCTGTACCATTTTCTGTTAGACTCTTAATAACCACACCATCATGTGTACTCTCTTCACTAATTGCAATTCCAAGTCCACTGTGATCCTTTACAAATAAAAACAGCCATCATGCTTAGCTTTCTTATTTATACATCTAGACAAATGTACACCTAATTTAAAACTAAAACTGTTAAGTGATAATAGGCATAAAATGGAAACCCAATTCATCCTGTATAATTCTCAGGGCAACAAGAAAACGCTTTTCCCTCCGATTTAAAAAAAATTGCTCAGTATAGCAGGAGTTGACAGACGTATAGTTTTATTGTTCTGGTAATCACTTCACTGTTTGAAAAAAGACGCACGCTGTGGAGTCAAAACTTCCTGGACTTCCTGCTGTCCTGAACAAAACTCCTCTCCCCTGATCACAAACACGTCCCAGTCAAGATCGGGGCCAAACAGTTTAAAAAAATACATATATCTTGTACACTTCAAAGCAATGCTTTGTGTGAATTAGTTGGAAACATTACAAGGCGTGCCTTGCAATGATTGCTAAAATCTGAATGTTTAATCATTGCTGCAGTAGTCTGCTGAGCAGCAGTTAAGTGGACATTAGAAGTAAACAAAGAATTTCAAATGGCTCTTTTATATTCTCAAAATACTCTTTCATTAAACATCTCCATATATTTTCTGTACATCCAAAAATGTGTCTCCACAATTATTTTTCCTACAAATGAACATGAATTCCAAAGACATAGTAAATACTTCTCAATAAATTTACCTTAGTAAGTAGCACATACTGAATATTTTTAAATGAAGTCAGATCCTTTCCAGTTTGGAATAGAGATGTACCTGGCTCTTTCTGGAAAATAAAGTCAGAAAGCATAATTTCAACCAGTAATAATTAATATATTAAAACAGTTGCATTACTCATAGAATAAAATCTAGAAACAGCACCTTTAAAATTCAACCAAAACTCTGAAAGCATGCTTCTGAAAGTAACATTGGAGAGTTAATGCTGTTGACATTCAGAAAATAATAGACGTTCATTCTATGATCTCCACTCAGTGTCTGAAAAAAATCCAGCCTACTTCTCAAAGCAGGTACCTGTTGCTTCTAATGGACAGAAACTCTTTTCCTTCACTTGGGCTCTTCAGGATCATGTCATTTCAATTCTGCTAATTTGACTCCTTCAGGCACAATAACCCCAAAAAACTCCTTCCTCCAGTAACATTATCAGCACTATTTATGCCAATTCTTTATCAATCAACAGAAGTTCACATAACAAATGTGACCTCCTGACTTTCAATGGAATAAACATTATCTTCTACTCGAGTATAAAAATTCAGGTCAGTTCAAACTAAAACCCTCTCTCTGCTGGGCTGCTCCTATCAGCTGACTACAGTGTGGCATACAGCCATCTTGTTTTCCAGGGATGATGTGTGATGCAGGGAAATGCAATAATGAGGAATGAAGAAAATACATTTATAAAAATGTGGTATCAATTTAAAAGTGCACATATTTATTACAGAAAAAAATCATTAATACATAATTTTATTTGGAATAATCATAAGATTAGGAAAGATTGTCACATTTCATTCATGGAGTAATGACTGTTGCTTCTAGCTAGGATCAAATTGGAAAAGTCAGTAAAACTTTACAATGCATGTAAGAAAAGAGAGTTGATTGAAAAGCGGATGTTTATGTGCAGGTGAATGAGAGTTCAGTTTAGCCAGTTCCCTCATCCTGGTACCCAAAGTCAGACTTCCCCAGTAAATCTTTTGAGCCACACATATTTACATGGCAAGATTTAATTGGCTGCACAATGGTTTTATATTAATTTACAAAAACAGCATCATCAGAGAACTGAAGTGCAGCTTTTTGATGGTTACAAAAGCACATATTTTCATAAAAGTGGAAATGGGTAAGTATCTGCCAGAACACAAAGAGTGAATATTGCAATGTGTTTAATATCTATACCTCTTGCTGGGCTCCTGAAGCAGCTGTGATTATGTCAGGCGATTTTACGGGACTGACTGCCATTTGATTGACTGCATCTGTGCTTCTGGAACAGAAATGCAACCATCAGTGATAAAAAAAGAGAACTGAATTTATTTTGCTCTAAACCACTAAAAGCAGTTTGCGCTGCCTTCAAAAATAATGTATTGTGCAGGCTCTTCTTATTAGATTGGTAGTGTGTGACGTTTTAGATTACAATATATACTACATTTATTCAGGGAAAAGATCTGTTGCAAGGGATTTGGAGAATAGTTTTATTGTCTTTGGGAGGGTGAGACAGTGAGAGCGCGAATACACACACACATATATATATATATATATATATAAAACACAAGAGACCGAGAGAGAGATAGAGATATTAATAGTTAAGGATCAAAGAAAACAAAGATGGGCATTGCCCTGGCATGAACATATTTCTAAAAGCTATGTAGAGTTCTTTACTTCTTGTATTTTTTTTAATGAAAGGAAATGTGGTTTGGGGAACGCAAAAGACAAAAATCTTTCAGCAAGTGCAGAGGAAGTATAAAATGGCACTCTTAACTTGGTGAGATCACAATACCATGGCCAGAAATTAGCACAAGCAAGTATGGAGGGAAATAAATAATCTGCGCAATATAATGGGCCGTAATTTGCAGCCCCTACGGATGCGTACGAGGTGCGTATGCGCCTGTAAGGGCCTCGCAAGTTCCGGGTTTAGGCATGCGCTAAAAACCCAGAACTTGCAATCTGTCAAGAATCTTCTTGACAGATCCTCCGCATTCCCGGGAAAAAGGCATCCGCGGGCGGAGAGTTCTACCCAGCGAATGCCCGTGAAATTCTTACGCCTGGTCAAAGTAGGTGCAAGGCTTGCTTTTACCAGCGTAAGAGTTTTAAAAAAGAGTAATAAAATTTTTTCAATAATTTATACATTTAAAAACCTGTGAAATAAGGTAAGTTTATTTTTTAGCACCTTTAAAACATGTAAACTTATTTTTCAAAAAATTAAATTTTTGTTTTAAATATTTAATTAAATGGCATTTTAATTAATTGGCATTTTAATTAATTTTAAATGTGATATTTTTTAAATTATTTATTTGAAATGTACGTGTATTTTTGGGGGTATTCCCATTCATACTTATGAGGATTCAATACATATGGAATCCCCATAAGTATGAATGAGGATTCTCCTTCTGTCATTGGTTGGGCTGGCCCACATGATCCATGGGGCGCTTGCGAACCACCTGCGCCCCTGGGATACGTGGGCCTCTGTGCATGTCTATGCATAGAGGCCCAGGAGTACGAGTCTCCGTGGATCACGAGGCAGAAGATAAGTTCGTAGATTTTTACACACAGTTGGGTTTCTCTGGATTATTTGCAATGATAAATCTTGGAATTATGAATTTATTCTACAATTGAACATTTATTTGTGTGAAGCTGGAACTTTTACCTAATGTCCACAGCCAATATGTGTTGATTGGTGTCCAGATTCCAAGATTTACCAAAATAAGTAGTAATTTTCTGTCAGCGAATTACATCTATTGACTAGTTCCAGAATGCATCAAATTCCCTGATCTTGCTGACTAAATAGTGATTAAACCACTCCGCAGCACCATATCGAGGAGCTTGGGGAACCAAACAGCAGCAAGCTTCATGGCTTACCAGAAAAACCCCAATTTACATTATATGACTAACAACATGGCAGCATAAAACAAAATGTTTTCAACAGTGTGTGTGTTTATGTTTTTATATTACATTATCAGTAATTAAGAATTTAACACCTCCCATGTGTATAATATATAGCATAGGCTTAATTAGCCAAAATTGAACACACCTGATAAAAATAATTTTCACTTTTGATGGTGCATTTTTGATTATTGACGAAGCATTCTGATGGCTACGCCCATACAGTAATTGCCCATTTATCTGCAAATAAAGCAAAATATGTAACATTAGGATTAAAAATATCCAATCTTGACAAGAGATTACCTTGCCAAACAGCTTAAAAACACACATCATCTGCAAAAATTGTGAAGTAGCTAAAATCCATTATGTAATGATGTTGGAGTTTAGGCTTTTAATTTTATTGAGATTGATATATCAGTCTTTGTTTATTGCAAAGATATTTCTTTTTTGAATTAAATGTGAGGGACAAAATATCAGTTTGCTTTTTTTACATGTTGTCCTTTGGTGAAAAAGTGATAGTAATGTAAGAAAAAGTTTAGAGAAAAATATTTTTAAATAAGTTGATTTAAGTACTGTATAGCAGGAGACACCTCATCCTGCTGGTGCACAACTGAGCTGTGACATAAAGTGGCAGGATGTGGCTGTGCATCCACCTTCCCTACATACACTAGTTCCATCTCAGCTCGGCTGACAAGGGGAAGGTGTCAACCAGAGATAAAGGGGGCATTGTATTAAAAAAAAGCATCAGTACTATCTGACAAACACAGCAGAAGAGGTCGGGGAACAGGATGCCTGCTTGGCTTCTCAATCATGTAACAGTAGGGCCAACTCCACTGAGAACTGGAGTTTGCATCAGAGATAGGGCAAGAAACACATCGGCACTGATTCTTTGACTCCCTTTGTGAGTGGCTCCTAACTGGGAACTCTAGATCAGTGCAATTATCCTTCTTTATGGTAGGTGGGGGAACCTAAGAAGGGAAAATAAACCAAAACTGTCGTAGGGAGAATATTTGGGGAAAAATAGCTAGACAACTACAATGTTGAGGACAAAGCAGGCATTTCTAGTAGATAACCTTTCAATGTTACAGGAACCCATTTGTGCAAGGTGGCATCTGGGTTACAGATTATAAAATTACTGAATTTCTTTATCCACTAATAAAAATACAAGATAAAATGCAAAAAGAAACACATCATTTAAAGTAAAAATAAATGCTTAGTTCTGTTTCCTTGCACTGGGAACCATCAAATGAGAATACACATGAGCAGGTCTACTTGCACATAATTAATTGTATCACTATGGATAGCTAGTGCACCTCTTTGTTATACCAGTGTCATGTGAAGCATGCATGGTGAGAGATACTCGCCTCCAGTAACTCATCTGCAATCTGTATCCTGCCATCTTTGCCAGCTGCTCCGTTTGCATCAATGCCAACTACAAACACACTCATTCTGGATCGGTCCTTGTTGCCAGCCAGGCTGAGGCCCAGCCCACTCTTCCCCTTTTCCAGCTCAATCATATGCAGCTCCCCCATCAAGCTTCCATACCGTTGTCTGATCTTCTCTTCATGGATTGTGCAGACCATAAAAATTGGGTAAGATATTTACCAAAACTCACTGCAGCTGATTCAACTCTCCTTATACTACTTACTCCCAGCTTTTCAGCAACAGAACAGATATTAGTGTTTATGAAACACAACCATTCATTTATTCAGAAACTAATTATGCATTTTTCCACAGTCTACAGAATCTATATATTTAATATAAATATAAAATTACCATAAGCATACTAATCATTTTATTTGATGCAGAATTCCTTATTGTAACAAACATGATAATTACAATCTTGAAAAATAAATAAAATGCCAAATTATTTTATCTTCAAAAGGAATTGTAATTATTTCCTGCAATGCACTAATATTTCTGGTTACAACGAATAAGGATTAATCCTAGCCTTCCTGAATAAACAGATACATGAAGGTTCACAATAAATGTAACAACCAGTACTTAAATGATGCATTTATACTGCAGCTACCAGTCTTAAATGCAAACTGCAGTATAGGTTTCAGCCAGACATTACTTCATTTTCTTGCCCAGGAGAGACTTCTGTGCACACACATGCATAATGCTCTCTTCTCAGTGGTTACAATTGAAACATTTGAAGTGTAAGGAATCCGATAGCACTTTTTAAATCCAGATTTGATACTACACTACAGTTACATATCACTTTTAACCAATTCAGAATTTACTTCCTCAATATCTATCGTAGAATCATGGAATGATACAGCACAGAAGGAAGCCATTCGGCCCACAGTACCTGTGCCGGCTTTTTGAAAGATCTTTGAAATTAGTCCCACACCCCTGCTCTTTCCCCATAGCCTTGCAAATGATTCCCCTTCAAGTATTTATCCAATTGCCTTTTGAAAGTTATTATTGAATCTGCTTCCACCGCTCTTTCAGGCAGCGCATTCCAGATCACAACAACTCGCTGCGTAATTCCCCCCCCCCCCCCCCTCATGTCTGGTTCTTTTGCCTATTACCTTAAATCTGTCTCCTCTGGTTACCGACCCTCCTGCCACTGGAAACAATTTCTCCTTATTTACTCTATCAAAGCCCTTCAAGATTTTGAACACCTCTAACAAACGTCCCCTTAACCTTCTCTGCTCGAGAACAAACCCAGTTTCTCTAGTCCACGTAACTGAAGTCTTTCATCCCTGGCACCATTTTAGTAAATCTGCACCCTCTCTAAGGCCTTGACATCCTTACTAAAGTGTGGTGCCAAGAACTGGTCACAGTACGCCAGCTAAGCAGTGATTCATAAAGTTTTAGCATAACTTCCTTGTTTCTGTACTCTATTCCTCTATTTATAAAGCCCAGGATCCCGTGTGCCTTTTTAACAGCCTTCTCAACTTGTCCTGCCACCTTCAAAATGATTTGTGTACGCACACCCCCGGGTTTCTCTGTTCCTCAATCCCCTTTAAAATCCTTCCTACCAAAATGAATCACTTCTCACTTCTCTGCATAAATTTCAGCTGCCATGTGTCTGCCCATTTCACCAGTCTGTCTATGTCCTCCTGGAGTCTGTTACTATCCTCCTCACTGGGTTAGGCAAGCCAGTATCCTTCATACAAAGGCTTTGCTTCACATCTCTAGCAATATCTTTACATTATCAAATCAAAGACTATTGCTCTGAACTATAAAATTCTATTCTATTCAGTCAATTAGCAGAGTAGAACTAAGCAATGGTTAGTGGGAGCAGATATGGATAGTTCCACTGTGTAAAGCAAAGACCCCAAACTATTAAGTTATTATCTTTTCTAATCATGGGCAGAGGAAAGCACTTCCAATGCAAAGAACTCCTTCCACCTTTTCCAACAATATTTAACTTTATTTGGTAGAGAAAATGTTTCTTCTAATTCTCAGGTGTAGCCTCACAGAGACACAGGATCGGGAAGCTGCCCAGCTGACCAGCACCCACTGACAAAATAGCCCTGCTGAAACAGTGAGGAGACACTTCCTTTTTTGGTTCTGGATATTAATGTGGAGCTAGTCATTTTGAAACTCAGCACTGGCTGCCTACACAGCAGCACCCAGTAAAAATGTTGGGGTTTCCATATTAGTATTCAGAATGGTGACTGACGCTCACTAATTCAGTGAAGCTTCTCACTGACACAGCTCACAGCTGACATCAGTGGTTCATTGTCAGTTTTCAGAATCGGGAGTATTAGGTTTCCACAACATTGCACAAAAGAAATTAAAATGCAAGATTCTCTTCAGCCGGCAAGAGACATAAAAAAAATTAACCATGTGATCTTTTGAATGGGATAGTTGCGAGTATTTGCAGTGCAAGGACTCACATTGAGAATACCACCCTCCTTTAAGGTTATAATTTGATTTATTAGCGTTGTTGTGGTTTTAAAAAATCCATTGTAATGGAAAGTTAATATTTGATGTGCCACATTGCAATGTTTCAATTTTTTTCAGAAATTACATACTCCAGCTGTAACCAAATTCATCATCTTCCTCCAATCCATCTTCTGACTTGATGCCCATGTTTCCGAGAGATGCCACAACATTGCTGGTCTCCTCTTTTTCCACAGATTCCGGTGGTAACAGCTGTGGATCTCTGAGTGCCGTCATTATTTCAGTCTCTATATCTGGCTGGCTGGAGGTCTATATATTAAACACATACAGCACAGTGAAGCACAAAGTAAACTAGAAATGAAGAGAGCTTGAAATTATATTATGTTTCTAGTCAGATATATACATTTATGTTGAAAAGCATTAAGGTTTTTAGTTAAATAACCAAACAAAAAGCATTACACAATACTCAAAGTAAGGCACATTAGGTTACAGCATGAACAATAGAAAAAAGCTCAACAGAGACACAAAATGGAAGCATTTATCTTCACTGATGGAATGGAGATTGGAAAGTGTAATGTATATTACAGCAATCTGATTTATACACAAAATGCAGTTGTGTCAAATCTGACTTCTGGTACCAAAACGATATACTTTGGAGTGACCATTCACTTGTTAAATTTAACTTCAATTCATCTCAGCTGAAAGGTTAGCTTTGCTTAGAAACCTCGAGAGTAAATAAGCACAGAAATCATTCTGAGCAAGGAACGACTGGACGACTGTGAGACTATAGTGAATACCAGGGGACAATGTTCCTAGGGTCAGAGCTCAGGAGCACCTATTCCCAGGGTTTACTGGTCAGCAAATAGGGACAGAGGACCAATATTGCCCAGGACTTTTGGGTCTTCCCCCAAGGGACAGAGCTGGGCCTGTACCTGCATTAGGTGCAGATCAAGCACCATCATGGAAATGAAGTGGGAAGGGCATTCCCCTCCCGCCTCGTTTGTTTGTAGTTTTGCTGGTAGGATGCCTAGATTAGAAGCAGGTCTTAAGGTCTTGCCCCTAGCCTTTCTCTGATCGGAAAGAGGTAGGCAGTGGGCTTGCAAGCAAGTCCTCCCTTTTGTTTTTAGGGATGCTGGTCCAGAGGTTGCCGAGATGCCCTTTGGCTGCTGCTTTTGAACAGCAGCCAGAAAAGCCCCGACCTCAGCAACTATTGCAACCTCTGCAAACCCCTCAGGCCTGCAGTGACAGCTGACTTTCCTGCCCTCGTTCAGGTACTAGTCCTTGCCAGGAACCAAGCATGTGCCAGGGGTGCCACCGGAGCATAGAAATGGCCCAGCCCACCAAATCTGGACACATAGAAGTCTAGACAGGCACAGCACATTTTGGGTGTGCTGTACTCGTGTAGTGTCTGGGCAAATGGGGATCCAGGTCTCATTTTTAGATAGCCTGGTATTAATATACAAAACATCACAGTGGCATAGATAAATCCTATAATTATATTGTCTGGTTTTGCCCCATTGTGATTATAAATCACAAAATCTATCTTTTTGACAAAATTTTCAATGAAAGTACTTTCTGCCTTTCTTGCGTCTCCCACAATATTTAAGAACCCTAACTATGAAGGAGACCTACTCACAGTCCTTTACCAATACCTATCTGAAACCAACCACGGCAGGACATAATGGAAGAGCCTGGAAAGGCTCTCCCTTTGATTTTTCCACTTTGTGGAGCAGCATCTGGTCTCCACTCATACCTCCTCCTGTGACACAGCTGAAACTTTGAGTTCAGTAGGTAGAGAATTGTAACTTGAAAAAAATAACGATAGACCAATAAAAAGGTACGGGGGGGGGGGGGGGTGTGACCAATATAATCATAAACAAGCCCTTTCATCTAACCTTTTCTTCCCCCCCCCCCCACACCTCTAAATACTAATATTTCTTGAAATGATTATTGTATTGAAAGACAAAGCTGTCAATTGTTAGATTCAGCAAGCACATAAAAATGAGCCAAAGAAAGCTTTCTTAAAAAAAAAATCACCTATGCGATAAAACAAAAATGTATCAAAGACACCACAAAAATCCTACAGTGAACATGAATAGTTTCAACAAGATCAGACTGCTACAAGCAAAGAAAGTGACTGTCCATTGCAGGAAATGTTCAATTACCACGGTCATACTGACAGAAAAGATCCCTGTGCAGCAACACCACTCCATTACAGTATACTGTGTCAGAGCCTTCACGGTGACCCAATGCAATGAGAGACATTAGGCAAGTGATCATTACTGGTGATGTGGAAAGACTGAGAAAAACAAAAGCGGCATTTACTCGTACTACAAGGTTTACTTAAACTGTTTCGAGTACCTATATATTTGAGTTAATATGCGTTGCTAAAATAATAGATACAAATGGCATTTAATATTAAAGTTTCTCACTTATCAAAGATAAAACCTAACAGGGGAGGGTGGCAGTGGAAGCTAATGAAACAGCCAAGAGATTACAGAAGGACCTAGACAATATTCACCAGTACCCAGAACTACAGCAGATGAAATTCAATACAGCTAAGTGCAAAGATATAGACACTGTAAAAAACGATTGGGGACATACTTAATGGTTGAACAAGCTAGGGGAGAGGTTGAAAGCGGTCTGGGAATGATAGCAGAATCCAGACCACATCCAGTCATTGCAGAGCAGTAATCAAATAAGCAACCAATGGTGAGCTATAATGCCAAATGAGTAGAGTATAATCTGAAGACATCATGCTAAAGCTGTATAGGCATCCGGTTAAACTGCAAATTGAATACTGTGTTTAATTCTGGTCACTGAGCTGCAAGAAAAATATTCACGCTGTAGAAGCAGTACAGAGAATGACCATGAGGCTGATCACTAGCGTCAGAGGACTGAGTTTGAGAAAAGGTTAAAAAACTTCGACTCTTAAAGCCTTGAAAAGGGATCATAGAGATATGCAAGAAACTAAATGGGTTAGGAAAGGTTAATCCTGAGCACTACTTCCAAGTTAAATCATGACTGCAGGACAAGTGGACATAGGTCCAAAGTGATAAAAGCCCAATTGACCCACTGTCATTGAGGATCAATAGCAGGCATTTTTTTAAATCCTATTCACTATGCAAACAATTACCCTTTTCCATCAAAACTAGCACTTTCAGTTTCTGAACCTCCATTCTCCCGTGAGACAAAAATATTATTTCAATGTGGTTCAATCCCTACAAGTCAACCATGCACATACAAGTAAATGTGAAAACACCAGTCAGGGTCTATAAAGATAAATAGGGAAAACTTTGTACTGATGATTTGCTCACTTTAGATTGAACTGCTTTCAAAATATGTTTTTGAGATTCTCATATCTGTTTGGCTGGCAGTGATCAACCTGTCCTCCAAAGGGCCGCTTCAAACTGCACGTGGGAACATTACCAATTACAACCAAATGAAGTTTGAAACTTCTATTTCCAGTATGGGATGCAAACTTCTCTTTCTTGTTAGAAAACATTTGGAATAAACCTTAAGTTCTCTTGGCTTGGGAAGCTGAATTATTCTGGGTAGGAGGACTGTGTTTTTGCCACAAGAAAATTTTCCATGAACTTTGGAATAATTTGGGAATAACTTTCCTGGAGAATATCTTTCACCTAACAATCTCATTTATAGAGGCTCTATTCATTCATAAAATGACAAATATGAGATATCAAGGACAAAAATTACAGACGGTTGCAAGAGTTTTGTGGTCAATAGAATGTTACCGACATTGGTAAAAGACCTGTCCCGAATGGCATAGGCACCTGAGCCACCATCTTCACTCAATGTGCCCTGGCAAACAGTGACTATTCCAGCCTCACTTCAAATCCACACAGGCACACTTTGCTGGTAGCTAGAAGTGGAAAACCCAACCAATTTTCTTTCTTACTGTAATAATCAATAGTGTGAAGAAAACTAGAAGTATGTGTTTTTTTTTTAAAGGAACAAGGTCCAAGTTTTTTTTACTACCAATTTGGTGGACAGCTTTTTTATTTGTATATTGAGATTAAACAAGAAAGAATGTTAAAACTCACTCCAGAAACAGGTAAATTAGAAATGAATATTTTTGTCCGAATCCTGATGGTTCCTGAACAAAAATATTATGGCATACTTACTAGACCGTTCAGGATTTAAAAAAATGTAATATAAGTAGAAAGCAGTAAAGAAATTTTAAAAACCTTTCCCTCCAAATTTTCTCGCCACAAAGCTGGGGCGTGACTCCAGAGGTGCTGGTCACCCAAGTGGTTATTCTTTTTTGAGCCTAGACAGTGAACGTTGGTAGGTTAGTGGCCATTGGGAGGCACCATAGCTAAGCTCGATCCTGTCCTTAGCCAACATCCACACAAGCACACTTCCAGAATCTCACAAAGTTGCAAATCAGGAAGAGGAAGCCTGCTCAATTTTCTCATTACTCAGGATATCTAAGGCCAATTGTAGTGCCCCTGCCGGCACTCCAGCTGAAGTCAACTAACATGGCACAGACCAGGTACCGAGCCTGGGTCCTCCCTGCATTGTATGGATCAGCTATTCACTTTGCAAAGTTGCTAAACCATTGGGTGAAAACTTGAAAGCTTAATTACAAAGTTACAATACACAACTGAAAATTTACCATTCCTTGCTATCAATTTCAACACAACTGAAGTGAACTGGAGCTAACTTTCCAAAAATTAAAGTACGAATCTGAGCATTTAGTGATGAACCTTAATTGTGTATATACTCAAGATCTCCACCCAAAGCAGCACACCCGTACCCATTTTAATTCAACTTTCCACATCACCCTTAAGAATCACCTTCACATGTAAATTACAGCACAGAATAGCCAGCCACTTCTGATCCAAAAACCCAGTGGGATGAGACAAACCTTAAGTGGACTGATTGCAAATGGGTTAGTTGGGAAAGGGCGTAGAAAAGTCCTAGCTCGATATGCAGAAACCTATGGCAACAAAACAAACACATGGTTGAAACGAGGCAAAAATCCTCATCTTCAGATGGTTACTGGTGATTTCTTTTTATTATTAAACTATCAAGGAAGAACCAAAAATTATTAATAATTGAAATCTGTAATTCAATTAAACATTTTTAATTTATTTAATTAATCCAGTACATGTCTCTCTTATTATTATCTGTCAAATAGGAATTAAGACCACATCAAGGCGATTCACTAACCTTGAATTTAGTTTCAGAAAATGGATTTTTGGTCATAAAATAGGGGACTTGACAGAAGGCCTTCTCATCATTTGAAGCCGTAGAGGTCTAGTAAAATGCACAAATTCTATCAGAAAAAGGAATATTCACAACCAGCCCATTAAAAATAGCACTTTGTGAAACAGCAGGTCAGGCTATAAGCCAGTACCACTAAAGAAAACATTTGCATCTTTAGGCTATTTCTTTAAATGTTTTCTCTGTTCCAAATATTTAAGTCACATTACTGATGGAATCAGTGGCTAGGGAACAGAGTTTGTGGCAGGAGAAGAGAATGACTTCAGTTTTTCCAATATTTAATTGGAGGAAATTTCGGCTCATCCAGTACTGGATGTCGGACAAGCAGTATGACAACACTGAGGGGTCGACAGATAGAGAAAAAAAACTTACCATTGTATTTCAGAAACATATGCTTTCATTTCTGATACATTAGATACTACTTTTAATGGCATAATATGGAAACTATATTATAAGTAAATAATTAAGATTCTGGGGACCACAAATAATTAGGTATTAAGAAAAAAAGATTCTAAAATAGAAAGGTTTCTTCTATGGGTCAGAGAGTTTACCCAGTGAGTAGCTAAACCATACAGATCAAGAAGTTCCAAAGTTCAATCTGTGATGAGTTAATAGATTCAGCTAACGTAGCAGTCACGGCAATACAATTTGCCTCAGTAATCCTTTCTGGGTTACGGAGGAAATATCGGCCAGGGTTCCTGTTCTTGCTCACCTGCTGTTGGTGTACATGTGTGGAGGGAATCGGACATGGCTGTGCTGCTATTATTAGGGAATACTATGTAACTGTAAAGGCTCACACATGAATAATGGTCATGCGGGTCAGGTATCAAAGAGGGAGGACACTGACACCTGTGGAAATGTAATTCAGCTTTGAGTCAATGCCCGCAGCAAAGGAGGGGAAAAATTAGCAAGGGACAAAGAAAAAAAGCATGACTTTAAAGCTAAACCTTATTGGATAAATAACAGTTTAAGAAGGCGGCTCACCACCACCTTCTCCAGGGCAATTAGGGATGGGCAATAAATGCCTGGCCTTGCCAGCGACGCCCACATCCCAGAAACTAATAAAAAAAAGTATATAATTCCAACATATCAAGAATAGCTATTATCACTCCTAAGGAACGCATCAGCTTTAAGATCTCCTCCGTTACTTTAATTTAAAGATGAGTCTTAAAAAGCGAAACTTACAATATTGCAATCACATGGAAATCTGTCTACTGTTGGTGTTTTCACCCTCTCCCCTTTTGTTTTCATCTCCTTCAGATTCCCCACCCCCATGCTGAGAGGATGGAAAGGCAATCAGTTCCCACACTACTGTCAACACTTATGCAAATACATGCAACACTGAGTGGCACAGTGGTTCTCCCCTCATCTTCCCTCGGTGGGAAAACACCTGGCATCCAATCAGCAGACCAGATTGTCCAGCCAAGGTGGTTCTGCACAAGAAATTATTAGCAAAACTGATAGCGCATGGAATTGAACCTTATGACATGGGTTGGTAATTGGTTTGGAGATGGGAGAGTAGGGATAAAGGCAACGTTCTCTGATTGCCGGGATGTGACAAGTGGTGTTCTCTAAGAATCTGTACTGAAGCCTCAACTTTTCACCATTTACATCAATGACTTGGATGAAGGAATATGGTTATATATCCAAGTTTGCAGATGACACTAAATTAGGAGGGATAGTAAGTTGTGTGGATAGGAGCAGAAAGTTGCAAAGGGACAAAGACAGGCTAAGTGAGTGGGCAAAACCATAGCAAATATGGGCAAGTGTAAGGTAAACTGTGGATCTGAGAAAGAAAAATTGGAATATTTTCTGAATAGCGAGAGACTAGCGAGTGGAGGAGCAAAGGGATTTAGGTGTCCATGCACACAAATCACAAAGTTAGTGCACAGCAACATTTCCACTAGCTGTGCGGCGGTCTGCGGGTTTTCAATGGGAATAACCGCGCATGTGCGAAAAATTGAATGGACCACGCAGCCAGTTAAACGGCCTGTGCAGCAAAAAAAAATACAGGGAACATTGGTGCACAGGTACAAAAAGTAATTAAAAAGGCTTTTATCCCAAGGTGACTGGATTTTAAAAAAGTGTTCAGTTGCATAGAGCCTTGGTCAGTCCCCATCTGGAGTATGCATTCAGTTTTGGGCATCAAACTTCAGGAAAGAAATATTGGCCTTTGAGAGAGTTCATTGGAATTTACCAGAATGATACCAGGGCTTAAAACGGTTAAATTATGAGGACAGGTTGCATAAACTTGGTTTATATTCCCGTAAGTTTAGAAGGTTGAGGGGTGATCTAATCGAGATATTTAAAGTGATAAAGGGATTTGATAGGGTAGATACAGAGAAACTATTTCCTCTGGTGAGGGAATCTAGAACAAGAGGGCATAATATTAAATTTAGTGCTAGGCCATTTAAGAGTGAAATCAGGAAGCATTTTTTCCACGCTAAGGGTAGTGAAATCTGGAACTCTCCCCCAACAGGTTGTGGAAGCTGGGTAATAGAAATGTTCACAACTAAGATAGAGAGATTTTTGTTGGGTAAGGGTGTCAAGGGACATAGATCAAAGGTAGGTAAATGGAATTGATGTACAGACCAGCAATGATCTAAATGAATGGCGGAACAAGCTCGAGGAGCTGACTGGCCTACTCCTGTTCCTATGTGAGGAAACAAGAGCTCCCTGTTTCACCATTTTAAACAATTCACTATTCACAAATAAATGCATTAATGTACTTTATAACAGTGTCTGATGGGAGCAGGGCAGGAATATAGGAATTAGTAAACGAAGGTCCATCTAGTTCACCTTCTATCATCGAAGCCTCGGACTGAACCTGCTTTGCAGGTTTAGCTGTGGCTGGCCGGGTTTCCCGGGTCTTGGGAAGCCCGGCAGCTGCAGGGAGGTGAGGACAGTCTCGTGGAGCACTCCTTGTGGGCCAAGAGGAGCAGGAGTGCTCTCCCCCCCAGCCCCCACACCATCGGATCCCCCCCCTCCCCACCCCCCTTGGGATCGTAGCCCCCCCACCCTGGGATTGGGGTTCAGACCCACCTTGGGATCCGACCCTCCACCCCCCAGGGGTCAGGGATCGCACCTCCCTTGAGATCGGAGATTGGACACTCCCCAGAGTCGGGGATCGGACCTACTTGGTCTTGCGGCCTCCTCCGGAGTGTTCCCCGCCCAACTGGGAGCCAAGCCTGTTAATCAGGATGACTTCCGGGTAAGGAACCTGTCAATGATGAAAGACGCACGCTGTGGAGTTAAATCTCCACAGCGTGCGGGGAAACCCAGACTTCCAGGTTTCCCACATGCTACCAGATCCCTGTTCCCAGCACGTCGGAAGCTAAAAATTCCCCCATTGTTTCCGCAGATTAGTTTTGAATTTACCCTCATTCAGGTGCAGGCTGTGTCCTCTGGTTCGACTGATCTGGACAAGATGAAACAGCACGTCATGGACTGCATTATCTAGTCCCTTTAGAATCCTAATAGGTGAATGTTCTGCTCTAAGTGAGGGCTATTTGTGTTAGGAAAAGGAACTTTTCTGCTATTTGTGCCCAATACCAGCAACAAGCAATCCGAGATCAATGAGTCAGATTAAAGTTCAAGTTTCTCTGCCCCAATTAACCTGCATCAACTCCAACCACAGAAAAAATGCCCTGTACTGCACTATTTAATTTTTTTTTTTAAAACAGTATCCAAACTTTCAGCCTCTCTGCATGCAATATTTTCTTCCATTCACTAATTTTTAGCAAATATTAGATTGAGCAGAGCTACCTCCCTCTTTAACTCAAAACTACTCTTCTTCGCTAAAAGCAGTGAACAGAGGAAAATATATCCCTCCTGAGTATGATCATCAATTCAGTGACAAGTTAAGCAGTTTACAGTTGTGGACTCATTCCCACTAAGAGCAGAGTTAAGACTGCCCAAACTCACTATACACAGGACCTTCACAGCCAGCAGAGACAGGATACTTCCAACCCATCAGTTTGGGCTGACATTGAACACAAGGCCCTAAAATGAAAGGACTGGGTTCTAATCAACTGTATCACCTAGTTTCTCCATCAGAATAAGCTTAAAGTTTGCCCGATACAATATTTTTTTTAATAGAAGAAAAACAGGAATATGCAGAATGACATTACATTTCACTTATGAACCAATACGATACGTTTAGACAGAACAGGTTTAGAATACTGATAAACTATATTTTGTAATGGTAATATATATATATGTATATCTTAAAATACTACAGTTAACTTTTTAGTTTTAAAAAGTAATAATTAACATTGTAAAGAGTAATTAGATAAAAGCAAACACTCCAAAAAAGGTACTTAGACTGAACAAAAAGAACATGCAAGCATCATCCAACCTGGCTAATGCGGGTCTGAAAAGAGTCAGCAAATGGGTTAGTACTGCCGCTGCCGCTGCTTGATTCAGGCAAGGGGTTAGACTGCAGGAAAGACAAAGGTTGTTTCTGAAACCAAGACAAAAGTAAAGTCACAATCTGCAACAAAACACTCACAAAAAAAATGGTAATCCCTAACATCACAAGGTCCAAATAGGCATTTCCAAATAGGAACAAGAGTAAATTCAGCAATCCTGCGCTCCCAAAAGGATACCATGCTTAAAGGAGTGTGGGTTAGAGAATCGTGGCTACGTTGTTGTAATGTTGCTCTGACCCACACTCCTTTCGAACAGAACTTCCCACTGGGTGTATAGAATCACTGAAATTACTAGCCAGATAGTCCCTTCAACTTATCTTTTTTTAGGACCAAATTAATCAATTTCATCTCTCTCCTAATCCAAACCCCAAACCAATATTTCCTATTGAATTAAGAATCTAATTCCTTAAAAATGGCTTTAATTAATGTCAAGAATATGAGGTGGAAATCATACAAATTGTTCTCACTTATAGAGAGATGCAGAAATATCAGCATGTTCTGAATAATGTTTTTATTCAGGTAATAAATTTTGTTGATTTTTATAACACGATACTTTTATTGAGATTTGCTAGCACCATAAAAAATTACTGTTTTTCTACTAACTCAGGAGATTTGGTAATGGGATTAAAAACTACTGCCATACAAGTTATTTACGATGTAAACAAGGCTCTTTTGCATTCATCAAAATAGCTCTTTATAGCATATTCTATCCAATGCTAAATTCTATTGCTAACAAAATCTGAATGTGGTACCTGGCTACATGCAATTTATGCAGTACTGTCCCTAAGCTACTTTCTTCACAAAATATGGATATCAGAATGAAATGAAATATGGAGAATGAAATACTACATTTAGAAGGTAGCAAATGTGATCAGTGTTCAAGTATGAACTAACTGCAGATAGAGTTCTGTACTCTGAAAACTGATTTCCTTGTCAGAAGAGGTATGTGGAATCTGTAAAAGACCTTGTGTGCTCACCTTCAATGGTCATTGTGGAGAAATGCACATCTATTTTGGGAAGGGTTCTCAAGCAGATTTAGACAATCAGATATTGTCGCATGTTTTCAGTCTTTAGTTTCATAGAGGCACCCAGCCTCTATGTTCATTTAACCACAATCACATCACAATGAAAAGGTATAAAACAGTGCATGTCTATCTACCCCAGCTCACCTACATTCCTTATTACAACAGCAGGAAACAGCTTCCAAATTTTACACCAAAATATTTTAATGTCAAGCCATACAGATTACTGGCTAAAAAATTACATTAGACTAATATAGCTTTAAATATTACACTGCTATCAAGACCTACTACAAAATTAATTTGCATCCACTTCCTCCCCAAAATAAACACAAATTCATTAAAATAAAACAATTCCTAATGTATGAAGTCTCTGAATGATTATCTGAATGCCACAACATATAGGCGTTTCCAAAGAAAGCAGCTCCCCAAAGCAAAAGAAACATACAACAGACAAAACATTTGGCAAGAATGAGGGAACATAGAGCTAACGGTTCACATGCTACATGTCTGACTGAAAACTGTTGATCATTGAAAATTCCATAGAAATACCAAACTGTTCTGAGCAATTTGTAGTTTTAATTTTTAATGAATATTTGTTATTTGTTTAGTTCTGGAGCAGTGAAACATAAAACACCCAGCACACTGAACAAATACTGCTGACTAACAAAGAAGGAGCCAATGGCTTTCAAAGGGGTTTACTATCACACACAAAATGATGCCTTTACCTTGGATGAATCAAGGGAGAATGGGTTAGTAGAGGTACGTTTCTGCCCTCTAAGAGCAAATGTTGATGAACGATTACATAGAGACTCTGGCTGGGAACAAAAAGGATGAAATGGAAGGAAATGTAAATGATGTTAGAAAAAGATGAAAAAAAATTCAAAGAGTTAACACTAAAGGAATCAACTATATTAATGTATGTAGGGATAAGGATGCTTTGTGTACCATTCACAATTGTATCACAAAAATAGATATATGCAATATATAAGTGTCTATATCCACATTTGCTGCACGTTTTACATTCTGCCACTAATCACTTTTCAGATAAAATGTTAAAAAGAAAACTGTAACACAGTAGCATTCAACTGTACTACTACAGCTGCTACTATTCAAAACTAAAGAAAAGAAAACAATCCTGGTACCAGGGTATAACATTTCATTCACCACTCCAAGTTGTTTTGGCAACTTATGCAATGACTAGCCTGAAGAGCTCTGAAAATCAATCAAAGTGTGCTAGTGACAAAGCTATATAACATACTGACAGACACAATTCAAGTTTTTCTCCCTTTTTTTGTTGTCCAGGTTCTCTGAAATGTGTACCTCAAACTATAAAGTTCTAGTATTAGTACTGCTTGAAGTTTCTCTGTGAAATCATCAAAATATGAAGGTAGGTTGCTGTATTTTCAAACCCGACTGTGCAATATTTTCCATATTGCCCCGATTATTTGTACTAATACACGGCGACAATTGAAAGGCATTAGGTTAAATGGTAATCAAAAAAAACCACGCTCAATCATCCATTCCAAATAGAACATCACACAACTATTTAAAGAGAGAATAACAATGATTTTCAACCAACATTAATGACAAAAGTCATTTTTCAAGACTTAAACCTCTAATTATTTGCTGTCTATGGAACCTTTCACTTTACCCAAATATGTTGCTTATTACAACTACACAGCTTTGGAAGTAGTCATTGTGATATCTACTTTCCAAAACTATGGTTTCAAATTCAATATTTATCATAGTACTTGTGCATAATTATATTACGTTGTGAAGTATGAAAGATAAATATTTCATTGCTCAAAAGCAATTTCAGGATTAGGAAACATGTTAACACATGAACACTGTCTCTCTGGAGTCTCTACTCCCCACAATTAAGTTCCAAAATTTAGGTGCTGTATTAATTTTCCTTTTAACATGGGTAAGCCTGGTAATCTAACTCTGTGCAATGAAACTGTATCAGTCACCTGCCCTCCAATAGCATATATTAGAGAGACCAGGCTCCCTACTGTCAATCCCCAGCCAATAGCCTCTGTGCCCAGCTTTAACTGCAGAGGGAGTAGGCAGCAAGAAACAAAACTAAAATCGGCCCAGAAGCCACGATCCAGAGAGCAATGGCGAGGAGGCTCGCTGCCATTCTGAGCCAGTTGCTCGGGAAAATGCCATTTTAGGATGTGCAGGTAGAAAGATGGTAGGTCGGTTTAGGCATAGAGGCTGAGAAGGCTGTTTGGTTTGAGGCCTTGTTGTCACATGGGGGGAAAATTCGTGGAAGAACAGAAACTAAAAAATAGAAAGCTAAAAATAAAAGTATAAAATTAAAAAAAATGTCTACTTTGTGTGTTCATTCAGGGATTTGTTTCACCCATTTGTGTCATGTATTTAGCAAGGACTAAGGTGCAATGCCAGAGGCTTACTACAGTATTACAGGAATATAATTTTTATTACAAGTAGATTGTACAGATGAACAACTTAAAATATGATGTGGACACATTTGACACGTTGGACCCCCTGTGACCCACCTCATTGTCTTAGCTGTACTCTGATGTGTCTTTGATGTAATGCCTTCCTAACAGATTGTATCTCTGCAGACAAATCGCTCTCTGTGTATATATACTGTGTATTAGATTCCCTCACTGTACCTCTACCTGACGAAGGGGCAGCAGCTCCGAAAGCTCGTAATTTTAAATAAAACTGTTGGACTATAACCTGGTGTTGTGCGACTTCTCAACTTAAAATATAACAGAAAATAAATTAATCTCTCTTATGTTAGATAGAAACTGTGATTTATTTAATTCATTGCATAGCATGTAGTTTTTACCTCCTCCTGTGCTTTTCAGTTTACATACCCGAGGTCTAGTTATTAAACTCTGGACCAAAAACACCACAGGATTGCCTGCTTTCCGAATAGCTTCAACTGCCTGTTCATGACTGGCATCTCGCAAGTCAACTTCATCTACCTGCAAAATAATATTACATTAATTTAAAAAAATACTTTCTGTGCTACAACTTACAGGACATCACACACCCAATCCCAATGAAAAATATTGACTAGTTACTGGTAGGTCCTATGCCTAACAATTTAAGCTAAGTTTCCATTGGGTCTACCCACCTCCCCACCCCAAATGTTCTCTCCTCAAGCAACTGACTCATGATGGGCTACAATTCCACAGGGATTGCTTCTAGCGTCTCAACTCAAGTGGGCACTCTCCAGATGTGAGCTTAAAAAGTGACTGTGACAAGCTGAGCAGCCATGGGGTGAAGAGAGAGGAAGCTGCAGCTGAACTCGACTTTGTTATTTTCCCACAGTCACTGGACATCAGTCAGGAACAGTAAACCATGGCTGATCTTTCATGCCCCTCAAGAATTACATCAGTTCTATTTGACAGAGGATGAAGTATAAAAAAGCAATATAACGTGAAACTATACAAGTATTAATAGGCTTCCAAGGGAGGGAAATCTTGCAACTAGTTGAATTGGATCTTGGTACATGGAGGTAGTTCCATTCAAAGAATGAACTGAATAAACAGTTTCAATTGTCAGCATGGGCCCAGCCCGTGTCTTATAGAACTCTGACTCTCACTTAACCGTATCCAAATTAATCAAGGGAAAAGTCTTCTTATTTGATGCTAATCAGCAATGGCAAGAAAAGATGGGAAACAGTAATGTGAACTTCAGTTTATTAAATGCACAAAATTCTACTACTATTCAACTAGCACCTCACTGTATAATAATTTTTCATTGTACTAATCACCTTCCTCATCTAAAGCAGCCACAAATTCAGGGTTGTGTTTTGTTTTATTGCAACTGTTTGTTCTTGGAATATTTAAAAAGTATCTCAAAGGCTGCACTTCATTGCAAACCCTTGGTTTCTACTAGAAATTTATCTTCTAGATCCCCTTTCTAAAACTGTGGGGTTACATATTCCTGTCTTAATTCTTTGTCAGTGTCCCCAACAGATCTCCAGTAAGTGCATTTACATTTCAACAATTAATGATATATTTTGAAACAGCATTTAAAAAAAATTGAAAAATATATTTCTAAGTAGATATTTTAACCCACAGTTGTAAAATGCATACCTCGACAATTCTGTCCCCAGTTTTTAATGTTCCATTTCTTCCAGCCGGACTGTCCTCCAGAATGTGTTTGATGAATATTCCTCTCATGACCTCTCCATTACTTAGTCGACTTCCCATCCCTCTTCCACCAACAATGCTAATTCCCAAGGACTTTCCAGGCTCTCGCCATAGCTCCACTCTAAAATTAATAAAATTAAATAATGTATTTCCTTGTGGTTATTCAGAGCAGGACAACATAGAATCACTAAAAATAAGGAAGAATTTGGCACAACAACTACTAGAATTTCCATAGTGTCTTTAATGTATTAAGAATCCCAAGGTGTTTCAGAGATGGAATGAATGGCAAGCAGAAAAATTAGGGAAGGTGACTAAATGTATCGTCAAATAGATAGTTTTTGAGGAAGCTTTTGAAGAGTGGAGAGAGCTAAAAAAGGCCGAATAGTCTACAGAGAGAACTGAGTGTAAGGCCGGACAGTTGAAGGTCCTGCCACCACTGGAGGAACGGAGTAAAAGGCAATGCAAAGAAAGCCAATGGCAGAAGAGTGCAGGCTCCAGGGAGGCACGCAGGCCTGGAGGAGGTTGCACAGCTACGGCAGTGGAGAGAATTATACAGAAGGACAAAGATTTTTAAGTCAATACCAAAGGGGACTAATGTAGATACGGGGTGATAGTTGGAGTGGTCCAGGGTGGGCTTTTAATGATGACAGCTTTGACGGGCAAGGCAACAGTATCAGAGGAAAGGGAGCCATTGATAAATGCCAGCGAGCGCTGGGCTAAGGAAAAGTAGTTGTGTGGTTAGTTGCAGTGCACAAAATGGATCTCAGGGTAGATGAAAGTTGGGGAGTGGGAGGGAGAAAACTACAGAGTGGTAAAAGGCCTGGACTGGGATAAGAGTAGAGGCAGCCAAGCAGATCGTCACGATCTTCAAGATGAAAATGTCCATGAGCACCTTACATTGCTGTTGGAGGTGAGAAGGGAGAAGCAGAAACAGGGTTTGGAAGAGGCAGTTTGTGTTCAATACTGAAGCTTCCCTGCTTGACCATTTCCCAATGGGTGTCCAAGATCAGTCCAGATATTGGTTGCCTGGACCTCCTGTGGAACTGTTCTTATTAGCAGCATAGCTCCTGAATGCATTGGGAATCCTAAATTGGGGTCAAGGGGGTTAAAATCTCATTTCAAAAAATCAAGTAGCGTCTACCGTGTTTTATTGCATTTGAATATTAGGTTTAGAGTAGTTATGGAAAAGGCACAATCAAACGTGAAAATACTCAACTGGAGCAGGGTTAATTTCAGTGAGCTGAAAGGGGATCTGGCCCAGGTGGATTGGTAAAACAGTAAATGAGCAATGGGAGGCCATCAAAGAGGAGATAGTTCGGGTACAGACTAGACACATTCCCACCAGGGGGAAAGGAAGGGCATCCAAAGCTAGAGCTCCCTGGATGACTAACGATATAGAGATTAAAATGAAACAGAAAAAGGAGGCTTATGATCAATGTCAGGTTCATAATACTGAGAACCAAGCTGAATAGAAAGTACAGAGGAGAACTGCAAAAGGAAATAAGAGGGGCAGAGAGTGTATGAGACTAGATTAGCAGGGTAACATAAAAGGGAACTCAAAAGTCTTTTATAAACAGATACATAGTAAAAAGGTAGTCAAAGGTTGGGGCCGAATAGGACCAAAAAGGAGATCTTCTCGTGGAGGCAGAGGGCATGGCTGAGGTACTAAATCAGTACTCTGCGTCTGTCTTCACTAAAGACGAGGATGCTGCCAATGTCACAGTAACGGAGGAGTAGTAGAGAAATTGGATAGGATAAAAATAGATAGAGAAGGAACTTAAAATGTGGTGGTGCTCAAAGTAGAAAAGTCATCAGGTCTGGAAGGGATGCATCCTAAGTTGCTGAAGGATGCAAGATCTTTCAATCCTCCTTAGATATGGGAGTGGTGCCAGAGGGGATTGGAGGATTGCAAATGTTACATCCCTGTTCAAAAAAGGGGAGAGGTATAAACCCAGCAACTACAAGCCAGTCAGCCTAACGTCGGGGGTGGGGAAACTTTTAGAGACAATAATCAGAGACAAAATTAACTGACACTTGGAAGAATGTGTTAATAAATGACAGCCAACATGAATTTGTTGAAGGCAAATCATGCTTGACTAACTTGGTTGAGTTTTTTGATGAAGTAATGGATGAAGGTAAGTAATGTGGTTGATGTGTACATGGACTTTCAAAAGACTTTTGATAAAGTACCACATAATAGACTTAGAATTGTAGAATCTTACAGCACAGAAGGAGGCCTTTCGGCCCCTCGTGTTGGTGCCGGCTCTATGAAAGAGCGGTCCAATTTAGTCCCACACCCCAGCTTTTTCCCCATAACCCTGCAAATCAGTCCTCTTCAAGTACCTGTCCAATTGCCTTTTGATAGTTCCTGTGGAATCTGATTGCACCACCCTTTCAGGTAGTGCGCTCCAGATCATAACAACTCTCTGTGTGAAAAAATCTCTCCTCTAGTTCTTTTGCCAATTATTTTAAGTCTATGACCTCTGGTTACCGATCCACTTGCCAGAGGAAACAGTTTCTCCCTACTTGCTCTATCAAACCCCTGATATTTTTGATTAACTCTATTAGGTCTCCCCTTAACCTTCTCTGCTCGAAGGAGAACAATCCCAGCTTCTCCAATCTCTAAACATAATGGAGTCCCTCATCCCTGCTATCATCCTGGTAAACCACCCCTGTACCCTCTCCAATGCCTTGACATTCTTTCTAATGTGTGGTGCCCAGAATTGTACACATTACTCCAGCTGAGGCCGAACAAGTCATTTATAAAGGTTTAGCATGACTTCTTTGTTTTTGTATTCAATGCCCCTATATACAAAGCCAAGTATCTCATACACATTCTTAACTGCCTTATCAACTTACCCTCCCACCTTCAAAGATTTGTGAATATGCACACCCAGGTCCCTCTGCTCTTGCACCCCCTCAAAATCTTACCATTTAGATTATACTGGGTCTACATGTTGTTCCTCCCATTGTGCAGCACTTCACACTTATCCGCATTAAATTGCATCTGCCATGTGTCTGCCCATTTCACCCATCTGTCTATGTCCTCCTGAAGTCTGCTAGTAACAAGAGATAGAGAAAAAGGATCCGCAGAAATTGATCCTATCCAACTAGCACAATGTGCTATCTGTGAGGATAAGGACTGTTGGAAGGACAGCCAGAATGCTGACCACAGCACCTTGGAGTAGGAGGCTATCCAAAGGGGGGAGGAGGGGAAGCGCAATGAAGTAGTTGTAGGGGATTCAATAATTAGGGGGACAGATAGCATCCTTTGTAAGCAAGATCGAGAGTCCCACATGGTATGTTGCCTGCCTGGTGCCAGGGTGAGGGACATCTCGAACTGGCTTGAAAGGATATTGGAGAGGAAGGGGGAAGATCCAATCATTGTGGTCCATGTTCGGACCAACAACATAGGAAAGAGTAGGCAAGAGGTCGTGTTTGGACAGTACCAGGAGCTAGCAGCTAAATTAAAGAACAGGACCTCAAGGGTTATAATCTCTGGATTATTACCTGAGCCACATGCAAATTGACATTGGAATAAGAAGATTATGGCTGAAGGAGTGGTGTGGGAAATAGAGGTTCCATTTCATGGGACACTGGCACCAGTAGTGAGATAGGAAGGAAATGTTCCGTTGGGACAGGCTCCATCTGAACTGGGTTCGGACCAGGGTCCTGGCTGAAAGAATAAGTAGGGCGGTCACGAGGACTTTAAACTAGTAAATGGGGGGAGGGCTCAGGTGGAAAAGGTAGTATAAATAATAATTCTGAAATAAAAAAAAGGGAAGAGAGTAGAGTAATAGTTATAAATTGTGCTTTAGGCACTACAAGTAAAGGGAAAACTAAAAGATGTAAAACAATTAAACCAGGAGAGAGAAATAAGAAATGTGTGAGTAAAACATTACAGCAGAAGAACAGGTCAGGCTGTGTGCCCCAAATAAGCGTTCTTTAAACAAACGCACCGAGTATAAGGAACAAATTGAATGAATTGCAAGTGCAATTTTAACTTGGAGGGTATGACATGGTAACCATTACTGAGCCATGGTTGCAAGCCAGTCAGGACTGGGAACTAAATATACCAGGTTATAAGGTCTACAGGAAAGATAGTGAAAATGGTAGAGGGGGAGGAGTAGCCTTAGTGATTGAGGATGAAATCATTTCAATGATAATAGAGGATATAATGAGAGGTAAGCAGGTAGTGGAGACTATAGGTACAATTAAGAAATAGAAAAGGATTTAAGACTGTAATGGGAGTTGTGTAAAGGTGCCCTGGTAGCAGCTGTGAAGTGATAGAATGCATAAATGAAGAGATTAGACAAGCATGAAGTAAAGGCCGAGTGGTTTTAACAGGGGATTTTAACTTTCATATAGATTGGGATAAGCAGACGAGCTCCTGTCAGAAAGGTAGTGAATTTCTTGTGTGTTCAGGATAGTTTTCCGCAATAATATGCCCCAGAAACAACAAGGGGTCAGGCTATAGTAGATTTAATGAGCCAGATTTAGTTAACAGCCTAACTGTGGGTGAACATTTATCCAATAGCGTTCATAATATGATCGAGTTCAACGTAGTGTTTGAAAGGGAGAAACGCGAATCACCTACTAAGATTCTAGATTTAGATAAGGCTGAGTTCAATGCTATGAGACAGAGACTGTCTACAGTAAACTGGGTAAATCTGTTAATGGGTAAAATGACAGAAGATCAGTGGGAGGTGTTCAAAAAAAAATTTATATGTGATACAGAACCAGTTTATACCCGAGGGGCAAGAGCTCTACTTGCCAAAGAAAAACAGCCATGGACGACTAAAGAGTTAAGGGAAACAGGCGTTCATCCCTTTAATATCTGAATCGGTGAGTATATTCAAGGCTGAGATATAGATTTTTGGATTCTAGGGGAATCAAAGGATATGGAGATTGGACGGGAAAGTGGAGTTGAGATCGAAGATCAGCCATGATCTTACTGAATGGTGGGTGGAGCAGGCTCGAGAAGCCATATGGCCGACTCACTCCTGCTCCTATTTCTTATAAAACGTAAAGTAAAAGCATGCAAAAATGCAAAATCTAGCACAGATCCTGGCAGCTAGGAGAGATACAAAGAACAACAAAAGGTGACAAAACAGATGGTAAGAGCTACAAAAAGGGAGTATGAAAAGAAACTTGCATGGGATATCAAAATCAACATACATTCTCGATTACGTTCTCTCGATTCGGGAACCGTTCCTTTAGATTAGAAAATTGCGCATGTCACTCCACTATTTAACAATGGTGAGAGAGGGAAACCAGGGAATTATAGACCAGTTACCCAACATCAGTTTTTGGGAAATTGCTAGAGTCTATAAGTAAGGATAGGGTGACTGAACACTTTGAAAACTTTCAGCTGATCAGAGAGAGTCAGCATGGATTTGTAAAAGGTAGGTCCTGCCTGACAAACCTGATTGAATTTTTTGATGAGGTGACTAAAGTAGCGGACAAGGCAATGTCTACGGTTATTATTTATATGGACTTCCAAAAGGCATTTGATAAAGTTCCTCATAAGACACTGTTAAAGTTGAAGCTCATGGAATTGAAGGCAAATTATTGTCCTGGTTAGGAAATTGGCTGAGCGGCATATGATGGGCTGGAAGCGTGCGCACAGTTCTGTCCAGGTAAGAACAAATATGCGCCCTTTACTTGGGCCTGAAACAGGCATTCATCCCTTTGCATATGCAAATAAGGGGCCGAACACCTGTTTGAGGCACCCACTCCTAGATCGGTTTGCCACAGAGAAACCAGGCCTAGGGATAGCCTGTTAGACCCAACCAAGAGGCTAAGTAACTTACCTGAATGAGAAGCCGGGAGGAGCAGGAGTGCTCCTCCCAACCTCACATCAAAGTAACCGATCGCTGCCGCTCCCCCCGCCCCCCACCACAACATCACCACCGTTCCGAGTCCCGACCTCTCATGCTCCCAGCCCCGACCACCGATCTCCTGGCCCTGGTCCACGATCTCCACTGCTCCTGGCCCAGGCAATCCCCGACCCGACCCTGATCCCCGGCCCCGACCCACTCACTTGAGGGGCGCTACGATGTTGCCAGTGGCTCGATCTTGCACTACTCTTTGCTGGTGGGCTCTGATGACACGCCGGCTTCAATATCTGGGAGCCTCAGGCCTCACCATTCGAGAGCAGGGAAGGTACCCTGCTCACCCAGAGATGGGTGCGCCCGAACCTCTGGGCCAAGAGTTCTAATGAGCTGGACCATTTCATGGCCAGAACATTTTTTTTTGAAGAAGATGTTTTAATTTCTTTCCCCCGCCCCCCTCCAACTTTGCCCTTCTGCCATGAAGGTGTAGACTTCTGTGGGGTACAGTTCTAGAAGTGGTAGCCCAGAGTTTTTTTTAAAATTTCAAATGGTCATTTGTCACATCTGTGCCAAGACAGTGAACCCTGACAAGATACTCCAACATGAGTTCATCACAGCAGACCCTGATTTTGTCTTCACGTATACATTTTACAGGGGTCACTAGACCGCAATGCAGTTTTTTTCTCCTTCTATTCCAGATGCACCAAAGCCAACGACAGTGCTTCTACCTCGACAAAAACAGAAGACAGGTAACCAGGGATCAAATCTGAGACATCCTGAGGGCAAATTATTATTTAAATGGCAATAAATTGGGAGAGGGGGAAGTACAGAGAGACCTGGGTGTTCTTGTACACCAGTCACTGAAGGCGAGCATGCAGGTGCAACAGGCGATCAAGAAGGCAAACGGTATGCTGGCCTTCATAGCAAAAGGGTTGGAATACAGGAACAGGGATACCTTGCTGCAGCTGTACAGGGCACTGGTGAGACCACACCTCGAGTACTGTGTACAGTTTTGGTCGCCTCATCTGAGGAAAGATGTTCTTGCCATGGAGGGGGTGCAGCGGCGATTCACCAGGCTGATACCAGGAATGGCGGGATTGACCTATGAGGAGAGACTATGTAGTTTAGGGATGTACACACTGGAGTTTAGAAGATTGAGAGGGGACCTCATAGAAGTGTATAAAATTCTGACAGGTCTAGACAGACTAGATGCAGAAGGAATGTTTCCCTTGGCGGGTGAGAACAGAACTAGAGGACATAATTTAAGGATAAGGGCTAAACCATTTAGGACAGAAATGAGGGGGAATTTCTTCACTCAGAGGGTGGTGAACCTGTGGAACTCATTGCCACAGAGGGCAGTGTACGCCAGCTCATTAAATATATTTAAGAGGGAATTAGATATATTTCTACAGGCAAAAGGGGTTAAGGGTTACGGAGAGAAGGCGGGGACGGGATACTGAATTGGAGGATCAGCCATGATCTCATTAAATGGCGGAGCAGGCTCGAAGGGCCGGCTGGCCTACTCCTGCTCCTATCTTCTATGTATCTATATGTATCTATGTATCCTCTGGTCAGTATCACTATCAACTGAGCTATCAGTGAAGTAAGACACAAATGTTTTTCTAACACCTTTATAATGCTGTGCCAGATACACAACATATTGACATACCGCCGAGCTTGTTTCCAGTTATTGTAAGATGAATTCTGTAGTTCACTCTCTTCTCCTTCACCCTCCTCCCTCTCCGGCAGCTCAGTACTAAAACAGAAACATTGATTTTTTTTTATTAAATGCTTTATAATCAGTGAAAACATACCATCCAAATCATTTCAAATTTTTAAAAAAATTGATCATTGCACTCGAAAATGGAGACTATTCAAGTAATTTCTCAAGAAATATCTGCCCAATGAAGTCAAGTCTCATGAAGAGTGGAACTAACGGATTTGCAACCATAGGGAACATTTTCGGCCTAGCCCGCCAGGGCTGTATAATTGGGAAATGGCGTGTGCTCAGCCCATGATTTTCGACTGGGTTAACATGTCTGCACAATTTCCAGATACGAGCTCCCAGTGTCAGATTGCAGAAGTGGAAAATTTACCCTAAATTGACACACAATGAAAGAAATATGAAACGGAAAAGCTTCATTCTGTAGGTGTTTGCCACAAGGCCAGAATTGTAAAAATACTACACTGCAGCAAGAAAGTACAAGAAATATCTATAAGTAACTTTAAAATCTGCAACTTTTCAAAGATGTATGAAAATTCTTGTTTGTTTGGAAAATTGAAAACTGCTAAATTCTGAACATAAGTTCCTTTTCTGTGACAGTCTGACACCAGAGTTGTTTTGCTCATCACTCTAAAGACGCCATGGGTTTCGCACCAATCAGTTAATGCAGTTTCCCATCTATCCATTTAAAATACATTAGGTTCTTAGTCCTGCAGCATTATCCTGTAACTTTAAGCCTTTCAATAGTGATGTTCTTTGTAATTTTCAAGTGGGTAAAAGTAATGGCAAGAAAAGGCTACAAAAAAATGCAGCACAGTAATTAGCCAGCCACAACTTTATTTGCTGATCTTGTGAAAAAAAGCAAAAAGCGCTACATTAACTTTCTCATCACGAACCACACTCAAAACTACATTAAGTATGAAAATGCACCACTCCACAAAATCTTCAGAGTCTCCTGGCCATGACAATGCATTCTTATTGTTTAAAGATTACCTTTGCTTACTTTCTGCAATCCACGCAACCTCATGTCTGCGAGGTCTATGAAATTGTAAGTTTCGGATAGGTGAACCAGACTGGTTAAGCATATGTGATCTGTGATTAGTCCTCCATTCACTCCACTGAGATGAAATTTTGCACCGTTATTACCAGCCAAGCTGGCAGCAGTGCATTAAATCAGTTCAACAGCACATCTGTCGCTGAAACTTAAATATTCATTACGTGGCAGATGGCTATAAAAATAACCAAGTTTTTTTATTCTGTTACCCAGTTCCCCTTTAATTTAAACCATGCTTTTTTTTTTAAACAGATGACGCAGATAGTTCCTCTTTACAGAAAACAGCACTGGCCAGACTGACTAAAGTAACCGTACCACTCCTTAGCTCAAAATTAGCTCAGAATTTTTTACTTAATATTACCTATATTATAACCACTGAAAATAATCTTTTTTCTGATGCTCACGCCTTACAATTATTTGTAAATTTTGTGTTTGGTTGTCACGGTACACAAAGTATTATGGTTCCACATCACTCCCTCACATATACAGAATTGTCCGCAGCAGCTGAAATCCCCAGCCACCTAAGGCCCAAGTCAAACCTCAAGCCCTAGCCAGAAGGCAGGCCTACATGCAGGAAACTTCTTGCAGATATTTCTAATGACCAATTTATGACATGGTTCGTGGCTTTTTGCACCACTCCAGAATTGTGTAATTTTGTATGTTTGTGTTGTATTCTGAAAATTATTCTAGCGGTACACACCAATGTGAGTGAACAAGGAAATTGGTATTCAAAAACACAGTGGAAGAATTATTTGAAGAATTTGATTGATCAGTTTATTTGTTACTTGATGGTTCGAGAATGGTAGTTTTCAAAATTAATGAGGAATTCGATTGCTCAATTTCTGGCTAGTTATTCATTCCTCACTGGTTGTTATTGGTACTTTTGATTAGTTCATACCTAGTCAATTGGAAATCTGATTGGTAATTGAACAGATAAATTCCAATTTTTGGCCCCTCCCAAGGGTAGATTTTCCTCTGCCCTGCGCCTGGGCAATTGCCATCCTCCAGGCACAGAGTAGAGGAAAATCTGCAGAGATCTGTTACATCAGGTCTCCGTTCCCAGTGTGAACTTCAGGATTTCTGGGGCCTTGGCCACAATGTGACTGCAGTAGGATTTCTGAGGTAAGGGGTGTTCCCAGCCTCCAACCACAACTTCTTCCAACTCTGCTTGTTGAGCACACCATGAGAGTGGCGCCTGTTGACAGCTGGCAGAAGAACCCTTCCTAGGAAGACGGAAAGTGCTTGGACCACTGGCTACTGCTCTCAAGCAAAGGTACTATTTATGTGAATAGAGTTTTAATAGTTCTGAAATAAAATGCATAGATTGCATTCAGCTCCTCAGATATATTAACTCCAACAGTTTTTGTAATGAGAAATGGACTACAATCAGAAAGTACTCGACTCCAACTGCCAAACCGAGGTTACCTGGAGTGCTAATCCCATCGAAAACCAGGCTCAAATCCAACACAATCTGGGACCTTCATAAAACCGTTTTTTAAAAATTATCCACACAATCCACAGCGAACAAACATTTATTCACACAGCAAGACATGGTGTTAGAGCACAGCATGTGAGCAGAATTTTATTCTTGCTGTCTCAGCAGCTCTCTTGAAGTGTTGCTTTGTTTGGTGGCACAAAACAGTACTTCATGCCAAAGAACAATGCCAAACTTGAAGTTCCTGGAACACTCTCCATCTCCCAGAATTATATCAAGACATAATGGCAAAGCAAAGTAAGCAAACTATTTCCTCTCAGCAAAAACATACATTTAGCACTGATAAATGGATATAAAGGCCTGCATCTGCATGGGGGGGGGGGGGGGTGGAAATACCCAAGTTAGATTTGGGAGCCATCTATCTATCTTGCATCAATCATTGGGTGAACCCTGGAATCACGCCAGTTAATATAGAAAAATGAAATGCAAACAATTGACATACTTCCAAATTAGCAATAAAATAGTGGAGATAGCATTTAGGCCAGGCAAGCCTCAAAAAAGGAGGGGGGAGAGAAGAGAAACAGAATCAAATAATAAAGTGGGCTGCAAATATACAGAGTAACGTTTACAAACTATAAAATTTAATTAATGCCTCTTCTCCCACCACTATAAGGTTGTGATGTTGGTTGAGGGATAAATATCGGTCAGGACACCAGGGAGAACTCCCCTGTACTTACATAAAGAAAGAACTTACATTTATATAGAGCCTTTCACGACCACAGGACATCCCTAAATGTTTTACAGCCAATGAAGTACTTTTGAAGGATAGTCACTGTTGTAATGTAGGAAATGCAGCAACCAATTTGCGTGCAGCAAGGTCCCACAAACAGCAATGAGATATATGACCAAATCATCTGTTTTAGTGATGCTGGTTGAGAAAGAAAGACTTGCATTTATATAGCACCTTTCACGACCTCAGGACGTCCCAAAGCACTTTACAGCCAATGAGGTACGTTTTGAATTGTAGTCACTGTTGTAATGTAGGAAACTCGGCAGTCAATTTGCGCACAGCAAGCTCCCATAAATAGCAATGTGATAATGACCAGATCATCTGTTTTTTTTTTATTGATATTGGTTGAGGGATATATGTTGGCCAGGACATGTCTTTTACATCCCCATGAGGCGGCAAACAGAGCCTCGGTTTAACCTCCAATCCGAAAGACGGCACCTCCGACAGTGCAGCACTCCCTCAGTACTGCACTGGAACGTCAGCCTGAATTAGGTGCTCAAGTCACTGGAGTGGAATTGAACCCACAATCTTCTGACTCAGATAAGGCTTTTTACATCAAAAATGTTTCAAAGCACTTCACACAATGAATGACTGCTGTTATGTTAGTAAACTTAATTATTTAATGGCCCAAATTGTAGGTCCAAAACCAAATGCAGAGATTGAGTTTGCTGGTGTACTCAAATAATTTGATTGTTAACTGTTCTCGAGCAAATAATCTCAAAATTATTACTTATAAGAAGTCAATACAGCTGAAGGTGTTCCTAACCCTGAACCTACCTTTTAGCTGCATTGATTTATGAGAAGAGGCCCAGTAACCATTGTAATATGCTAATATGCACTTGGGTCTTTCATCTTTACCATGACCTATGAGCTGGCTGACAGCACACACTATTTGGCACATGTACAAGTGAAAAACACCAGTTGATAGAAAAGGGAAGAATATTTATATCGGATGTTCAATATCAAAATATCCTTGGAACGTTCATGTTGCAAAACGTTACGTCTCAGCTATCATGTCTGAAACCACTCCGGTTACAATTTTTCTAACTCTTGACCTAAGTTCTTTTAATAACTCTCTACAGGTTGTAACTGGCATGGATTTAGTGTATTTTGTGAGAGAGACAGAAACAGCAGTAACAATAGTGGAATTTAACAATTTAGGGCACCATCGAATACTTAGAGATACTTCCTAGCTAAGGGTATCCAATTAGAATTTATGTTACTGATATTTTAGAGCAGTAGTCCTGATATTCCTCTGGAGGGCTTTTGGGCAGCAGATCTGTAACAAGCAGAACTTTTACCAGTCCCTGCACAAGGAATGATGCAACATGGGTTCTCATCTCAGCTGGGGAGGGATTTAACAGCAAGCCTGGCTGCTACTTAAGTGGATTGGCATTACAAGCACAAGATGATGAATTTCAAAAATGTTGCCCCTTTGCTTTAGAGACTGGTTTCCCAAGAGTATCGATTGCTTTTAGAAAGTGAGCTTTTAGAAAGTGAGCTTTTAAAGTTCAAATCCCCCTCATCCCAAGCCCTTAGCAACACTGGACATTAGGGATACACAGGCATCCCTTGTACCCAGTGTTGCTAGGACACAAATGGAGGAACATATGTAGTATGAAGTATTTTTGTATTCACATGACATGATAATACACCTGCCCATTTGTATGCAGACATATTATGTGTCTGTTCCCAAGTTCAGAGGAATATCTGAATGATGGAAAAGGGACAAGAACACAAGAAGGTGTTTCTGAGCTGCAAACTGAAACAAGCTCATACCAATCTGTAAAGGTCCCTGTAAAACACAATTAAATTCTGAGTAAACGTTTGTAATAATTATAATAAGTACTTATAATAATTAGCCTTTTTGGGTGACCAACTTAAACAGAGTTACACTTTAGCAGCAAAATTATGTGTGATACATTACACAGTAAAATGCACATTTAAAAAAAGTTGTGTACGTGTTGATTTATCATGCATAACACCGTAAGAGAACTGCTAAAAAATATGTATTTACACTAATTTAAAAAATGACTTTACACAAAAGCCGACAGATGAACTAGGAGTTACCTGGCAGGCAGCAGTGATGAGGCAGTAGTTGTGGTGATTCCCTCAAGTTGTTGGCTCATGATGGTCCTATACTTTACCAGATGCTCTGCAGGCACATATGTGACACTACAATAAAATATGATGAAAAAGGTTAAAAAAAATAAAAAAAATAATAAAAATACCATAAAGGAATCACATGCTTTACCAGCCCATTTTCATGCAAGTATAAAGCATCATGAGGACCATCAAGGGCTGACTGCATCAATAGGACTACTCAGATATCTGAAATAGTTTTAGGCTCTAAAAAAAGTGATTTGGAAATTCTGATATTTGGTTTAAAATACAGTTCATTTTAGAAAGTTAATATAGTCTGAAGTTGTTCTGATCTATAAAATAAACATTTGAAGCTTTAAGTACCATATCACTTTTCATATGGGTTTCACATCAACAACATATAGATTCCATGGCTTATTAAAAAGACATTAAAAAGAAATATAAATATGACCATATTTTGAACAGATAATTTTTATACCAAAGACCAATTGACAAACTGGCTCACAGCTCTTATTCATGCAATGGTTTTTATTTTGTATCCCATGAGTTCTTTTTTCAAATTATAAGGGTGAGTCTTTTAATGAAGTTAGATAATGATAAAACACAAACATTCCTTTTCAGTTACAAATCCTCTTTGAACTCCTATATGTAGGGTATTTTCAGAAAAAATATTAAAATGACTAACGTCAGCAACAGCTTATAACAATTTTTCTTCAACCTAACCTGTCACAGTTGCAGAAGATCAATCTACAAAAAATATGTTCAATCCGCTAACTAGTAATTTAAAACTTTTTAACCCACATGTAGGTGGGGTCACTTAGATACCTTTTCTGTATCCCATTCATCTCGACTCAGTCCAAATCACTAGAATTAATTTTCAAGATACATTTCCATTCACTGTTTTTAGCAGTTCAGAATTCAGATTCAGAAACACAAAACAGTGCCACTGAAACCCCGTGATTATGACCTCGTTAAATTAGTAATTATGGAAACATGGTTAGTTTTAAGAATACAAAATAAAATTTGAAATTTATCCAGATACACTTCAATCATTACAACCTTCAAATACAATACTATTGTGTCTTGGCAATATCCATTCTCAAATGTAGAGATAACTACGTAAATGCAATATTTTAACGCTACATTTCAAAATAAACAGATACGTTTGCTGTTGATTTTAGAAGGGAAGATAAACTAACCACACTGAACTTGTGACAAAAGATCTGGTACATCCCAATAACTTTAACTGAATACACTCAAGTGTTATTTTATTCTCCTATATTATGTTTAGACTGCTAAGTTGGTGCAGAAATCAAACTGCCATTCTTATTACTCAAGGACTACTTTGGCACTTTAAATCCTACCATAATACACACTCGATCTCGTACTAATAAGAAAAAGTACCCACTGGAACTCTAACCAATCTCTATCATGGTGCCCCAATAACCACGAACAATTATTTTTATTACCCTTCTCCTCCCATCTTTTTCACTTGATTTCTATCCTTGCTCTCCAAAAACCAGTATTGACTGATTCTGTGTATAATGGACCGACTTTGTTCATTTCAGCTTTACTAAGGTCACAATTTTTCCTAGTGATTCCAACTGTTGCCAACTTTAGTTAAAAAAGGCAAAACACTGGATACCAAAATCTAAAAATAATGTAAAATACTCGCTTGTTTCAACGTCATGCAAATACACTGTGACACTCACCATTACCGGGTCTGATGGAAAATCGCAATCACATTTTATTGCAAAATTCGTGAAAATCATGCTTCCCTACGAAAATCATCAGATTCATCCCCCAACTAGCTCCTCATGACTACTATCTGATGCTGCTGTTGTGTGCGGGCGAATTGAATGCTGTGGACTCCTTGCAGTACCATTGAGCAGCATTCAATCCCCCAGAGCACTAGCACCAGATTGAAACTGGTAGGAGTGACGGGAAAACTGGCACAGACTGGCTATGAATCGAGGGAAGGAGAAAGGACAAGAGTGCCAATGTAAACTAGTGGTGGGGGGGGGGGGGGGGGGGGGGGGGCGTGGAGAGGAAGATTGCCAGTGTGAACTAGGGAAAGGAGAGGGAAGGTGAGTAAATAAGATTGGTTCCATGAACTGGGGAGGGAGAGGAGACAATTCATCAGGCTTAGCAATCGAAAATATCAATACATATACAGAATAGCCCATAATGTTTGCCACAATCTTCCACAAGTTTCCAGTGGCTTCATTCTTACACATATGTACTTTATACACGGCTGGATCGCTAGCAATTTATTTATTTGGTTAATGCTGATAATGCTAATGTATAAAATTATGAAGGGCCCGATAGAGTGGATAGGAAGGATCTATTTCCCCTTGCAGAGAGGTCAATAACCAGGGGGCATAGATTTAAAGTAATTGGTCGAAGGATTAGAGGGGAGTTGAGGAGACCTTTTTTCACCCAGAGGGTGGTGGGGGTCTGGAACTCACTACCTGAAAAGGGTGGTAGAGGCAGAGACCCTCATCACATTTAAAAAGTACTGGGATATGCACTTGAAGTGCCGTAACCTACAAGGCTATGGACCAAGAGCTGGAAAGTGGGATTAGGCTGGATAGCTCTTTTTCGGCCGGCACAGACACGATGGACTGAATGGCCTCCTTCTGTGCTGTAAACTTCTATGATTCTATGAATGCTGAGACCTTTTGCCAAATGGTAGTTCATTTTGGTACCTCAGCTAGATGCCATAAGAGAACAATTTTGCACTCGACTGTGATAGCTCTATGGTCAAAACCTCAATACTCACTGTCCAGACTCTTAAAGAATACTAGATTATCTAGGTTAGATGTAGTCTACTTATTTCTTTGAAAAGAAGTTCAATCTTTGCATATAAATCATCCCACAGGGGGAAAAAATTTGAATCCAACATTCTTCCTCATTCATTCAACTGCAATATATAAAACTATATATATATATGCTAAAATAGTTCAAGAATAGGTGAGAATCTGAGATTCTACAGCTACAGATGAGCACTGCAGTACCAAATCACTTAGTTCCTAGCTGTCAAATCGAGACAATATCACTTAATCAGTGCACATGCATTGCTGTAGGTCACTGATATATTAAATGGCACCTTTGCTTAATGGTGGCCAGAAGTAGAATCAGGTGTTACATTTCTTGGTTGCGACCTGTGTCAGGGAATGATACCAGGAAACACGCACTGTCACTAGCTTTTTTTTTAAACTTTACTGCTAAGTAATGAATTTACTTAAGTGTTATTTCAAAAGGAAACAAAACAATTGTTTATCTAGTTTGAGAAACAAAAGTCCTATCCACATAACAACAACTAGCATTTATATAGCATCTTTAACGTAATAAAATATCCCAAGGTGTTTCACAGGAGCTTTATCAAACAAAATTTGACACAGACACATAAGGAGATATTAGGGTAGGAAAGAGATAGGTTTTAAGGACCGTCTTATAGGAGAAAAGAGGTAGAGAGGCGGAGGGGTTTAGGGAAGGAATTCCAGAGCTTAGGACCTAGGCAGCTGAAGGCACAGCCACCAATGGTGAAGCGATGAAAATCGGGGATGTGCATGAGGGCAGAATTGGAAGAGCGCAGAGATCTCAGAGGATTGTAGGACGGGAGGAGGTTACAGAGGTAGGGAGGGGTGAAGCCATGGAGGGAATTAAAAACAAGCATGAGAATTTTAAATTCAATGCGTTGCCGAACCGGGAGCCATTGTAGGTCATTAGGCCAACGCGAGCACAGGGGTGATGGGTGAATGGGGCTTGGTCTGAGTTCGGATACAGGCACCAGAGTTTTCGTTGAACTCAAGTTTACAGAGGGTGCAAGGTGGGAAGCGGGCCAGGAGAGCATTGGAATAGTCGAGTCTAGATGTAACAAAGATGTGGATGAGGATTTCAATTGCATCTTGGGTTGAGGCAGGGGTGGAGATGGGCAATGAGGTAGAAGTAGGTGGTCTTGGTGATGGAGAGGATATGGGGTCGGAAGCTCAGCTCAGGGTCAAAAAGATTGCTTCAGCCTCAGTTAGTCCTATGATGAGAGATTGTGTAGAATGGGCCTATACACTCTGGAGTTTAGAAGAATGAGAGGTGATCTCATTGAAACATACAAGATTCTGAAGGAGATTTGCAGGGTAGATGCTGAGAGGTTGTTTCCCCTGGCTGGAGTGTCTATAACTAGGGGGCATAGTCTCAGGATAAAGGGTATGCCATTTAAGACTGAGATGAGGAGGAATTTCTTCACTCAGAGGGTTGTGAATCTTTAGAATTCTCTGCCCCAGAGGGCTGTGAATGCTGAGTCTTTGAGTATATTCAAGGCTGAGATAGATAGATTTTTTGACTCTAGGGGAATCAAGGGATATGGAGATCGGGCAGGAAAGTGGAGTCGAGGTCGATGATCAGCCATGATCTTATTGAATGGCGGAGCAGGCTCGAGGGGCCGTGTGGCGGAGCAGGCTCGAGGGGCCGTGTGGCGGAGCAGGCTCGAGGGGCCGTGTGGCGGAGCAGGCTCGAGGGGCCGTGTGGCGGAGCAGGCTCGAGGGGCCGTGTGGCGGAGCAGGCTCGAGGGGCCGTGTGGCGGAGCAGGCTCGAGGGGCCGTGTGGCGGAGCAGGCTCGAGGGGCCGTATGGCCAACTCCTGCTCTTACTTCTTATGTTCTTATGTTAGTGGCCAGGAAGAGGGATGGATTCGGTGGATAGGGAGCTGAGTTTATGGCGGGGACTGAAGACAAGGGCTTCAGTCTTCCCAATAGTTAATTGGAGGAAATTTCTGCTCAGCCAATACTGGATGCTGGACAAGCAGCGGAAAATACTAATCAAGTGATACTTCCTTTCAAAGAAAGGAAAATTAGATGTCTCTTGATTGGCACGCACATTTCCTTTCACTGGAAGAAAAGTGAGATGGTGGATAAAACTTTGGCACCATGATTTCCCCAGCCAAGTGTAACAGATACAGTTTTGTCAAAAAAAAGGATCTGCATGCCAAAGTATGCTGGGTCACTCACCAAAAACTACAGCTCATTAATCTCCATGGCAAATCAAGGGCTGATAAAATATTTGTGGAGAAAAGTAACCTCTCAGGAACCCATAGGATGAAACAGATCTGACAATGCCTTGACTCAGCACTAGAATGAAACTCAGATAAACTGAACTTCTAGAACTCCTACCATCCAGGTTATAACAATGAAGAATATACTCCAGCAGCCAGTCATGCCACCACTGTTGAGGCATTCAGCTGCCTAAAATCACAACCATCTGCCAAAGATCCTGAACTCGAGGTTTGGAGCAAGCATGCACACAGAGAAACCTACTGTGTCTATTTGGTACTGGATAAAATGAGAGAATGATTTCCAGATTTAATTTAAACTGGGAAATCATCTTATAGGGAAATCCAGGCGGTTGACTGACTGCACGCATCAGCAGGGGGCCCAAAATCGATACTTGCTGGCACTAGTTAAAGCTAGTCTGCATTGCTTAAAGCTAGCCTGCAACTCTTAATGGGGAGGTACACTGTGGTTGGAGCAGGTGCTGGGAGTTGTTCTGCAAGTGAATCTGACCTAGGAAAAAGTGAAGAATGGCTCATCATGGTAGAGAGCGCGCTCTCAGGTTTGCCGACGCTGCACTGGAGGTCTTGGTGGAGGAGGTGGACAGGAGGAGAGACATGCTGTATCCTCAGGGGGCTAGGAATCCCATGAAACACACGGTGAAAAGGCAGTGGGAGCAGATAGTCGTGGAGGTCAATGCCAGGGGTCCAGCCCCGAGGACCTGGATGCAGTGCCGTAAAAAGTTTACCTCACACGAGTGGTCATGGTCAGTGAATGCATCTTCAAATGCCATATTCTACCAACTGCACCACGAGCCTCAACCACTGCTCAATTCACACCATTATTGGAATGGCCATTGCTGAGCCCATGGCCAGCGGCGGGGCTGAATCAACTGAAGATGATAGTATCCTCATACCTAATCCTCCTTCTCACATCCCACTTCCTCCTCATTCCACAATCTCTTCTGACTTACATGCTGCAGATGGTATAAGCATGCACATCTTACTTCCCCCCACCCCCTCACTACAACCTTACCCATGTGCCTTTCTTCTTTCAGATACCCAATAAGTGCAACCTGCCCAGGCAGTGGAGGAACCCCAAGAAGAGAGTGATAATGAAGACACACCGTCACTTGATTTCACGCTTGCAGCCACCAACTCAGATACGGATATTGCGCGTATTTCAGAGGATAGATTAGAGGCGGGATCTGCACGTGGTGAGACACAGGCCATGAGTGGGCTGCAGCCAGGGCAGGGGCAAGGACAGCATAGGTGCCAGCACGCCAGAGGGTGAGGTTGCACACGAGTTCTGCTGCAGAGGACTCAGATGAGGACTTTGATGGGCCAGGCTACAGAAGAAGGAAATACGAATACACAACAAAATGTTTGGTGCATTGGGAAGCCTGCCAGAAAGCCTGCATTCAATGTCAAGGAGCATGGAGGAGTCCGGCACAGGGCTTTGCGCAGAGCTTAGAGCCCAACCTTTCCAGCATGGAAGTGGTGGCCAACTCCATTAGCACACTTGTGGATCAATGTTCCCTCTAACTTTTTTATGGCCTGCGTGGCCCCTTTAACAGTAGCTGGTGTACCTCCCCTCACGATGACAAGGTTGCGCAGCATGCAACCGCAAATCTTGAGACCTGCTCTGCCGAGTACTGTAGGGCTCCTCCAGAACGGTTCAGGCAGCGGAATCATTGCTTCAGCATGCCAATGGTCTGCGCCATCACATTTCTTGTGGCAGCATGGCTCTCATTGTATGCATGCTGCGCACGTGGGTTGCGAACCGGAGTCATTAAGCCATGTCGTCAGCGAAGAGCCCTTGTCGCCCAGTAGCCAACCTTTAGTTTTCTATGGTGGCTGAAATACAGCTGGCACAGCCGACTGCCGCAGAATGAAGGCATCATGACTGATGCCTGGATACCGGGCAATTACCTGCATGATGCACTGCCTATGATCACACAGCAGCTGGACGTTGAGGGAGTGGAATCCCTTTCGGTTCCAGTTGACATGCAGTGCTGGCAAAGCAATGTGCGTGCGGTCAATGGCACACCTTGCACTATGGGGAAGCCTGCAATCCGAGCAAACCCTCGTGCTTGCTCCGCCTGTTTGTCTCTGGCAAGACAAAATGAAATGAAGTTAGCTCTCTTTGAAGAGAGAGCCTCAGCGGATGGCAAACTGTGAGATGTTGCCAATATCTCCAGCACCAGCCTGGAAGGAGCCAGACGCATAAAAGTTCATGGCCACGGTCACCTTCACAGCTGCTGGCAATGTGGTCCTTGCCCTGCTCTGAGGTTGGAGTTGTGGCTGCAGCAGGTGGCAGATTTCAGTGAGGACCTCCTTTGTAAAGCGCAGATGTCTCACACATTGTTCCTCGCTGAAGCTCAGGTAGGAGAATTACTCCTTGAACACCCTGGGCGGATATGGCCTCCTGCTGAGAGACCTTCTCCCACCCCACCCCGCCCCCACTTCTAGCAGCTTGTTCTGTTCTGCGTGGCCTCTGCTCATTCTCCCAGTCATGCTCCATTCCAAGAGGAAGGCCGACTAATGCACCCATGCCTGGGAAGAACTGATGTGTGAAGAAGTCTTGAAGTCAGGAAAAAGCACCTGCCACACCACTCCCTGTAAAGTTTTGAAGCTTGAAACAACTATAGAAATCACCAAAAATACGTAGAATTGTAGCATCAGGAAGAAGAAATAAACCAGCAACTAATCTGTAAGTAATTCATGAACCCTTTAAATAGTGCTGGTGGGGGGTCCTTTCTGCTGCTTAATGCGTGTTCAGCTACACGAGCTTAAGAGAGGGTGTCGGCTGGACCGTTGAGTTGCAAAATGGCAGCACTGGCATCAAATGGCGTCATGATGTGCCTGCTCTGCATACTTCCGGTGGACGTTCACTGTGCGTGCTAACGCCTGCACCAAGATGGCATCTGGCGCTCTTCGCATCACAAGTGTGCGTGTGCGCGTGCGCTGCGGACGCCCTTTTGTAACTCTAACGGCACCCGTAGCACCCAAAAACCGAGCCCAATTTCTCGCCTTTTGTGTTTTCAAAAGTTGTGTCTACAAAAGCTTCTGCATTTTTTTTAATTCATTCTCTGGATTTGGCATTACTGGCAAGGGCTGCATTTATTGGCTATTCCTAGTTGCTCTAAGCAAATGGGGCTGGACAACTGAGTGGTTGTTAAGCGACTTCAGGCGGCATTTAAGAGTCAACCATGTTGGTGTGGGACTGGAGTCATATATAGGCCAGACTGGGTAAGGACGGCAGGTTTCCTTTTATAAAGGACATTAGTGAACCAGTTGGGTTTTTTACGACAATCTGACAGCTTAATGGTCACTGATACCATTACTGATACCAGTTATTTTTTTTTTTATTTCCAGATTTTTTTAAACTGAATTCAAATTCCCAAACTATCATGGTGGGATTTGAACTCACGTTCTCTGAATTAGTCCTACAACATAACCACTACACCACCGTACTCAATTATTTGTCTCCTAAAACAATTAGGCCTTTAGGGGAAATGTATTTATTGGATATATGGTTGAACGCTTGACCCCCCCAAATCAGCGACCATTTCACATTTTCCCTCCAGTCCACTAACGCTGCACTTTCTTGATGGCCTTGTGGGTGTGGAGCCTCTGATTGCCCTTTACAAGGCTATATACGGAGGATGGGGACTTCCTATGTTGGGGACTCCCTGAGTTACTGCGTGGCACCTAGGAAACGGTTGGCAGAGGTACACTTGTTTCAGATTTCCAGCATCCACAGTATTTTGCTTTTGTATGCTCGATGACACCAGATGTACCTTAGACAGGGCACAAGGTGGCTTGAACCCCTGAAGAGGATGCAATTTAAAAAAATATATATATTTTTCAATGCAGACCCTTTGTGGGGAGGGAGGGGATGCAGCATAAACCTGTTTCTGCGAAAGGGGGAGACCCTGAACCCGAACACCCGCCCCCCCCTCCCCCAAGTCACAGGTACTCTCAGACCAATTTTCCAGCCTTCCCTGTATATTGTGTGCTGTAGCTGCACCCTATATGGTGTCAACCGCTGGAACGCAAATCAAGAAACCACTGATCAATCCTGGAAAATCTACCAGGGTCATCTGCACAGGGTCTCAGCAGGTGCATCGCAGGACATACGCCAAGACACACCCAATTGTGAATTTTAACATTTGTGAAGCAAACAAACATATTACCCTCATCTGACTCAACTACACACCATCTTTCAAATCTGCACCGAATAATCCGATTATAGAAGTGAAATAATTTAGTTGGACCTGTAAGATTGAAAGTACGTGTATCTGGATAAAGCTCAAGTGAAAAAAACATGATTAAAGCATGCTGTGTTTATTAATAAGATGTAATTTATTGCCGTATTGACTTTCATGATCTACATGCTCACAGCAGTTTCTTAAAACACACTAATACTCACACATAAAAAGGGGACTGATCATCACCAGGTGCACAAGGAGATCTAGAATGTGAAAAGCATATGACGCAGCATCTTTTACACTAGTGTCACATACCTTGTGCTAATTTTATGATAGATGCACACACATTAAATAAAGTCTGGATATGAACTAGTAATATGTACATGCAAATAATGGCGTTCTTTGTATGCACTTAAAATTTAATTCGACTGGTTAATGTCATACATACTAAAAACAATTAAATTTCATTTTATATTGTATATATACAATCATACAGCACAGGATGCGTCCATTCGGCCCATCGTGCTTGTGCTGGCACTTTGGAAAAAGCTATTCAATTAGTCCCATGCCCCGATCTTTCCCCATAGCCCTGCAATCTTTTCCTTTTTAAGTATATATCCGTTTCTCTTTTGAAAGTTATTAATTGAATCTTCCACCACCCTTTCAGGCAATGCATTCCAGATCATAACTCACTGAGTAAAAACATTATTCCTCATCTACCGATGGCTTTTTTGCCAATTAACTTAAATCTGCGTCCTCTGGTTACCGAGCCTCCTGCTGCTGGAACAGTTGCTCCATATGCAAGAGTTCTCAGCTTACATTGTTCCAGGAACATAGGAACAGGAGGAGGCCATTCAGCCCCTTGAGCCTGCTCCGTCGTTCAATTAGATCATGGCTGGTCTGTATCTTAACTCCATCTACCCGCCTTGGTTCCTTAACTCTTAATATCCTTGCTTAACAAAAAATTGTTAATTACCAAAATCTTTAATCTTTCCCTATATTTCTCAAAGAATAAAAAGTTGTTTTTGCTTCTCCCAGCAACTCTATCTATCCCTCAGGGACCCTAATGGCCACACAATAAATGATGAGCACGCTCATTCTTATTGCTATGACTGCAGCTCCCTTATCAGAAATATGAGATGCAACCTCATTTAGAAATGACATTACAGTTAAAGGAGGTTACACTACATATATACACTATGTTGCAGTTTCTGGATAATTCAACATTAGATAAAAAAAGTCATAAAAATATAAAATATATCCACTGAAATTATGTAAATTCTTTAAAATGCCAATTATTTCAATGGTACATTACTTTAACGAAGGGTAAATTAATTTCCATTCCATTGGCAAGAATTATTGAGTTTTCAATAAACAAAATGAAGATGAAGGTTATATTTGTATCTGAGTACTAGAAGTTGACTTTTTCCTCAATTCACAAGCTTGTAAATCCAACTGGTGTCAAATGCGGAGAGACAAGAATCATAAAGCCCTTCTTCCATTCCACTGTTGGGAATATCCATCGAGAACAAGTAAATAAAAAAGTTGTACACTGAAAAAATGTAAAATCAAAATCTACTGAGGTAGTAACATTTCAAACATTCCAACTAAAAATAAGGAATTTCAGATGTTCACTCTTTCAATATTTTTAGCTCAGGCTCAAAATTTTCTTTGATCAACAGCCTAAAATTGCTTCTCATTCTTCCAAGTAAATTGTTAAGGATATAAATTGTTGAATGTGGATAAAGGCACAACTAGTTTGCCAAGTTATCCTTGGATCAGGGTTTTGCGTGTAGGAGAAACTGTTACATTAGAGTTTTTAATGCTTTGATCAAGAATGCGCTTGTCTTGATGTGGCTGTAATACAAAAGTCAGAGTGACCCAGACAGCAAGTTGAACATTTTGCCAAGGAGCATCTGGCTCTGGAGATGGATTCCTAAGAACCAAATTAAAATTTATGGAGCAAAGCCGTATGAGTCAAGGGTTACTCTGAATCAAGGATCACTGGCTCGGGGAAGCACGTACAAAGGTGGCAAAGTTAAGATATAGATGTGCCAATAACCAAAATTAAAGCCCTAGCGGTTCAACATTTCAGCTTCTCTAATTGCATCAAAGTTTCTTTGAAATAATATTTGCCTGGACCACTAGACTTGAATGACTCCACATTAATCAGTTAGTTGGGGGAGTTTTAAAGAGATTATTCATTATATGGCACAGGTTATTCAGTCCAACTGATGCAGTACCATTGGTCAATGTAACTTTGTAAACATTCTTTAAATGTAAAATATTTCTTCTTGGCTCATCTGTGGTTGAAACATTTCTTTTAATGATTTTAAATATTTGTAAAAGCTGTGTCAAAAGCCAACATCTCTAAGCAAAATCAACTAATTTTCAGGGTTTTTAAATCAGGAAGTATTAGTAAAAATCTACTTTTTTTAATTGCTTTCCTTAAATTCTTGTCAAAATATTGATTTAACCTTTAATAAACAGAAAAGATGATAAAACCCACAACAGCAGAAATAGCAGTAACTGATGTTTTTGACAAAGAAGATGGGATTTTGTGGTAGTACCGCTGGTTTGACGTTTCTTCAGACAACACGTTCCTATGTAAAAATGGTTTACTTAACTTATAATTGCTCTGTATTCCAACCTTCAAAAAACATTACAAATTAATAGCTCCTTTTTCACCTTGAATCAATTTGTACAAGTTGTTCATTAAAAATTGTTTGCGCCCAAAATTCATCAAGACATGCGTTAGCATCTTAATTTCAAACTAGAAAATAATATTGAAGCAAGGACAGAAATTTATGAGACTGTGTAGAAACAAACTTCTGAGAGTCAAAGTTACCAAAGATTATCCACACTTCTGAAATGTGACTTTACTTCTGAACCAAGACCTCATTAAAATGTGTATCCACCGACTAGGATTTAATTTAATTTTGCTTTCCAAATGCTCTTCAATATAAGTTAGGATCAGAATTGCCATTATTTTCTATGCAATTGTCAAAACTACTGAAACAATCAAACCTCTAATCAATAATTGCTATTAGGAAAGCCTAAGTATCATGGTGAGGATCAGAACAAGGGGGAGAAGAAGTCTGGGGTAAGAACAGTGGGAAATGGGGGAAGACTTAAAAATTTGTGTACAACATCTCACTTTTGTGTTTGCTTAAATTGTGTGTGTCAGGGCTCGTATTTCTATGTAATCATGTAGCCCACACACTGGTTTTAACAAAAGTATCTGGTCCCAACTCCCTGATGTCCCTGTCCTAGAGGGATTTAATCATAATAGCATTTTACTTTATCATGTTTCTATCTCCAACCGCAACCCTCATTACTATTTGTTTGAATCTTCACTTTTTGTCACTTACATTATGTCTGGTCCAATTAGAGAATGTCTTCGTAGCATTGCACGGGACTGTGCATTCGTGAGATCTGTAGTTGGTTCCCCATTGATTGCTAAGATGCAGTCACCTACCCCAATTCGGCCATCACGACTGATGGATCCGCCATGAATAATATTACGCACCATCATTCCTGAGCCATCCTTACAGGCACTCACAGTCATTCCTACAAGATTAGAAAAATATTTTGTTGAAAATACCGAACAAATTAAACCATTTAATTCACCATTTGTTCTAACACACATGTACAATTTGTACAATCATGCTTTCTCCAATGTATTTAATTTCCTGAGCAAGACCACGAAGCACAAGGGACATTTCAAGAAGAAAACTCTGAAATATCTCTGGCCTCCAAAAAGGTAACAGCAAAACTTAAGAAGCAATCTGACACTGATTGCTAATTGCTGGCTTCCTTTGCCAGCATTCCATTAGTCCCAAAAGAACTGGAACTACAGTGTTCATTAACAGCAAAATATGAGAATTTCAATCCCTTTCATAACTACATAGCTCCTTCTTAAAGGAGTTAAATCAAAACAATATTTGATGGGACTTTATTTGGTCTTCTATCCAGAAAAACATCGGTCAGCCTTCCCTGGCAAATCTGAAAACTCACTTTTTGTAGTATGCTTATTGGAATGGTAATCAATCTTGCAATAAGTAACAATTCAACCTTCCAGATAATTTACAAAAATATCTGATGAGAAAGAGGACATTGCTGACTCCAAATTCATAGGCATTTTAAGGTATTTCCTTCATAATTGTCTCAAGTGTTCCTTTTTTCTTTCAAATATTCTTTCTTCTACGATGTTACAAGTTTAGGGTCTTGCCATAGACATTTTCTTGGGTACAGTGGTGAAAGCAACTCCATAAGTGGACTGAGGATCTTGGGGTAAAGTTTCTGCTTTGGGCGCAATCGGCAATCTGGGCGCAAATTGCGCATGTTTTCGGAATTGATTTTATGGTTCAAGTTTCTGCTCAAACTCATTTGCATAATCACAAACGTAAAATGATCCATGAACCAGCACAATCGGGCAGTGTTTTAGAATGGAATTGTTTATTTTTTTTTTGCATTAAAAACTATTCCTTGTTATATTTAAGAGTAGTAACCTGGTGCAGTTTTATTAATACAGCTGAAAATGGGTTTATCACAAAAAATAAGCATTTTTAATCAGAGTGTCTGGTCCCCCACCTGTGAGTAACCAGATTTTAAATAATTAAAAATGACTATAAAAAAGTCTACATAACCATTTACTAGTTTAATTGGTGCACAGTAGCCAGTTTCTTGGTAAATTAAATGTTTTTTAATATTTAAAGGTTTTTAAAAGGTGCCTATTAGTGCCCTTGCACCTAAAAGAAATCAGCTTAAGTTTAAGAGGCTCTTCAAAGGGCCGCAAATGGGCGCAATTAGCGCCACGGTGATTAATTCGATCTGGGGGCGCGACCAGTTTTGTGGGCGGGGCCAGCTTCCAGCGCGATGCTTCCAGCACAAAAGATCGCGGAAACTCGACTTGCACTGAACGTAACTTGCACTTGAAATTCTGCGATCTTTTGCGTTGGTCTGGCCGATTTCGGACGAATTACCTACCGGAAACTCTACTGTTTATGGGTGTGTCCGTGCTGCTCAACATCTACGTATACAATAGCCTAACCCAGGGAGTGTAACATAACACCCCAAGATCTGAGCAAAATGACTTGCCCCCACGTGTCGCTCCAATTCTTTTCAAAGATAGACCAAGAAAATTCTTGGTAAGATGAGGCCTGACAAGAATCATTAAGCTGCGTTATTTCACAGAAAGTTAATATACAGAGCGACAGTTGTGATCGGATTAACTTAATTCAATCAGTACAACTTGCACTGGCAGAATGAAAAAATAATGAACATGCTACATTTCCCCAGTAGGTTATCTTGCTTGACTTAAAGAAAATAATAACTCGTAACAAACCAGCTTGTATTATTCTTCTGAGACTGACTAAAAGCATGCCCTCACAGCTTCTATTTAAAAACCTGACTGTCTTTGTCTCTGTTGTCATCCCGTTTGCAGCCAAAAGAGAAGGCCTGTCAAAGCACTTCTACCGAGTGCCTGGGACCAGAGACTTTAAAACACAATGGATGTAAGAGGTTTATGGATTACCAAGGCAAGCTAACAAATTTATTGGCCTGGAATTTGTGGCTGTAAATGACGGCCAGCATTCGCTGTCATTACTCTGTAAAACTGAGAGCAACTTCTGGAGTCTGCATATGTGCAGTTAAATGCAGAAATCCTGAAGTTGCTGTCAGCGATACCCTGCTCCTCCACAGGGTGCGCTGTTGCAGATACAATCAACACAATCAGTGAAATGACATGACCGTTAGCTTTATACACTCTATTCTCGCTGTAAAAACCCCTATTGGGAAGACAGAAGCCATTGGCCCATATTTTCCAGTGCCTACGGGTACATACGCGGCCGTAAGGGCCCTGCAAGTTCTGGGTTTTCGCGCAAAGCACATGCGCAAAAGCCCGGAACTTGTGATCTGTGAAGAATCTTCTTGACAGATCGTAGCCATTTGCCCAACTACTGCCCAGCGAATGCCCGTGAAATTCCTATGCCTAGTAAAAGCGTACGGCCTGCTTTTACTAACATAAGAGTTTAAATGAATATAAAAATAATTTGTTTTCAATTATTTAAACATTAAAACACCTGTAAAATAAGGTACGGTTATTTTTAGCCCCTTTAAAACATTTACATTTATTTTTCAAAAAATTTAATTTTTGTTTTAAATATTTAATTAAATTGTATTTTAATTAATTTAAAATATGTAATTTTTTAATTTATTTATTTGGTATGTAAATATGTTTTTTATGTGATCCCCATTCATGCTTATGGAGATTCCTACATACGGAATCTCCATTAGCATGAATGGGGTAGCCCCTTCTGTCATTGGTTGGGCCGGCCCACATGATCCTGGGGCCGCTTGCGAACCGCCTACATCCCTGGGATACGTGGGCCTTTACACATGTCTAGGCACAAAGGCCCAGCAGCGCGAACCTCCATGGATCCCGACGCAGAAGGTAGGCGCGGATTTTATTGCGGATCGGAGGTATTTCCCCGCGGGAAGCCTCCGACCGCGAATTCTGGTCCATTGTGTTTGGCCCCCGCCACAACTCCGTTCCCTAGCCACCAACTCCATATTTCCACCTCCAGAACATCGTCCAACTCCACCGCTGCCTCAGCTCATCTGTTGCTGAAACCCTCATCCATGACTTTGTTACCTCTCGGCTTGACTATTCCAACACACTCCTGGCAAAGTGCCAGTTAAGATGCATGACTGTGCAGCGGTTTGGAGGTCCCACCCAGGCCCCTTGCCAGCTTCTAAATGGAAAAAAACACGCATGCGCGATAATTTGAATGGGCCACGCACCCAAAAACAATTAGCGGGAACACTGCCTCTTGGCCGGCCTCCCACATTCTACCCTACATAAACTTGAGGACATCAAAAATTCGGCTGCCCGTGTCCTAACTCGCACCAAGTCCTGTTCATCCATCACCCCTGTGCTCGCTGACCTACATTGGCTCCTGGTTAAGCAGCGGCTTCACTTTAAAATTCTCATCCTTGTTTTCAAATCCCTCCATGGCCTCGCCGCTCCCCATCTCTAATCTCCTCCAGCCCTACAACCTCCCGAGATATCTGCGCTACTCTAATTCTGGCCTTGTGAGCATCCCCAATTTTAATCGCTCAACCATTGGTGGCCGTGCCTTCAGCTGCCTCGGCCCTAAGCTCTGGAATTCCCTCCCTAAACCTCTCCGTCTCTCTACATCTCTTTCCTCCTTTAAGACGCTCCTCAAAACCTACCTCTTTGTCCAACCTTCTGGTCATCTGCCCTAATATCTCATGTGTCTTGGTGTCAAATTTTGTTTTATAACGCTCCTGTGACGTTTTACTACGAAGGCGCTATATAAATACAAGTTGTTGTTTTTGTTAAAAAAGTTAAGCTTTGTTTAAGGAGGTATAACTGATTTTTTAACAGTGTACTAAGTCATAATTACTGCTGAACAACCTCTTCGGCCCTGAAAAACTAATTTTAGATGTGGCGTCTCATTTCCTACATTACACGATCAAAATTCCATTTTTAAAATAATAAAAATAATTTTTTTTAAGTTTGTTTATGATATTTCAGCTTCTACCTTAATGCCATGTGTATGTCCCAATCTTTATTTCGCTTTCTGTAAAAGTATTAAAAAGTGAATGATAAAACTTGCTTTTTACTTCCTAATTTGCTGTCTGTGAGAATTCTTCAGTGTGTTTGGCTGCTTAGCTTGAAGACATCACTGTTGCTGGAAGCTGGAGATCCCCTATAGGTAACGCCAGATTGAAATTATCGTCGGGAAAGGAGAAATCCACACCACAGTGTTCGCTAGATCTTTGTGGGTAGCTTTCTTCGAGGTTAGCAGCGAGCGCAGTCTCTTCATCGCTGACCGCAAAATCCAGGCCATTATTGTTTACAATCTTTCATGAGAATTACTATTTTAACCACCTTTAGTTTAAGTGTGTTTTTTAAACTTATGTAAATACAATTTACTTTAAAGATCTAACATTTAAAAGTAACTCTTTTAGCAAATCCCTTTTGTGGAAAAATGGTCAAAAATTCCAAAATATGACATGGTTTCTACAACATGCCTAAAACCTGCCTGCCCACCATACCTGATCCATACAAAACACGGCTCTTAGTAGCTTTACAAAATTACCAAATTAAATTTAGACTTTCCTTAGTTGAATCAGAAGGTCATGGGTTCAAAACACTAGTCCAGGACTTGAGCACATAATCTAAGATGACACTTGAGTTCAGTACTCAGGGAGTGCTGCAATGTGAGATGTATTGTATTTCAGATTAAATGTTAAACCGAGACCCTGTCTGTCTGTTCAGGTGGGTGTTGACAATCTAATGTAATATTTGAAGAGCAAAGATGTCTTCCAGTGTCCTGGTCAATATTTCTTCCTCAACCACCAAAAAGAGGTTAACTGGTCTTATTACTGTTTCTGGGATCTTGCTGTGCACAAAATGTCTACCCCACTGCCTACATAACACTGTACTCAACATAGTAGCCATTTTGTGCCTAGCATTTCAAAGGTAATTTGCTGCCTGTGAGGTGCTTTGTGATATTTGGGAGATGTGATAATGCACCATATAAATGCAAACCTGCCTTTCTTTTTCTTTCTTTTTAATATGAATACTCTGGAACAATTGGGTGTTAATATTCCCACTACTATCTTCTTTCCATCCTTCAGTTTGTCTTTCAATCACTATTTTAGTGCACTTGTCTCTATCTTGTACATTCACTAAACAGTCAGAAAGTACAATATCCAGGACCAAAAGAGAGAATGTAATGGATGGTGCAGATGTTCTGAAGTAACCAGAGCAAATATTTCTGTGGCTAGATGCACAATTTATAGGAAGACCTTGGTTTGATTAGAACTCCTGGGCAGGGAATCAAACCCTGCATGCAACATGTTAGAAGGTCAGACTCAAACTGCACAGTTCTGGTTGCATTCCGAACTGCGCACACGTTTAGTCTGAGTATGAAAATCATATTTAAAGTTTAAATAACCCTCCAAACCACAGCTGCTGCAACACCTACAGAAAAAAAAATTGCTGTCCCTTGCCATCATCCTCAAAGTTATTTTCTATATTGGCAATTGAATTAATACATCAATGAAGCAATAAGCTGCAATACTGGATTACAGTTATATACAGCAGATGGCAGCAAAACACAGGTTATAAACTAGATTTGTCTATTTTTAACTTCATATGGATTTTCAATGGAAAAAGCCTCAGCGAAAATCAAATACTGGATTGGTGCTGTAGCACAAGCTCTATGTGATTAACACTCAATGACATGCCCTCAGTGTACTTTGTAGGCAATCTCCTCTCCTCTCTCTATTTCTCAACAAATTCTTCCCTCCCTCAGATTATCTTCTGGTATCTCGCCAATGTAAACATTACTACATTCACTCCCTCCACCACCAGCGCACCGTGGCTACAGTGTGTACCATCTACAATATGCACTGCAACAACTTGCCAAGGCTTCTTCGGCAGCACCTCCCAAACCCGCGACCTCTACCACCTAGAAGGACAAGGGCAGCAGGCGCATGGGAACACCACCACCTCCAAGTTCCCCTCCAAGTCACACACCATCCTGACTTGGGAGTATATCGCCGTTCCTTCATCGTTACTGGGTCAAAATCCTGGAACTCCCTACCTAACAGCACTGTGGGAGTACCTTCACCACACGGACTGCAGCGGTTCAAGGTGGTGGCTCACCACCACCTTCTCAAGGGCAATGAGGGATGGGCAATAAATGCTGGCCTTGCCAGCGACGCCCACATCCCATGAACGAATATAGTTTTTTTAATTCATGTTTCAGCCTCGTCAGCAAGTATTGACAGCACATTTGACAGGGAGCGGTTATGAAGAGGAGGGAAAGTCACTATACCAGAGTCTGATCAGTCCTCACCTAGTGGCCATATATCTGCACTTCCAGGAGTGGTCACTGGATAGCAAATCAGGAGTCGTAACCTACACAAATTTCCCCTTCTTAAAATGAGGTAAATTGTAGTACCGCTAATGCCACCCTGGCTAAGATCAGCTAACAAAACAGATTGTGTATCAACCCTGGAATCTTCGATTAGGCACTTTACAGCCTTTTGGACTCAACATTGAGTTCAACAATTTCAGTCCATAATATCTGCCCCTATTTTTTCCACATGGCAGCTGTTGATGATTCTGCCATTCCCATTTACACCTCTTCTAGACTCATCTTTAGTTTCTTTACTTGTCCCATTACTATCTCCTTTTGCCTTGTACAATCATACCTTTTGTCGTTTAATCAGTCCTGCCTTCCATCCCATCACAGACCTTCCCTCCCCCCTTTCCCTGCCTCACACTTGCTTAAAATCGGTTACATCTCTAACTTTTTCCAGTTCTGATGACTTGAAATGTTAACTGTTTCTCTCTCCACAGATGCTGCCTGGCCTGGCCTGCTGTTTTCATTTCAGATTTCCAGCATCCGCAGTATTTTACTTTTGTAACCCTGGAAGCTTCCTGGTTTGTATGGTTCAGTTCTTCGTGGATACATTCATTGAGCTATCGGGGAAGTCCCAGAAGGGATTTTTAAAAAAAATACGGTTCCTCACAAAATCTTTTTGAAAGTAAATCATTTGGGTCTGCAATTTCATATAATCAACTTTAACTTAGTGGTGCTAGTAACAGAGGAGCAATGACAAATGACAGCCATCCAAGAGCAAAAACACAAGGGTTGGTAAACCAAGAGCTGTAGACAGTGAGAGCGACCCAGAACTTGGACTGATGCTTCTCATATAAATGTGGCCTAGATATTGCCAAGTTGGATTTTGTAACATTTGACTGCTACAATGTCACCACCCCCTGCCCTGAGTTTGCCATGAACAAACTCTGAAAACTGCTAAAACTATAAAATCCATGAGTTTACTAAAAATTTAACAGCATTATTTACTGAATCTATATTAGGCAGCAAGGCTGTAGATCAATAAACAGAAAAACTTAAAAATGTGATTGCTAGAAAAAGTATCTTTAGCAGCAGGCTTAACAAATCTATATTGAACACATACCAAGGCTAGCATTGCCTTTTGCGATGGTAATGGTTTTCTCAAATCTTCTGGTTGAGGACATCTGTTTCTCGTCACTCTCTTCAGTGGAGGATACACTGCAGTCACCAAATGAATTTTCCTGTACATCCTTAAAAGAGTAAAATAAATGTTTTAAACATTAAAAGGCATGCCCTTCCAAACTAGTTTAAAAACTTTAAAGTACCATGCTGGAAGGGGAAAGGTGGAGCACTCTAAAAATCTTTTACGTAGTTGCACCCTGCTCCTGCTCAAGGCATCTACTACAGGAAACTCTTTATTAACCGGCATCCAAATAGCCGGAAATCTCTCATAACCGGCAAAATTCTTGAGTAGGTAACCGGGGTTTTCCTTCATCTCTCTACACTGGATCGTAGCATTATATGGGCCAAGTCTTTGCTGAATGCTCGCTGTAAGATCTGTCACAAGAAGGGAGATGCAGAAATTCTTTAATGTGACCGGGGTTCCTGCACCTGTGGACTGCATCAGGGACTCCTGGATCTGTGGCCATGTACGGGGCTCCCCGTACCTTGGTAGATATAACTCTCCGTTATCTGGACTTTTTGATAAACCGGCACCACGCCGGTCCCGTTGGTGCCGGTTAATAAAGAGTTTCCTGTACAATGTTTTGTATCCCTGCAAGGTGTTGAAGAGCTCGAAGAACCACTTCTTCCTTTGCCAGTATGAATATACCTAGATTGTATTATTTCCTGTTTAAACCTTGTGAGTAATCTTGGACAGAAGAAGAAAAGCACAAGAGAAAGCATGTCCTGCCCAGCAGGTTGAGTTACCATGTAAAGTACAGAACATGTAGGTTTCAAAGGTCTGGCATGGCTATTTAAAAGGAGGTAGAGCTGCATCAGAACCTTATTAATATGTTTCTTTACATTGTAGCCTGTATTTTGGCTTTTGGGACCGACATCAATGAGACCAAGCTCAAGTCTGAAGGACTAAAGAAACAGGTTAGGTAGGAGTCAGGATGACTTCTACGTCTTGAAGCCCACTGGTCTACCCGACAATAGACTCGAGTCCAGCACCAAGAGTTTTCTTTGAAGACTAAACAGATCTCCAAACTGGGCCAATGTAGGCTCTGTAGGACATTAATGTTGCCCATGATAATTAGAACTTAGCATTCTTGAAAGTCTCAGTCGCAGCTTTTCCAACTATCACTGTGTGCATCATGGGACGAGGAACAACCAAATGATAAAAGTCACTCCCCATACCGTGCCAAATTCTTAGAGACATTGATCCTTTAATTCAACTTCTGCTGGCTTTCATAGATTGTCTATTTCTCCTTCAGCTCCCTGAATTCACTGCATTTTCTGGGTCAAAGTTCACTAGCAACTTGGCTGACATTTTACTCCACTCCCGGATTTACTTCTCCTCTGCTGGTTCCAAATTGGACCCCTCTTCTCAGCTGACTGGTCACTGCTCCAGGTTTCTTTGCACCTCATCTACACCTCATTCCACTACTGCTTCCTGGCCCTCAGACTCTGATGTTTCCATTGATTATCATATCCTATCTGTGCCTCTGCACGAGCACAACCTTGGCTGCTACTCCAGACCTGAGCTTACTTCTATTTTTATTTTCGCCCTCCCGAGTCCTGCTCTTGTCCTTTTCCTCTCACCAAGACACGCTACCTTCTATGGCCATGTCACATTTCATTGCCCCCTTCTCCAGCACCACGCCTCCTTTGATCCCTCCTTCCAGTGTGCCTCCTCTCCTGCAGCCATCTAAAGCACAAATCCCTCATGAACAAGTCCACAGATTACTTGCCACAAGCTCTCCCACAGTAGCCATCACTCAACTGCCTCATCTTCCGCTCCTGCCAGCCATTTAGCCCAGTACACTGCTTGGGAGTTAATTTCTCCAACCTCGTCCACATCCTGCTTCCCTTCTTCCACTACTGTCCCCTGACCCCGCTGGCAGATAGACAATCACCACCACCTCCATATATCGCTCCAAGCTGTTTGCTCACTCACAAAACTAGTCCCTTGCCATACAAATCCTCATCATGTATGATCTTATTTACATCCTGGCAATGAAAGATACATGGCTCGTGGGCAGCAACATTTTTCTCCTTACATAAGCCTGCCCACCTGGCTACAGTCTCCACCACCTGCCCCACTCAAATTACCATGGTGGCAGCTCTCCTCTACTCCTCCAGCACCTTGTTCTTCAAGAAACTCACTCACTTCCATCCCTCATACATTTCATTTAAAATCCAATCATCTACCACTCCCAAGCCCCATATTAATTTCCTCTCCTTCCACCTTTGCACCAAGTGACCTACACCTCAACTCCACTAGTCTTCTCTCCTCTGACTTCACTGCACTCCTGTCCACTCTCAATCTCATTTTTCATAAATTTAGTCTACTCATATCCTTGGTCTCCCCCTTGACCTTGCCATCTGTTGTGACGTCTCTGCACCCGAGGTCTTGATCACTGACCACTTCTTGCTTCTTACCACCGCCAATCCAATATTCTCACTGTATGCCTATGGCAAAAGCTCTTCCTCCAGCTCCCTTACAACATCTCTCCCAAATTCCCAGCCCACTCAACTTTGACCCTCCACTTGTCACTATACTGTCTCCAATAGACTTGCTTAACAGCTCCCTCAGTCTGTCTGTGATAGCTTTGTTCGAAGCAAATCTAGTTTCCATAGTGTCATTCTCATCAGTACATCCCATATCTTCACTCCCTCAAGGCAAAGGATCACAAACTAGTCTAGTCATTCGCTGCCAGATGTGACTTAACCACTTCACACCACACTATGTTTTGCTCTCCTCAGCCAAAACCACGTACTACTCCAGGATAATTTCCAAGGGAAGAGCCACGCTATGTTTCTCATTTCCATGACTAACCATCTTCTTAAATCTCCCTTTCCCTCCTGCCTCTACCCTTACCTCAAAACACCAAATGCGAGAAGCCTATGTATTTCTTCATTCTAACATAGAAATTTAAAACTATAAAAACTGTAGTTAACAGAAGCTGACTGCCAGTGGGTGTTAACGGTCTGTCAGGTTTAAGTGCTTGACTTGAATAGGCGCTAATCACCAGGAGCAGGGGAGCTGAATCATCACTTGTAAATTGGGTGAGGCTGCAAGTGTATAAAAGTAAACATTTCTGCAGAGCACAGAGCGGGATTAAACGGAGTGGACTTGAACAGAGTGCTTTGGTTGGGAATTTGGGAAGAGTGGGAATTTGGAGAAGAGAGGGAAGGAGTTGTTGATTTTTGCCTACACTACTTGTAGTGCTTTGTGTTACAGGTAGGTATTTAATTTCAGTACCCTTAACTTAATCTAGATCAAGCAAGTAGTCAGGAAACTACACTGTAAACTAAGTTACCTAATTACAAATTTAATTAAATAAATCAAGGTCATATAGGGATGGCAGTGCAGGCGGTGTGCCGCAACTGCAGCATGTGGGATAACAACAGAAAACGCTGGAAAAACTCAGCAGGCCAGGCAGCATCCGTGGAGAGAGAAAGAGAGTTAACGTTTCAGGTCGATGACCTTTCGTCAGAACTGAGTTTGTGGAGAGCATTGTAGTAGGTGCCTGCATCTTGAGGAACTTCAGCTCAGAGTTTTTGAGCTGGAGTCTGAGGTGCAGACATTGCGGGGCATCAGGGATGGGGAGAGTTACCTGGACACTTTTATCCAGGAGGCAGTCACACCCTTTAGGTTAGGTAGTGGTACAGGTCTGGTTAGTGGTCAGGGACAGGAGGGGGTGACTGCAACTCAGGCAGATAAGGGGACCCCAGGTGCAGTGTTGGAGGAGCCTCGGCCTTTGCCCTTGTCCACAGGTATGAGGGTCTTGCTGCCTGTGCGGATGAGGGAAAAGCCTGTAGGATGGATGAGCAGGCTGAACATGGCAGGAGGCCATTCAATTGGGGGGAGTGAAAGGGAATGTAGTTGTGGTAAAGAAAGACTTGCATTTATATAGCTCCTTTCACGACCACCGGACGTCTCAAAGCACTTTACAGCCAATGAAGTACTTTTTGAAGTGGAGTCACTGCTGTAATGTGGGAAACGCAGCAGCCAATTTGCGCACAGCAAACTCCCATGAACAGCAATGTGATAACGACCAGATAATCTGCTTTAGTGATATTGGCCAGGTCCCGGGCATAACTCCCCTGCTCTTCTTCAAAATAGTGCCATGGGATCTTTTACGTCCACCTGAGAGAGCAAACGGGGCCTCGGTTTAACGTCTCATCCGAAAGACAGCACCTCCGACAGTGCAGCACTCCCTCAGCACTGCACTGGAGTGTCAGCCTAGCTTTATGTGCTCAAGTCCCTGGAGTGAACCCACAACCTTCTGAAAAGAGGCGAGTGTACTGAGCCACAGCTGACACATAGGGTACAGTATAGTCAGGGGGATAGATACTGTTCTCTGCAGCCGCAACCAAGAGTTCCAAAGGTTGTGTTGCCTGGAGATGGAGGTGGAGGATCCAGTTGTCGTGGTCCACGTAGGAACCAACGACATAGGTAGAACTAGGAATGAGGTTCTGCTGAGGGAGTTTGAGGAGCTAGGATCCAAATTAAAAAGCAAAACCTCAAAGGTAATAATCTCTGGATTGTTACCTGAGCCACGCACAAATTGGCATAGGGACAAACAGATCAGAGGTTTAAATGCGTGGCTCAAATAGTGGTGTGGGAGGAAGGGGTTTCAGTTCATGGGGCACTGGCACCAGTACTGGGGAAAGAGGGAGCTGTTCCGTTGGGACGGGCTCCACTTAAACCGGGCTGGGACCAGTGTCCTGGCGAACCGAATAACTAGGGCAGTAGACAGGGCTTTAAACTAATGAAGGGGGGGGGTGAGAGGATTCAGGAATGAATAAACTTAAAAGCAGCGAGAGAAATGTCACGGCTCTAGAGCAGAGTAGAGTTTTGGGTAAAAATAAATAGAGTGGGTCAGGAAGGGATAGAGAGAGTAACAAAGGCAATAAGGCATCAGTGACTAAGGTGACATCAGGGAAAAAGAGAAATAAATCAAAGCTAAAGGCACTATATCTGAATGCGCGAAGCATTCGCAACAAAATAGATGAATTAATGGCACAGGTAGAAATTAACAGGTTTGATCTAATAGCCATTATGGAGACATGGTTGCAAAGTGGCCAAGGTTGGGAACGAAATATTCTAGGATACATAAATTTTAGACGGGATAGGCAAAATGGGAAAGGAGGAGGGGTAGCCCTGATATTAAAGGATGGGATAAAGACAGTAGAGAGAAAGGATCTTAGCTCTGAAAATCAAGAAGTAGAATCAGTTTGGGTGGAGCTAAGAAACAACACGGGGCAGAAAACATTGGTGGGAGCTGTTTATAGGCCCCCAAACAGTTGTAATGTAGGGCAGAGTTTAAATCAGGAAATTAGAGGTGCATATAACAAGGGTAATACAGTAATCATCATAGAATCATAGAAAGTTACAGCATGGAAGGAGGCCATTTCGGCCCATCGTGTCCGTGCCGGCCAACAAAGAGCTATCCAGCCTAATCCCACTTCTTGGTCCGTAGCCCTGCAGGTTAGAGCATCCCAAGTGCATATCCAAGTACTTTTTAAATGTGGTTAGGGTTCCTGCCTCTACCACCCTTTCAGGCAGTGAGTTCCAGACCCCCTCAACCCTCTGGGTGAAGAAATTTCCCCTCAAACCCCCTCTAAACCTTCCACCAATTACTTTAAATCTGTGCCCCCTGGTTTTTGACCCCTCTGCTAAGGGAAATAGGTCCTTTCTATCCACTTTATCTATGCCCCTCATAATTTTATACACCTCAATAAGGTCTCCCCTCAGCCTCCTCTGTTCCAAGGAAAACAGACCCAGCCTATCCTCATAGCTAAGATTCTCTACTCCCGGCAACATCCTTGTAAATCTCCTCTGTACCCTCTCTAGTGCAATCACATCTTTCCTGTAATGTGGTGACCAGAACTGCACGCAGTACTCTAGCTGAGGCCTAACTAGTGGTGTTTTATACAGTTGAAGCATAACCCCCCTGCTCTTGTATTCTATGCCACGGCTAATAAAGGCAAGCATTCCGTATGCCTTCTTAACCACCTTATCTACCTGGCCTGCTACCTTCAGGGATCTGTGGACATGCACTCCAAGGTCCCTTTGTTCCTCTACACTACTCAGTGTCCTACCATTTAATGTGTATTCCCTTTCCTTGTTAGCCCTCCCCAAATGCATTACCTCACACTTCTCCAGATTGAATTCCATTTGCCACTGTTCTGCCCACCTGACCAAATTATCATGGGGGACTTTAATCTACATATAGACTGGGCAAACCAAATTTGCAGTAATAGTGTGGAGGACGATTTCATAGAATGTATGCAAGATAGTTTTCTAGATGAGTATGTTGAGGAACCAACCAGGGAACAGGCTATTTTAGATCTAGTATTGTGCAACGAGAAAGGGTTAATTAATAACCTTGTAGTAAAGGGGCCTTTAGGGAAGAGTGACCATAATATGATAGAATTTTATATTGAGTTTGAAAGTGACTTGGTTAAATCTGAAACTAGGGTCTTAAATCTAAACAAAGCAAACTATGTAGGTATGAGGGGTGAGTTGGCGAAAGTAGATTGGGAAACTACATTGTGTGACACTGGACAAGCAATGGCTAGTATTTAAAGAATGAATACATAATTTACAACAAATATACATTCCTTTAAGGCACAAAAACTCCACAGGAAAAGTGGTCCAACCATGGCTAACAAGAGAAGTTAAAGATAGTATTAGATCAAAGGAAGAGGCTTATAATGCTGTCAAAAATAGTAAGCCTGAGGATTGGGAGGATTTTAGAATTCAGCAAAGGAGGGCCAAGAAATTGATAAAGAAAGGGAAAATAGAATATGAGAGTAAACTAGCGAGAGACATAAAAACAGATCGTAAAAGCTTCTATAGATATGTAAAATGGAAAAGATTACCAAAAGTAAATATGGGTCCCTTACAGGCTGAGACAGGAGAAATTATAATGGGGAATAAGAAAATGGCAGAGAAATTAAACAAATACTTTGTCAAAAAACTTCCCAGAAATAGTGGACAACCAAGGGTCTAGCGACAATGAGGAACTGAAAGATATTAGTATTAGTGAAAAAGCAGTACTGGGAAAATTAATGGGACTGAAAGCCGATAAATCGCCTGGACCTGATGGCCTACATCCTAGGGTTTTGAAAGAGTTGGCTATAGAGATAGTGGATGTATTGGTTGTCATTTTCCAAAATTCCATAGATTCTAGAATGGTTCCCACAGATTGGAAGGTAGCAAATGTAACCCCACTATTTAAGAAAGGAGGGAGAGAGAAAACGGGGAACTACAGACCAGTTAGCCTGACACCAGTAGTAGGGAAAATGCTAGAATCTATTAAGGACGTGGTAACAGGGCACTTAGAAAATAATAATAGGATTGGGCAGAGTTAACACGGATTTATGAAAGGGAAATCGTGTTTGACAAATCTGTTCGTTTTTTGAGGTTGTAACTAGTAGAATAGGTAAGGGGGAACCAGTGGATGTGGTGTATTTGGATTTTCAGAAGGCATTTGATAAGGTGCCACACAAGAGGTTATTAAACAAAATTAGGGCTCCTGGGATTGGGGGTAACATACTAGCATGGATTGAGGATTGGTTAACGGACAGAAAACAGAGAGTAGGAATAAACGGGTCATTTTCGGGTTGGCTGGCTGTAACTAGTGGGGTGCCGCAAGGATCAGTGCTTGGGCCTCAGCTATTCACAACCTACATCAATGATTCGGATGAGGGGACCAAATGTAATATATCCAAGTTTGCTGATGACACAAAGCTGGATAGGAATGTAAGTTGTGAGGAGGTTGCAAAGAGGCTTCAAGGGTATATAGACAAGCTAAGTGAATGGGCAAGAACATGGCAAATGGAATATAATGTGGAGAAATGTGAAGTTATCCACTTTGGTAGGAAAAACAGAAAAGCAGAGTATTTTTTAAATGGTGAGAGATTGGGAAATGTTGGTGTTCAGAGGGACCTGGGTGTCCTTGTGCACGAATCACTGAAAGTTAACATGCAGGTATAGCAAACAATTAGCAAAGCAAATGGTATGTTGGGCTTTATTACAAGAGGATTTGAGTACAAGAGTAAAGATGTCTTACTTTAAAAAAAATTTCTTTATGGGATGTGGGCATTGCTGGCAAGGCCAATCAATCGGGCTGCTTTGTCCTGGACGATGTCGAGCTTCTTGAGTGTTGTTGGAGCTGCACTCATCCAGGCAAGTGGAGAGTATTCCATCACACTCCTTACTTGTGCCTTGTAGATAGTGGAAAGGCTTTGGGGAGTCAGGAGGGGAGACACTTGCCGCAGAATACCTAGCCTCTGACCTGCTCTTGTTGCCACAGTATTTATGTGGCTGGTTCAGTTAAGTTTCTGGTCAATGGTGACCCCCAGGATATTGATGGTGCAATTACTGCAATTATATAGGGCCCTGGTGAGACCACACCTGGAGTATTGTGTACAGTTTTGGTCTCCTTACCTAACGAAGGATATACTTGCCATAGAGGGAGTGCAACAAAGGTTCACCAGACTGATTCCTGGGATGGGGGGATTGTCCTATGAGGACAGATTGAGTGGACTAGGCCTATATTCTCGAGAGTTAGAAGAATGAGAGGTGATCTCATTGAAACATACAAAATTCTTACAGGGCAGATGCAGGGAGGATGTTTCCCCTGGCTGGGGAGTCTAGAACCAGAGGTCAGTCTCAGAATAAGGGGTCAGACATTTAGGACTGAGATGAGGAGAAATTTCTTCACTCAGAGGGTGGTGAATCTTTGGAATTCTCTACCCGAGAGGGCTGTGGAGGCTTAGTCGTTGTGTATATTCAAGACAGAGATCGATAGATTTTTGAATATTATGGGGATCAAGGGATATGGGGCTAGTTCAGGAAAGTGGAGATGAGGTAGAGGATCAGCCATGATCTTATTGAATGGCGGAGCCGGCTTGAAGGGCCAAATGGCCTACTCCTGCTCCTATTTCTTATGTTCTTAGGCAAGAATAAGACCATGCATCCAGTTGCCTTCACTGTGACCCCCTTCCTCTCACCTTCAGCTCCCAATCTTCCCCAGTATTTTACACACATAGCCCAGTTTCTTCTGCAGTTACTCCGCCATTTTCTCCCCTGCCTTCTCCAAGTTCAGCTCACATGAGATCCACCTCCTGCTCCTTCGATCCTCATTGAAACACAACTCTTGGCCAGTCAACTCCCCTTCCTGGTCCTCATGCTAGCTGACTGACAAAGAATTCCTCTACTCAACAGTTCGTCTCCCTTTCAAAACCACCATCATCAACCATTCCTCAAAAAACACTCAACCGATCTGTTCTCTCTAACTGGCACTCTATATCTAAACTTGCTTTCCTCTCCAAGGTCCTCGAATATCTTATCACCTATCAGGTCCATGTCCATCGCTCCTAAAATTGGTTGCATCGCCCCAATCTGGCTTTTTCCATCTGACAGCACAACTTCCATGGATGAATGCAGCTCCAACAATACTCAAGAAGCTCAACAGCATCCAGGACAAAGCAGCCCGCTTGATTGGCACCCCATCCACCACCTTAAACATTCACTCCCTCACCACCGGTGCACCATGGCTGCAGTGTGTACCATCTACAAGATGCACTGCAGCAGCTCACCAAGGCTTCTTCGACAGCACCTCCCAAGCCCGCAACCTCTACCACCTAGAAGGACAAGGGCAGCAGGCACATGGGAACACCACAACCTCCAAGTCACACACCATCCTGACTTGGAAATATATCGCTGTTCCTTCATCATCGCTGGTTCAGAATCCTGGAACTGCCTCAGTAACAATACTATCGAAGTACCTTCACCACACGGACTGCAGTGGTTCAAGAAGGCAGCTCACCACCACCTTCCCAAGGGCAATTAGGGATGGGTAATAAATGCAGGCCTTTCCAGTGACGCCCATATCCAGTGAATGAATAAAAAAAATAGTCCTGGCCGAACTCCCGAATGGCATCCGCTGTGACTGTAACGCATTGTCCCTTCTCAACCTTTGAATAGTATTCATTATGGCTGACGATGAAACCCTACAAAGTAGAAAAGTCACTCAGTCCAGAGCTCAAATTAGAAAATTCACCCTGTCCAGATGCAATACTTCCTAGGTTGCTGAGTGAAGTAAGGGTGAAGATAGCGGAGGCTCTGGCCACAATCTTCCAATTCTCCTTAGACATGGGAGCAGTGCCAGAGGACTGGAGAACTGCAAATATTCCACCCCTGTTCAAAAAAGGGGAGACTGATAAACCCGGCAACTACAGTGGTGGGGAAACTTTTAGAGGCAATAGTCCGAGACAAAATTAATTGTCACCTGAAAAAATATGGGTTAACAAATGACAGCGAGCACAGGTTTATTAAAGGCAAAACGTGTTTGCTCGACTAGCTTGATTGAGTTCTTTGATGAAGTAAGGGAGAGGGTTGATGTGTATGCGTACTTTGAAAATGTGTTTTTTTTTATTCGTATATGGGATGTGGGCATCGCTGGCAAGGCCAGCATTTATTGCCCATCCCTAATTGCCCTCGAGAAGGTGGTGGTGAGCCGCCTTCTTGAACTGCTGCAGCCCGTGTGGTGAAGGTACTCCCACAGTGCTATTAGGGAGGGAGTTCCAGGATTTTGACCCAGCGACGATGAAGGATCGGCGATATACTTCTAAGTCAGGATGGTGTGTGACTTGGAGGGGAACTTGGAGGTGGTGGTGTTCCCATGCGCCTGCTGCCCTTGTCCTTCTAGGTGGAAGAGGTCGCGGGTTTGGGAGGTGCTGCCGAAGAAGCCTTGGCGAGTTGCTGCAGTGCATCTTGTAGATGGTACACACTGCAGCCACAGTGCACCGGTGGTGGAGGGAGTGAATGTTTAAGGTGGTGGATGGGGCACCAACCAAGCGGGCTGCTTTGTTCTGGATGGAGTCGAGCTTCTTGAGTGTTGTTGGAGCTGCACTCATCCAGGCAAGTGGAGAGTATTCTATCACACTCCTTACTTGTACCTTGTGGATGCTGGAAAGGCTTTTGGGAGTCAGGAGGTGAGATACTCACCAAAGAATACCTAGCCTCTGACCTGCTCTTGTTGCCACAGTATTTATGTGGCTGGTCCAGTTAAGTTTCTGGTCAATGGTGACCCCCCAGGATGTTGATGGTGGGAGATTCGGCGATGGCAATACTGTTGAATGTCAAGGGGAGGTGGTTAGACTCTCACTTGTTGGAGATAGTCATTGCCTGGCACTTCTGTGGCGCGAACGTTACCTGCCACTTATCAGCCCAAGCCTGAACGTCGTCCAGGTCTTGTTGCATGCGGGCATGGACTGCTTCATTATCTGAGGAGTTGTGAATGGCGCTGAACACTGTGCAGTCATCAGCGAACATCCCCATTTCTGACCTTATGTTGGAGGAAAGGTCATTGATGAAGCAGCTGAAGATGGTTGGGCCTAGGACACTGCCCTGAGGAACTCCTGCAGTGATGTCCTGGGGCTGTGATGATTGACCATCAACCACCACAACCATCTTCCTTTGTGCTAGGTATGACTCCAGCCAGTGGAGCGTTTTCCCTCCGATTCCCATTGACTTCAGTTTTACTAGGGCCCCTTGATGCCACACTCGGTCAAATGCTGCCTTGATGTCAAGGGCAGTCACTCTCACCTCACCTCTGGAATTCATCTCCTTTGTCCATGTTTGGACCAAGGCTGTAACGAGGTCGGGAGCCGAGTGGTCTTGGCAGAACCCAAACTGGGCATCTGTGCGCAGGATATTGGTGAGTAAGTACCGCTTGATAGCACTGTCGATGACACCTTCCATCACTTTGCTGCTGATTGAGTGTAGACTGATGGGGCGGTAATTGGCCGGGTTGGATTTGTCCTGCTTTTTGTGGACAGGACGTACCTGGGCAGTTTTCCACATTGTCGGATTGATGCCAGTGTTGTAGCTGTACTGGAACAGCTTGGCTAAAGGTGCGACTAGTTCCGGAGCACAAGTCTTCAGCACGATAGCCGGAATGTTGTCGGGGCCCATGGCCTTTGCTGTATCCAGTGCGCTCAGCCGTTTCTTGATATCACGTGGAGTGAATTGGCTGAAGACTGGCTTCTGTGATGGTAGGGACCTCAGGAGTAGGCCGGTATGGATCATCCACTCGGCACTTCTGGCTGAAGATGGTTGCAAACGCTTCAGCCTTCTCTTTTGCACTCACATGAGGATTGGGATATTCATGGAGCCTCCTCCTCCCGTTAATTGTTTAATGGTCCACCACCATTCACGACTGGATGTGGCAGGGCTGCAGAGCTTTGATCTGATCCGTTGCTTGTGGGATCGCTTAGCCCTGTCTATAGCATGCATGTAGTCCTGTGTTGCAGCTTCCCCAGGTTGGCACCTCATTTTTAGGTACGTATGGTGCTGCTCCTGGCATGCTCTTCTACACTCCTTATTGAACCAGGGTTGGTCCCCTGGCTTGATGGCAATGGTAGAGTGAGGGATATGCCAGGCCATGAGGTTACAGATTGTGGTGGAATACAATTCTGCTGCTGCTGCTGGCCCACAGCACCTCATGGATGCCCAGTTTTGAGCTGCTAGATCTGTTCTGAATCTATCCCACTTAGCACGGTGGTAGTGCCACACAACACGATGGAGGGTGCACTCAGTGTGAAGACGCGACTTTGTCTCCACAATGACTGTGCGGTGGTCACTGCTACCAATACTGTCATCGACAGATGCATCTGCGACAGATAGATTGGTGAGGATGAGGTCAAGTAGGTTTTTCCCTCGTGTTGGTTCACTCACCACCTGTCGCAGGCCCAGACTGGCAGTTATGTCCTTCAGGACTCGGCCAGCTCGGTCAGTAGTGGTGCTACCGAGCCACTCTTGCTGATGGACATTGAAGTCCCCCACCCAGAGTACATTCTGTGCCCTTGCTACTCTCAGTGCTTCTTCCAAGTGTTGTTCAACATGGAGGAGTACTGAATCATCAGCTGAGGGAGGGCGGTAGGTGGTAATCAGCAGGAGGTTCCCTTGCCCATGTTTGACCTGAAGCCATGAGACTTCATGGGGTCCGGAGTCAATGTTGAGGACTCCCAGGGTCACTCCTTCCCGACTGTATACCACTGTGCCGCCACCCCTGGTAGGTCTGTCCTGCCTGTGGGACAGGACATACCCAGGGATGGTGATGGAGGTGTTTGATAAAGTACCACTTAATAGACTTATCAGAAAAATTGAAGGGGCAGTGTGGATACAAAATTGGCTAAAGGACAGAAAGCAGAGAGTAGTAGTGAATGGCTGTTTTTCAGACTGGAGGGAAGGATACAGCGGTGTCCTCCAGAGGTCGGTATTAGGACCACTGCTCTTTTTGACATATATTAATGACATGGACTTGGGTATACAGGGCATAACTTCAAAGTTTGCAGAGGAGGCGGTATCAGCAGCGGCGGCACTTAAAACAGGAGGAGACCGTGGCAGCGCGGACCTAACTGGAGGCGGTACCAGCGGCGGCTGAACCTTCGATGATTTCCCAAAAAAAAGGAGTGACGTCACAGGACTGCAGGTAGGTGATTGGTTGGTGAGTATTAAGGTTTTTTTTCCCCTCTCTTTTCGCTCTAACCTAGGACAGTGGTTTAAACTAGTTGCGGGAAATTACAAAGTACTTAAATTTATAGCTTAACTAGTTAAGCTAATTAATATAACTATAAATAATTGTTGAATAAAGACTTTAACTAATTAAATAAATAAAATAAGGCTAGACTAAGATATGGCAGGGCAGGTTGTGTGACTGCAGTTTGTGGGAGTTTGTGGACAGCGAGACTGTCCCGAGCGAACACGTCTGCAGGAGATGTCTCCATCTCGAATCTCTCCGGCTCAGAGTCATTGAGCTGGAGTACGAGTTGGAGACACCGACACATAAGGGAGGGGGAGGAATTTCTGGACAGTTTTATCCAGAATGCAGTCATACCCCACAGGAAAGCACAGGTTTAGGAAGGGGAGGGTGTGACTGCTAGGGAACAGTATAGCGGGGATTTAGGAGAGGTTGAGAAGGAGGTCCTGTCGAACAGGTACGAAGTACTTGATACCTGTGAGGACAAGGAGAAAGACTGCAGGGAGGACAGCCACAATGCAGACAAAGGCACCATGGCTCAGAAGGCTGTCCAAGGGGGGAGAAGAGCAGAATAGATATGTGGTAGAGATAGAGGACTCTATAATTAGGGGGATAGATAGAGTCCTCTGCAGCCAAGAACGAGAATCCCGAAGGGTGTGTTGCCAGGGTAAGGGATATCTCATGGCGGCTGGAGAGGAACTTGGAAAGGGAGGGGATAAATCCAGTTGGAACAAACGACATAGGTAGGAACAGGGAGGAGGTCCTGCTGAAAGAGTATCAGGAGTTAGGCTCTAAATTAAAAAGCAGGACCTCGAGGGTAATAATTGCTGGATTATTGCCCGAGCCACTTGCAAATTGGCATAGAAGCAGACAGATCAGGAGAATTAACATGTAGCTAAAGGGTTGGTGTAGGAAAGAGGGGTTCCTTTTCACAGGATACTGGCACCAGTTCTGGGATAGGAAGGAGCTGTACTGATGGGACGGGCTCCACCTGAACTGGAATGGGACCCGTGTCCTAGCAGAAAGGGTAAATAGGAAGGTTGCAAAGGCTTTAAACGAGTAAGATGGGGAGAGGGATCTACAAGAAACGTAACCAGCCTAATTATAAACAAAACAGGAAAAGACAGCATAGGAAAGAATAAAGGGAGGATGGCAAGGGAATTAATAGAGTTATCGAACAGGTGTCTAAAATGATGGTTAAACATAAAGTGAGCGGAAATCCTATTAAAAATGAGTTAAACTGTCTGTACAGCAATGCAGTGTCCGTAATAAAATAGGGGAGCTGGAGGCAATCATGCGTTGCGAAGAACCAGACATAGATGGGATTACTGAGACATGGCTACAGAAAAATCAGGACTGGGAATTGAACATTGCAGGGTATAACATATTTAGAAAAGATAGAGAGGGAAAAAGGGGAGGTGGAGTAGCTGTAGAGATAACATAACGGCAGTGGAAAAAAGTGACGCAGCTATCAGCAAGACAGAAATAGAATCCATATGGATGGAGATAAAAGATAATAAAGGATCAATCACACTAATAGGTGTAGTCTACAGACCACCAAATAATGGAAGGGAGGTAGAGGAAGAAATATGCTGACAAATTAAGGAAATGAGTAAAAAACAGAATAATCATGGACTACCCCGATATTAATTGGACAGAAGAGGTAGGTAAAGGGGATAAGGGAATGGAGATCCTACAATGTGTACAGGACTCTTATCTAACCCAATATGTAAAAAGCCCAACAAGGGAGGATTTGCTATTGGATCTAGTAATGGGGAATGAACCAGAGCAGATAAGAGAAGTAAAAGTAGGGGAACATCTAGGCAATAGTGACCATAATATAATACGCTTTAAGATGATAAGTGAGAAGGACATAAGTATGACGAAAACCAGGGTAATAGATTGGAGGAAAGCTGATTTTGAGGGGCTGAGAATAGAACTTGGGGGAAAAAATGGGCAACAATATTGGCAAACAACGATGTAGAACAGCAATGGGAAGCATTTAAAACGGTGTTCAACAGAGAGCAGGAACAATATATTCCGCTAAAAGGAAAGAACCAACTAAACATTAATGAGACTCCATGGATGAATAAAGCCATAAGGGAACAATTGAGGGTAAGGAAAGAGGCATACATTAAGTACATAGACAGCAGGGTAGTCCATGATAAGGGAGAATACGAAGAGAAGGCAAAGAGGAACTATGGAATTAAATTATCAAGGAACATAAAACAAAATAGTACAATATTTTACAGGCACATCAATAAAAGGAAGGAAGGTTGAGATGGGAATAGGGACATTAAGGGTGAGACCACAGGTAACAATAGAGAGATGGCAGAAATATTAAATAATTATTTTGCTTCAGTATTTACCAGGGAGGTAGAACAGGTGGACATGACATTGGATGATGAGATTAGTAATGAGATAAGTGCATTTAAAATAAAGAGGGGATATATTAAATAAACTAATCAAACTCAAAGAGGATAAAACCCCTGGTCCGGATGGATTGCATCCATGCATTTTAAAAGAATCTAGGGAAGAGATAGCAGAGGCATTACTATAATTCGTTAGAAAAATGTGTAGTGCCAGAGGACTGGCGGATAGCTAACGTAATACCTATATTTAAGAAAGGGGATAGAACATATCCAGGGAATTATAGACCAGTCAGCTTAACATCGGTGGTAGGAAAAATATTGGAATCCCTGCTAAAGGAGAAAATAGAATATCTAGAAACCAAAAACATAGTAATGAATAGTCAGCATGGATTTCAAAAGGGAAAGTCTTGCTTGACCAACCTCATTGAATTTTTTGAAGAGGTAACAGAGAGTAGACAGGGTAATGCAGTAGATGCAATTTATCTAGATTTTCAAAAGGCCTTCGATAAGGTACCCCATAATAGATTGATGAATAAGGTCAGAGAATACAGAATTGGGACAAGTAGCAGAATGGATAGCTAGCTGGCTTTAAGACAGAAAGCAGAGATTAGGGGTAAAGGGTAGCTATTCACAGTGGCAGAAGGTGGGAAGTGGTGTTCCACAAGGATCAGTGCTGGGACCACTGTTCACAATTTTATATTAATGATTTCAACTCTGGAATCAAAAACACAATTTCTAAATTTGCGGATGATACCAAATTGGGGGGATAGTTAATACTGAGGAGGACTGCGACAAATTACAGGAGGACATTGATAAACTTGCAGAATGGGTATATAATTGGCAAACGAAGTTCAACACAGATAAATGTGAGGTATTACATTTTGGTAGGAATAGGGAGGTCACTTATTACTTGGAGGGTGCGAGTCTAGGTGGGGTAGAGGAACAAAGGGATCTCACAGTACAAATACACAAATCACTGAAAGTAGCGACACAGGTTAGCAAGGCCATAAAAAAAGCAAACCAAGCACTAGGGTTTATTTCTAGAGGTACAGAATTGAAATGATGCGGAGATGCCGGTGTTGGACTGGGGTGGACAAAAGTGAGAAGTCGCACAACACCAGGTTATAGTCCAACAGTTTTATTTGACTTCACCTGATGAAGGAGCAGCCGCTCCGAAAGCTTGTGATTTCAAATCAAACTGTTGGACTATAACCTGGTGTTGTGCGACTTCTCACAGAATTGAAAAGTAGGGGAGTTATGCTAAACCTGTATCGAACTTTGGTTAGACCACACTTAGAGTACTGCGTATAGTTCTGGTCGCCATATTATAAAAAGGATATAGAGGCACTGGAGAGGGTGCAGAGAAGATTTACAAGGATGAAACCAGAAATGCGAGGGTATACATATCAGGAAAGGATGAACAGGCTGGGTCTCTTTTCTCTTGAAAAAAGGCTGAGGGGTGACCTAATAGAGGTCTTTAAAATTATGAAAGGTTTTGATAGAGTGGATAGAGAGAATGTTTCCACTTGTGGGGAAGAGCATAACTAGAGGCCATCAATATAAGATAGTCACCAAGAAATCCAATAGGGAATTTAGAAGAAACTTCTTTACCTAAAGAGTGGCGAGAATGTGGAACTCACTACCACAGGGAGTGGTTGAAGCGAAAAGTATAGATGCATTTAAGGGGAGGCTAGATAAGCATACGAGGGAGACGGGAACAGAGGTTATGCTGATAGATTTAGATGAGGAAAGACGGGAGGAGGCTTGAGTGGAGCATAAACACCGGCATGGACTGGTTGGGCCGAATGGCCTGTTTCTGTGCCGTATATCCTATGTAATCCAATTAATCTTATGTGACATGAAACTCGGAAATGCAGTAAACAGTGAGGAGGATCGTAACAAACTTCAGGAGGACATAGGCAGACTGGTGAAATGGGCAGACACATGACAGATGAAATTTATGCAGAGATGTGTGAAGTGATGCATTTTGGTAGGAAGAATGAGGAGAGGCATTATGAACTAAATGGTACCATTTTAACAGGAATGTAGGAACAGAGAGACCTGGGGGTGTATATGCACAAGTCTTTGAAGGTGGCAGCACAAGCTGAGAAGGCCGTTAAAAAAAGCATACGAGATCTTTGGATTTATAAATGGAGGCATAGAGTACAAAAGCATGGAAATTATGCTAAACCGTTATAAATCACTGGTTAGGCCCCATCTGGAGTATTGTGTCCAATTCTGGGCACCACACTTTAGGCAGGTGTCAAGGCCTTAGAGAGAGTGCAGAGTAGATTTAATAGAATGGTACCAGGGATCCTGGACTTCAGTTCTGTGGAGAGACTGGAGAAGCTGGGGTTGTTCTCCTTGGAGCAGAGAAGGTTAAGGGAGATTTAATTGAGGTGCTCAAAATCAATAAGGAGAAACAGTTTCCAGTGGTAGAAGGGTCGGTAAACAGAGGACACAGGTTTAAGGTAATTGGGACTAATTGAATAGCTCTTTCAAAGAGCCGGCACTGACACGATTTGCTGAACGGCCTCTTTTTGTGCTATATCATTCTTGGACTCTACAAGGATTTAGATAGAGTAAATAAAGAGAAACTGTTTCCAATGGCTGAAGGGTGAATAACGAGAGGACACAGATTTAAGGTGACTGGCAAAAGAACCAGAGGCGACATGAGGAAAAGCATTTTTACGCAACGAGTGGTTAGGATCTGGAATGTACTGCCTGATAGGGTGCTGGATACAACAACAACTTGTATTTATATAGCGCCTTTAACGTAGTAAAACGTCCCAAGGCGCTGCACAGGAGTATTTTAACACAAAAAATTTGACACTGATCCACATAAGGATAAATTAGGGTAGGTGACCAAAAGCTTGGTCAAAGAGGTAGGTTTTAAGGAGCATCTTAAAGGAGGAAAGAGAGGTAGCGAGACGGACAGGTTTAGGCAGGGAATTCCAGAGCTTAGGGCCTAGGCAACAGAAGGCACGGCCACCAAAGGTTGAGCAATTATAATCAGGGATCCTCAAGAGGGCAGAATTCGAGGAGTGCAGATATCTCGGGGGGAGGGGTGGCGGTGGTTGTGGGGCTGAAGGAGATTACAGAGATAGGAAGGGGCGAGGCCATGGAGGGATTTGAAAACCAAGGATGAGAATTTTGAAATCAAGGAGCTACTTAACCAGGAGCCAATGTAGGTCAGCGAGCACAGGGGTGATGGGCGAACGGGACTTGGTCGAGTTAGGACACGGGCAGCCGAGTTTTGGATGACCTCAAGTTTAAGTAGGGTGGAATGTAGGAGGCCAGCCAGGAGTGCGTTGGAATAGTCAAGTCTAGAGGTAACAAAGGCATGGATGAGGGTTTCAGCAGCGGATGAGCTGAGGCAAGGGCGGAGACGGGCGATGTTACGGAGGTGGAAGTAGGCGGTCTTTGTTATGCTGCGAATATGTGGTCGGAAGCTCATTTCAGGGTCAAATATACAGGTTCAATAGTGGCCTTCAAAAGGGAACTGGATAAATACTTGGAGAAAAAATTGCAGGGATATGGGGAAAGAGCGGGAGAGTGGGACGAACGGGATTACTCTTCGAAAAAGCTGACGCAGACTCAATGGGCCAAATGGCCTCCTTCGGTGCTGTACTATTCTATGATTCTATAATGCCTCTCCTCCATCGTCCAGCTCCATTAGACCAACCTTTACATGGTTCATTCCAACTTATCTAAATGTAGCCAGTACAATTCCAGCAATGGCTTATCTTCCCTTCCCTCCTCACCGACATTCCCAACCCACCCCTCCCCCCACCCCCCAAAAAGCCTGAAGAATCAATCTTTAACTCTCTTCTCTTCCTTATTGACATGGTACCCCTCAGTGACTTTATCCATAGGTACGGGGCCAGCTTTCACATGTACATCCAGCACTACTGCACCACCCTTTGCTCATGTCATCAACTGCCTCTGTGCTGTCAGACTGCTTGTCCAATATGAATCATCACTTCCCCAGCTCAGCATCGGGAAGACCAAAGCCACTGTCTTTGGCCCCTGCCGCATACTCCACACTCCCTTGCTACTGACTCCACTCCCTTTGCCAGCCACACACTCAGGCTGAACCAGACCAAGCACAACCACTGGTGTTGTGTTTGACCTTGAGCTGAGCTTCAAACCCCACAGCCTGTCCATCATCAAGATGGTTTGCTTCCACTTTTGCAAAATTGTCTGTCTCTACTGCTACCTCACTCCTTTCGGCACTGAAACACTTCTAAGTGTCTTTGTCAGCTCCGGACTCAACAAGTCAAATGCTCTCCTACTGGCCTCCCACAAACCCCAACTTGTCCAAAACTCGGTTACACACATCCTGTCTTGCGTTATGTCCTGCTTGTCCAACACCCTTATCCTCACTCATCGACAATGGCTCACAGTCCCCAAAACATTAAATATAAAATCCTAAGCTTTGTCTTTAAATCTCTTTCGGGTTTCACTGCAATCCACCTCTGCAATTTCCTCCAGTCCTATATTCTCTCCTGAGCACTCCTTTCCTAACTCCAACCTTCCCATTATTAATGGCAGAGCCTTCAGACAGTTTGATCCTCCTCTCTGGAACTCCCTTCCTAAACTGTTCTCCCTGTCCACATTTTGATATAATAGGGTTTATTCAACACTGTGAACTGTACAGTATTTTCAGAAAGATAGCTGTAGCACTATACAAATTAAAATGACAACCCACTGACAATTCACATTTGTAGTGGCAGTTTCATTTAAAGTAATGCAGGTTCATTACCTTGTAAATCAATGATGGAATTGAGAGGTTAGCACTCAGGTCTTCACTACAAGCACTGCCATGCAAGGCCACAGTGGAGGCCTGATGGATGTTCTCTCCCTCGAAAGATAACTCTCTATCAAATGCCTGTTCATCATCAAAGTCTGTTTCAGTTGCTTCTACCTAGAAATTAATACACAGATATTAATTACCCTTTGCATGCACATAGGAGGAAAAGTTGATTATTGAATTTTATTTAAGTGTTTTACATTGTCAAAACAAGGTGTCAAATCTAGTTACGGTCCCATAATCGGTCAGAGAGACCACAGAGTTGTGAAGCAACACTATAGAGCACAGAAGATGCTCAGCGCTTATGTTGACCTGACATTGGTGCCTATTCTGATCAGACTCAGAAACTAAAGCCTTTCCTGACTGGTGATGCTTATATTAGAAAAATCATAATTTTAACACATTAAAAGTTGCACACGTGAACCAAAGTGGGTAGGTGAGTAAGCAATTTTATATGATCCTGTCTGGTTTCTCCCCCCCCCCCCCCTATATTTGCAAATGGTTCCACTTTCATCCACACAACCTCAAAAATTCAGATGATGGACAGCATAATCAACACATAGATTTGTTCCACAAATTGTGAATCTTTGCTGCCTTTATAGTTATAACAGTTGTTACAACATAACACAGCAGTTAACAGATTACAAGTTTTGTCCATCTATGGAAAATTTGTTTATTGAGATTAAGAAATAAATTAGACTAGGACATGTAATTTTCATCAGAAGTTTTTTTTTATTGAAACATAGGAACAAGAGTAGGCTATCCAGTCCCTCAAACCTGTCCACCATTCAATTAGATCATGGCTGACCTGTACCTCAACTCCATTCACCTGCCTTTGCTCCATATCCTATGTTACCCTTAATAAAAATCTGTCTATCTCAATCTTTAAAATTTCAATTGACCCCGCATCCACAGCCTTTTGGGGGAGCAAATTCCACATTTTCACTCCCGTGTGTGTGTAAAAATGCTTCCTGATTTTACTCCTGGATGACCTAGCTCTAGTTTAAGATTGTGCTCTCTTGTTCTGGATTGCCACACCAAAGATGACACAGCTTCGCTGTATCTACTCCCTATTGGTGATATTGGTTTTGGATGGGGTACAGCACAGGTTTATCAGAATACCAAGGCTTACAGGGTTAAATTATGAAGTCAGGTTGCATAAACCTGGGTTGTATGCCCTTGAGTTTAGACAGTTGAGGGGTGATCTAATTGAGGTATTTAAAATGATAAAAGAAGTTGAAAGAGTAGGTACAGAGGCTGAGAAATTTGACCATGCAGCGCCTGTTACTCGGGTGCTAAATGGCCTTCTAAACTTCCAATATGGCAGGCTGGAAGCACACACATATTTCCTTTCTGGCTAGAAGTGTGCCACCCGCCATATTAAATAAGGCAGATGCACTAGCGACAAGTGCACACCTTGGGAACATTTAAAAGGCAGGATCATTTATTAAAGTTTGGGTCCTGCGCATCTTTAAGGACCCGTTTTCATTTTTCAAATGTTCCAGCGCTTCACTTCCCATATGCTGAACTTGCACAGCATAAAATGGTGCTAACCGGCAGGAAGGCCCCTTTCCTTACCTGAATGTGGAGCTGAGAGGAGCAGGAGAGTTCCCCCCAACCAGCTCACCACACCAGCTACTGATCGCATCCCCCCCAGACCCAGCCACCATTCGCACCCCCCACCCCCAATCCCACTAATCTTCAGGATTCGCCACCAGCTATGCGCAGTTTGACGGGCCTCACCATTCAGCCGTAGGGACTGAACCCTGCGTCCCCCACACGCCCAAAAATGGGCAGGCCCGTATTTCTAGGCCAGTGATGCTATTTCCTCTGGTGGTGGAATCCCATAGATAGGGTACTGCTGCCTTCTTACACAGTGGCAACAGACACCAGGAGGATAAAAGTGTTTGACTACATTTTAGTTCCGCATGTATGCTTTTCATTACTGGTCAGTAGAAGTTGTACTACCGGATTACATAGGAACATAGGAATTACATGATGAAAAAAGACCAATATCCATCTAGTTCACCTTCTACCATCCTGGTAGTCACATGATACAACAATAATGGCATTGTTGACTAATCACAGCAATCAATCTCTATCAATTAGTCTACAACAGACCCAGACATGAGGCAAGGAAAAACCCCAGTGGTGGAAAGCTTTAGGAACCACAGGTCCAAAGAGAATTGTTCCTCCCAAGCCTACCACATTTACAATATGTCATGTCTGAAACTACATATACTGTATCCCAAAATAATATTTTCTGATGGAAATCCTTCATTGAATGAATACTATCAGCTTCCACTGTCTCCTTAGGGAGCCTGTTCCATAGAATGACCACTCGCTCATTGAAATAATATTCCTGCAGATTAGTTTTGAATTTTCCCCCTTCAAGCGCAGTCTGCGTCCTCTGGTTCTACTGTTCTGGACAAGGTGAAACAACTTACATAATCGCTCCTCATAATCCAATCTATCCATCCTCTCAACCATTCTGGTTGCTCTCTTCCGTATCCTTTCAATAGCTGCAATATCCTTTTTGTACTGTGGGGACCAGAACTGCATATAGTATTCGAAGTGCAGTGGCACCAAGTTTCAGAATGACATCACTATTTTGGCTCAATACTGAGCCTTTAATACATCTGATTTGCTTTACTCACTGCCACCAAACATTGTAGCGATAGTTTCAATTGTCACTCAGGACCCTAAAATCTCTTTCATTTTCCATGCACATTATTTTCTTTCCATTTTAAGTAATAATCCACTCCTGGATTTGTTGTCCCCATATGAAGCACTTTGCATTTCTCTACATTGAATTTCACCTGCCTGCTATCTGCCCAATTCCCAAGTATATTCAAACTCTCCTGTACGCCATCCTGTTCAGTTTTGGAGTCTACTGTCATCTTTGGCTCAGTGGGTACCACTTTCGCCTCTGAGTCAGAAGGTTATAGATTCAAGTTCCACTCCAGAGACTTGATCTAGGCTGACACTCCAGTGCAGTGCTGAGGGAGTGCTGCACTGTCGGAGGTGCCGTCTTTTGGATGAGGCGTTAAACCGAGGCTCTCTCAGGTGGATGTAAAAGATCCCATGGCACTATTTCAAAGAAGAGCAGGGGCGTTCCCCCCGGTGTCCTGGCCAATATTTATCCCTCAATCAACATTAAAAAAAAAATGTTTTGGTCATTATCACATTGCTGTTTGTGGGAGATTGCTGTGCGCAAATTGGCTGCCGCGTTTCCCACATTACAACAGTGACTGCACTTCAAAAGTACTTCACTGGCTGTAAAGTGCTTTGGGACGTTCGGTCCACCACATGCAGCAGACATGCAAAATAGATATACCTGAAACACTACGGTTACCTGGAAGACTCCATGTTAGTTTGAAAGGCGCTATATAAATGCAAGTCTTTCTTTTTTTCTACCAAATTCATTAGCTTTGTATCATTTGCAAATTTAGCTATTGTGCTTGCGAGTCCCAACTCCAGATCATTTATGGTTGTGACCGCAATTAGTAGTCTCCACGCCGCTATTACTATTGTCTACTGCTATTGCTTAATCCTCAACGTCCCCTCGAGCAGTTCAGCCTTGACTCAGAATCTTTGACAAATACCACAAGATAATCAGTTCAAGCCTAACTCATACTTGCACAGGCTAGACAAAGTGTATAATACAACACTGATTTACGATGCCAGTTAGTAGACAGAAAAGCACAGATAAAGATATGCACAGATGTGCAGCTCAGAACGAAAAGGTAACTAACCAGTGCTAACTCTGCATGAAAAACAGCAGCATCGGCTGTCTCCTCGTCATCACCGTCACAAGGCTGACCCAAGTAGAGTAAAGATTCCTCTTTAGTAGGCACATCTCCCTCCTCTGGAGAAAACTGCTGAGAGAGTGGAGTTTTGAGTATACCACATGCAGCAGACATGCAAAATGGATATACCTGAAACACTACAGTTACCTGGAAGACTCCATGTTAGTTTGAAAGAGGAGATTTTTAATCTATTTTTATAAGAATGCCCAACTTTTCACAGCAATTTGCAGTGACCTAGCCTTCACAAAGTTATTGAGAAAACGGGCAACATCCCTTAGATAAAACAAAATAAAGTGTTAGTTTGTACAGCAAAACTGGGTCTTTCATTAAACTGAATACAACTCAATGGTAGATTTGAAACTACTGATACACTACTTCCCAAAGTAAGTAGAACCACTGAACCTCAGGCCCAACTACTGTGCATGCAGCAAGGAACACTGTTTATGCTGTAGTTCCATTGTTTAAAAACAACTGCACAAGCAGTAAGGAAATTATGGCAAAGCATCCAAAAATCGCTAAAGTAGATGCATGCAAGATAAATGCACTGAAATACAAGAGCTGAAATACAAGCTGGTTAATAAAAAGCAACTCTTAAGTTAGTGCTATTAAAAACAGTTGTCCATATCTAAAAGCTCCCAATCAGCTACATAATTGAAGTGCAAAATACATCCATTCTCGAGTGTTCGTTCAGACACCAGCAGTACAACAAATTGCTCAGTCATACTTCAGTTCAATTATTTCAACCATCCAACTTAGGTCAAAGAAGAATCAGTAATAAACTATCGGCCCCATCAATCTGAGCCCTATTGAGATTTTTCCTCGGCTGCTTTAGAGCGCTCAACTAAAATGTTACATTGCAAAAACGTCACGATAGCAAAACCTCATTTGAATTTGCTCAGACATGAGCGTTTACAAGGCCAGTCCTTCAGAATAAAATAATTACTAAATCAGATTGATTACTTCAGGTTTCAAAACCAAAGCAGAGCTGAATTACCCAGCTTTTGAAATTCCAAAAAACTAGAATAAGCTCCTCAATATATAGTGGTAATCTGCGGATTCCAGAAACATCCTCCCAGTGGCTAATCAGGCAGCTGCAGTTACCAAAACAGCATCATGTTAAATGGCACAACAATATCAAAGAGAGTACTCGTCACTATGAAGAGAAGTGTCACCTTGTACTAGATTTACACTTGATTGACATGTACCTTAAACTTGGTTGAAAAGTTCAGTTTAGTTGGATGGGATTAGAAGAGGGGATTACTGCCTAATCTAGAATTACATTTAGAAACATAAATCTTATTTCCTGGGGCAGTACATTAGGTTCATGTACCCTAGGTAAAGTCATCCTGTCCTAGTTCAATCCATCTTGCAATTAATAAAAGTATACTTGAGCAATTGATTAAATAAAACCAAATACAAAAAGATATCCTTATTTGTAGTTTACTTCCAAAAAGCATTTAAAAAAAACTGAGTATGCACTAGGACAGGGATGTCAAATGTACCGCCCGCCACACAGTTTCACCTGGCCCCCCGTGTGCTGAGCTTATAGCTCCTGTGTCCTGGAATGGGACACAGATCTCCCAGGCACTGCTTCTAACAGCCCAGGGGAACTGTGCATTTTAAATTTTGTGCCACAGGAGCCCCACCACTCCACTCCGAGACATCATCTCCTGCCAGCAATTGTGTGGAATAACTGGAAATGGAACCAGCTGGTGGAGGAGAGAGAGAGTGGGAAGAGGTGTGGGATAGGGCTGGAAGATGGCGACCAGAGATCAGGGGGCAGGAGACTGAGATTGGGGACTTGGGGTGGTGGCGGGGGAGAATGGTACTGGGAGGCGGTCAGGAGATTGGGGCTCGGAGCAGGGGGAGAGGGTGACAGGAGACTGCGGGGGGGGTCAGAGAGAGCGTGACAGTCGGCACGAGGGAGAGGGAGACTCGGGAAATGGGGGGGTCAGGGGGATTGGGTTTTGAGCAGGGAGGGGAAATAGAAGACTGGGGAACGGAGTGGGGTGGGCATGGGGCTCAGCATTTCCTGCAGAGCTGGGAGCAGCAACATGGTCAGTGGGAGCGGCGTCGAGAGTGGAGCAGCCAGTAAAGGCGTGAATGAAACCATGGGGCTTTATTGTGAGTAAATAGTGTAAGATTGTTTTCACTGGTGGCGAATGGGGAATAAGGGTACGGAGACTGAGCATTCACACTGTGCAGCTGTTTTTACATCGCAAGCTCCAATAGGAGGAGTGAGATGCAGGGAGATGCAGGAGGGCTGAGTAGGGGCCAGCAGCGACCCACAGTACTGCTGTGCAGCTGGGAGGAGCAGTCCTCCTCCTCCACACTCCACAGAAGAGGAAGTAAAAAACAAACTTTCCCTACTATTTCTTCAGTGACCGCCAGCAGTCCCTTTAAGGTCCACTGTAGAACTGGAAAAACTAGTTGGAGCTTGCACAGCGTATGCTCTACCTAATTTTTCACCTATTTTACAAAAGGGTCCTTATACAGGGGCAGGACCCTTCTTTGAATCTCTCAGGCAGCCATCCGATACGCCTAAAGACTGCAAGGACCAATAGATTAGGTGAAGATTAGGTACAGGACCTCGCGCCGAGAAATTGCTATACATTGCGTCCATTTTACGCCCAAAAAATAGGTGAAATGCAGAAGAATTTCTATGCCAGTGTGTCCAAATTGTTTTGGTTAATGTGAGCCCCGTCAAATGCCAGAATATCGGATCAGCCCCACCATGTAAATTGAGTTTGACACCCTTGCACTGGAAGAAAGCCACAATGCACATTGTATGAACTCACATATCAAAAATTTACAATAAACTTACTGGCAAAGGCTTGGCTACTCCAATTCTAACTTTGCCTCCTGATGCACCTTTCAGTGCCTGAACAGCTTCCTCAAGAGTAGCATTCTCCAAGTTGATGCTGTTGACAAACATGAGTCGGTCTCCTGGAAGAAGTCGACCATCTTGTTCTGCCACACCGCTGGGCACTAATGACCGAATCACAATAACTGTTCGTATTGGGTCAACTGGATCCTGTGGTTTCAAGTGCAAAAATTATGTTAATAATTTAAAGCTGAAGAGACAAAAAACATTAACTTCTTTAAACTACTGTAAGATCTAATTTGAAACAGTGTTTCCTTAAAAGTAAGTCACTGTATAATCTATGCATCTTCTGGAAATGAACATATGATTAAAACAAACAACTTAAGACATTGAAGGTTCTGCCACACAATCTGTTACAGGCAGACCAGAATTACCTACCTGATAATCCAGAATGCTGAACCCAAGACCTGAGCTACCCTTTTCTAGTTCTATGTTTTGGATTTCGGCTTCCCACATCGCCAGGTGAGATCCTTGTGCCTCCACACCACTGTGCCTGCTTTCTATCTCAACCACAGCACCATCATCTGTCTCAGATGTTGTAGTAAACTCATTTAGATTGATGTGCATCTGGAAAAACAGCATTTAAAAAAAACAGGTCTTGATTAAAATATACATTTATTGCCAAATTTAAATAAGAAAAGCCCAAAGCAAGAAAGGCCATTTGGCCCATCAAGCCCATAAAACATGGAATTCCTACCTTTGACATACCCCTCTGTGGAAAGTATTTAACTTGTACCTTATCCATTATGGGACAAAATTAGTAAACACTTTGTAAGGTATGGGTTAATCAGGAGCAGTCAGTATGGATTTGTACACGGCATGGGCTTGACTAATTTGATCGAGATTTCTGAAGGAATCACAAAGGGGGGAGAATTTTAACCCCAAAAACGGGCGTAAAAATATTAAAAAATCTGAATCCCAACCCCAAACCGCCCACTTCCGGTTTTAACGGAGGCGGGATGGTGGGTGGGGGGGGGAACTAGCGGGTTGGCAATTTAAATATTATAATGAGGCTGTGTGCCTCATATTTAACCACCATTTTAAATTTAATTCTGGCCGGCTGAGTTTTCCGGGCCTCAGGAAACCCGGCAACTAAAAGGAGGTGAGGACTGCTGGATCCAGGAGGTAAGTGGGGTATCCAGTTTTCCAAACCCCATGATCGGACACGCTCCCACCCTTCTGATCTCCCCCCACGAGGCCTCTGATCTCCTCCATCACGACCCTTCCGATCTCCCCCCGCCCCCGACTCTTACGATCTCCCCCCCAACCTTTCTGATCTCTCCCCCATGACTCTTCTGATATCCCCCGACCTCTCCGATCGCCACCCCCCTCCCCCACACCGCTGAGGCTTCCGATCTCCCACCCAGCAACTCCCCCCCCCACCCCCAAGGCCGCCAATCTCCTCCACCACCGACTCTTCCGGTCTCCCCCCAAGGCCTCGATCCTGCTTTCCCTCCTCTCTGCTCCCCGACTGCGGCCTAGTGCCGAAGGCCCACCTGCCCGACAGCCAAGCTGGCTGGCTGTGGCCGGGAAATGGGTACAAAAAATGTTAATCAGGTTCTGCCGTTAAATTCAGCAGGACCTGAGGGAAACCCGTTCTTCTGAGTTTCCCGGCCTCAAAGCAGCACCCCACCCTGCTCCCTCCCTGCCTAGTCTCCATTTCTATTACCAATGTGGACAAAGGCACTGAAGGAATGATATTGAAGTTTGCTGCTGTCAAACTAGGATAACAAACTGTGAGGAAGAATGCAAGTGAGATTGTAGGAGGATGCAGACAGTAGCAGAGTGTGAAAATAGGTGCAGATACAATTCCATACAGCAAAATGTGAAGTAGTATATTTCGGAAAAAGAACAGTGAAAAGGTATAGACCTAAATGATTAATCTCCTAACAGAGAGGAGGAACAGAGAAATCTAGGGGTACAGAAACATTGGGCTTAATATTAACTCCCATGAACGGGTGGGCTAGGATCGGGTGAGATGTTAAAACTTTAAAAATTTCAAACCCAACCCAAACCCGCACACTTCCGGGTTTAACAGAGGCGGGACGGGGGCAGCCAACCCGCTCCCAGGAGGGGCAGGTTGGCCAATGAAATATTATAATGAGGGTGGCAGCCTCTGATTCAATCTGCTTTACTGGTTTAACGGTGGCAGGTCAAGTTTCCCAGGCCTCGGGAAACCCGGCACCTGATGGGAGGCGACGACGGCTTCGGGGTGAAGGTAAGTGCTTCACCCCGGCACCCCCCACTCCATCAAATTGTTAAAAACTGCAGGACGTTCGGGAAACCCATACTTCAGGGTTTCCCGTCCCCAACTGCACCCCCACCCCCCCCCCCCCACTCCGATCACGCAGGCCCATAAATATCGGACCATTGTTTCCACCAAATGGTGAATCAGTAAATAGATGAATTATCAATAGAAGAACAAAGATGAAAGTTAGAAGAATTATTTTAATACAGAAGCTTTTAAAGCACTGAATGCTTTACCATAATCAGCTACTGAGGCAGAGACTATTAAATAATTTAAAAGGGAACTTGATAAGCATTTGAATAGAGCAAATATTAAAAGATATAGATAGGGCAGCCAAATAGGATTGAAGCTGACAAGTCCTTATGGAGAGCTGGCTCTGGCCCAGATATGACGGCCAAATGGCTTCTTTCTGTACAAAGAAAGTAATGGTCAGCTGTGGCCTGAAACATTGCTCCTCCTCCTTGCAGACATGCTGCAATGCATGACCTATGTGGATGGTACCATTCAGTGACACAGGTGGCAAGCTTCCTCGGAAGCACATCACGTAGCATCACTTCCACTTCAGCAGCCAAACAGGAGTTCAGGTGCTGGGCTGTTCTATCACTTGTCTGCGGACTTATGCCTGAACTTAGCATGGATATCAACAAAAAAACAAAAATTCTGACAAAAATGTACTCAATATCAACTTAAATCAAACTCAAACTAAACTCAAACAAAAATCTGTACCTGTAAAAAACCTTGGTCAACAATTGGTTCCTCTTGATCATCACTCCAAACCAGAGGCACTGATGAAGGAAGAAACTCCAATGCCTAGAAAATAATGACAACAGTCGCTTGAATCGGAGCAGACTATACACAACAATCAATCTTCCAAAGTGAAAAGTGCTGCAATTTTATCAATGTTATAAAAGAATGTGGCCCACTGAAAGTTGGGAGTAAACTGGGCACTCAGATTTTTAGGTGACATCCCCTATTGCGATTATGTCAGTGGGATATATATTTGCAGACATTTTCTAAAATAATCTGGTATCTAGTGAGGGAGACACAGCAATTGCTGGAAACACTCAGTAGGTCAGGCAACATCTGTGGGGAGAGACCCTTCCTATGGTCATCGACCTGAAACGTTAACTCTGTTTCTCTCTCCACAGATGCTGCCTGATCTGCTGAGCATTTTCAGCATTTTCTGATTTTATTTCAGGTTTCCAACATCCGCAGCATTTTGCTTTTGAGACATTCATGAAGTTTAGTTCATGACTTTATAGATTAATAGACTGTATTGTAATATAACTCTCTCACTTCTAGTGGAAGAATGAAGGAGAGAACAATTAAGAACAGTTTCCCTACTTAAGTACGTTTAAAGACAAAACTACTTATCACAGTTGTCAATATCTAGTTCCATACAACACATGCTTCATTTATTCAGGTGGTTTATAGGTCAATTGAGTACCACAGGAATTTTTAAACAGGTAAGGTAAGAGTTGTTTAGGTGCACCGGATAGGTGCCTTGTTTAGCTGTTGTCTAATCAGAATCAAGCCTCATCACAACATCACTATGGGACAGATAATGCAGTCCAGGTGCACCACTGTTCCTGATGTGCTGTGTGCACCTGTGCCCAAATGAGTTGAACTCACGATAATGCACTTGGTCTATCCTCCCTCCCAAAGAGCACAGATATGCAGAATTAATCCCCCAACCTGCACTTGGCACTCACTGCAACAAGCAGAAATATAGTGATCACCCTGCAACCCGAGCAAGCCAACCCTCCTTCCACCTACTGAGCGAAATGGAACCACCCACCTCAGCCAAGCAACACCCCCTCCCATACTGACCATCATCTTGGTGACTGGAACCCAGCCTCCCCTCTTCCACTGAACATCACTTAGCCGATTGGAGCCAAACTCCCTGCCTTCCTTTCTCCATCTTTCTCTTCAGCTCTCCTTCATAAGAACATAAGAAACAGGAGCAGGAGTAGGCCAATCGGCCCCTCGAGCCTGCTCCGCCATTCAATAAGATCATGGCTGATCCAATCTTGGGCTCAACACCACTTTCCCGCTCTCTCCCCATACCCCTTGACTCCCTTGTAGTTCAAATGTCTGTTAATCTCCGCCTTGAATATATTCAATGACTCCGCCTCCACAGCTCTCTGGGGTAGAGAATTCCAAAGATTCACGACCCTCAGAGAAGAAATTCCTCCTCATCTCCGTCTTAAATGGGCGACCCCTTATTCTGAAACTATGCCCCCTAGTTCTAGATACCCTCACTAGGGGAAACATCCTCTCAGCATCCACCCTGTCAATCCCCCTCAGAATCTTATATGTTTCAATAAGGTCACCTCATTCTTCTAAACTCCAATGAGTATAGGCCCAACCTTTCGTCATACGTCAACCCCTTCATCCCAGGAATCAACCTAGTGAACCTTCTCTGCACTGCCTCTAATGCAAGTATACCCTTCCTTAAATATGGAGACCAAAACTGTACGCAGTACTCCAGGTGCGGTCTCACCAACGCCCTGTAAAGTTGCATCAAAACTTCCCTACTTTTATACTCCATACCCCTTGCAATAAAGGCCAACATTCCATTAGCCTTCCTAATTACTTGCTTCATCCTCCCTCTTCTTCCCATCCCTCTCTTCCACCTCCCCTCCCTCTTCTTTTTCATCCTCTCCCACTGCCTCACCACTTCTCTGCTCCTCGCCCTTCCCCCTCCCTGGTCCAATTCAATTATCTCCCATCTTCTAGCCTCGTTTTAACTGAGTAATGCACTTGGTCTTGACTCCAATTTCCACATGGCAGGGTGGGTGGAGAAGTCCTTTTGGCCCATTTATTCTCAGAATCTTCCACCGGAACTTTATGTTGGTGTGAAAGCGCACACTTCATTAAAATTAGGTGAATATTATTACAAGGAGCTGAAGGCAAGATTTGTCATGTTCTCACTTGTAATGCATTGAGCTTCACATGCCTGGACAGATCAGTGCGTTTTGCAGTATAGACCTGCCATGGTCTCAAGAGAATAGCAGCTTGCTACACGTTACACATATTTGCCATACAGAGAGGCATTGTCATAGATAGGTGGACAGGAAGACCCAATCATAACTATTGGCAGAACGGGAGAATGAGCCAGAAGATATTCCTTCTCATCCCCATTTACAGCTTGGAAAATTTATACCAGGCTCTATTAGATGACATATTCAGCTGAGTGGGGATCTGGCAATGCACAAACAATCCTTTCCAAATGTGTACAAATCAGTGGCCCAATAGACCCTATTACTAAAATTGTTCCCTACATAACCTTGACTACTGTGAATTCATATCCATAACTTATTATAACCAATTCTCTAAAAAAAAACTTCATATAAAATACAATCAATAGTGCTTTACTTGACGAGTGTATGGGTATTTGCCTTCTCAAACCTTTATGCTCTTTCTAGGTGCTTCCCCAACAAGAGGACTAAATGAGCTGGCTGGTTGCTGAATGTCATTGTATGACTCCTTGATACATCCTTGTGCTGGGTCCTTCAACTGCTTGTGCCATGTCCAATGCTGCAGCGACTAGCTGGCCCTGCCCATTTCCTAACACAACTTGCATTCGCTGAGTGAGCATCTGGGAGAGCAGGATGTGGTGTTGTCCGGGAGATAGCAGATACATTCCTGCCTACTCGAGTCATATTCTTGCTACCGGGCACTCCCTTAGCATGCCCAGTGGTTTACAGACTTGAAAGTAGCAAGAGGTTTCAGAACTCATACCTTAAGGTTCTCCCCATCTGATCCCCCTGCATGTTGAAGCTCAACAAGGCAGCTCTTGCAGATTGCAGCTCAAGACCTCAGGAGCAGCAGTCTGAGCATTCACAAGAGTGCTGGACCCCACTGACACTGAACTGCCCATCATGTATCCCAACGTGTGCGAGAGTAAATGAACATACATCAGACCCCAAGACATTGCTAGAAACATCCTTTTTTAAGCATAATTTTACAGATGAAAGTGTGACGATATTTGCAGATTTTTGTGGCAGCTGGAAACTATGCCCTGAAACTACATGGGCATGCATCTAAATCTATGACAGAGCAGAAAAGTGCTTTGCATGTGGGTTCAGTAGCAACTTGGTGGAGACTTTTGTTGCGTGTATAAGGACTGCCTAAGAAGAAGGTGAAGAGTATAATTTGCCCATCTACCCTGTCGACGGAAATTCTGGCTAATCTTACTTTGGCAGATTTCCGAAGGTAAGCAAACCTCCTCCTCATCTACTCCATTACCTCTGTATATCAGATACCTTGTTTGGTCACGCCTTGCAAACCTCCTTAGTCTTTCCCAAACAGAGAAACCTTCCCTTTACCTACTTCTTGAAAGAGCAGCTTGACAGCTGCATCCATAATAGAGTTATACAGCACAGAAAGAGGCCCTTCGGCCCATCGTGTCCGCGCCGGCCATCAAGCCCTGTCTATTCTAATCCCATTTTCCAGCACTTGGTCCGTAGCCTTGTATGCTATGGCGTTTCAAGTGCTCATCTAAATGCTTCTTGAATGTTGGGAGGGTTCCTGCCTCTACCACCCTTTCAGGCAGTGAGTTCCAGATTCCAACCACCCTCTGGGTGAAAAAGTTTTTCCTCAAATCCCCTCTAAACCTCCTACCCCTTACCTTGAAACTATGCCCCCTGGTTATTGACCCCTCTACTAAGGGGAAAAGTTCCTTTCTATCTACCCTATCTATGTCCCTCATAATTTTGTACACCTCAATCAGGTCCCCCCTCAGCCTTCTCTGCTCTAAGGAAAACAACACCAGCCTGTCCAGTCTCTCTTCATAGCTGAAGCGCTGCAGCCCAGGTAACATCCTGGTAAATCTCCTCTGCACCCTCTCCAATGCAATCACATACTTCCTATAGTGTGGCAACCAGAACTGCACACAGTATTCCAGCTGTGGCTCTACACACAGCTCCATCATAACCTCCCTGCTCTTATATTCTATGCCTTGGCTAATGAAGGCAATTATCCCATATGCCTTTTTAACCACCTTATCTATCTGTCTTGCTGCCTTCAGGGATCTATGTACATGAACACCAAGGTCCCTCTGATCCTCTGTCCTTCCTAGGGTCCTACCATTCATTGTGTATTCCTTTGCCTTGTTAGTCCTCCCAAAATGCATCACCTCACACTTTTCAGGGTTAAATTCCATTTGCCACTGTTCTGCCCATCTGACCAACCTGTCTGTATCGTCCTGTAGCCTGAGGCTTCCCTCCTCGCTATTTACCACCCCACCAATTTTCATGTCATCTGCGAACTTACTGATCATACCTCCTACATTCATATCTAAATCATTAATGTACACTACAAACAGCAAAGGACCCAGCACCGATCCCTGTGGTACACCACTGGACACAGGCTTCCAGTCACAAAAACAACCTTCGACCATCACCTTCTGCCACTAAGCCAATTTTGGATCCAATGTGCCAAGTTGCCCTGGATCCCATGGGCTCTTACCTTCTTGACCAGTCTCCCATGCGGGACTTTGTCAAAAGCCTTACTGAAGTCCATGTAGACCACATCAACTGCACTACCCTCATCCACACACCTAGTCACCCCCTCGAAAAATTCAATCAAATTGGTCAGACATGATCTCCCCCGACTCTATAAATGGCTCTATTCTTCGTACCCCCTGCGCCATTGTTTTGTCACAATTTCTTTTGACACACCAAATTTGTGTGCGAAGAAAACTTCTCTCCCTGTAAATGTCAGCTGTCATCATGCAGGAAATCCTGCTCCCCACATTAAGTGAGCTCCCAGCGCCAGACCTAATCCAGGCCACAAGCTCACCATGAATAAATAAATGAACCCAACCCCAGAAGATCACACAAGGTCAGTCTTTTCCAAGGCATGTGAACACAAAGCTCGCAGCACTCCGGTCCCAACACCTCAATGCTAGAACTGGAAATTTGCTCCCACGTTTTTCTCAGTAAACAAGGCATTAACTGCCTCATTGTACTTAACCCTACTGTGTGAGCACGAGCAAAACATTTTTTTGGCTGACCCCTGCACCAACAGCACTAGAGGCACAAAAATAAAATGAAAACACAGCTTAAAATGATTAGAAATAGTTTTCAAATTTACCAGTGTGTCCTATCCTATAACCTAATCTTTGAAATCAAATTACTCATATAAACTGACCCTTACTTTTGCAGTTCATGACATGTTTTGAAGTCATAACTTATACAAGTATAATTCTGAGCGATCCATTATGATGTATGCAAAACCCAAACAAGTGAACAGAAGTATACAGCTCTTTGCTGGGAGAGCTTGCAAAGACCATTTTAACATCAGTACTGCAGCAAACATATTGTGTGTTAGATGCTATCACTACAATACCTCTTCTGTTGACGGAATGGGCTCTTCTATGAGAACCATGCTATCTACATCAGTTTCCTTCTTGACCTCCAGGACTGGGCGGCAGCAGACCATGGTGACACTGATAGGCAAGTCCTTTAGAATACTGACAACATCTTTGTGATTCTGACCTAGGAGTGGTATTCCATTCACCTAAAATACAGCAGAGAATCACATGAATTCTTCAATAAACCTAATTAAAATCAGTGTTTGTTAATTAGAATATTGATTTCTTAACTGCAACACATTCCTCCTAGTCATCTCAATTTATCCCATAATTTTTAAGCTGCATTAACATCACTATGTATTCAGTTCTACAAACTCAATAATGTTACAGACATTATTGTTTAAATCTTCAATGAAACATCAATGAAAGTAGGTTGGAGGAAGATTGATTGAAAGTATACTGATGGTTTGATATTAACAATTGCCCCTTTTAAGATAAATTGGAGGATACACTGTTCGATTTGCGGGAAAAAAAATCTATTTTCAAATGATTTACACCTGTACATTTGGTCTATCAAACCTACCAATTTCTGTTGTAACAGGAGATCACAGATTCAAAAACCATTGCAAAATGAGATTTCCCTTATATAATTTTTCAAGTGCAGGAAAATTTTACTTCCCCCAACACTTGCATCCAGTTAGACAAATTATTAAACTATTATGGATTCAGCAAAAATAATACATCAATACAATAAATTAGAGCAAATGCATGTTACAAAAAAGGTATTAATGCAAAAGTGGGACCAAGAACAACCATTGAAGGAGATTGATATATTCACTGGACCAAATGCTTCAAGGGTCCTGTTTGACATGAACAAGTAGATGTTCAGTTCACTATCACTATTATCTAATGAAGTTAGGTCCTCATCGTTGAACCACCATCTACAAATAAATGATGCCCAAGTAGGGAAGAAAATGAAAGTGGGTAGCTCAACAACTTAAAATTGAGGACAGCTTGAAATAACCACACATCATTTCAGATGGTAAATCAAGACAGTAATATTCAGTAAAAACTCAGAAATTGCTGGATGGTGAGTGACCTGGACTGCAGTTTTTCCCTCACTCTTCCTTGCTGGAAATGCAAATTGATAACGGAGCAGCGATGTCAACGTCACATCTGGGACCTCATCAACGCAGTGCCCAACGTCTATCTCACAGACCAACCACATGGCACTATAAATAGCTGAAAACAGACATCATGGCCTTGATCGGCCGGAGGGTGGTTAGAAAGTGAAATATGCAGAACGCAATCCAAACCCGCCGTGCACGCTGCCATTTTAACAGCAGTGGATATCGGGGCATCCAAGGGCTCCTGCAGTGCAATTGGGAATCCGATTTGAAGTTAACTACTGCTGCATGGGTTTCTCAAGGGTCGGGAAACTCGGCAGTGAAACGGAGGCAGGAGCTTCTGGCTTTCAAAGGTAAGTGGCTGCTTCAGCACTCCTTGTGGGCCAGGAGAAGCAGGAGTGCTCCCACCAAACCTTCAAGGAAGCCTTCGGCAACCTCCACCCCCCAGCCCCGATCACAGGCCTCACCACACCTTCCCCCCACACCGATTGCAGACCTCCCCCGCACCCCCCCCCCCAACCGATTGCAGACCTTCCCCCGGCCCACCGATTGCAGACCTTCCCCCGGCCCACTGATTGCAGACCTTCCCCCCGTCACCGATTGCAGACCTTCCCCCCCACTGATTGCAGACCTTCCCCCCCCCCCACTGATTGCAGACCTTCCCCCCCCCCACTGATTGCAGACCTTCCCCCCCCACCGATTGCAGACCTTCCCCCCCCACTGATTGCAGACCTTCCCCCCGCACCGATTGCAGACCTTCCCCCGGCCCACCGATTGCAGACCTTCCCCCCCCAACTGATTGCAGACCTTCCCCCCCCACCGATTGCAGACCTTCCCCCGGCCCACCGATTGCAGACCTTCCCCCGGCCCACCGATTGCAGACCTTCCCCCGGCCCACTGATTGCAGACCTTTCCCCCCCCCACCGATTGCAGACCTTCCCCCCCCCCCCACCGATTGCAGACCTTCCCCCCCCACCGATTGCAGACCTTCCCCCGGCCCACTGACTGCAGACCTTCCCCCCCCCCACCCCCCACCGATTGCAGACCCTCCCCCCGCCACCGATTGCAGACCTTCCCCCCCCCCCCCCCACCACCACCGATTGCAGACCTTCCCCCCGCCCCCCCCCCTACCGATTGCAGACCTTCCCCCGCCCCCACCCCCCCCCCAACCGATTGCAGACCTTCCCCCGGCCCACTGATTGCAGACCTTCCTCCCCCCACCCCCCACCAATTGCAGACCCTCCCCCCGCCCCGCCTCACCGATTGCAGACCTTCCCCCGCCCCCCCCCCCCCCCCCACCGATTGGACCTTCCCCAGACCCCCCGCCCCCTCCCCTCACCGATTGGACCTTCCGCCGCCCTGCCCCCCCACCGATTGCAGACCTCCCCCCTCCAGATTGCAGACCTTCCCCCGCCCCCGCCCCCAGATTACAGACCTCCCCCCCGCCCCCCCCCCTACCGATTGGACCTTCCCCCGCCCCCCCCCCCCCAACCGATTGCAGATCTTCCCCCGCCCCCCCACCAATTGCCGTGGACCAGCCCAAAGGGTCTCCAGCTGCGGCCTCCTGCAGCTCACATTTCCCTCCGCCCGCCCACTGGCCAGGCTGCTGGGCAGGAGGCAGAGTTAAAAGAGATTAATGAGGTCACGCCGTTAAGCCCAGCAGGACCTCTGCTTCCCCGGCCTTGCCGGGTTGTTCAGCCATTTTCAGCCTCACCCGCACCCTCCCTGTAAATATCGGGGCCCATAGCTCAGTTAATGTGCAGCACTGGAGATAAGTGACCTGTAACTTCTGAAATGTCCTTAAACTAACTTTAAAAAACTTACTAAACTTTTTAAAACCTTTTTACATGGCAGTAGAAAGTAATCAACAGTGTGGAAGTGGTCCCTCAACATTGTGCACGAGGACCTGCGGGCAATCTGGACGAAGTGGAAATGAGGAGTGAGCGGCTGCTGGGGAATGCGAGGTCAAGGTGTCCCAGGCTAGATAAGCAGGGTAGTATGGAAGGAGGTGGCAGAGACACTCACCACAACATCCACAGTCCCACCAAAAGATGATCAGTGCAGGAAGATGTACAATGATCTGACCAGGTTAGGCAAGGTAAGCATTTGCAGAAAATTAAAAAACTGAAGTCTGTATACCTTTATGCAGATGGGTGAGCTTTCATTTGGTTTACTACTGGTTTGTTCAAGGCTGAAGCCAACGTAAAGTAAGTCCAAAAAAATCACTTGCCAAGGTCGACAACAGCCTTTCCAAAGTGATGAATTTCACAGCTTATGAGAAGTCATTTGCAACTTTTTGATACTTTGAAAATCCTTACTACTTTTGAACAAATCTATATTTTCAAATGTTGTCAAAGAAGAAATCTAGCACTACTTTTAAATTGACTACTTCAAATCAGTCTTTGTAAGCTGCTCAGTTCATAGTCAGTGATCTTTTTGTTTAAACTTTTGTACTAAATAAAAGTTCCACTGTTTTGACTTTGAATCTTGACTGAGCCACCAGCTGCTCTCTAGCCACCCTGCCTGCTGCCTGTCCACCCCTTCCTCTGGGTGGGGGGGACACACAACCATTGGCCCCAGCGACATCCAGGTTGGAATCCTCCAGATCCACTGGCATCGCGTTTGCCAGGTTAAGGGTCAGTCCTTCCTCAGGGCAAAGTTGTGCAATGCGCAGCATGCCACTGCAATCCTCGCCACTTTCCTAGGCAAGACACCCCAACCTGTCCAGGCACCGGAAGCGTGATTTCAGCACCCCTATTGGCCTCTCCACCAGTTGGACCGTGCACAAATGTGAAAGGTTGTACCTTTCATGTGCTATATTATTGGTGATGTGGAAGGGTCACAGCTTCAGCAGGTATGCCTTGTTCGCTAAATCAATCCACCTCCTTGTCCATCCCCAGCGAACAAGTCATGTCAGTTCGAGTGTCGAAGGATGAAGGCATCATGAGCACTTGCCCGATGCCCTGCATTAACATTCATGATCCACAGTTGGGCATCGCAAAGTATCATTACATTCAATGAATGGTACCCTTTCCTGTTAATGAATGTCACAGGTTCTTCACACGGTGCCTTCAGTGGCACGTGGGTTCCATCAATGGCCCCCTGCACTCTGCAGAAGCCAGCAATCCTGCAGAATACGATGTACCTCTCCATTTGCCATGCTAGGGACATGTCAAAGCTAATTGTATCCGAGACCTGTTGAATGCAGGCCCTCGCACCACCCAGGGTGATGTTGCACATGTCACTGCCTAAAATGAACCGCACGCGTATAAGTTGAGGGCTATCGTTCCATTCGTGGCCACTGAAAAGGCCCTGCAGGAGGTAGACGGTGACTGCATGTTCTCTTTTAACCACCATCACACGTGAGGACACTACCCACCAGGTACATGGTACATACTCATGTGACTCGGCCAACGTTGTCTACCTCATACGTTGCAGGAAAGAATGCATGGTACATCGGCGAGACCATGCAGACACTGAGACAACGTATGAACGAGCACCGCGCAACAATCACCAGGCAGGATTGTTACCTCCCAGTCGGGGAACACTTCAGCAGTCAAGGACATTCAGCCTCGGATCTGCGGGTAAGCGTTCTCCAAGGCAACCTTAGGAACACACGACAACGCAAAATCATCGAGCAGAAACAGTTCCGCACTCATGAAGACGGTCTCAACCGGGATCTTGGGTTTATGTCACGATACATGACGTGATCCGGACTCGAGTCGTCGTTGGCTTGTTCACAGATGTGATTCCCAGTAAAAAAGTAAAAATTTTCCCAGTAAAAAAGTAAAAATTTTACAGCTTATCGTTTTACATACAGACGGCAGCTTTTTGACACGTTAGAACCCCTGCGACTACACCTCATTGTCTCAGTTGTATCTTGCTATGTCTTTGATGTGGTACCTTCCTGGCTGACCTGATTAACTTTATCACACCTCGGCAGATAGTCAGGATGATTTAATTTAGTTGTCTGCAATTGTAAGGTACACATGCATTGTTCTCTATCTATATATGCTTTGTCGAGTCTGTATTTCTTTACTTCACCTGAGGAAGGGGCGATCGATAGCTCCGAAAGCTTGTGATTTCAAATAAAACTGTTGGACTATAACCTGGTGTTGTGCGACCTCTCTCTTTTAATGTCACAGAGGTGGCCAATTGCCTCCTTGCTCAAGCGCAGCCTTCTCACACAGAGCTCCTCGGACATTGTTTCAAAATACATTCTCTCCCTGTAGAGTCTCTGGGGGTGGGTAATTGTTTGTTGTGGTCAGCTTCCGACCATTGTGCCTCACCCTGTTCCCTGTGCTCCTCTTCTGGTTTGTCGATTAACATTCCAAGTAGCTAAGCCATTTTAATTCTTTCACACTCTTCTGAGTCTCAAGGAGTTTTTCATCCTGGAAATGATCACCTTTAAGCAGTTGCACGAGTGCTGATAGCAGATGAATTTAACAAAAAATGGTTCTGTATATCGATTTAGGTTTCAGAGACGCTTACTGACAATTGTTATACCTGCTGTGGAGATTGCCAGAGCTTGAATGCTCCCTTTCTGGGCCTCCAAGCTTCACTGTCATGCAAAGACCATACATCACACCTTTGACAGGGTCATTGTGACATGAATTACCAGCCTAAATGGCTGTAGTAAGATTAATCCCACATTACAACAGTGACTACACTCCAAAAAGTACTTCATTGGCTGTAAAGCGCTTTGAGACGTCCGGTGGTTGTGAAAGGTGCTATATAAATTTAAGTCTTTCTTTCTTTATGGTGCAAATCCAGCAATTTCATGACACGCAATGAATGTCAACCGAGAGCCTCATGTTGAAGTTGCAACTTTTCAGTTTTTTGCAAGGTTAATGGTGGAGCAATTTGCGGAAAATCGGAGCTCGTGGCCTATCTATTCTTCGCCACAAATTTCTGAATTTTTTACAAATTAATAATGGCGAACACCGTGAACTCACCATTATTTTTCCAGCAATTTCTGGGCCAATGACTAGATAATCTGTTTTTAGTGATGTTGGTTAAGAGATAAATATTGGCCAGGAGAACCCCCCCTTGCTTTTCTTCATAATAGTGCCCTGGAATCTTTTACATCCATCTGAGAGAGCAGATGGGGCCTCGGTTTAACGTCTCATCCAAAAGATGGTACCTCCGACAGTGCAGCACTCCCTCAGTACTGCAATGAAGTCTATGATTTTTGTGCTCAAGTCTCTGGAGTGGACTTGAACCCACAACCTTCTGACACAGGATGCTGCAAATAGATGGTTATAGAATCATAGAATATTACAGCATAGAAGGAGGCCATTCGGCCTATCGAGACTGCGCCGGCTGTTTCGAAGAGCAATCCAGTTAGTCCCACTCCCCCACTCTTTCCCCATATACCTGCAATTTTTTCTCCTTCAAGTATTTATCCAATTCCATTTTGAAGGCTACTATTGAATCTGTATCCAGCACTGTATCAGGCAGTGCATTCCAAATCCTAACCACTCGTTGCGTAAAAAAGTTTTTCCTCATGTCGCCTCTGGTTCTTTTGCCAATCACCTTAAATCTGTGTCCTCTCGTTATCGACCCTTCAGCCATTGGAAACAGTTTCTCTTTATTTACTCTATCTAAACCCTTCATGATTTTGAACACCTCTATCAAATCTCCTCTTAGCTTTCTCTGTTCCAAGGAGAACAACCCCAGCTTCTCTAGTCTATCCACGTAACTGTAATCCCTCATTCCTGGAACCATTCTAGTAAATCTCTTCTGTATCCTTTCCAAAGCCTTCACATCCTTCATAAATTATGAATCACACAAAGCCCCATGGCCTGCACCACTCCATCAATTCATTTTGACCAGAAGATCATTGGAAACTATCTAAACACTATCTTCTAAGAAACTATCCCTTTGCAGGGATGGATGAATGAATGAGTGAGCAAATTAAAGGCGCTATATCTGAATGCATGAAGCATTCGTAACAAGATAGGTGAATTAATGGCACAAATAGAGATAAATGGGTTTGACCTAGTAGCCATTACTGAGACGTGGTTGTAGGGTGACCAAGGTTGGGAACTAAATATTCCAGGGTACTTGACTTTTAGAAAAGATAGGAGACAATGGAAAAGGAGGTGGGGTAGCCCTGATAATAAAGGATGAGATAAAGGCAATAGAGAGAAAGGATCTTAGCCCAGAAAATCAGGATATAGAATCAGAATGGGTGGAGCTAAGAAATACCAAAGGGCAGAAAACAATGGTGGGAGTAGTTTATAGGTCCCCTAACAGTAATCATGGTGTTGGACAGAGTATAAATCAGGAAATTAGAGGAGCATGTAACGAGGGTAATGCAATAATTGTGGGGGACTTTAATCTTCATATAGACTGGGCAAACCAAATTGGCAAATGTAGCTTGGAGAATGAGTTCATGGAAGGCATTCGAGACTGTTTCCTAGAACAATTTTGAGGAACCAACTAGGGAAAAGGCAGACAGGTGAAATTATAATGGGGAATAAGGAAATGGCAGAGACTTTAAACAAATATTTTGTGTCTGTCTTCACAGTATAAGACACAAAGAATATACCAGAAAAAGGGTCTAATGAGAATGAAGAACTTCAAGTAATTAATATTAGTAAAGAAAAAGTACTGGAGAAATTAATGGGACTAAAAGCCGACAAATTCACTGGACCTGAAGTCCTACATCCTAGGATTTTAAAAGGAGGTGGCTGTAGAGATAATGGATGCATTGTTTTTGATCTTCCAGAATTCCCCAGATTCTTGAACAGTCCCCTTGGATTGGAAGGTAGCACATGTAACCCCGCTGTTCAAGAAGGGAGGGAGAGAGAAAACAGGGAACTATAGGAGAGTTAGCCTGACATTAATAGTAAGGAAAATTCTAGAATCTGCTATTAAGGATGTGGTAACAGGGCACTTGGAAAATCCCAATATGATTAGGCAGAGTCAACACAGTTTTATGAAAGATTTGTCAAACACAATTTCCCTATCAGAGTTTTTTGAGGGTGTAACTAGCAGGGTAAATGAGGGGAACCAGTGGATGTAGTCTATTTGGATTTTCAAAAGGCACTCGATGAGGTGCCATACAAGAGATTGTTACACAAGATTAGGGCTCATGGGGTTAGGGGTATTATATTAGCATGGATTGAGGATTGGTAAATGGACAGAAAACAGAGAGTAGGAATAAACGGGTCATTTTCAGGATGGCAAGGTGTAACTAGTGGAGTGCCGCAAGGATCAGTGCTTGGGCCTCAGCTATTTACAATCTATATCAATGACTTAGATGAGGAGACCAAGTTTGCTGACGATACAAAGCTAGGTGGGAAAGTAAGCTGTGAGGAGGACAAAGGGATACGGACAGGTTAAGTGATTGGGCAAGAAGGTGGCAGATGGAGCATAATGTGGGCAAGTGTGAAATTATCCACTTTGGTAGAAAGAATGGAAAAGCAGAACATTTTTTAAAAGGTGAGAGACTACTAATTGTTGGTATTCAGAGGGATTTGGGGGTCCTTGTACACGAATCACAGAACGTTAACATGCAGGTACAGCAAGCAATTAGGAAGGCAAATGGTATGTTAGCCTTTATTGCAAGGGGGTCAGAGTATAACAGTAAGGAAGTCTTGCTGCAATTATATAGGGCTTTGGTGAGACTACATCTGGAGTACTGTGTACAGTTTTGGTCTCCTTACCTAAGAAAGGATATACATGTCTTAGAGGGGTGCAACTAACGTTCACTAGATTGATTCCTGCGATGAGAGGGTTGTCCTATGAGGAGAGATTGAGTAGAATCTGCCTATATTCTCTGGAGTTTAGAAGAATGAGAGGTGATTTCATTGAAACATACAAAATTCTTAGAAGGCTTGACGAGGTAGATGCTGAGAGGTTGTTTCCCCTGGCTGGAGAGTCTAGAACTAGGGGTCATAGTCTCAGGATAAGGGGTCGGCCATTTAGGACTGAGATGAGAAGAAATTTCTTCACTCAGAGGGTTGTGAATCTTTGGAATTCTTTACCCCAGAGGGCCGATGATTATATTTAAGACTGAGATCGACAGATTTTTGGGAATCAAGGCATATGGCAGAAAAGTGGAGTTGAGGTCGAAGATCAGCCATGATCTTATTGAATGGCGGAGCAGGCTCGAGGGGCCGTATGGCTTACACCTGCTCCTATTTCTTATGTTCAACTTTTGTAGATATTGAAGTTAAATCATGTTCTCTACAAAAGGGAAAATGAAACAGGCTGGTGTCGGGAGCGACGAGACCGGAGGTCCAGTGAGTATTTGAACTCACTTTCGCGGGCTTTTCTTTTACAGGCATACCAATCTCAGACCGGCGGCGGCGTTCCAGAGCCACGTCACGATTCAAAACGTGACACGGGCAGGAGGGAGCAGCTGATTGGCTGAGTACGGCTAGGTAAGTATTTATACTACTCTATAGTTTGACAGTTAAGGTTCATAGTTTATAAAGTTTAGATGGTCTTAATTTTGTGGATATCGTTTCTAGTGCTAGTAACCAAGGGCCCTAGATTATATCATTTCATTGAGTGTAATTGGTGGTACTGATTTGATTTAATTTAAGTTCAATTAATTAAAGGGTAAGTCATGACAGGACAGCCCAGCCCCGTGTTATGCTCCTCCTGCTCGATGTGGGAAAGCAGGGACCCTTCCGGTGTCCCTGACAACCATGTGTGCGGGAAGTGTATCCAGCTGCAGCTACTGACAGACCGCATTGCGGCGCTAGGAGCTGCGGATGGAGGCGTATTGGAGCATTCGCGATGCTGAGAACCTCGTGGTTAGCACATTTAGAGAGTTGGTCACACTGCAGGCAAAGGGTGCACAGGCAGGAAGCAAATGGGTGACCACCAGGCAGAGTAAGAGGTGCAGGCAGGTAGTGCAGGGGTCCCCTGTGGACATCCCCCTCTCAAACAGATATACCACTTTGAATACTGTTGGGGGGATGACTTATCAGGGAAGGCAGCAGCAGCCAACTTCCTGGCAACATGGGTGGCTCTGCTGCACAGGCTGGGAGGAAAAAGAGTGGAAGAGCTATAGTGATAGGGGACTCAATTGTAAGGGGAATAGATAGGCGTTTCTGCGGCCGCAACCGAGACTCCAGGATGGTGTGTTGCCTCCCTGGTGCAAGGGTCAAGGACGTCTCGGAGCGGCTACAGAACATTTTGGAGGGGGAGGGCGAACAGCCAGCTGTCGTGGTGCACATAGGCACCAACGATATAGGTAAAAAAGGGGATGAGGTCCTAAAAGCAGAATATAGGGAGTTAGGAGGTAAATTAAAAAATAGGACCTCAAAGGTAGTAATCTCAGGATTGCTACCAGTGCCACGTGCTAGTCAGAGTAGAAATAGGAGGATATTTCAAATGAATACGTGGCTAGAGGAATGGTGCAAGGGGGAGAGATTCAAATTCCTGGGACATTGGAACCGGTTCTGGGGGAGGTGGGACCAGTACAAACCGGACGGTCTGCACCTGGGCAGGGCCAGGACCGCTGTCCTAGGGGGAGTGTTTGCTAGTGCTGTTGGGGAGGGTTTAAACTAAAGTGGCAGGGGGTTGGGCACCTGAGCAGGGAGACAGAGAAAAGCGTGTCAGGAAGGGACAGAAGGTATGGAGTAAAAGGTAAAGTGTTAAAAAAGGAAAAAGCAGGAACTAAATGTCACAAAACATATTTGAAAGTTCTTTATCTGAATGCACGTAGCATTCGTAACAAAATGGACGAGTTAACGGCACAAATAACTACGTATGGGTATGATCTGGTGGCCATTACAGAAACATGGCTGCAGGGTGACAACGACTGGGAATTAAATATGCCAGGGTATTTAACAATCAGGAAGGACAGGCAGGAAGGAAGGGGAGGTGGGGTGGCTATGTTAATAAAGGAAGGAATCACTGTAATACAGAGAAATGATATTGGGTCAAAGGATCAGGATAATGAAACAGTTTGGGTGGAGATAAGGAATAAGAAGGGGAAAAAAACACTAGTAGGAGTAGTATATAGGCCTCCTAATAGTTGCAACTCTGCTGGAAGAAGTATTAATCAGGAAATAGTTGGGGCATGTAATAAGGGAACAGCTATAATTATGGGGGATTTTAACTATCATTAACTGGACAAATCAAATTGAGCAGGGCAGCCTTGAGGAAGAGTTTATTGAGTGTATTAGGGATGGATTTCTTGAGCAGTATGTAACTGATCCTACAAGGGGGCAAGCAACCTTGGACCTGGTCCTGTGTAATGAGTCAGGATTAATTAATAATGTCCTAGTTAAGGATCCCCTTGGAATGAGTGACCATAACATGGTTGAATTCCATATCCAATTAGAGGGCGAGAAGGCTGGTTCTCAAACAAGCGTACTGAGCTTGATAAAGGAGACTATGATGGTATGAGAGCGGAATTGATTAAAGTGGACTGGGAAAATAGATTAAAGGGTAAGACGGTACATGAGCAGTGGTGTTCATTTAAGGAGTTATTTTACAACTTTCAAAAAAAATATTCCACTGAGGAAAAAAGGGTATAAAAGAAATGACAGCCATCCGTGGCTAAGTAAAGAAATTAAGGATAGTATCCGACTAAAAACAAGGACATATAAGGTAGCCAAACTTAGTGGGAGGATAGAAGATTGGGAAGTCTTCAAAAGACAGCAAAAAGTAACTAAAGGATTGATTAAGAAAGGGAAGATAGATTATAAAAATAAATTAGCAAAAAATATAAAAACAGATAGCAAGAGTTTCTATAGTTATATAAAAAGAAAAAGGGTGGCTAAGGCAAGCGTAGGTCCCTTAGAGGATGAGACCGGGAAATTAATGCTGGGAAACATGGAGATGGCAAAAATGCTGAACAAATATTTTGTTTCAGTCTTTACGGTAGAGGACACTAAGAATATCCCAACACTGGACAAACAGGGGGCTCTAGGGGGGGGGAGAAGCTAAATACGATTAAAATCACTAAGGAATTGGTACTCAGTAAAATAATGGGACTCAAGGCGGATAAATCCCCTGGACCTGATGGCTTACATCCTAGGGTCTTGAGGGAAGTGGCAGTAGGGATTGTGGATGCTTTGGTGATAATTTTCCAAAATTCCCTGGACTCAGCAAAGGTCCCGGCAGATTGGAAAACTGCTAATGTAACACCCTTATTTAAAAAGGGTAGTAGGCAGAAGGCTGGAAATTATAGACCAGTTAGCCTAACATCTGTGGTGGGTAAAATTTTGGAGTCTATTATTAAGGAGACAGTAACGGAACATTTAGATAAACATAATTTAATAGGACAAAGTCAGCATGGCTTTATGAAGGGGAAGTCATGTCTGACAAATTTGCTTGAGTTCTTTGAGGACATAACGTATAGGGTGGATAAAGGGGAACCAGTGGACGTAGTGTATTTAGACTTCCAGAAGGCATTCGACAAGGTGCCACATAAAAGATTATTGCTCAAGATTAAAAAATCACTGGATTGGGGGTAATATTCTGGCATGGGTGGAGGATTGGTTATCTAACAGGAAGCAGAGAGTTGGGATAAATGGTTCATTCTCGGACTGGCAACCAGTAGCCAGTGGTGTCCGCAGGGGTCGGTGCTGGGTCCCCAACTCTTTACAATCTATATTAACGATTTGGAGGAGGGGACCGAGTGTAACATATCAAAGTTTGCAGATGATACAAAGATGGGAGGGAAAGTAGAAAGTGAGGAGGACATAAAAAACTTACAAGGGGATATAGACAGGCTGGGTGAGTGGGCGGAGATTTGGCAGATGCAATACAATATTGGAAAATGTGAGGTTATGCACTTTGGCAGGAAAAATCAGAGAGCAAGTTATTATCTTAATGGCGAGAAACTGGAAAGTACTACAGTACAAAGGGATCTGGGGGTCCTAGTGCAAGAAAATCAAAAAGTTAGTATGCAGGTGCAGCAGGTGATCAAGAAGGCCAACGGAATGTTGGCTTTTATTGCTAGGGGGATAGATTATAAAAACAGGGAGGTATTGCTGCAGTTATATAAGGTATTGGTGAGGCCGCACCTGGAATACTGCATACAGTTTTAGTGTCCATACTTAAGAAAAGACATACTTGCTCTCGAAGCAGTACAAAGAAGGTTCACTCGGTTAATCCCAGGGATGAGGGGGTGGACATATGAGGAGAGGTTGAGTAGATTGGGACTCTACTCATTGGAGTTCAGAAGAATGAGAGGCGATCTTATTGAAACATATAAGATTGTGAAGGGGCTTGATCGGGTGGATGCGGTGAGGATGTTCCCAAGGATGGGTGAAACTAGAACTAGGGGGCATAATCATAGAATAAGGGGCTGCTCTTTCAAAACTGAGATGAGGAGAAACTTCTTCACTCAGAGGGTAGTAGGTCTGTGGAATTTGCTGCCCCAGGAAGCTGTGGAAGCTACATCATTAAATAAATTTAAAACAGAAATAGACAGTTTCCTAGAAGTAAAGGGAATTAGGGGTTACGGGGAGCGGGCAGGAAATTGGACATGAGGCTGAGTTCGGATCGGTCAAGGCCCTGTGGGTGGCGGAGCGGGCCCAGGGGCTGAGTGGCCGGGTCCTGCTCCTACTTCTTGTGTTCTTTAGATTTGAGGTTAGGATCGGATCAGCCATGATCTTATTGAATGCGGAGCAGGCCCGAGGGGCCGATTGGCCTACTCCTGCTCCTATTTCTTATGTTCTTATGTTCTAAAAGCTTAATATTCTGAACAATTTGAAATGTGAGAAGTTAATTTTTTTAAAGAATAAAAATGAAGGATTGTTTTAATCAATAAACCTATTTAAATAAAGCATAATAAAATATTTTAATCACAAACACCAGTTAACACAGAAGTTATCTGTGCAGAGAACAATGCGGGCCAAATTAAAGCTTACCTCCAACAGTTCATCTCCACTGAATAGTTTTCCATTACGTCCCACAGGCCCCTCAGGGAGGATGGACCGAATGTAGTGATGCCCAACTGTGGCTTCCAAACTTATGCCTAGGCCACTGCTTTCACTGAATTTTGTTACCTGGGTCACCTGAAAATAAAAGTATTACTCAGCCAATCATTTTTGATTATTACCTAAAAGAAATTTCAAGCCAAAAATGAATGATTGGATCTAACTAATATTTTTAAAAGTGTAGGGTTATAGAATATTGGCACAACTGTGTTATTGGTCCCAAAATGCTGATGACCAGAAATCCAGTCATTTCTTCACTTCTATTATGTCGAATTCATTTATTTTTCTTTCATCCAAGTTTTATATTTCTAACCTTTATTTAAATTTTGAATTCTTTTGAAAATTCCCAGTTATTTTAAAGAATGCATTTGGTTATTAACGTATACAAACTTTGGGAGATTTCAAAAATGCACCAGTGTAGGCCACATACCATCTTCAACAGCAACAACTTGCAATTATATAGCGACTTTAACGTAGCAAAATGCCCCAAGTTGTTTCACAGGAGCGTTATCAAACAAAATTTGACACTGAGCCACATAAGGAGATATTAGGACAGATGACCAAAAGCTTGGTAGGTTTTAAGGAGCGTCTTAAAGAAGAGAGAGAGAGAGATAGAGAGAAGGAATTCCAGAGCCTAGGGCCCAGGCAGCTGAAGGCAAGACCGCCAATGGTTGAGCAATTAAAATCTGGGATTCGCAAGAGGCCAGAATTGGAGGAGCGCAAAGATCTCGGAGGGTTGTAGGGCTGCAGGAGGTTAAAGAGATAGGGAGGGGCAAGACCATGGAGAGATTGAAAAGGATGAGGATTTTAAAATCGAGGCGTGCCGGACAGGGAGTCGATGTAGGTCAGCGAGCACAGGGGTAATGGGTGAACGGGACTTAGGACACGGGCAGCAGAGTTCTGAATGAGTTCAAGCTTATGGAGGCTGGAAGATGGGAGGCTTGCCAGGAGAGCATTGGAATAGTCAAGTCTAGAGGTAACATAGGCATGGATGAGGGTTTCAGCAACAGATGAGCTAAGGCAGGGATGGAGACGGGCGATGTAACGGAGGTAGAATAGGCAGTCTTGGTGACGGAGTGGATATGTGGTCAGAAGCTCATCTCAGGGTCAAATAGGACACCAAGGTTGTGAATGGTCTGGTTCAGCCTCAGACAGTGACCAGGGAGAGAGATGGAGTTGGTGGCTAGAGAACGGCGTTTGTGGCAGGGACCGAAGACAATGGCTTCAATTAGAAGTAGGTGGATCAAGGTTATTCTGTAGCTGCAAAGGGGTTGTCTCGAAAGGATATTACACAGTTTGGCAGTAGGCTATTATATATAAGCTTATTGTATGCAGGAATTATTAACTAACAAATAACAGATGTATTTTTAATTTACATACCACAATTTCATAGTTGGCTCCCAGAATCTCCTGCCATTTAACACAAAGGCTTTCCTCTTCTGATGAACTGAGCTGAAAGCCTGGAGTGATGGAGGATTAACAAAACAAATCATGCTTCTTTCACTTAAGATTTGTGTTACCCCACAATTATTTAAAAAAGCCCTCCTTTCAAAATTTTATGTTAGAAATTGTATATTCAATTTATTTGCCATTTGTTTTTGTAAATATTTAACATTTTAGAAACTGCAATAAAAAATTCCCCAAATCAACAAAATCTTTCTTCCAAACATTCCTCTCCCTCCTCCCTGTCACGATATGCAGCACAAATGATCATAATACTGCAGGTTGTTAAGATCAAATCAGCAGTTCTTTGTTTAAATAAACAGCAGCTGAACGTTACCAATCTAAATGACTGGAACAACAATAAAAAAAGGAGTTTGACTAAACATCTCTCAGGTTCACTTTCAGCTGCGAGCAGTTCTTCCCCCATTTTAAGCACTTCAGTAACCACCTTGCTACTGAAAATGATCACATTAAACTTATGGCTTCCCTTAATGCATTATTTTGGGTCAGTGCATGTATGCTGCTTTACCAAAGGGTAGGAATTGGAAACTGAGTAGGAGCAACCAGAAACTATGCAAAACATGGTGAGGCCACCAGAAGGTTTGAGAATGCAGTAACCGTAAAGCTGAGTCAAATTTTAACACGGCTTGGATATTTAATGGAAGGCTCAGGGGGCGGTATTAGTATTTAGAATACTTTTTTCTTAAAGCTACATAAAGTATGAAAGTCATATTTTAGCATTAACACACTGCAGTTTTTTTTTTAAATGAGTGAAGAATATTATGTTACCTATTTTGACAAAGTCATCATAGAATCATAGAAATTTACAGCACAGAAGGAGGCCATTCAGCCCATCTTGTCTGTGCCGGCCGACAAAGAGCTATCCAGCCTAATCCCACTTTCCAGCACTTGGTCCGTAGCCCTGTAGGTTACGGCACGTCAAGTGCATATCCAAGTACTGCCTCTACCACCCTTTCAGGTAGTGAGTTCCAGACCCCCACCACCCTCTGGGTGAAAACATTTCTCCTCAACTCCCCTCTAAACCTCCGACCAATTACCTTAAATCTATGCCCCCTGGTTATTGACCTCTCTGCTAGGGGAAATAGGTCCTTCCTATCCACTCTATCTAGGCCCCTCATAATTTTATACACCTCAATTAGGTCTCCCCTCAGCCTCCTCTGTTCCAAGGAAAACAACCCCAGCCTCTCCAATCTTTCCTCATAGCTAAAATTCCCAGCATCTTTCAAACATAGCTCAACCTTACTGTACAAATCTCCCTCCTCACCTAACCTGTGATCCTATGTTTTGAGGTTTCATGCTGCAGTACACCAATTCAGTGTTTCTGTTACCATCTCCTGTCAAAACAGCTGACATGCAATACAGGATTCGGGAAGAAGGCTGGAGAAGGTTAATTGTGAGAAGGTTGGGGGAGAAACTCTTTAAAGGGACAGGGTCTCATTCATCTGCAGGTGGAGGGTGAAATAAAGAATCTGTAAAATTGCCTTCTGATTAATTATAGCATCTTGAGGGGACATACAGTGTGAAACACAAAGGAAAAAAAACAAGCTTCAGTTTTAGAGGAATCTTGTAGACATGCCAATTGTGTAAATAAGTTGTCAATCCAAATCTACAGATTACTTAAGCCTGCTGGTTCAATTTTACTAATTCTAAAGACAGGACCTCAATGATGGGAAAGGAGGGAGGAACCGGATTATTCTCTGAAAGCACATCTCTTGTCACTGACCACAGAATGCCACAGACGGTTAAAAGGTTGCATGAAATTCCTTTCTTCCAAACAGGCTGAGCTTAACAAAAGTGGAACGCAAAATTTCTTTGCATGCTTAAATGCTTTCACAAAATTGCAACCAAATCTGCGTCACTCTTAATTCATCAGGAAGGCCATAATTTAGAAGCATTAGAAAGGGATTGATGGATATTATGTTCTGTGAAAACAGTCTCTGCTAGAGACCAGACTGAGATCATGCTGAGGAGAAGTATGGGGGGGTTCGATTGGCTAACACCCGGAAATAGGCATGGGGATCGCGGTATGCGATTAACCCGCACACCCGTTATTTGCGTTGCAGGCAGCACGTTAAATTGATGCAGCCTGCTGTTGTCAATGATTGCTGCATGCACCCAGTGCTACCCGCACTGTTTATTGGCTGCACGCAAAGCATGGAGCCTGATATCACGAGTGGCTAGCGCTACTTAAAGTCAGCCTGCACCTCTTATGGGGGAGATGCAATGTGGCTGGAAGAAATGGTGGGGGATTTTGAAAAATTAATCTGGGCTGTGATACTTTGAGCAATGGCTGAACATGCGAGAGAGCAGCACCAAGGTTTTCTGACAATGCACTGGAGGTCTTGGTGCAATATGTGGAGAGAAGGAGGGACATCCTGTATCTGCAGGGGGGGCAGGAGGCCCTCCAGACAGATCCTCAGGAGGCACTGGGAGGAAGTAGCGGCAGAGGTTAATGCCGGGAATATTGCTCCAAGAACACGGATGCAGTGCAGGAAGAAGTTTAATGATCTGACACGAGTTGTCAAGGTAAGTGAGTTCATCTTCAAATGCCATATCCTACCAACTGAACTACTAGCCTCATCCACTGCTCAATTCACTGCACCCCCATCACTGTAAGGTTTCCAAAATTTGCAGATCCCCAATACCTAAGGAAAAAGGACTTTGGAACTACCTCAGTGATAAAAATGCATTTGGGCCTAACATAAGAGACTGTAAGACCAAAAACCAAGTTTTGGCATTTTAAAAACATGTCTGGGCCTGTGAAGGGGGAAAAGGCTGTGAAGGAAGTTGGGTACGACCTCTGCAAAAGCAGTTTTGGGTATTGCAGTTAAATTGCATTGTCTGGGGAATCGGGATGACCTCACTCAAGCCCCAGCAAGCATTAACATTTTGACAATAGACCCTAGGAGGAGACAGTCCCACCCAAAACAACAGGTCCCATCAAACCGATTACAGAACCCATTAAAGACATGCATAAAGCAAATATTCGATCGAAGTCCTAGACCCAGTCAAGAAATCCAAAACATGAGGACAATTCAAACTCCGATTAAACAACAGATCGACAGGATGGAGCTAGCCTGAAAACCACTTCACACATTTACAAAACCAGTTAACACGCTAGTAAAGTCGTTACTGTTAACGAGGTCTTACAATGACCGGGATTTGATTTGGTTTTGATAAGGCCACTTCAATTTAGTATAATTGAAGGCCCATCAAACAGTAAAAGAGTTCAAGTTCAACAGAAGGCAGTTCTGCAGTTCAATCGAAAAGCCTGTTTTCAGCAGAAGTCAGTGCTGGAATTACAGAGTTCAGGAGAAGCAAGTTGGGCAGTTAAAGAAGACAGTTCAGTAAGAAGGGAGTTCTCCAGTAAAACAGTTCAAGTTCAACAAGCAGGCAGAAGGCAGTTTCCACAGTTCTGCAAGAAGGCAGTTCCACAGCTCGGAAGAAGACAGTTTAAACAGAAAGCAGTTCAACAAAGAAAGCCAACAGCTCCAGAAGTAGGCCGACACGCAAGAAGAGACCAGAGCGACCGCCTCAGTGACCATCGGACACCTCGCGGCAACAAGGGCCTTACGAAACCTTTTACTCAAAAGACTCTAAACCCTAACACTCAACTGTCAAGGATTCGTTTGGTGAGCATTATCCCTGGTTCTCCAGAGTCCAACCTAGCTAGTGAAGTGGGATTGGGAGGGGTGAAGTATTCTTCTAATGTTATTTCCCTCGCGTGTACCGAAGTGTTCCCCACCTTTAGAGTGTTACGAGTGTTTGTGTTGTGCTTTACTTTCTTGAATAAAGATCGAAATTCTTTCATCAAAACCTGTTGTCTACTGCACCTTTGTTCACAACCCCCAAATAAGTCCAAGGTCTAGAACCAGGGGCGTGGGAGCGATTCGAACCGCTCACTGAGTCAGAGGTGAACCTGACCCCCACACACCACCCCCTACAATCACCCACCTATCAACAATCTCTATCAATCAGTACTCAACCCTTCAATTCATATGCTTTACCTTACCCTCACACACTTAGTACTGTTGCAAGCCTCACACCCACAACTCACACACACTGACAGCTATTCAACCATGACAGCAACATCACCTTAACATATTGCACGACACTCACTGACACACTTCCCTCTTTCTTACAGGAGAAGGTGAGGCATAACAGGAGGCAGCAGAAAAGAACTGAAGGAGGACAAGCGCAACTGCATGTTTTAACCCCCATGGAGAAGACGCATCGCTGAGGCCGTGGCTACTGGCGGGGCTGGAGGGATTGATGGTGAGGGTATCTGCAAACCTAATCCTCCTTCTCTCATCCCACTTCTCCCTCATCCCACAATCTCTTCTGACTCACAAGCTGCAAATGGTATCAGTGTGCACTTCTTACTTTCTCCTCTTCCCCTCACCACAACTCAACTCTTATCTCTTTTCCATTTCAGATACCCAAGAACTGGAACCATCCCAATCAAAGGAGGAAGAGGAAGAGACACCGTCACTCTTTCTTACACTCGCAGCCACCAGCTCAGAAACTGACACTGCGCGTGTATCAGAGGCTAGGATAGAGGGATCTGCACCTGGTGAGACACTGGGCACAAGTGCGCAGGAGCCAGGGTGGGGGAAAAGTCTCGCTGGAGGGTGAGGTCGCACACTAGTTCTGCTGCAGAGGAGTTTGATGGGCCAGGCTACAGGAGAAGGCCGATGTGTGTACATAACCAAATGCTTGTGTACTGGAAAGCCTATCGGAAATCTTGCACACAATGTCAAGGAGCATGGAGGACTCCAGCACCAACTTGGCACAGGGATCTGCGCAGAGCTTGGAGCCCAACATGGAACGGGTGGTCACCTCATTCAGTACACCTGTGGAATCCATCATGATGCAGCGTCTGATCTGCCTGCTCTGCATGATGCCAGCAGTCGTTAGGTGCATGCACGCAATCCCCTTTACCAAGATGGTGTCCTGCGCACTTTCCATCAAAATTGTGCACGCGCATCTCAGACCCCATTTTCGAGCGTTAGGTGGCCGCGTAGCGCCTAAAAAACGGGCACCACATAGCCCAATTTAGCCCCCACTGTCTATTATCTGGGACACCAGTACAATCTCAAGTACAACAACGTATCTCCATAAGTACAGCATATCAACTTTTCATATTTAATTTCAACTTAAGGCCGTCGACTAACATGCAGGTCTATACTGTCAAGTGATTGTGAATATTTTCTACTCAGCACGCACTGCACACACAAGTGTCATGCATACAGGCCAAATCACCAACTTTTTCACATTATGTAGATCTGAATTCCTTAGGGTGAACTTTATCACCACTGTTATGAGGAGGGTTTTGTTCGAACCTGACAACTGAAAAGCTCATAACATATCTTGCTGCTTCCCTCATAATTTAATGTTTTTCTAAAAACGGGGAGCAAGTTGCCTTCGAGTCTTGGGTATCCAATCGCAAAATTCTGGTGAAGTACTTTCCATTTGGCACAACATATGCATTAATGTGCAGGATGATGTTTTTATCTTAGGCAACTTTATTTCAAGTTAATAACGTAGCTTGAGAGAGGCGTCAGCAAAAGCACTGCTTACCTATGCAAGTTACTGTAACTTCAAAACAATGGGAAGATCCCAGGAAGTCACTTAGCTGAAATGATCATACCATTGAGAAACATTTTAGGTCATCAATTAAGGTGGTCTCCTTTATCTTCAGTCAACATTGGTAGAATATCCATTGTGGGTTAATTACATCATGAAAGATATAGAGGTTTAAATTCTGGAGGGCCTATTTTTGGGCGCCCCCCCCACCCCCCCACGTTGGGTTAAAACCCTGCACACAAGCGGTGAGGTCCAAGGAGCCCGGGGTATTGGGCAACGGACCTCATTAGACTGAAGATGGCGCTGCGATAGGTGGTCGCACAGGTAAGTGGTCCAAGTTCTCCAAGCTAGCCCAGCAGCCCACAGGTAAGTGGTCAGGTCAGATTACAGGGGTCGGGGAGACAGCAGGGGCCGTGAAGGGTGCCATCAATGGTTGGAGAGTCAGTAAGTGTTTGTATTCGGGGTTGGGCAGGGAGATTGGGGTCCTTGGACTTTCAGTCGGGAGTCAGGAAGGGAGATTGGGGGCCTGGACCTTGTAGTCGGGAAGGGAGATCATGGGGGCTTGGGCTTGTAGTCGGGAAGGGAGATCATGGGGGCTTGGGCTTGTAATCGGGAAGGGAGATTGGTTGCCTTGGGCTTGTAGTCGGGAAGGGAAATTGGGGGCCTGGACCTTGTAGTCGGGAAGGGAGATCATGGGGGCCTGGACCTTGTAGTCGGGAAGGGAGATCATGGGGGCCTGGACCTTGTAGTCGGGAAGGGAGATCATGGGGGCCTGGACCTTGTAGTCGGGAAGGGAGATCATGGGTGCTTGGGCTTATAGTCGGGAAGGGAGATTGGGGGCCTGGACCTTGTAGTCGGGAAGGGAGATCATGGGGGCCTGGACCTTGTAGTCGGGAAGGGAGATCATGGGGGCCTGGACCTTGTAGTCGGGAAGGGAGATCATGGGTGCTTGGGCTTATAGTCGGGAAGGGAGATTGGGGGCCTGGACCTTGTAGTCGGGAAGGGAGATTGGGGGCCTGGACCTTGTAGTCGGGAAGGGAGATTGGGGGCCTGGACCTTGTAGTCGGGAAGGGAGATTGGGGGCCTGGACCTTGTAGTCGGGAAGGGAGATTGGGGGCCTGGACCTTGTAGTCGGGAAGGGAGATCATGGGTGCTTGGGCTTGTAGTCGAGAGTCAAGAAGGGAGATTGGTGGCCTTGGGCTTGAAGTCGGGAAGGGAGATCGGGGGCCTTGGGCTTGTAGTCGGGAAGGGAGATCGGGGGCCTTGGGCTTCCAGTTGGGGAGATCGGGGGCCTTGGGCTTGCAGTCGGTAAGGGAGATCGGGGGCCTTAGGCTTGTAGTCGGGAATTTGGGAGGGATCGGCGGCCTCGGAGTGCCTGATGGTCGTGATTGTGGGGAGGGAGATCGGAGTGCCTGGTGGTCAGGGCCCGGGGGGAGGGAGGGAGATCGGTGGGTGGGTGGAAGCGACGGCTGGAGGTCAGATTTCAGCTACCTCGGGACCAGGAGCCATGGCAATTATGATGAATACATACCCATTTTTTTGCAGGTGATTTTTTAGAGTTGGTTTCCCTGAGTGCAGCCAGCGCTGGTACTGAGTGGCTCAGGGCAATCCACAGTTGCAGCAGGGACCTGAAGCTGGCGTTAGGCCCCTTAGCCAAATGCTGGCTTCAGGCATGGGTAAAGGATGCCTCTAATGTCTCCTTGCCCAATATGGCTGGCGCTGCACTTCTGCTGCCCGCCATTTTGGGGACTTAGGAAGCTGCGTAACGCCTGAAAAACAGGTCCTATGCAGCCCAATTTAACACCCATATTGTTTGCACATAGAATTCAAGGCAAGTGACATGTTTCTCATCACTCTCTCTTTCCCCTTCTCTCCCTTGCCCTCCTCCCAGGTTACAAGGTAGCAGCAGAAAGTTGTCTGTATTTAAAAAAAATCTGAACTAGTTTAGTTCGAATAGCTTAGCTAGAGAAGCCAGCCTACATAAATGGAATGAGTAAGTTGTATCTTCCATCATTTTTCATTACTGAGACACATTGGTATATTGATTTTTCTCCCAGTTGCAAACTGTATAATGTTCCTTCATGTATTTTATGTCAAACAAACTGGTTATAGGTTTGAAGCTGTTCCTGTCATGATAGAGTACTTATCGGTCTGGCTTCCGTAAAGAGAGAAAAGCACCTGTGGCTGTACATGCCATATTTTAGTAGCTGGTATACAGAACAAGGGTTTTCAGTTCCAATTCCCAGGTCATACTATAGTTTAAAGGTCGTGTGTATGTGCAACACCAAAGCTCTGATTGGTCCCCTTGGAGGACAAGACACACCCAGCAGTTAGTCTGGAATGTATAATTAGATCCTGCCTGCCTGCCTGAGTAATCAAGTACTTTGCAATGTGTAATTTGAGCCATTCATTCTGACTGCCAGGCTCCAGACACAGCTCACAGTACTGCTTTCAGAGAACAGACAGGGCTCACACTCGCGGTTTAGGACCTTCTTCCCCCCACCACCCCCAACAAATTCCTGACCTTCTCCCCCCTCCCCCTCCGATCCCGAGTTCCTGACCTTCTCCCCCCCCACCACCACCCAACAAGTTCCTGACCTTTTCCCTCCCCAACAAGTTCCTGACCTTCTTCCCCCCCCAAAACAAATTCCTGACCTTCTCTCTCCCCTGCCCGAGTTCCAGACCTTCTTCTCCCCGCCCCCCCCCCCCACCCCCCAACAAGTTACTGACCTTTTCCCCCCGCCGCCGGGTTCCTGACCTTCTCCCCCCCCCTCATAGATGGGGCATTGTTTGTGGGTCACCAATTGTTAACAGGTTTATTGGGTATGAAGTGAATAGTGACTATTCACTTCATACCCAATAACTTCATGACTTCCGGATTTTGTCCAGTCCAATGATGTCACTTGCTGCAAATGGCCGGCTTTCCGAGAAATCAACCAGTTCTACAGGGAGGAGAGGGCGAACGTGGTGTGGGTGTAAAGGGGGTGGGGGTAGAGTTGGAAGAACGTGATCCATAGCTAACAGAGGGGGGGGGGGGAAGAACTTGATCCGGCTTCCCATCTGGATCATGTTCTCGCTCTCATCGCCCCCCAACGCCCCCCACCACTTTAGACCTGGATCACGTTCTTCCCCTATCCCCACTGTGCTCGCCGTGCTCTCCCCCCGCACAAGTTCCTGACCTTCTCTTCCCCACCCCCCCCAAGCTCCTGACCTCCTCTCCCCCCTTCCCCCCGATCCTCTCGCGCCCCCCGGCCACCAATGGATCCCCTGACCTTCACAGCATGGAGCCGAGGGAAGCGTGGCAGTGCATACCACACCGTTTCATACTGTGCATGTGCGACTGGATAAAGCGCGCATGTGCGGTATGAAACGGGCGTGCACGCGCAGAGAGAGTCAAAAATGCGTTGCAAATAATCACTGCGATAGTTTAACAAAAAATCTGGCAGTAAAACTCTACCTCAAAAGGGGACATAAGATTCATTTACATCGGTGATTAGTGATGCTAAATTCAACAGAATATGTCACAAAAACCGTTAAATTGTGAGTTTCTTTTAAAAACACCTTATACCAGGATAATATGTACCTGCTGCTGTGAACTTGGCTTCACCTTCAGCTTCAATTTCTTGCTCATTAACTGGGGCAGCATTTGAAATCCTCTTCACCAGTGGTGATGGTTCCTCAATCACTTCAGTTATTGCTAGAGAGATCATAAACATGAGAAGGGAAACAATAGATTTAGTTATAGGAATCTATGATTTCAAACATAATTCATGAATTGCATAAAACCCCAACAAAGTCAACAATCCAACTGGCAACAATAGTTGCAATATTCAATTCTCATACTTTGAAAAGGTTTTTAAAAACTCAGAGTAGTGCATAACACAATATGGCTGGCAATGTTTCTTTTTTTCTCCATATGTACTTTCACTTCAGTTCTGTATCTCCTCCAAAGGTCCCTCAATTCAATTATTCTATACAGTCACATACTTTAATCTAGATTATCACACTGTTTCAGAGCCTTCAGTTGGATTATCATGAACACCGGCATAACTAAATAATTTAGATAGGGCTTTTGAGCACATTTCTAGTGCAACCCAGAACATGAACTGAATCACCAGTGACAACAGCAAGTGAAATACATGATGTAGACAGGGACTATCAATGTACCTGGAGCAGGTTTGTCATCTATTGCGAGCACATCTCCACCCTTCTCAAGTTTTACTTCATCTCTACCCTCAGACTGCGTCAAGGCTTCTGGTTTGATTCCTCTCCTCATTAAAATAAGACGCACTGTTTGACCTGTATGACGCAACATTTCCACTGCTTGCTGGTTAGTGAAACCTTGAATATTTGTTCCATCCACCTAGAATGGAAACACATTCAGACTACATGGTCCAAATTAGGATTAAATAGTCTGCCATTATGAAATGGCAGTCCTACAAAGAAGGATGGGTTAGCTGGCTGAGATGACAGGCAGTGATTCGGTTTTCTGATTTATCGGTTTTCAAATTGTAATAGAATTATAGGTCAAGATTTTAATAGCATCGGCTGATAGGAAGAATGTTTTACCAACAATACTCGTGTGTTAAGTTTTCATAACATACGTTAGATGATAGTCATGCTTTTAGATATGAAAAGGGCTAAATCTGAATATATTAAAAGAAAAGGAAGTAAACGAATGTTACTTGACCGGAATTTTCAAACAAAGGTGCGTTTTTAAACAAAAAAATTGTTGTTTTAGATTAAAACATGTGGGATATTATATGTTTTTCTTGGATGTCAAGCCTCAGGAAAAGGAACTAGATCATCATTTTCCCACTACTACATTTTGCACAATGTACATTTGCACCTGAAGGAAAGCAAAGGTTTTCTCCATATGGGAAGTTATTTCGGATTATACGTACAGCTATTATCTGGTCACCAACATGTATTCTTCCGTCCTGCTCAACAGCACTTCCTTGAGTGATGCTTTTCACAAAGATACCAGAGGGCTCTGCAAGCATAAACACATCCATGGAAATTTGCAGAGATATATGACCACTTTATGCAAATCGTAAACCTACTTATGTTTAAATAGCAGTGACTGCTAATCAGCAGCTCATTTCACAGGTGGTCAAATACAGGTCATTTACAACTGTGTAGCTCAGTCCTATGCAACTGGCAAAAACTGTAATTTCAGTACTGCTTGCAGTAGAATTTCAATACAAAATGTGAATGCTAAAAAGGCCAATTTATCATACAAAGCCAACTACTTTAGTTACAATAAAACATATAAATTGGCATGAATAATTTCTCCTTTCAATCATATTTTCAGAAGCAGATGATTTCCTTCATAATCAAATACTAAATGGCATCAAAAAAGTATTCACAGATTCACAGAAGAGGAGATCACAGCACAGAGCTGAGTGGGAGCGGCACCAGTGGATTAAAGGGAGCAGCGAAGAAGACCCAGGACACAGCGCGGACCTGAGCGGGAGTGACAACGGCAGCAGCGGAGGCAACGGCTTATAGGGAGCAGCGGAGAAGGCCCAGGACACAGCGCGGACATGAGCGTGAGCGGCGGCAGCAGCATAAAGGGAGCACCAGAGATGGCCCAGGTCACAGCGCGGACATGAGTGTGAGCGGCGGCGGCAGCAGCAGCAGCATAAAGGGAGCACCAGAGATGGCCCAGGTCACAGCGCGGACATGAGTGTGAGCGGCGGCGGCAGCAGCAGCAGCATAAAGGGAGCACCAGAGATGGCCCAGGTCACAGCGCGGACATGAGTGTGAGCGGCGGCAGCAGCATAAAGGGAGCACCAGAGATGGCCCAGGTCACAGCGCGGACATGAGTGTGAGCGGCGGCAGCAGCATAAAGGAAGCACCAGAGATGGCCCAGGACACAGTGCGGACTAAGAAGTGACTTCACAGGACAGCAGGTAAGTGATTGGTTGGTGGGTGTTAGAGCTCTTTTGCTCTCTGGGTTAGGTAAGTGGATTAAATTCAGAACTGGGAGAGTATTAACTACTATAACTTTATTGAATTAACAAACTAAATTAACTAATTAAAACTAAAAAATAATTGTTTAAATAAAAACTGTAACTAATGTTATAAATAAAATAAGGTTAGATAGAGATGGCAGTGCAGGTGGTGTGTCATAACTGCAGCATGTGGGAGTTGGTGGAGACCAACGAGATCCTGAGCAACCACATCTGCGGTAAGTGCCTGCAGCTCGAGGAACTTTGGCTCAGAGTTGTTGAGCTGGAGTCTGAGCTGCAGACATTGTGATCCATCAGGGAAGGAGAAAGTTACCTGGACACTATGTTCCAGGAGGCAGTCACACCCCTTAGGTTAAGTAGTACTTTAGAGTAAAGTTAATGGTCAGAGACAGGAGGGTGTAACTGCGAGTCGGGAAGGTATGGGGACCCAGGATATAGTGATGGAGGAGCCTCAGCCCTTGACCTTGTCCAACAGATACTTGCTGCCTGTATGGATAAGAACAAGGACTGCAGGGAGGATGGGCAAACTGACCACAGCAGCGTGGTACAGGAGGCCATTCAAGCGGGGAGAGTAAAAAGGAATGTGGTAGTGGTAGGCGACAGAGAGTACCGAAGGCGGTGTGCCTGCCCAATGAGATCACCTCTCAAGTCTTCTAAACTCCAGAGAGTATAGGCCCAATCTACTCAATCTCTCCTCATAGGACAACACTCTCATCCCAGGGATCAATCTAGTGAACTTTGTTGGGCCGCCTCTAAGGCAAGTATGTCCTTCCTCAGACAAGGAGACCAAAACTGTGCACAGTACTCCAGGTGTGGTCTCACCAAAGCCTTGCACAACTGTAGTAAGACTTCCTTACTCTTGCACTCCAACCCCCTTGCAATAAAGGCCAACATGCCATTTGCCATCCTAATTGCTTGCTGTAACCTGCATACTAACTTTGTGTTTCCTGTACGAGGACACCTAAATCTCTCTGAACACCAACTTTTAATAGTTTCTCACCATTTAAAAAATATTGTTTTTATATTCTTCCTACCAAAGTGAATAACCTCACATTTCCCCACATTATACTTCATCTGCCACCTTATTGCCCACTCATTTAACCTGTCTATATCCCTTTGCAGGCTCTTTGCATCCTCCTCACAGCTTACTTTCCCACCTAGCTTTGTATCGTCAGCAAACTTGGATACATTGCACTTGGTCCCTTCATCTAAGTCATTAATATAGATTGTCCCTCTATCCATGCTAATATATTACCCGCAATCCCATGAGCCCTTATCTTGCGTAGCAACCTTTTACGTGGCATCTTATCGAATACCTTTTGGAAATCCAAATATACTACATCCATTGGTTCCCCTTTATCTACCCTGCTAGTTACATCCTCAAAAAACTCTAATACATTTGTTAAAACACGATTTCCCTTTCATAAAACCATGTTGACTCTGCCTAATCATATTATGATTTTCTAAGTGCCCTGTTACCACTTCCTTCATAATGGATTCCAGCATTTTCCAGACGACTGATGTCAGGCTAACTGGCCTGTAGTTCAGTTTTCTCTCTCCCTCCTTTCTTGAATAGCGGGTTTAACATTTGCTACCTTCCAATCATCTGGGACCGTTCTAGAATCACTTCTAGAATGACTTTGTAAGGGAGACTCAAGCTAAGGCAACACAAGTAAATGGTTTCTATATTGGTTGACACCATTAAGTCTGCCTCACTCAAATTATTACTTAATGGAGAAAAAAATGGCCCTAAGATAAAGTGCCATACAAATAATTCCCACACTTTCAATTAACAAGGAAGTGATTATAAAGCTCTGGAATGTCATTCAAAACATATTAACAAATGTGATATTGCAGCCAAGGTGGACTTAATGCTACTCCCAATATAGATTGATCTCGAGGTGGCATGCAGCTTACAAAGTAATCTCCAAACCACAGAGAGGAAAATAAATCTATGGAGAAACTTGGCAGACCCATTGCTAGTATTGGCAAGTCCTGTTAAGTTAAAATGTATTATCCAGTCTGAAGTGTTCCTTTAACTAGTAAAATATTCAACCAAATGAAGTGCAACAGAGTTTCTCCTGACTTTAGAGAAAACCATTACAATAACTGATTACAAATAAACTTAAGAAAAGTTAGCTACTATATTAAATTGTAGCTGTATTCCCCAATTAAATTACAGATTTATCATGAATACAACCGAATGATATATATCAGATTTGGTAAGATTTAAAGGCCGATTTTATGAGGCTTCGGCCCCTGGTGTACATCCTCACTTAACGGGAGCGCGGGTTGCAGAATCTGCCCTATAGTGCTGCGTGATGTACATGTGATCCGTGTTCCTGTCAGGCAAAGCTCATCTTGCAAAATACAGTCTAAAATGTGGAGTTTAACCAGTAAAACAGATGTGAAATGAATTTCAGCAGTCTCAACTCATTTCCTAATGGTCACGAGTCTTCAGTACAAAGCGGCCCATAATACAGCACCAAACTGACTATGCTGCAGGTTGTCAAAAAGTCACACCTGTACAGCGGCGATTGTTCTTCTGCGATTACGGCTAAGGTGTATTGTCAGGGCAACACAGTTTGTTTCCAAATATTATTGCCAAAAAGGGGAAAAATTCTCCACCCCAGCATGGACACATCTCATTAGTGCAATAATCCATCGCCAACAAAATAAATCGGTAAACACATTCAAGGTCAACAAATTCACAGTAGAATAGAAAACTATATTATCTAAGGCATTGTGGGAAATGCAACTTTAGACTTTGTGGTGGAATTCAGATTTAAAATATTTCACTTTTCTTCACAACATTGAGAGGATGCAAGGAATAGAAAGAGTATAGAAACAGATCATAAAATCTATTACAGTACCTAAATTTTTGTCTCCAACATAACCAGCAATGGTTATGCCTAGTCCGTGAACATCTTTTGTAAGCTCCACATCAAATACTTCACCATCAACATCCTGAGAGCAAACTGGCTCAGGCTGATAAAAAAAAATAATTTACATTGTAAGTACAATATTTATATTGTATGCTCCAGTCCAAGTAAACTAGTTCTAACTTTGCTAATAAAATATGATTATGCTGTAATTATTTAAATCAAAGTCTGGAAGACAAAAATCATCCTGCTTATACTAATGATGAGACACAAACCTCCCCACGCTACGAATATGCGCTAATTTTAAATACATAAGCAGAGTTCTTTTAAAAATCTACAGCTATCTGGATTGTTTTTATTTCACTTCTGCTCTTCTAGGCATTCCCAGGCTACACATTATGCTGCCAAAGATGTTGCCAAAGTCATAGTGAAAGAGGAGGTAGTTGAGATACTGGATGGAATAAAAATTGATAAAGAGGAGGTACTAGAAAAGTAGTTAAGTCACCAGGGATGCATCCTAGGATGCTGAGGGAAGTAAAGGTGGAAATTGCAGAGGTATTGGCCATAATCTTCCAATCCACCTTGGATACGGGGCTGGTGCCAGAGGACTGGAGAATTGCAAATGTTACACCCTTGTTCAAAAAGGGTGTAAGGATAAACCCAGCAACTACAGGCCAGTCAATTTAACCTCGGTAGTAGGGATGTTTTTAGAAACGATAATCCGGGACAAAATTAACAGTCACTTGGACAAGTGTGGATTAATTAAGGAAAGCCAGCACGGATTTGTTAAAGGCAAATCGTGTTTAACTAACTTGATTGAGTTTTTTGATGAGGTAACATAGAGGGTTGATGAGGTGTACATGGACTTCCAAAAGGCATATCGATAAAATGCCACATAATAGGCTTGTCAGTAAAGTTGAAGCCCATGGAATAAAAGGGACAGTGGCAGCATGGATACAAAATTGGCTAAGTAACAGGAAACAGAGAGTAGTGGTGAATGGTTGTTTTTCAGACTGGAGGAAGGTATACAGTGGTGTTTCCCAGGGATCAGTACTAGGACCACTGCCTTTCTTGATATATATTAATGAATTAGACTTGGGTGTACAGGACACAATTTCAAAATTTGCAGATGACACAAAACTTGGAAGTATAGTGAACAGTGAGGAGGATAGTGATAAACTTCAAGAATTCATAGACAGGCTGGTGGAATGGGCGGACACGTGGCAGATGAAATTTAACGCAAAAAAGTGCGAGTGATACATTTTGGTAGGAAGAACGAGGAGAGGCAATATAAACTAAAGGGTACAATTCTAAAGGGGGTGCATGAACAGAGAGACCTGGGGGTATATGTGCACAAATCGTTGAAGATGGCAGGGCAGGTTGAGAAAGCGGTAAAAAAAAGCATATGGGATCCTGGGCTTCATAAATAGAGGTCATGATGCGGAGATGCCGGTGTTGGACTGGGGTGGACAAAATTGAGAGGTCGCACAACACCAGGTTATAGTCCAACAGTTTTATTTGAAATCACAAGCTTTCGGAACTATCGCTCCTTCCTCAGGTGAAGTAAATTGGATACAGAATCGTCAGAGCATATATAGATGGAAAAAAAAGCATGTGTACTTTACAATTGCAGACCAATAAATTAAATCATCCTGACTATCTGCCGAGGTGTGATAAAGTTAATTAAGTCAGCCAGGAAGATACCGACAACTGGACAACCAGGAACACTACAGACAGCTACCCGCAGATCCGACCAAAGAACACACCCGCCAACTCAATAGACTGATCAAGACCTTCGATCCAGACCTTCAAAACATCCTACGCGCTCTCATCCCACGTACTCCCCGCGTGGGAGACTTCTACTGCCTCCCAAAGATACACAAAGCCAACACACCCGGACGTCCTATCGTATCAGGCAATGGAACCCTGTGTGAGAACCTCTCTGGATACGTCGAGGGCATTCTGAAACCCATCGTACAGGGAACCCCCAGCTTCTGTCGCGACACTACAGACTTCTTACAGAAACTCAGCACCCACGGACCAGTTGAACCAGGAACACTCCTTGCCACGATGGACGTATCGGCACTCTACACCAGTATCCCCCACGATGACGGCATCGCTGCAACAGCCTCAGTACTCAACATCAACAACAGCCAATCTCCAGACGCCATCCTACAACTCATCCGCTTCATCCTTGACCACAATGTCTTCACCTTCGACAACCATTTTTTTACCCAAACACACGGAACAGCCATGGGGACCAAATTCGCACCCCAATACGCCAACATCTTCATGCACAAGTTCGAGCAAGACTTCTTCGCTGCACAGGACCTCCAGCCAACGCTGTACACCAGATACATCGACGACATTTTCTTCCTTTGGACCCATGGCGAAGGATCACTGAAAAGACTACACGATAACATAAACAAGTTCCATCCCACCATCAAACTCACCATGGACTACTCCTCAGAATCGGTCTCATTCCTGGACACACGAATCTCCATCAAAGACGGACACCTCAGCACTTCACTCTACCGCAAGCCCACGGACAACCTCACGATGCTCCACTTCTCCAGCTTCCACCCTAACCATGTTAAAGAAGCCATCCCCTATGGACAAGCCCTGCGAATACACAGGATCTGCTCAGACGAGGAGGAACGCGATGGACACCTACGGACGCTGAAAAACGCCCTCGTAAGAACGGGATATGACGCTCGACTCATCGATCGACAGTTCCGACGGGCCACAGCGAAAAATCGCATAGACCTCCTCAGAAGGCAAACACGGGACACAACCAACAGGGTACCCTACGTCGTCCAGTACTTCCCCGGAGCGGAGAAACTACGACATGTTCTTCGCAGCCTTCAACATGTCATCGATGACGACAAACACCTCGCTAAGGCCATCCCCACGCCTCCACTACTTGCCTTCAAACAGCCGCCTAACCTCAGAAGTACCATCGTTCGCAGCAAATTACCCAGCTTTCAGGATAACAGCGACCACGACACCACACAACCCTGCCATGGCAAACTCTGCAAGACATGCCAGATCATCAACACAGATACCACCATCACACGTGAGGACACTACCCACCAGGTACATGGTACATACTCATGTGACTCGGCCAACGTTGTCTACCTCATACGTTGCAGGAAAGAATGCACCGCGGCATGGTACATCGGCGAGACCATGCAGACACTGAGACAACGTATGAACGAGCACCGCGCAACAATCGCCAGGCAGGATTGTTCCCTCCCAGTCGGGGAACACTTCAGCAGTCAAGGACATTCAGCCTCGGATCTGCGGGTAAGCGTTCTCCAAGGCAACCTTAGAAACACACGACAACGCAAAATCATCGAGCAGAAACTGATAGCCAAGTTCTGCACTCATGAAGACGGTCTCAATCGGGATCTTGGGTTTATGTCACGATACATGACGTGATCCGGACTCGAGTCGTCGTTAGCTTGTTCACAGATGTGATTCCCAGTTAAAAAGTAAAAATTTTCCCAGTAAAAAAGTAATTTTTTTTTTAAAGCTTTTCGTTTTACATACATACGGCAGCTTTTGACACGTTAGAACCCCTGCGACTTCACCTCATTGTCTCAGTTGTATCTTGCTATGTCTTTTGATGTGGTACCTTCCTGGCTGACTTAATTAACTTTATCACACCTCGGCAGATAGTCAGGATGATTTAATTTATTGGTCTGCAATTGTAAAGTACACATGCTTTTTTTTCCATCTATATATGCTCTGACGATTCTGTATCCAATTTACTTCACCTGAGGAAGGAGCGATAGTTCCGAAAGCTTGTGATTTCAAATAAAACTGTTGGACTATAACCTGGTGTTGTGCGACCTCTCAATTTCATAAATAGAGGCATAGGGCTGGATTTTCATTGACCCGTGGAGGCGGGTTTGGAGGCGTGTGGGGGGTTAAAATTGCGAAAACTGGCGGGCGGGCACAAGTCCGCCTCCATGCAATTTTCATTAAATCGTGTCTGCTGGTCCCGACTTCGTCCCGCCTTTAAGAGATGGGATAGGCTGTTAAGGCCCTTAACAAGCACTAAATTGGCTCTATAATGCCATTTTGAAAGGCCTTTGTGATTTTAACCCTTGATCTACGTGAAGCACGCCTGTTGTGAACCACGATTGTGAAACCTGGCGGGAGCACATTTGGATAGCTGACTATCAGCTGCAGGTCCACTATTACAACGGAGATGTGATGAAGGTAGTAATAGTATTAGGTCTGAAAGTCGCCTCTGATGCTGCTGCATTGAAGCCTGGCCTTTGCTGCATCCAGGTCCTCTCACACCAAAAGCCAGGCAGTCTCTGACCTGCAATGCAGCAGCAATGATGACATCATCAGAGGCGACTTTCAGACTGAAACCACTAATTGGTTCATGGGTTCCCACATGCTGGAACTCAATTGCCCAATTAAGTGAAAATTGCATCAACCTCCCACATCCAATTGCAGTCGGGTGGATAACACAAAATGCGGATGACACGACCCCCAACCCGCCCCAGTATCAAAATCCAGCCCTTAGAGTACAAAAGCAAAGAAGTTAATTCACTCGGTTAATTCCAGGGATGAGGGGGTGGACATATGAGGAGAGGTTGAGTAGATTGGGACTCTACTCATTGGAGTTCAGAAGAATGAGAGGCGATCTTATTGAAACATATAAGATTGTGAAGGGGCTTGATCGGGTGGACGCAGTGAGGATGTTCCCAATGATGGGTGAAACTAGAACTAGGGGACATAATCTTAGAATAAGGGGCTCCTCTTTCAAAACTGAGATGAGGAGAAACTTTTTCACTCAGAGGGTAGTGGGTCTGTGGAATTTGCTACCCCAGGAAGCTGTGGAAGCTACTTCATTAAATAAATTTAAAACAGAAATAGACCGTTTCCTAGAAGTAAAGGGAATCAGGGGTTACGGGGAGCGGGCTGGAAATTGGACATGAGTTTGAGTTCGGATCGGTCAAGGCCCTGTGGGTGGCGGAGCGGGCCCAGGGGCCGAGTGGCCTGGTCCTGCTCCTACTTCTTGTGTTGTTTAGAGTTGAGGTTGGATCAGATCAGCCATGATCTCATTGAATGGCGGAGCAGGCTCGAGGGGCCGATTGGTCTACTCCTGCTCCTATTTCTTATGTTCTTATGTTAAGTTATGATGAACCTCTATAAAACACTGGTTCGGCCTCAACTGGAGTATTGTGTCCAATTCTGGGCACCGCACTTTAGGAAGGATGTGAAGGCCTTAGAGAGGGTGCAGAAAGGATTTACAAGAATGGTTCCAGGGATGAGGGACTTCAGTTACGTGGATAACTGGAGAAGCTGGGGTTGTTCTCCTTAGAGCAGAGAAGGTTGAGAGGAGATTTGATAGAGGTGTTCAAAATCATGAGGGGTCTAGACAGTAGATAGAGAGAAACTGTTCCCATTGGCGGAAGGGTCGAGAACCAGAGGACACAGCTTTAAGGTGATTGGCAGAAGAACCAAAGGTGACATGGGAAAAAACTTTTTTACGCAGCAAGTGGTTAGGATCTGGGATGCACTGCCTGAAAGAATAGTGGAGGCAGATTCAATTGTGGCTTTCAAAAGGGAATTGGATAAGTACCTGAAGGAAAAGAATTTGCAGGGCTACGGGGTAAGGGCGGGGGAGTGGGACTCGCTGAAGTTCTCTTGCAGAGAGCCAGCATGGGCTCAACAAGCCGAATGGCCTCCTTTTTTGCTGTTACCATTCTATGATTATCTTCCTTTTGTCAGTATCAATCGAGCCAGTTGCCAGGATTTTAATCGCTCCACCAATGGCGGCCGTGCCTTCAGTTGCCTGGGCCCTAAGTTCTGGAATTCCTTCCCTAAACCTCTCTGCCTTTCTACCTCCTTTAAGATGCTCCTTAAAACCTAGCTATTTGACCAAGCTTTTGGTCATCTGTCCTAATAGCTCCTTATGTGGCTCAGTGTCAAATTTTGTTTGATCATGCTCCTGTGAGGCACCTTGGGACGTTTTACTACGTTAAATGTGCTATGGAAATGCAAGTTGTTGTTGTTGCAATCAGACTAACTAGTCTTCCTGCTTTTGCTGTAGGGAAACATCTGTCCTTTAACTAGACCACCTCCAATGGCAGGGCTGAGATTGCGAACTCACTACAGTTGTTAAGTGTAGGAATTACAGCACATCTGTAAATTAACTTCCAACTACTCTCAGCAAAAGGTGTGGGTGAAGGTATTTCAAAACAATTTTCAATTCTATTGGCATATGCTAAGATGTTCTGGAAAAAGTTAAGATACTGCGATAAAATATGGTCAGCAATTTCCAAAGCAATTAGTTTACACGAGATACACAATCTCTGGCCTTCAGATATTACAGTACATATATACTAATGTGTCCACAATAGATCAACCCATAACTTCTTCATTGCTGCACAAAATGGATTATAAACCTAAAATGATTTTAAACAAATATAGGGGGTGAAATTGGGTGCCTTTGTGCCTTCCGTTAGCACCCCCGGGTGCAGCGCTGACATCGACTCCCGCCATATTTGGCGGGAGTTTTGTGGCGGCTCTACAGCGTTGCGCCCCAATCTCCTTCACCTGGAGATCATGATGTTAATGCCCCGGACCCAATATTGACTTCTGCCCCCCCCCCTGCAGCAGCGCCGGTCGAAAACACGACAGCTGCAGGAGGCGTGCATCGGGAGGCCAGCCGGCCGGCCGCTTCGGGGGCAATGATTCAAGGCGAGGTGGCCGAGGTAAGTAAAAAAAAAAGTTACCTTTCTTGTTCCAGCCCACGATCGATCAGCCCGGCACTCTGCTCGAGTGCCGGGCTGATCGCGCGGGATCGTGGCTGCCTGGGTGGTCCAGGCAGGTACTTCTTATATTGCAGAGCCTGCGGCGATGGCCCTTCCCTTTAAGGGAGGGAAGGAGCCTTTGAACACGGCAGCGCTGCACGGCTCAGTGTGCTGTGCTGCTGAAGTCTCCGCCTGCTCTCTGACGTTAGCGCCCTAAGAAGGAAGTGGAGTGCTTGATTTAGCGCTCCGCTTCCCTCTTGGGGCGCTAAAACCCAATTTCGCGGTCGCTGACACTAATTAGCACCGGGCACTAAAGTTAGCACCCAGGCATTGTTTACGCCCCAAAATGGTCGATACCAAATTTTCCCCCATAGTCTATGCAAAGATTTCTCTGAAAATTTAAATTACACATGTCCAAAATTTAGGGACAATGTATTCAATTCTAGTTGAAAGCCTGTTGTTTCCCCCACAAGACCTCTTATTAGAAAATGCTTTTCTCACTTTCTATTTGTTCAGAGGAAAACCAGGTACCATACTTGCCTCTTCTGCTACAGGAGGTACAGACGGTAAAGCAGGAAGTCCTTGAGGGGCAGCAGCCAAGGAGTCTTCCACGGCCCCTCTCGCGATCACCAATTTGACTCGATTCCCACACTGCCTCAGCACCTGAGCCACTTGCTCACTACCCATCCCGAGCAGGTCTGTGTCACCTATCTTCAGAATATGGTCACCACTTTGAAGTCGTTCATCCTTTAATCACAAATGGAAAATAAGATTGTTATTTGTGACTATTTATGAGGCAGACTATATGAAAGCATCAATTACAAGCAAAGTTCTTTTGCAGCTAGTTCAAGATGTATTTTATATGATTTTCTCTACATTAATATTGCTGAGATATGAAGCACAGCAAAATAATGAATGCCAGATAGCTACCTGGAAATGGATGCCCTCCTGGTAGGATTCAGGGAACAGAGCAACATTCTGTATGGGCTGATGGTAAACTAAATGAAGCAGCAAAAGCAATAATTCTGACAATCAGTTGTGAACTGACATCAGGAGGCATTTAAACAGCTGAATTAGCACCTGCAAGCGTAGGGCAGATATTAGCTGAACACTGCTGAGAAATGAAGCAGAACAAGAGTACGGAAAGCCAGGTAACTACAGGAGTCAGGAGAAAAGGACACACTGTATAGGGTTGATGGCCACCACCCATGGGAGGAAGTGGCAGCAAGGGCGAATGCAGGAAAAAACCTACAAGAACTGGAAAAGACATCAGGAGAAAACTGCCAAGATCAGCCAACAATACTGCTCTACATGACAAGCACTAGACTTGAGCACACGTGCAAATAAAGCCCTCTCTGCTCACAGCTTAAACTTTAATGCTGGAGAATGTTCAGCAGCAAGACTAGATTACTTAGATGTAGTTCTACCAGAACAGAACTAAAACATGGAATAATTTGTGTGAATGTTGACACTTTAGATGTATTCTATAATTACAACTAGGAAGTTCCGATGACAACCTGTATGCACAGCAGCAATTTTTAAATAGGCTGCACACAAGAAATGTGTATCCTAGATTTGTAGCAGGCCGTATGCATGACACTGTCCCTGCTTTATGTACCTTATATATCAGCTTGTCCTACAAGCAGTAGAGGTACCCAAACAGGGATAACCTACAGATAGAGATGTCTCAAAGTAATTTTACCCACAAACTCTTTTCAAGGAGACCACCGTAGAAATCACTGGCTGTAAGACCATCAAGTGAGAGGGATAATGAGCTGACAGTAGTACCATTAGTTTTGTATCATGCCACGTCATCCAACTGAGTAACCTGTCCCATAGGTACTCACACAAAGATACAATGAAAGCAGTGCTTAAAGATAGTTATTTGAGGCACCATTTTGGCATTTTGTTCTCTTGTCTTAGGAAAGAAAGAATGGACTGCTACCACAGCCAGTCAGCAGTTTCTAGTGCCCTTTGCTCAGCATTACCCAGATGATCTAAGTAGAAAATTTGAGGAAGTAGCACAGGGCAAGTCGCAATGCACAGGTCAGGAGAAGCCAGTGGTGGATGCGAGTCGTGAGGGATACAAGGAAGTGATGGCCTTGTCTTTAATTGAGACGATGAGAATAGAGAGGCCACATGAGATAGCAAGGTTGAGGGGTTGGCTGTGAATATGGGTCAGAGAGTTTATATGGAGGCAGAGGTTACGGGAGGACAGGAAGGCGGTGAACTCAGAGGAAAGAGGGCAAGGTGAGTTGAGATGGAGAAAAAAAAATTACCAAGGAGGAGATGTCGCTCAGTGCTGAGGGTGAGAAGCAGCAAAGATATCTTGGTGGGAAACTTTCTGTGGGGCTTGGGTGGGCGGTAGAGAATGAGGATCTTAAAGGAGACGAGAGGGGTGGAAATAGGTGAAAAGCTCAAAGGAGGAGAAGTGCCACAGGAGATGGGGGGACAGTAGGCTAGGCAAATTAGATTTGCTGCTCGTAAAGAGGCAACGACAAGTGCCTCGAGTGGCCCGTTGGAGAATGCCGAAAGAGGCACAGATGGAAGCTGTGGGGTTATCCAAGAGGGAGTTGAGACTGGGACGATGGCAGGAGAGTAGGAAGGTTGAGGAATTGTGAAGGGTTAGATGAGAGATTTGGGGGCGGGGGGGGGGGGGGGGGCAAAGTACATGAGAGGGGAGAAATGAAAGGAAGCATGAGTGGATAACAGGAAGACAAGGAGACACAGGGAATGGACACAGCGAAACTCAGGTAACACAGGCTGGCAAAGATTAGGATAGATGGGCCAAATGGCCTCCTGTGTTGTATGATTCTATGATTAAAGATGAACCGTACAAAATGCTTTCCCTCTGCCATAACTTGGATATGCGATCTTCAGGTGAAGTGAATGCTCTCAGGCTGCTGCACAGATCTACTTAGTTTGGAAAGCTTGCTCATCCCTTAGCGTGACTGAGATTCTTGCTCATTCAGATAGTTTTGTTGAAAGAAGTTCCTGATCTTCTCTCAATAAACAGTTAAACAAATTGTCAATTGACTCCTGCCACCTGACAGACGTTTACTAAGACAGTCGAGTGCCTCCATGTGAGTCTGATGTTTAACCAGGAGCCTCCTTTTCAGAGCAGGACCCCAGATATTTGAGGCCGCTTGAGAGCCTTCACTCCCTACTGAGACTGCAAGGAAGGGTCAGCGGGAGCAGGTAGCTTACATTGGCTGCTTAGGTGAGTTTGTCAAACTTCTTCCAGCACTGAAAAGCAGTCCTGTGGTTCAAGGAAGAGGCAATCACTGTCACAGCCACCTTCCTCTACAAAGTGCGCACCATATTCTTTACACGTCTCTGACCCCCGACCTCAGACAGTCACTTCTGGTCTGTATCTCTGTTACAAGGACATGCAGGTCTGGCTCCCTGAAGTTTGTCGCACCTTTCTTCAATCTGGCTCTTATCTTTCATGCCTGTGTCAGCCGTGGCTCAGTGGGTAGCACTCTCGCCTCTGAGTCAGAAGGTTGTGGGTTCAAGTACCGCTCCAGAGACTTGAGCACAAAAATCCAGGCTGACACTCCAGTGCAGTACTGAGGGAGAGCTGCACTGTCAGAGGTGCTATCTTTCGGATGAGGCGTTAAACCGAGGCCTTGTCTGTTCTCAGGTGGATGTAAAAGATCCTATGTAACTATTTCGAAGAGCAGCAGCGGAGTTAGCGCCGGTGTCCTGGCCAATATTTATCCCTCAATCAACATCACAAACAGATTATCTGGTCACATTGCTGTTTCTGGGAGCTTGCTGGGCGCAAATTGGCTGCCGCGTTTCCTATATTACAACAGTCACTACACTTCAAAAGTACTTCATTGGCTGTAAAGCACTTTGGGACGTCCTGAAGTCGTGAAAGGCGGTATAGAAATGCAAGTCTTTCTTTCTAGTTTGCTTGATTGCTCCGTCACTGTCATTGCTCCTTTAAGCAGCGGGGTTTATATCCTGCTGTTGCACCAAGTTTCAACGCCACCTACCAGATATTTTCCAAACCCCTCTCCCGACACCCACCCCAATTGATTGCAGGGTCAGCATCGTTGGAATTTCAGGCCTCCTATCTCACCAAGAAGTGCTCGTCGGATTGCTTTATGGAAGGGCACTGGCAGCCACTGGGAGTCAGTGGAAGATCTACAATCTATTCACTTATCCTCCCAATAAACACTACAGAGGTGAACAGCACTGATGAAATGACAATGTGAAAAGTAACTGATAGTATTTTTAGCCCCTTACCAGGTCTGCGACTCCTCCAGGTAAAATGGTCTTCACAACAACACCAGTCGTTCTTCCACCTACTATTCCAAATCCCAAACCGGAGCCATCGTTTACCAACTCAATAGTTTCAACAATCTGCCAATGGACCTGTTGGGGATAAAAATAGTCTGCAATGCTTGTGTTGTAAAACACAACTCCATGCCACTACTTGAATGTACACAAACAAAAATAAAAAGTCAGATAACATGACCCACCCACCTATCATAATGCCTAAAAGTATACCTCCCCGAAAAACTCAATTATAGAACTAACCACTTCAAGTTTATGGGAGGGGGGGAAATAGTTGAAATTAATCATGACAAATCAGTCTCAGACATGGACAGGCAGAGCAGCAGAAATATTAAAACATCTAACCTGGGGGATGCATCAATACACTCCTGCTGCAAATTGTACAACGGCTTCATAAAATATATATGTGAATTTACATTTTTGAGAATTTGCTATGTAAAAAAAATTCAGCTGAGACACCTGTTGCAGGGAGAAGAAGAAAGGGAGTCGCAGAGGCAGAGAAGGAGATGTGGGCAATGCTGCGAAAGTGGAAGAAAGGGGCCTTAGTAACAGAATCAATGACTGGGAGAAATCGGAGTGTGTGATCAAGATTCTGCATCTTCTGACTCAGGCAGTAGCAGGGAGGAGTATTCAAGGCAAGGTCTCAGCTGGCAGGAGCTTAAGATGATGATTTTGGCTTTGGTAACATTAAGCTGGAAGGAATGTTGGCCCATCCATGACTTGATGTCACACAAGCAGTTGGCGAGTATAGCAACATCTTTTGGAGTAATAGAAGAGTTGTCACTTTTACACAATTACTGAGACTATATAAAGTTACAACCAGGTGCTATTAGCATATATATGAAAGATAATTGCATATAGCCTGTGAACAAGAGTAGCCCAAGGGTGGAGCCCTGGGTGCAAAGTTTGCTTTGTGGGAAGAAGCTGTTGGAGGTGATGTAGTGCCTGAGTTGCAAGAGGTATAAGCAGAACCAGGAGATTGTAGTGCCGTAGAGGTACACTACAGAGAAGAGACATTGGAGAAGGATGCAATGAAGAATTAATTGTGTTGAAGATGACAAAGAGGTCAAAGGAAAGGACAGCCAAAGAGCCACAGTAACAGAATATGTTATTTGTGACGTTGACCAGTATGGTCTGAGTGCTATGCGTGGTACAGAACCAAACTGGAGGATCTCGAATAGGAGAGTAATTGCGATTTTGGAAAGAAAGCAAAGGTTGGAGTTGAATGGTGAGAATGAAGGGATTAAAGGTGGGTTTTTAAAGAGGGTGGTGATAACAGCAGTCTTGGATGAGATGGGAAACAGTATGCAAAATATTCTGTGGGACAAACACAAATTTATCTTTAAGAATTGGTCTTCTTGATGGATGCGCCAATGGCACCTCATGTTGGCACACAGAACATCTGCAATATTGAAGCATAGGATAGAGATGGGAGATCCAATCTCAGTTGAAGCATGTGAAGGTGGTGTGGACAGGATGGGAGATATTTCTACCACATAGCAAGCCATGTCATACCATTAGCACACAGTTCCTAACATACAGCTCAAAATCAGCACTAGCAGAAGACTGGTAGCAGGTTTGGGGGTATGCAAAAGAAAACTATGCCAAATATATGATTTTTTTTTAATGAATATGAATTACTTTTTAAAATTGCTGTTCTACGTTTTTTGTTGTTACTCTCTCCTGCGATCAAGAGGGCAAGGTGCCGGTGGGGAGGGGGGGTGGAAGAGAAGGTGCTCTGCTCTCAGATCATCACTCCTGCTGGGTTTTTCACAGCTGCGATGTTTCCTTTCTTTGTAGCAATGTGACTAATACTGCAACTGTTTCATCCTTATTTTCCTTTTATGAGCATTATATTGAAAACCATTTGCAGCAATTAAAAATAAACCAGAATTATAATAGTTACTGGACTCAAGTAGTCTGAATAATCGAGTGCAAAAGTAGCACATTTAGCAGAAAATTACTTTAGGAGAATTGGTGTGAAAGCACTAATCAACTGATTTACTCAACATATATACAAAATTACTTAAAATTATTTCAATAAAATAAACTTCCAAAGAAATGAAGAAAATGATACTTTGTCCTATAAATACTATTCAACTTAAGTAGATTAGACCATATATAGCATGTACATTTTTTTGTGCCTTAAGCAACTTCTAAGAAATGCTTACTTTACTGCACACATACTACCATGGAGATCTATTCAGACTCTGAAGTATGCTATACTTACTGTAGAAGAATGGGCAGAGAGTGTACTCGCATCCGATGGTGTACGTGAAACTACTGGACTGGATAATTGTGGAATGGATCCTCTGGCAACCACCAACTGGACCTGGTCAGTGGCTTTCTGCAGGATGCCAATAGCTTGTTGATGGGTGACAGTCTGGTCCAACGGCTGTCTGTTGATAGCTAGGATCTGGTCTGCTTCCTTTAGTTTGCCATCTCTATCAATAGAGCATAGAGGTGGAATACTTAATTTTATGTATTCCACAGCGTGGTTTAATGATTTCAGTCTACTTAATTTGTAACTTCAATAAATATTTTTAATGACATCAAAAACAAAAAAAGATGAAGATTATGAACAGCTGCTGTGGGTCAAATACTCAAATTCCAGTCATCACAGGCAGGTTTGATACAGGAAGACCAGCAAAAAAACACGCAAATCAACCTGCCCTGCCTATATCAAACTTCAAACCTTCTAGTAACCAAGTACTGACCAACATTAGCAGTGCCTGGGAGAAGAAAACCTACTCAATCTCTTGCTTGGGGGTCATTTTATTACAGAATAGGTGGGTCAAAAAGAAAAACCAAAAAAAAACTACTGGTAAAATATACAGGAAACTTTCGTTTATCCGGCACCCAAATATCCGGAATTCTCGCTTAACCGGCAAAAATCATCCTCCGAAAACGCCTCTCAAATAACCGGCAATGTTGCCGAGTCGCAGTCGAGTCTCTGCGAACGCCGAGTGCTCCGAAAAATCCTCTCAAATAACCGGCAATGTTGCCGATCCCGAGTCCGAGTCAGAGTCCGCGAACGCCGATTTAGTCAGTAGGGGTACTTTTCAAAAGTGCCACTATTCGGCCTCCTGGCGCTGTTGCAAGTCCGAAACATTGCAGTAGCATGAGTAGATTCTCCCGTGCTGCTTGGAGTCTCTTTGTTAAAAATAGCCTCGGTAGATATAACTCTCTGTTATCCGGTACTTTCGATAAACCGGCACCACGCCGGTCCCGTCGATGCCGGATAAACGAAAGTTTCCTGTATACAGGAAACTGACAAAAACAACTTGCATTTATATAGCACCTTTAACGTAATAAAACGTTCCAAGGCGCTTCACAGGAATGTTATCAAAAAAAAACACCGAGCCATATAAGATGTTAGGGCAGATGACCAAAAGCTCGTTAAAGAGGTAGGTTTTAAGGAGCGTGTTAAAGGAGGAGCGAGAAGTAGAGAGGTGGAGAGATTTAAGGAGGGAATTTCAGAGCTTAGGACCTAGGCAGCTGAAGGCATGACCGCCAATGGTGGAGCAATTAAAATCGGGGATGTTTAAGAGACCAGAATTGGCGGAGCGCAGAGATCTCGAGGGAATATAGGGCTGCAGGAGATTAGAGATAGGGAGGGGCAAGGCCATGGAGGGATTTGAAAACAAGGATGAGAATTTTAAAATCGAGGCGTTGCTTAACTGGAAACCAATGTAGGTCAGCGATATTTCTGCAGCTACTGCTCTGCTCAATCACATCCTCACCTCCACCTTTGATGCCCTCACACCACCTTTAATTTCTGCCCGTCTGTTTATAGTCCCTTACTCCTCAACCTTGGCAAAGACGGAGGCTCTTCAAAGGCTTTCAGAATTTTTGTCCCCTTGTTGTGAAACTCTCCTACAATTGTCCCCATCCTGTTAAATTTGATTTGCGTGCAATTTTTATCTCTTTAGATCTATCTAAATCTACAGCTGAAGCTATGCTCATGAGCTGACCAGGAAAATCAGATATAAACAGCCAACTTCCAGGAAAGTGTAGCACTAACGTTGAGGAAAATCTAGGCTATAGTCTCTGAAAACAGTCCTGCCTGATAGATACATAGATACATAGAAGATAGGAGCAGGAGTAGGCCATCCGGCCCTTCGAGCCTGCTCCGCCATTTAATGAGATCATGGCTGATCCTCCAATTCAGTATCCCGTCCCCGCCTTCTCTCCGTAACCCTTAACCCCTTTTGCCTGTAGAAATATATCTAATTCCCTCTTAAATATATTTAATGAGCTGGCGTACACTGCCCTCTGTGGCAATGAGTTCCACAGGTTCACCACCCTCTGAGTGAAGAAATTCCCCCTCATTTCTGTCCTAAATGGTTTAGCCCTTATCCTTAAATTATGTCCTCTAGTTCTGTTCTCACCCGCCAAGGGAAACATTCCTTCTGCATCTAGTCTGTCTAGACCTGTCAGAATTTTATACACTTCTATGAGGTCCCCTCTCAATCTTCTAAACTCCAGTGTGTACATCCCTAAACTACATAGTCTCTCCTCATAGGTCAATCCCGCCATTCCTGGTATCAGCCTGGTGAATCGCCGCTGCACCCCCTCCATGGCAAGAACATCTTTCCTCAGATGAGGCGACCAAAACTGTACACAGTACTCGAGGTGTGGTCTCACCAGTGCCCTGTACAGCTGCAGCAAGGTATCCCTGTTCCTGTGTTCCAACCCTTTTGCTATGAAGGCCAGCATACCGTTTGCCTTCTTGACCGCCTGTTGCACCTGCATGCTCGCCTTCAGTGACTGGTGTACAAGAACACCCAGGTCTCTCTGTACTTCCCCCTCTCCCAATTTATTGCCATTTAAATAATAATTTGCCCTCCCGTTCCTGCACCCAAGGTGGATAACTTCGCACTTGTCCACATTATAGTGCATCTGCCATTTATCCGCCCAATCACCCAGTCTGTCCAAATCGCTCTGGAGCTTCCTGGTCTCCTCCTCTGAGCCCACCCCCCCTCCTAGTTTAGTGTCGTCTGCAAATTTGGAAATGCTGCATCCGACTCCCTGATCCAGGTCATTAATGTAAATTGTGAACAGCTGGGGACCCAGGACAGATCCCTGTGGTACCCCACTTGTTACTGCCTGCCATTCAGAAAATGAGCCGTTTATTCCAACTCTCTGTTTTCTATCTGACAGCCAGTTCTCTATCCACGTCAATACTTTCCCCTTTATCCCATGAGCTTCAATTTTCCATGCTAATCTTTTATGTGGGACCTTGTCGAAGGCCTTTTGGAAGTCCAGGTACACCACATCTACTGGCTCTCCCCCATCTATTTTACCAGTTACTCCCTCAAAAAATTCCAATAGATTAGTCAAGCACGATTTACCCTTTGTAAATCCATGTTGACTCTGTCCTATCCTGTCCCCATTTGCTAAGTGCTCCGCTATTTCATCCTTAATGATGGACTCCAGCATTTTGCCCACAACTGATGTAAGGCTTACAGGTCTGTAATTACCTGCTTTTTCCCTACCCCCCTTTTTGAATAGTGGGGTAACGTTAGCTACCCTCCAATCCATGGGCACTGTTCCCGAGTCTAATGAATTCTGAAAAATCATACTTAGTGCATCCGCTATCTCTAGGGCCACCTCCTTCAGTACCCTAGGATGCATGTTATCAGGCCCTGGGGATTTGTCCGCCTTCAATCCCTTTAGCTTCCTTAACACCATATCCTTAGAGATATTGATTTGCGTCAGTTCCTCCTTTGCCCATGTCCCTATTTTTCCCGATATCCCAAGGAGGTTTTTTGTGTCTTCCTTCGTAAAGACTGACCCAAATTATGCATTTAGTTGGTCTGCCATTTCCTTATTTCCCGTTATATATTCCCCCGTATCTGACTGCAATGGACCAACTTTGGTTTTCACCAGTCTTTTCCTCTTGATATACTTATAAAAGCTTTTGGAGTTAGTTTTTATATTTTCCGCCAGCTTGCTTTCGTAAGCTATTTTGCCCCTCTTGATTAAGCCCTTTGTCCTCCTTTGCTCTATCTTAAACCGTTCCCAATCTTCCGCTCTGGCGCTTTTTTTGGCTATTTTATACGCCCTATCTTTGGATTTTATGCTGTCTCTAATTTCCCCTGTTATCCACGGTTGAGTCACCTTTTTAGATTTCCTTTTATGCCAGATTGGTATAAACAATTTTTGCAATTTTGTCATTCTATCTTTAAATGCTTGCCATTGTTTATCTACCTCCAGTCCTCCCAGGAACGTTGTCCAATCAGACCTACTCAGTTCCCGTCTAATGGCATCATAATTCCCCTTGTTTAAATTCAGGACCTTAGTCTCTGAGTCAATTTCTTCGCTCTCCATTTCGAGTGAGAAATCGATCATGTTATGATCGCTCTGACCCAAGGGTCCCCGTACAACAAGATTACTAATTAGTCCCTTCTCATTGCACAGTACCCAGTCCAATATAGCCTGTTCCCGAGTTGGTTCCTCGACATATTGATCCAGATAACCATCCCTTAAACACTCAAGGAATTTCTCCTCCTCATTATTTTTACTGATTAGGCTAGTCCAATCTATATGTAAGTTAAAGTCACCTATGATGACAGCTGTGCTCTTATTGCACGCTTCTCTAATTTCCCTCGTGATGCCCTCCCCAACCTCTATTTTACTATTTGGAGGCCTATATACCACTCCTATTAAAGTTTTTCGCCCCTCGCTATTTCTTAGCTCCACCCATGTAGATTCTGTATTAACTGAGTTAATATCCTTCCTTTCAATTGCATTTATCCCCTCTTTTACCAGCAATGCTACCCCTCCTCCCTTTCTTTTTTGTCGATCCTTCCTAAATACTGAATACCCCTGTATGTTAAGCTCCCAGCCCTGCTCACCCTGCAACCATGTTTCCGTAATCCCAATTAGATCATAATTATTAACCTCTATTTCCACAGCTAATTCATCTACCTTGTTCCTGATGCTTCTCGCATTAAGGTATAAAACCCTCAGGCTTTTTTTATGCTCACATTTTTTATGAATTAGTTTGGCCCTTTGTTTTTTGTTCCTCACCCTTTTACCATTTATTTCTGTCTGCCTTTCACTTTCCTCTATTTCACTACATAGGTTTCTAGCCCCCTGCCATACTAGTTTAAATGCTCCCGAACTGCTTTATCAAAAATTACCCCGAGAACATCAGTTCCATCTTTGCACAGGTGTAGACCGTCCCTTTTGTATAGGTCACACCTACCACAAAACTGGTTCCAATGCCTCAAAAATTTAAAACCCTCCCTCTTACACCACTGCTCAAGCCACGTATTTAGCCTAACTATCCTGTTCTCTGTACTCTTACTAGCACGTGGCACTGGTAGTAATCCAGAGATTACTACCTTCGAGGTCCTACTTTTTAGCTTGGCTCCTAACTCCCTAAATTCTACTTGTAGGACCTCTTCCCTTTTTTTAGCTACGTCGTTGGTACCAACATGTATCACGACAACTGGCTGTTCCCCCTCCCCCTCCAGAATGTTCTGCACCCGCGCCGAGACATCCTTGACCCTTGCACCAGGGAGGCAACATACCATCCTGGAGTCTCGGTCGCGACCACAGAAACCCCTATCTATTCCCCTTACAATCGAATCCCCTATTACTATAGCCCTGCCACTCTTTTTCCCTCCCTTCTTTGCAAGTCAAGAAACTTGGGCAGACAGCACAAAAACCAGTGTCACACTTGGAGAATATGCACGTTAAACACTAATTCGCAGTTTTTGAAACCAGTCCAGGTTGTTGCTATGGTCGATTACATCGACTGGTGCTGAGCAGAATGAAAAACTGATAAATAACCATCATCAAACTAAAAAACCGTAAAATAAACCATGAACAGCAAGAGCACAAACATTTCCTTAGTGCTGGGGGAAAAATGAACTAACATTCCAGGACAATGCCAATTCTTTCATACCTCATAGAAGTGAGGTGACCAAGTGTGGATGCCTCCCCAACATTATGGCATCCAAAATGTCATAGGTCATTTCTTAAATTACTTTAATCGTAGGCCAGTGCGCTCTATTGTCAACCCACTCCAATAGTATGTGGAAAATTCAGAGTGAAGAAAGTGTATATCCTCATCTCGATACTTACTTGTTGCAAACTCGTCATTTTGGAATTTATTTTCATGTTCAACCTCACTTTTGTGTTTCATTCGTCACTATTTGAAACGCTGGTTGTAAGTTTTCTTTTCCGCTTCTTTAGTAATTCTCATCATCCCACCACTAGCCGTTAAGTCTGATCTATCAATTTGGTTCCTGAATGTTTAGTCGTCTTTTAATTTTTCAACCAAGAACTATGAAAGTGCTTCAGAGGAAGGATGAGTCGCATATTTTTAAGAACTAAAAGTCAACAGTTAAGATATTTACATGGGGAAAAACAGATCTAATGTTGAAGGCAATCTCTTAAAAGTTCTTACCTTGCTGAAACACTGCCCTCTTGGATTTCCTGGACAAAGATCCCCAGTTCTCCTTTATGTTCACTCTTAAGTCCTACTACACTGAATCCCAAACCACCACAGGGAGGTTTCACCAGATCTATGTATTCCATAGGACGGCCCTAGTGGGATGGAGATTCTGGTCATTATTAACAGAAACACCTTTTCTACCACACAGCCATTTACATCCAAACAAAAGTTCTTCGAAAGGAATATGTTCACCTACAGCCAAAAACAAAAACTGCCAATGGTAAAGCAGCGCTCAGCTGTAGGAAAATATTCCAACTTGGGCACGTTCAGATCAACCTCAAGGGTGGTCCAAAAAACGACGGCACAGAGCCACTTCAAACACGCCACCACGTTAGTGGAATGGCTCAGGATGTGAGCTGACATCTGAAATGACGGGAAAGCAGAATCTCCCAACAGGCAAAAGATGCCACCTTCTTTTAAAAAGATGAGAGAATATTTAATAGTGAAACTACTGTCAGTAGTCTTTCCCTTTCCTTTAACATTTCCAGGTGTTAGTTGACACCTATACAAGACAATGATTCAGGAAGTAATAAAATAATAGTTACTTCAAAAACATGGTAAAGGGAAAACTACTTGGTCAGTAAACATGTGAACATTTTGAAATTGAGCTATTTTGAAATTAATTTTGAAACAACATGCATTAAATAGGTCTTTAAATGTCTAACAACTACATGAACTATTACATAGAATCATCCTCTTACATGGGCCATTTTCCTCAAAATCTGCTCAAACTCTTCATTGGACTGCTTGCCATTAACATGAGGAGAGCCAGGCTGCACTGCAGTTTCATGTTCGGTTTCTTTACTTCCATTCTGTTGAGCTATCATGTACGATTCATTTAATGGAGATGAAACCAAAGTGACAGGTGAGACAACTGCTTGAGAAAGATCAATGCTTGGATGTATGGAAGATGGCATGATGTTCACCTATTTAAAAAAAAAGGTACAAATGTCACAGAAGTAACTGCACAAATATAACAGAAAATAAAGAGGGAAATCTGAAATAAAACAATAATTTCTGATCTACATCCAAAGCATTAGCCTACCTTTTCTCTTTCCAGATGCTGACTGATTTGCTACATATTTTCTGTTTTTATTTCACAAAAATTACTGCTTAGGATTGAATACTCTACGATAAACCTCACTGAGAAATCTAAAAAGCCACTGACTTGGGACATTGGAATTTTTCATTACAGTAAACAGTGCTCCCAATGTTCATGGAATAAGTTTGACAGTAATGTTCAGTAAAAACTGAAACTACAATTGACAGAATATAGAATGATCATGGAGTACTGAAGGCATCAGCCACAGTGCACGAATTCAAAAATCACACTACATCCTGGCTCAACAAACCAGGAGCAGACAAGGCTCAGAAATTCCTCAAGATGGTTACGTTTAGCACACAGATGAGTGGCACTTGAAATTCCAAGTGAGAATACCAAATCTCATCGGAGTACATCAACCAAAACTCCTCTCCCCATTACCGTCGTAGCCGCTGTTACTAATGCACAGCAACTTTTTTTCCCCCAAATCAACCGGTTGATTCTTTGTTAAATGCCAATTAAGTGTTACCTGGTGTGGGGGAGAACTAGGCGGCACAATGGCCACTAGCTTTTCACCTCTAGAATCAAAGATAACAGCAAAAGTTTTATAAATATGTTGTAAGAAAAAGAATGGTAATGGGGAATGTTGGCCCATTAAAGATGGATGCAGGTGAGACTATAATGGATAAGAAAAAAATGGCAGGATTGTTAAATGACTACTTTGTATCCATCTTCACAGTGGAGGAAGAGGACAAAATAATAGCAGTACAAGGGAACCTAAAAATAAGTCACGGAAAGCAACTTCATGGATTTAATATAAGTTTTTTAAAAAATGGTAATGGAGAAAATAAAGGAACGAGTAGACACATCTCCAGGACCTGATGGTCTCCAACTAGGGTATTATAAGAAACAGGTGAGAAATTATGCAGATCCATTAGTCATAATTTTCTAAAGCTCTTTAGATTCAGGAATTGTGTCTTTGGATTGGAAAATTGCAATCCTCGGAGATAAGCGCAGTGTCAGTATCTGAGCTGGTGGCTGCGAGCGTGAAATCGAGTGACAGTGTGTCTTCATCATCACTGTCCTCCACTGCCTGGCCAGGTTCCACTTCTTGGGTACCTGAAAAGAGAAAGGCACAAGGGTAAGATTGTGGTGAGGGAGGGGGGGAAAGTAAGAGGTGAATGCTTACACCATCTGTAGCTTGTAAGTCAGAAGAAATTGTGGGATGAGGAGGAAATGGGATGTGAGAAGGAGGATTGTGTATGAGGATACTGTCATCTTCAATTGATTCAGCTCCGCCGCTGGCCCATTTCCTCCATAGGGGTTAGGAACTTGCAGGCGCACCTGTCCCCCTCCAGTTAGCTCCTGCTGCCTCCGGTTGTACACCACCATGTCCTGCAAGAGACAGGGAAGTGTGTCAGTGTGTGTCATGCAATCTGGTTGGGTGATGTGGCTGTCATGGTTGAATAGCTGGCAGTGTGTGCAAGCTACAAGATGTGGGTGTGAGGCTTGCAGCAGTGCTAAGTGTGTGAGGGTGAGGTGAAGTATATGAATGTTAGGTATGAGTTCGGAGTGATGAGAGATTGCTGGTAGGTGAATGATAGGGTGTGGTAAATTGAGGAGTGTCTGAGTCTAGTGGTGCAGTTGGTAGGATATGGCATTTGAAGATGCATTCACTGACCTTGGCCACTTGTGTGAGGTCACTGAACTTCTTGCAGCACTGCAGCCAGGTTCTCAGGGCTAGACTCCTGGCATTGAACTCCTCGGCTATCTGCTCCCACTGCCTTTTGACCTGGAGGACCTCCTGGCCCGCTGCGGATACAGGACATCCCTCCTCCTTTCCACCTCCTCCACCATGAGCTCCAGTGCAGCGTCCAGAAACCTTGAAGCCCGCTCTCTCCCATGTTGTGCCATTCTTCAGTTTCCTAGGTCAGATTCACTTCCTGCATAACTCCCATCGCCTGCTCCAGTCACAATGCACCTCCCCTTTAAGAAGTGCAGGCTAGCTTTAAGTGGTGCTCGGAAGTTACAATTTTGGGTCCCCTGCTGATGCGTGCAGCCAGCGCAGTTAGTGCTGGCTGCATGCAGGAGTTCTGCTAATCAGCAAGCAGCACAAAGATGGCATGCTGCCTGCATTTCAATCAACGGACGAAGGTTAATCATGCATCGTGATTCCTATGCCCGTTTTCGGCGGCTATCCAATTTAGCCCACTAAGAGCTGTGGAGGAGCAAAGGGATTTAGGTGTCTGTGCACACAAATCATTGGCAAAACAGGTACAAAAAGTAATCAAAATGGCTACTGGAATGTTGGTCTTTACCTCAAGGGATTTGAAGTTCAAAAGTGAGAACAGGTTACATAAACTTGGCTTGTATAAACTTGGTCCGGCAACACCTCCATTTTAAAATTCTCATCCCTGTTTTAAAATCCCTCCATCACCTCAGCCCTCTACATCTCTGTAACCTCCTCCAGCCCTACAACCCTCCGAGATCTCTGCGCTCCTCCAATTCTGGCCACCCATTGGCAGCCGTACCTTCAGCTGCCTAGGCCCCAAGCTCTGGAATTCCCTCTCTAAACCTCTCTACTTCTCTCTCCTTCCATAAGACGCTCCTTAATACCTACCTCGTCGACCAAACTTTTGGTCACTTGTCCTAAAATCTCCTTACGTGGCTCGGTGTCAAATTTTGTTTGATAAAGCTCCTGTGAAGTGCCTTGGGACGTTTTACTATGCTAAAGGCACTATATAAATGCAAGTTGTAGTTGTTCTTCTAGTCCCTTCAGTTTAGATGGTTGAGGAGTGATCTAATGGAGGTATTTAAAATGATTGGGGAATTCTATAGGGTACATACATAGAAACTCTTTCCTCTGGTGGGGGAATCCAGAATAAGAGGGCATAATTTTAAAATTAGAGCTAAGCCATTAGAAAATTCAGGAAGTGTTTTTTTACACAAAGGGTAGTGGAAAATCTGGAACTCGCTCCCCCAATGGCTGGGAATGCTGGGACAATTGAAATTTTCCAGACTGAAATGGATAGTTTTAGGTTTGGTAAGGTTATCAAGAGATATGGAATAAAGATGGGTAAATGGAGCTGAAGTACAGATCAGCCATGATCTAACTGATTGGTGCTACAGGCTCGAGCGGCTGAATGGCCTATTCCTGTTTCTGTGTTAGAACTTGGTTCAAATTCTGCCCAAACTAATGGGTGAAAGTCTTTCTATCTGTTTGTTATAAGGACCCTATTTGAAATTAATTGTGACAGTCTCATTCCAGGTGCCAGTGCATGAGGAATTTTGCAGGTGAAATTGGTCTTGGGTGGGAGAACAAAACGTGCGTTAACAAATCGGCAGCCCATTTACACACTGCCCGTCTTTATTTTCCATTGACTTCAATGAAACGGTAGCATTCTAATAAAGGCACATAAAATATACCATTCCTTCCAATACGTTTCTTACTGTCTTTTACTTCTTTGAAGCACAAGTAATAATTACTATCATCACCTCATTGTTCCAGAAGAGTCATGCACATTACTGTCTGCACAGAGGTGTTAGCTGAGGAAGAGATAATTCTATTAGTGGATTAAAAGCTTCCCACTTCACACACACGGTAAATAGCTGTAAAGATCATTTTATCAACATACCTTTCCCACAAATTATTACATAGAAGATAGGAGCAGGAGTAGGCCATCCGGCCCTTCGATAAATGCAATAAACTGCCTTGTATACACTAGGCCTGTTAAAATAGTTCAGTAGCTCTCCCTGCATGACTAGCTTTGAATTTGTTGCCAATTTTTTTGTCAACATTCAAAAATATTTGAGACAGGAAGATAGCCATTAGAGCAGCACTGCTTTTATCTCATAGAACATGAGAACATAAGAAATAGGAGCAGGATTAGGCCATACGGCCGCTCGAGCCTGCTTCGCCATTCAATAAAATCATGGCTGATCTTCGACCTCAACTCTACTTTCCCGTCCGATCTTCGACCTCAACTCCACTTACCCACCCAATCTCCATATCCCTCGATTCCCCTAGAGTCCAAAAATCTATCTATCTCAGCCTTGAATATACTCAACGATTCAGCATTCACAGCACTTTAGGGCAGAGAATTCCAAAGATTCACAACCCTCCTCATCTCGGTCTTAAATGGCCGACTCCTTATCATGACACTATGCTCCCGAGTTCTAAACTCTCCAACCTCTCAGCATCAACCCTGTCAATCCCCCTCAGAATCTTGTATATTCCAATGAGATCACCTCTCATTCTTCTAAACTTGAGTATAGGCCCAATCTACTCAATCTCTCCTCAAAGGACAACCCTCTCTTCCCAGGAATCAATTTAGTGAACCTTCGTTGCACCGCCTCTAAGGCAAGTATATCCTTCCTCAGATAAGGAGACCAAAACTGTGCACAGTATTCCAGGTGTAGTCTCACCAAAAGCCGTATACAATTGTAGCAAGACCTCCTTACTCTTGTACTCCAACCCACTAGCAATAAAGGCCAACATGCCATTTGCCTTCCTAATTGCTTGCCGTACCTGCATGCTAACTCTGGGTCCTGCATGAGTACGCCTAAATCTCTCTGAACACCAACATTTCATAGTTTTTCACCATTTAAAAGATATTCTATTTTTGTATTCTTCCTACCAAAGTGAATAACCTCACATTTCCCTGCGTGCAACAAGACCTGGACGACGTTCAGGCTTGGGCTGATAAGTGGCAGGTAACATTCATGCCACAGAAGTGCCAGGCAATGACCATCTCTAACCAGCACCCCATGACATTCAATGGCATTACCATCGCCAAATCCCCCACCATCAACATCCTGGGGGTCACCATTGACCAGAAACTTAACTGTACCAGCAACATAAATACTGTGGCAACAAGAGCAGGTCAGAGGCTAGGTATTCTGCGGCAAGTGTCTCACCTCCAAAGCCTTTCCACCATCTACAAGGCACAAGGATGTGATGGAATACTCTCCACTTGCCTGGATGAGTGCAGCTCCAACAACACTCAAGAAGCTCGACACCATACAGGACAAAGCAGCCCACTTGTTTGACACCCCATCCACCACCTTAAACATTCACTCCCTCCACCACCGGCGCACCGTGGCTGCAGTGTGTACCATCTACAAGCTGCACTGCAGCAACTTGCCAAGGCTTCTTCAGCAGCACCTCCCAAACCCGCGACCTCTTCCTAGAAGGACAAGGGCAGCAGGCGCATGGGAACACCACCACCTCCAGGTTCCCCTCCAAGTCACACACCATCTTGACTTAGAAGTATATCGCCGATCCTTCATCGTCGCTGGGTCAAAAGCCTGGAACTCCCTACCTAACAGCACTGTGGGAGTACCTTCACCACATGGACTGCAGCGGTTGAAGGTGACTCACCACTACCTTCTCAAAGGCAATTAGAGATGGGCAATAAATGCTGGCCTTGCCAGCGATGCCCACATCCCATAAATGAATTAAAAAAAAATTATACTCCATCTGCCACCTTATTGCCCACTCAAAGTCCCTTTGCAGGCTCTTTGTGTCCTTCTCACAGTTTACTTTCCCACATAGCTTTGTATCATCAGCAAACTTGGATACATTACACTCGGTCTCTTCATCGAAGTCATTAATATAGATTATAAATAGCTGAGGCCCAATCACAGATCCTTGCGGCACCCCACTAATTACAACTTGCCAGCCTGAAAATGACCCGCTTATCCCTGCTCTCTGTTTTCTGCCCGTTAACCAATCCTCTATCCATTCTAATATATTACCCCCAACCCCAGGAGCACTTATCTTTTATGTGGCACCATATCAAATGCCTTTTGGAAATCCAAATATACTACATCTACTGGCTCCCCTTTATCTACACTGCTAGCTACATCCTCAAAAAACATTTGTTAAACACAATTTCCCTTTCATAAAACCATGCTGACTCTGGCTAATCATATTATGATTTTCTAAATGCCCTGTTAACACTTCCTTAATAATGGATTCCAGCATTTTCCCAACAACTGATGACAAGTAACAAAATTAGACTTCTCTATCAAAACAACAGAACTAAATATTAGCAAATACTTCATTATATAATATACTATGGACAGTTCACCCTTTTGATTCTTCATTTTAAAGAAATTTTAAAGAAATGATAAGTAATAAGTTATAGATCTACTGTTTCACCAATATAATTTACTAAACACTTCATTTTTGAGTGAATTTTAAAACCAATTTATACAAATTTAATCTTTTAAAAGAAAACGTAAACATTGAAAACCCCAAATTTGGTGAAAAAAGAAAATTGCTAAAAGTAAACAATGAAATCTGAAAAAATTAGAACATTTAAGTGTGATATACAGTAGAATCCTGCACTAGTGATCAATTTGTCATTAGGTCATCAGCATGTTAAAAGATAGCAAACCATGATTTTTACTGCTGATCACATTATCCACAATATGTTCCGCAAGGATGTACAGTGTTCAGTATTCTCTCGCCCCAATTTGCTGCCAAAAATGTTAGTGCTTCTATTTTGTTCCAATCAATGCTCTTGGCCCCAAACCAGCATTTTCAGCGGAGCATTTCTCAGCTGTTTTCAAGTGCTGAACACTGAGCCACTCCTGGGTTCCTTTACAATTAAACAGTTAAATAGAAATAAGTAACTTGCATTTATATAGCATTTTTCACAACCTCAGGATATCTTTACAGCTAATGAAGTAATTTTGAAGTGCAGAAAGAAATGGAAAGCAGACTAATACTGAGGTCAGCTCAGAAAGAAACCGGGATGCAAAGAAAGAAATAAATACTTCTATTTATATAGTGCCGTTCATGACCTCAGGATGTCCCAAAGCCAATGGCCCGGAATTTGCAGTCAGCGGCAAAGCGACGGCGATCGCCGCTGTTCTTGAAGAAAGCTGCCCACAAAGATCTCATGATCTCTATGGTGAAAACTTTAATGTTTCGACATTAATTTGATAGTAGTGCTGTCTATGGGGAATCTCCAGTGTACAATACTAGTGATGTCATCAAGCTGTCTAAGCAGCCAATCACATTGAAGAATTCTCAGATAGCAAACCAGGAAATAAAAAGCAGCTTTCATCATTCACTTTTTAATTTTTTTTTACAGAAGGCAAAATAAAGATTGGGATTAAGGTAGAAGCTGAAATATCATAAACAAACTTTTAACAAAATTAAAAAATATATTTTAAAAATCTAGTAATTTTTATCATAATGGAGAAATAATGCCATGGCTGACACTGTATAAATATAATTAGCAGTCCATTATTAATTTCACGACATTCAAATACTAGATTGTGCAGATTGCATTTGAGGCAACTATCTTTCAACAAAGAGAACTGCCATTAAAGTGATCACTAGAATAAACTACCAGGTCGCTATAAATGGGAACATATAAATGGGTTTCAGAAAGCAAATTTTGATCAAAAATGGTTGATCACTACAAATGAATTCCTCTGAATATGGTGGTGCAATATGACCAAGGGGAAAATAACTGAGGAATAGTATTTTTGTGTTTTATTTCCACTAGTTTTATTAAAATTTCTTTCACCAACACTCAAGTTTCTACACTAAGAGACTGGGGCCAACATCACAAAACACAATTGGGAAGGCAAATACAAACTACAAAATTAAATTATCAAGGAATATAAAAATAAATAGTGAAGTATTTTACAGACACAAACAACAAAAGGAAAATCTGGATAGGCATATGGCCACTAAGGGATGCACAAGATAAACTTACAGAAAATGAGAGAAAAATGGCAGAAATATTGAATAATTACTTTACCTCATTATTTACCAGTGAGGGTAACAGGGTTGACATGACAGTCGAAGAAGAGATTAAAAAATATATCTAGACATTTAAGATAAACAAGGGGAAATAATTGATGAACTAGTCAAACTTAGAGAAGATGGATTGCATCCGCACATATTAAAAGAAGCAAGGCAAGAGATAGCAGAGGATCTAATATATATATATATATATATAAAATTCATTAGAAAAGGGACTAGTGCCAGGAGGACAGGCAGAGCGAATGTTATTCCTACATTTCAAAAGGGAGCTAGAACAAGTCCAGGAAACTATAGGCATATTAGTTTAATGTCGGTGGTAGGAAAGATGATGGAATGTCAGCCTTAAAAGAGGTCATGCTTGACCAACCTTATTGAATTCTTTGAAGAAGTAACAGAAAGAGTAGATAAAGGTAACGCACTAGATGTAATATATTTGGATTTTCAAAAAGCCGCATAGTAGACTCATGAGTAAGGTCAGAGCATATGGAGTCAGGGGACAAGTAGCAGAATGGATAGCAAGCTGACTACAAAACAAAAAAGAGTAGGGGTTAAAAGTATTTACTCAGACTGGCGGAAGGTGGGAAGTGGTGTTCCACAGGGCTCGTTACTGGGACCACTGTTCACAATTTACATAAACAATTTGGACTCGGGAATCGGTAGTACAAGTTCAAAATTTGCAGATGACACCAAATTGGCCGGGGTTGGGGGGGGGGGGGGGGGGGGGGGGGGGGAGATATAGTTAATACTGAGGAAGATTGTGACAAAATACAAGATGACATTAATAAACTTGCAGAATGGGTGTGTAAATGGCAAATGAATTTCAATATAGATAAGTGTGAAATGCTACATTTTGGTAGGAGGAATAAGGAGGCCACATGCTCCTTGGAAAATAAATGGGGTAGAGAAGCAAAGGGATCGAGGGGTACAGATTCACAAATCATTAAAAGTAGCAACGCAGGTTAACAAGGCCATAGAAAATGCAAACATGTAGAGTTCTGGTCTCCCATATTACAAAAATGATATAGAAGCACTGGAGAAAGTGCAAAAACGATTTACAAGAATAACACCAGAACTGAGCGGTTGTAACTAACAGACAATACTGAACAGGCTGGGGCTCTTTTCTCTAGAAAAGAGAAAACTGAGGGGTGATCTAACAGAGGTCTTTAAAATTATGAATGCGTTTGATAGAGTAGACGTAGAGACGATGTTTCCACTTGTGGGGGAGTCTAAAACTAGGCGTCATAAAGATAAGATAGTCACTATTAGATCCAATAAAGAACTCGAGAGAAACTTCTTTACCCACAGAGTGGTTAGAATGAGGAATTTGCTACCACATGGAGTGGCTGAGGCGAGTCGCATAACTGCATTTAAGGAGAAGCTAGATAAGTACGAGGGTGAAAGGCATAGAAGGATATGCTGATAGGGTTCGATGAAGTGGGGTGGAGGCGGGGGGGGAAGAGGCTTGTGTGGAGCATAAACACCGGCAGAGACCAGTTAGGCCAAATGGCCTGTTTCAGTGTGCAAATTCTATGTAATACAGTATTGCATCTTATGACCTATAAGGCAACTTGAAATTAGATAGTCAGCTCTTTTTTGAGTTTTCTTTGAATGTATCGTTTTTAAACAGCATGCTGAAGGTGGCTGCAGGTAGTAAAAATAGAGCACATTAGGTTGTACTTAACAGTGTGCCTAAGATCAAGAGCACTAATTGCTGTCCTGCAGAATTATACACAACTAACATCTGCTCATACAATATGGATGCCCATAGTGATTACATAATGGGTTGTTTTTCATAGAGTTCAAAGCAGCTGGATAACCATAAACAAGCTGCTAATTTTATCTCTATACACACATCATACTAAAGAGTTATGGTAAATTCCCTCTAGCGGTTTCAATTTTTTCTTTGGGCATGTTCTTTCAATTTCCTGAGTGTGACATTTCACAGAACAAAATGTGCAGCAAAGCTACAGAACAGGAATTACAAGCGGTATCCAACTGGTCAAAAACTACTGTCTGGAATGTGTCCTATCTCAACAGCCTGCACAAGTTAATTAAGAGGAATTCCATTCGAATGGTAAACTAAATTCCTTGCGTCCCTTGCCTGGGTAGTAACTCCTACTGCATTGTTGTCCTTCAAGGTCTAAACATAACAAACTGGATATTATCAGTTCCTCCTTGTTCCTCTCTCATATCGCCACACTGCCCAAAAGCACAAAGTGAAACAAGAGTGGCCTTCAGCTCCTCCAGCATAGGAACATAGAAACAGGAGAAGGTCATTCAACCCCTCGATCCTGTTCCACCATTTAATTAGATCGTAGCTGAGCTGTACCTCAACTTCATTTACCCACCTTTGATCCATATCCATAGCCTAACAAGGGAGGATTCGCTATTGGATTTAGTAATGGGGAATGAACCAAAGCAGATAAGAGAAGTAAAAGTAGAGAAACATCCAGGCAATAGTGACCATAATATAATACACTTTAAGATAATAATTGAGAAGGACATAAGTATGACGAAGACCAGGGTAATAGATGGGAGAAAAGCTGATTTAATGGGGCTGAGAATAGAACTTGGGAAAATAAAATGAACAACAATATTGGCAAACAATGACATAGAACAGCAATGGGAAACATTTAAAACAGTGTTCAACAGAGACCAGGAAAAATATATTTCGCTAAAAAACAAGAACAAGAACAAGCTAAACATTAATGAGACACCATGGATGAATAAAGACATAAGGGAAAAATTGAGGGTAAGGAAAGAGGCATACATTAAGTACATGGACAGCAAGGGATAGCATGATAAGGGAGAATACGAAGCGACTAGGACAGAAGTAAAAAAAAACAATTAGGAAGGCAAAGAAGAGCTATGAAATTAAATTATCAAGGAACATAAAACAAAATAGTAAAATATTTTACAGACACATCAATAAAAAAAAAGGAAGGTCGGGACGAGAATAGGGCCACTAAGGGATGGACAGGATAATACCACAGGCAGCGATAGAGAGATGACAGAAATATTAAATAATTACTTTGCTTCAGTATTTACCAGGGAGATAGAACAGGTGGACATGGCATCAGATGATGAGATTAGTAATGAGATAACTGTATTTAAAATAAGAGGAGAAATATTACATAAACTAATGAAACTCAAGGAGGATAAAATGCCTGGTCCAGACGGATTTCATCCGCGCATCTTAAAAGAATCTTGGGAAGAGATAGCAGAGGCATTACTACACATATTTAATAATTCGTTTGAAAAAGGTGTAGTGCCAGAGGACTGGCGGGTAGCTAATGTAATATCTATATTTAAGAGGGGAGATTGAACATGTCCAGAGAACTATAGACCAGTCAGATTAACATCGGTGGTAGGAAAAATAATGGAATCCCTACTAAAGGAGAAAATAGAAGAACATCTAGAAATCAAAAATAGAATAATGAATAGTCAGCATGGATTTCAAAAGGGAAAGTCTTGCTTGAAGAATAGGGAGGTCACTTATTACTTGGAGGGTGCAAGTCTGGGTAGGGTAGAGGAACAAAGGGATCTCGGTGTGCAAATACACAAATCACTAAAAGTAGCGACACAGGTTAACAAGGCCATAAAAAAGCAAACCAGGCACTAGGGTTTATTTCTAAAGGGATAGAATTGAAAAGTAGTGAAGTTATGCTAAACTTGTATCGAACCTTGGTTAGACCACACTTGGGAGCACTGCATACAATTCTGGTCGCCATATTATAGAAAGGATATAGAGGCACTGGAGAGGGTGCAGAGAAGACTTACAAGAATGATGCCAGAAATGCGAGGGTATACCTATCAGGAAAAGACGAACAGGCTGGGTCTCTTTTCCCTTGAAAAGAGAAGGCGGAGGGGTGACCTGATAGAGGTCTTTAAAATTATGAAAGGTTTTGATAGAGTAGATAGAGTGTTTTTCCACTTGTGGGGAAGCGCATAACTAGAGGCCATCAATATAAGATAGTCACTAAGAAATCAAATAGGGAATTCAGAAAAAAACTTCTTTACCCAGAGAGTGGTGAGAATATGGAACTCGCTACCACAGGGAGTGGTATAGAGTCGCTCTTGCATGCTTCTTGTCAATGATGTCACGAGAACAGCCCAAGAGGGACAAAGATTCAACTCATAGGTATCCATGTCCTATGGCTTCTGGTTTTCTTTTCAATGCTGCGCAACACAATGCCACTGAATGGCCGGATTCTTTACCTGAGCGTCGGGGCGGGTGCGTGCGGGCCACGTAGCCGGTCATCATCCCAAACTTTTCAACATCGCGTTTAACTCAATTGTATCAATTGAGTCATGCGGGTTTCCCGGTCCAATTAAATGGAGCGGGTCTGCTGACTTCACCGATGACTCGTTTTCGGCGCGGATATTTAAAGTAACCTTACACACATTTGTAGGAAAGATAAAAGTATTTGGGAGACCTACAAATTGGTGCATATTACTGAGATTTGTGTGGGTCATGGAGTCTCAGACAGAAGGCTGCGCCAAGATTTCCTGATGCCTCCCGGGCAGCAATGTGCGCCGCTGCTGGTGCCATCTCCATCTCATAGATACATAGATACATAGAAGATAGGAGCAGGAGTAGGCCATTCGATGAGATCATGGCTGATCATCTAAACTCAGTACCCTGTACCTGCCTTCTCCCCATATCCCTTGATACCTTTAGCTTTAAGAAATATATCTAACTCATCCTTGAATATATTTAATGACTTCGCCTCAACTACCTTCTGTGGTAGAGAATTCCACAGGTTCACCACTCTCTGGGTGAAGAAATTCCTCCTCTTTGTATTCCACCTGTTCCTCCTCCTCCTCCGAAGAGGCTGTGCACTCTGCGCCTTGCTCCTCCTGCAGCTCCAATCCTCACTGCTGCGCTATGTTGTGTGGCGCGCAGCATACGACGATGATTCTGGAGACCCTGGCTGGTGCGTACTGAAGAGCTCCTCCAGATCTGTCATGGCATCTGAAGCACATCTTCATCATGCCGACTGCTTGCTCTATGATACATCTGGTGGACATGTGGCTATCATTATAACGCTCCTCGGCCTCATTGCTTGGCCTCCTCAAGGGTGTCATCAGCCAGGTCTTCAGTGGATAGCCCTTGTCTCCAAGTAGCCAGCCGGTAAGTCTGTTTGGAGGTGTGAAGAGCTGAAGGAGGGTGGACTGGCGCAGCACGAAAGAGTCATAACAGCTGCCAGGGAATCTGGTGCACACATGCATGATGATCTTTTTATTGTAGCAGACGAGCTGCACATTGAGGGAGTGGAAGCCCTTGCGTTTCACAAACACTCCTGGGTGATGTGGGGGTGCCTTGATGACCACATGTGTGCAGTCGATGACGTCCTGCACCCGTGGGAAGCCAGCCAGAGCCACAAAGCCCAGCGCCCGCTCAGTAATACTGGCTTCATCAGTGGCAAAGTTTACATAATTGGCTGACTTGTGAAACATGGCATCGGTCACCTGGGTGGTGCATCTGTGAGCGGCAGCCTGCGAGATCCTGCAAATGTCTTCTGCAGATCTCTGGAAGGAGCCTGAGGTGAAGAAGTTGAGGGCGGTGGTGACTTTGACATCCACTGGTAAGGCATGTCCACCAGGTCCTGTTCCAGCAAGCTACAAATGTCTGCGATGCACTGACGCGATAGCCTGAGCCTCCTGAAGTACTGCTGTTCAGTCATGTCCAGGAAGATCATCCTCTGCCTGTATACCCTGTGATGGGGGTATCACCTCTGACGTGGTGCACCCCTCTCTCCTGTGGAGCATCAGGTCGCTGAGGAGAAAGCTGCTGTTGCGGTTGCTGCTGCTGTTGCTGATGGTGCTCATCTTGGTCCGATTTTGAGGTCCAAGATGAGACAGCAAAAGCGGCACCCATGCTGATCTAATAGATGGCAAGTAAAGTAGAGATCAGAGACACAATCCTTCAGTGTAGTGAAAGTGACTAGCAATGTTGTGAGAGTGGTTTCCGAGGTTGCAGAAATGACCTGAAAATTCCTGAAAGCTAAATCTCTGCACAAAATGGTGTCAGCAAGAGCCTTTCCCTTAGGCAAGGAAGCAGGTATAAGGTGTGAGTATTTATGTGCTTTTGCTAGCTGTCACTTAATAGAAACATAGAAACTAGGAGCAGGAGTAGGCCATTCGGCCCGTCGAGCCTGCTCCACCATTCAATACGATCATGGCTGATCATCCAAATCCAGCACCCTGTCCCTGCCCCCTCACACAGAATCCCCATCGAGCCTGCACCGACACATATCCCACCCTATCCCCGTAACCCCACGTATTTAACATCCCCTAACATATCCCATCCTATCCCCGTAACCCCACATATTTAATCCCCCCCTAACACTAAGGGTCAATTTATCATAGCCAAATCAACCTAACCCGCACATTTTTGGACTGTGGGAGGAAACCGGAGCACCCGGAGGAAACCCACGCAGACACGGGGAGAATGTGCAAACTCCACACAGACAGTCACCCGAGGCCAGATTCGAACCCGGGTCCCTGGCGCTGTGAGGCACCAGTGCTAACCACTATGCCACCGTGTTGCACATGGACTCGCACAATGGCCACTGAGCTTCTGCCTCCCCTTCAGTCGCGGTTCCCAAGGTGCGTGAAACCCGTGCGCAACAAGTTAAAGCCCAAACCTGAGATTAAAAAGGCAGTTAAAGGTCTGTTAACGAGCAGTTAAGTACCTCAATGAGGTCACCCACCTCTCCCGAGCGGGTCCGTGGCGCACCTCGAAACGCGCCAGAGTTAAATGCGGAAATCGGTGGGCTGACGGCGGGTTCCCGACATGCTGTCAATTTCCGCGCTTTTAATCGCCGCCCTGCCCCCCCAAACCCACATGCTCTGCAATGGGAAAATTCCGGCCAATGTCTCCAAGGTGGAATGCTGGAATGGCTAAGCAAAGCGGAAAGGGCATCTTTTTGTACAATGAAGAGGTACTACAAGGGTGATAATTTCCCAGTAGCAATACTAATGGTGAGTATTGTCCAGTGCTGATGCCAAATCAGTGATGGCTTCCATTGAGAGGGCAGGACCACTCAGACAAGGGAGGGTAGTGCCAAATGAGGCTGGTTATACCTATCAAGACACATTTTGAATCTTCTCTTCAATAGCTTATAGAAGAAATGTATTACCTAATATGGGCCAGAAAACCCAATCAGGCAGCAATTGAACCATATTATGCTTCATAGAGATGCATTTCAGGCAATTTTTTTTGGTCATCTTCCACCATAAAGATCAAGGAACACTGTATGAATTCCTCAAATTCTATTTTAGTCATGACCATGCTTGAAGAAAATTTGAAAAATTGAGACAAATACCAAAAAGCATTATTGAATGATGCAAGATGAAATTATGAATGAAGTTAAAAACAAACAGTACTAAAAATTAGTTGAAGAAGTCCCGTGTACCAGTGAGTACTTTCCAGAGCTTGGAAAACAGCCCAATGCTCCAGAGAAGACCGAGCTCTTTAATACTATGTAGGAATAGTGCCCATCCCTAATTGGGGACAACTATGACATCAAGCTGGCATGACGACAATTTTTTTTTTAAGAATTTAAACTCAGTGAAATATAATCCAGTAACTGGTCCATGAAGTTGTCATTTGATAGTGTTCACTGAAAGTATATTTTGTCGCATGTTTTTACATCTGCTAAATTGGTCAAAAAGCCAAAGATATTTTTTTTTAAAGTTACTTGAAGATATGACACAAAACTCAGAAGTATAGTAAACAATGAGGATATTAGCAGATTTCAGGAAGACACAGACAGACTGGTGAAATGGGCAGACACATGGCAGATGAAATTAATGCAGAGAAGTGTGAAGTGATGGATTTTGGAAGGAAGAATGAGGAGAGGCAATATAACCTAAATGGTACAACTTTAAAGGGGGTGCAGGAACAGAGAGACCCAGGGGTTCACATACACAAATTTTTGAAGGTGGCAGGACAAGTTGAGAAGGCTGTTCAAAAAGCATATGGGATCCCGGGCTTTATAAATTAAGGTTTAGAGTACAAAAGCAAGGAAGTTATGCTAAACCTTTATAAACTGGTTCGGCCTCAGTTGGAGTATTGTGTCCATTCTGGGCACCACAATTTAGGATGGATGTCAAGGCCTTGGAGAGTGTGCAGAAGAGATTTACTAAAATGGTATCAGGTATGAAAGACTTCAGTTACGTGGTGAGACTAGAGAAGTTGGGGTTGCTCTCCTTAGAGCAGAGAAGGTTAAGGGGTGATTTAATAGAGTAAATAAGGAAAAACTGTTTCCAGTGGCAGAAGGGTCACAGATTTATGGCAAAAGAACCAGAGACATAAGGGGAAGACAAATATGCAGCGAGTTGTTATGATCTGAATGCACTGCCTGAAAGGGTGGTGGAAGCAGATTTAATAATTTTCAAAAGGGAATTGGATAAATACTTGAAACAGAAACATTTGCAGGGCTATGGGGAAAGAGCAGAGGAGTGGGACTAATTGGATAGCTCTTTCAAAGAGCTGGTACAGGCACAGTGGGCCAAATAGCCTCCTTTTGTAAGGTCAGAATAGAGGTCAGAAAATAAATTCCTCTCAGCAGTAGATTTAATAAGGCACAAACAAAACAAGGCAAATAAAAATACAGTTTCACAAACATACATTTTACAGGGTAGAATCAGCCATAAAGCAGATTTTGTTCTCATCTTTGAAGCTTTGTATTGCATTACCTGCCACTTTTCAGTGTGGATCCAAGTAGTATTAAATCTTCTGCATAAAATGCTGCTACAGGAAACTGTTTTTCTACACTGCCACAACATGAAGTTTAGGAAACAAAACAATTTAATATTACCAGTTTTGAAAAATACAATCAAATCAATTGGGGACAGGGCAGAGAAAAATAGAGAACAGGGGAATTTGGGTTACACCTGCAGTCTTATGGAGAAGTTCCAGTTGCACAGAGAGGTTTACACACCGTCACCATAAGCAAACAAGCCATGACCTTTCAGCTATACAAAAGCCATAGAAAGTGATAAAGGGGTTGCTTATCTGAATCATTCAATAATAATTAAATAACGACCACCAGAACTAATAGAAACCCATCGAACTATATCCCAACACAAGCGTCTGCTTTCATGAGAACAGAAAGATCAGAGGGAAAATAAAAGAGAAGGGGAAAAAAGAAATACGTTCCATTGGTACACAGCCAGGATTTTTCAGAATCTGCTTGTGACAGATCTGAGGTCTGTCCAGTTTAACACCAAAATCTCAATTACATTTTTTTTCCATGGGTGGTTTGTAGCAGCTGTGCCAGTATTGTGTCCACTTTAAATTGGTTCCTGCTGATTGGCAGCAGCCTGTTTAGATGGAATAAACATACTGGCTGGGAGTTTACATTCCCCTTGATTGGAGCATCTCCAGCGGGATTGGAATTCTGCCTTTCACGGAGGTGCATCTCTGGCCAAATTTTGAGCCACGGGGTCACTTACATTTAGATGCAGACTCCACCGGGCAGTCTTGCCAAAATGTGGGCAAAAGTTGAAGCAGCAGGTCTTGCGAGGCTTTCCACAATGGGAGGATACATGCCATCTCCCTGGTCCTGAAGAGGTGGCATCTCTTTTGACATTTTACTGGCTCCTTGTTGCCTTGTGTAATGCCATGCTCTGTCAGCGTTTGCACAGGCCCAAGAACCCCCCAAAATTTCTTCAACTCCTTTTGTGACCCCAGAAAGTTGGATGTCTGAACCGAACAGTGAGCCCTTGCATCCAGCATTCAAATGATGCAAATGCTGGGAAATAAATTGGAGGAAGTCTTTCCCTCATTTACATTTTTTTAACATATGCCCGCCCACAAATCAGTGGGCGCATTGTGCGCTGCCAGCCTTTGCCATTGGAAAATAGAAGGTTGTGCACAGTGCAGCACGGTGACACACATTCCTGAACAATTTTCTGCCCCAGATCAGGGATAAGTTGGCAAGAGCCAAATGGTAAATTAGGCCATTATCTGGCTCAGAATCATCAAAGGCTCTTATCTATGTAAATAATGTAACTTTGGGTTTTTCTTCCCTTGTCTTTCGTTACATTTGAGAAAATACGTAAGACCAGGGCCACCACTGGGGAATGGAAGTTTTCTCGTCCTGGTGTTCAATAAGTGAGAATAGATCACAGCTCAGTCAACCGATGGCAACAAATAATATGCATCACGAGCTTGTGATCTTATCATAGTTACAGCAGATTTCATTTGCTATAATAATAAGCCTCTGAGGAGACAGGAACTGTGATGTTTGTCTCAACAGGAAGTCTAGTTTACTGAGCACACAGCTCTGCTTTGTCCTGGACATGAATGAATGGCTGTAGGTAGGCGCTCTTCTTTTTTTTTTAGGTGGGGGGGGCGCGCTGGGGCGGATGGCGATGTACTCGGATGGAAATTCCTGGTGGAAGCTGAATGTCATATTAGCGTATGTCCCACAGCTGCTTCAGCCACACATTTGTTGTGAAGATAACCGCACGATGGCAGAGTGCAGCTATGCAAATGATAGCAGGAGCTATGCTAACCTAACCTATATTTAGAAGGGCCGCTCCCTCTCCAGTAGGTAGGCTGAGGAAGCACTAGGCTGGGCTCTCTGTAGCTAGAGTTTCTGGTCCTTGTGGTCTCCATCAAGAATGGCTAGAAGGGAAGACACGGGCCAGAACAAATGTAGGAGGGCGCCATTCTGACTGTAGCCCTCCATAGGCAGATTTGTAGACTTGGAGAAGGATGAGCCAGAGCGTTTTGCAGCTTAACACTGGCAAGACTGAATCCATCTTGTTCAATTCGCACTAGAAACTTTTCACCTTAACCCGGTGATCCCAGCTCCTTTCCTGGTCCCTTCCACTTTCCTGGCTGCTCACTCAGACTCAACTTGACAGTGCACAACCCTCAGTGTACTGCTCAACCCTTCGTTTTAAAGTTGCTATTTTATCACCAAGGCCACCTGCTTCCACTTCTGAAATATCACCATTACCATGGAAACTTTCATCCACGGTTTCATCACCTCCAGATTCAACTTTTCCACTTCCCACCTCGCAAGCCTTCCGAGCTTTATTTTACATAAATTCCAACTCATCCAGAACTCAGTAGCTGTATCCTCCCACTCACTAAGTTCCCCTCACCTATCAACCTTGTTTTCGCAAACTCCATTGGTTTCTAATTTTTCTTGCTCGAGTCCAGACCTGTGAAGCATGTTGCTATGTTAAAAGCAGTACATGAATTTCCTCCATTACAACAGTGACTACATTTCAGAAGTACTTTGTTGACTGTAAAACACTTAGGAATGTCCTGAAGGTCGTGAAAGGTGCTATATAATTGCAAGTCGTTCTTTCTTTAAATGCAAGTAGTTGTTTTTGTTCAGCCTACTTACTTATCTGGTCATCATCACATTGCTGTTTGTGGGAGCTTGCTGTGCACAAATTGGTTGCCGCGTTTCCCACATTACAAGTGACTAAACTCCAAAAAAGTATTTCATTGGCTGTAAAGCGCTTTGAGACGTCCGGTGGTCGTGAAAGGCGCTATATAAATGCGAGTCTTTCTTTCTTTCATATTCAATTCTTAATAGTAAGAATCTTGATTTTGTTTTTTTGATTTGGATCAGCAGTGCTACCAGTAAGATGCACTGACTATACTATGCTCAGTGACAGTCAGTGTTAGAGCTGAAACTAAAGAGCAGTAATGCATCCATTATAATAAGTCAGCTTTAATAATGCTCTTTATGCAAAGTTAGCTCTTACCTGATCTTTCAGCTGCTGAACAGAGCTCTGCAAGTTCAGGATCTGGTTGAAGAGTGGGCTCTGTAGCACAGATCTCAATAAGCTCAGTCTCTCTTCATTTGCCACATCCCCTCTTTCTCGTAACTTTGCCTGTAACCGCTCCACAGCCTGCAAAGCTCGCTGGGTATCTACAAGTATAATTAATGTGTGTGCAATTTCAGTATATGTAACTTTCAATGCCACTAATTAAACAGCAGTTTTGTTGGGCTACAACATTTTCACAAACTTTTTATAGTAAGACTAAATTGCTGTTGATGCAGTGGCTGATATTCTTTCCCCAAAATACCAGACATGTGGGATAATATAAATCAATTTTCATAAAGGAAAATTGTCATCTGATATACAGAACAAACACATTATCAAAATAATGATATGAATCTATATTATGCAATGGTATAATATACAGAGATATAATCTGATGGATGTCTCATCAATCCTCCAAATGGTTCTATTCATAGCACAACTACATATTTAGAGTGAGTTTTATTATCCTTTTTATATTTTTTGCAAATTTAATTTAACCGTGAATGCTGACAGTAGACGAGCTGGACTTTTTGGAGTTACTAATCCAACAATGAGGGCAAACAGATGAGTACAGTATAAATAGAGAAGTCCTCCATATTTGGTATTGAGAGCCAAGTGTGGGACTTTCATACACCTTACATGGAATGGTACATAACTGGCCTCAGTTTGGGCAGATAGCTAGGATGATCAAATCATTGATGATGCAGCACAGGAGGCGGCCATTCGGCCCATCGTGCCTGTACCGGCTCTTTGGTAGAGCTATCCAATTAGTCCCACTCCCCTGCTCTTTCCTCATAGCTCTGTAAAATTTTTCCCTTCATGTATTTATCCAATTTTATTTTGAAAGTTATTATTGAATCTGCTTCCACCACCCTTTCAGGCAGTGCATTCCAGATCACAACTCGCTGTGTAAAAAAATGTTTCCTCATGTCGCCTCTGGTTCTTTTGCCTATCATTTAAATCTGTGTCCTTTGGTTACCAACCCTCCTGCCACTGGAAACAGTTTCTCCTATTTACTCTATCAAAACCGTTCAAGATTTTGAACACTTCTATCAAATTTTCTCTTAACCTTCTCTGCTCTAAGATGAACAATTCCAGCTTCTCCAGTCTCTCCACATAACTGAAGTCCCTCATCCCTGGTACCATTCTAGTAAATCTCTGCTGCACCCTCTCTAAGGAGTTGACATCCTTCTTAAAGTGTGGTGCCCAGAATTGAACAGAATACTCCAACTGGGGCCTAACCAGTGTTTTATAAAGGTTTATCATAACCTCCTTGCTTTTGTACTCTATTCCTCTATTAATAAAGCCAAGGATCCCGTATGCTTTTTAACAGCCATCTCAACTTGTTCTGCCACCTTCAAAGATTTGTGTACATATACCCCCAGGTCTCTCTATTCCTGCACCCCCTTTAAAATTGTACCATTTAGTTTATATTGCCTCTCCTCATTCTTCCTACCAAAATGTATCACTTCACACTTCTCTGCGTTAAATTTCATCTGCCATGTGTCTGCCCATTTCACCAGTGTCTATGCCCTCCTGAAATCTGTTACTGTCCGCCTCACTGTTTACTATACATCTGAGTTTTATGTCATCTGCGAACTTAGAAATTGTGCCCTGTATACCCAAGTCCAGGTCATCAATATATATCAGAAAGAGCAATGGTCCTAATACCGACCCCTAGGGAACACAACTGTATACTTCCCTCCAGTCTGAAAAACCACCGTTCACCACTACTCTCTGCTTTCTGTCCCTTAGCCAATTTTGTATCCATGCTGCCACTGTGCCTTTAATCCCATGGGTTTTAATTTTGCTAACAAATCTATTATGTGGTACTTTATCAAAGGCCTTTTAAAAGTCCAAATACACAACATCAACCGCACTACCTTCATCAGCCCTTTCTGTTACTTCATCAAAGAACTTAATCAAGTTAGTCAAACACGATTTGCCTTTAACAAATCGATGCTGACTTTCATTTATTAGCCAATACGTTTCCAAATGTCACTTAATTTTGTCCCGGATTATTGTCTCTAAAAGTTACACCATGTTAGGCTGACTGGCCTGTAGTTGCCGCGTTTATCCCTCTCCCCCTATTTTAAACAGGGGAATAACATTTGCAATCCTCCAGTCCTCTGGCACCACCCCCATATCCAAGTAGGATTGGAAGATTGTGGCCAGCACCTCCGCAATTTCCACCCTTACTTCCCTCAGTAACCTAGGATGCATCCCATCCGAACTGGGTGACTTTTCTACTTTTGAGGACTGCCAACCTTTTAAGTACATCCACTTGATCTATTTTTATCCTATCCAATATCGTTACTGCCTCCTCATTTACTGCTGAATTGGCAGCATCCTCTTCTCTAATGAAGACAAATGCAAAGCACTCAATTAGTACCTTAGCCACGCCCTCTGCCTCCACAAGAATATCTCCTTTTGGTCCCTAATCGGCCCCACTCTTCCACTATTTACCAAATAAATCAATAGTCCTTGTAAAAGGATTTTATCTGCCAAATAACACTATAATCAAGATTGAAAGCTGTTGCTGTGGAAATGCCGATAACCTTTGCAATTTTTGCCCAACCCTCTCCACACACACACAATCATTTTAGTGGCTCCTCTCCAAAACATAATTCATATTAAAAAGCTGCTACAAGTTATATTACCACTGTAGTCAACATCAATGAAAAAAATTAGCAATGTTGTGTATTTATCAACTTGATTTCCCTCTATCGGCAATCTTAGTTCCATTTCTAAAATGTCTTGGTTTTATTCAGCATTTCAGTGCCCACTTTGAGCTGGGTCCGTACTGCCTGAATTCATTTCTCTTAGGATTACTGCAGCCAGTTTGGCCTGGATTCAAAATCAGGTGGGCAGAGTGAAAGCACAGCATTCCACCTACACACCCCACAATATTTTTTCAGATTAAAGTTAGACTCTCCCAATCTAAAAAAAGTTAAAAACTGTAATAAAAAGGACTTGATTGCTTAAACACAAGTCAATGTGAAGATTACATACGGCCATGCTATTATAACCCCACTTCTCTCAAATCCTTTCTAGGGGCCCGTCAACTAACAAGCTGGGTCTGCCAGAGATCCGCGTTGGAGTTCAGCTGCAGGGTATACGGTCATTGATTTTCACCCACAATGCGCTTTTCCAACCCATGAACACAATTAAGTGGCATAGTTGTGTCAGCACCAGTTTTGGGAATAAAAGTGTGCAACATTTCTATTTATAGATAACCAATTAATTAGCAAAACCATTCCCTTTACAAAAACATGACAATTGAACATACTTCTTACCTAAGCCTTCCAGCATGTTTCCAATGGCAAGGCAAAATCAATCCCACTAGGGCCAGAATTATATCAAAATTCTCCTGAAAGGAAATACAAGAAATTATATTTGCGATACATGTAAATATACACACATGAAATTCTAATGTAGTTCACTGATAATCTGTAGTGTTTGGACCTATTCATTTTCGGTCATATCTAGTCTGTCATTTAAAGTTGCCAATCACTCATTTAGCAATTAGTGGTGAAGATCAGATGTCAGCCCCAATTATAAATGTACTCCTTGCTCTTCAACATACACACTTCAATTCAGAAGTTTGTTCTCCACTAGAGAATAAATGCCTCCTAAATGGATCCTGTTTCAAGCATGACAGCATAACGAAGATCGCCTACTTCCACCTCCGTAACATCGCCCGTCTCCGCCCTTGCCTCAGCTCATTTGCTGCTGAAACCCTCATCCATTCCTTTGTTACCTCTAGACTTGACTATTCCAACGCACTCCTGGCTGGCCTCCCACATTCCACCCTACGCAAACTTGAGGTCATCCAAAACTCGGCTCCCCGTGTCCTAACTCGCACCAAGTCCCGTTCGCCCATTACCCCTGTGCTCACTGACCTACATTGGCTCCCGGTTAAGCAGCGCCTTGATTTCAAAATTCTCCCTCGATGGCCTCGCCCCTTCCTATCTCTGCAGTCTCCTTCAGCCCCACAACCCCCAGAGATATCTGCGCTCCTCTAATTCTGCCCTCTTGAGGATCCCTGATTATAATCGCTCAACCTTTGGTGGCCATGCCTTCTGTTACCTAGGCCCTAAGCTCTGGAATTCCCTGCCTAAACCTGTCCGCCTCGCTACCTCTCTTTCCTCCTTTAAGACGCTCCTTAAAACCTACCTCTTTGACCAAGCTTTTGGTCATCTGCCCTACTTTATCCTTATGTGAATCGGTGTCAAATTTTTTCGTCTTAAAATACTCCTGTGCAGCGCCTTGGGACATTTTACTACGTTAAAGGCGCTATATAAATACAAGTTGTTGTTGTGATATTTGAGGAGGAACATACTTTAATGATCTTATTTTGGAAGTTTAAAAGTATAACACAGACATACTTTATCGGGATTGTTAAATGCCAATTACTGTTATGTTTTAAAAAACAGCCACTTCCATTACAAAGCAAAGCATTACTTATGGAGTTGGATTTTGTATCAAAAAATGGTTTATTTTATAGTAGGTGTATAGAAAACTACGACTATGTTTCTGTAATACAATACAACCTCAGAGTTAGACACGTCATTATAATGGACACAATTTTATGTCATATGTTCATGTTTTTCAGCTCCTCAAACTTTTATAAAAATGTTCCTTATTGTTGTGCTTGCTATGGCATACTGCACTTTGCTTCTTTTGATACCTTAAAGCACAATGGCCTGAACTTTGTAGTCAGTGGCGAATTTCGGCGTTTGCCGTTCATTACGCTGACAGCTGCCCACAGAATTTTTGTGGGCTTTTGAGCGGCATCTTACATGTGTGAGCAGGTCAAGCAAAAGTGTGGCTCTTCAATCTATCAGATTGAAAAATCCTCTCTGAGACACGCAGAGTCTAAACCAGGAAGTATAAATTAGAATATTTAATTCAACGTAAAATCATGTACAGAAAGTGAAAAAGAGAGGGAAAGAAAGATGGGATTGAGAGAGATAAAAGACAGAAAAGTTTAAAACAATTTTTTTTAAATCTCCAACATATATTAAATTCTGAAGGAATGAGACACTACACTTGTAAAATTAAATTTTCAGGGCCAAAGAGGTTGTTTAGTAGTAATTAAGACTTATCACGGCATTAAAAATTCACTTACACCTGAATGTACCAGCCCCAACTATTTCTGGCGTGTTTAGTGGGTAAATACTGCAACTTCATGCCCTCCAAGTGTTTGAATGCTGAGTCTCTCGGCGAGGTACTGGTGTAGCGAAGCTTGTGGAGGAGCAGAGCACACCGAACAGGAACTTCCCATTTTCTGCATTTAACTGCGGACTCCGGAAGTTGCTGTCTGATTTACTCCATATAACAGTGAACACCGTTAGCCTCACCATTATTCTTAATGCAAAATCCGGGCCATTGTACTACAGATATATATTTATATTATAGATAGGAGAGATTTTTTTTTTCCTTGCTTGTGCATTATATGCACTGACACCTTAGAATTACAGCAGTAAAATTTAGGATGACAGGATTCACTAAAATGGTAGAGGACAGCTGGGAACTATCACTGTGGCTCCAAAGAGTCAGTTTTTTGAGAAATTTGATTCATTCCTTTGTGGTAGCTGCTGGTTTCGAATTGGTGGTTTTAAACAACAATCAATTTGGTTGGCTGAATCTGTATCACTTGCTCGTTTCTGATAGGTAGCTTTTCCTGTCCAATGGAAGCAGTTTTTGATTGTTCTGTATTTATTCAATGAGATATCTGAGTGCATCAGCATGGCTAACTTGTGGTTAATTAATCCAATCACAATTGCCCTTTTAGGGTTTGCTATCCTACATGACCTTAAGCCTTTGAGGTAGAATGCTCTACCTTTTACATAGACAGAGGAAAACTAATTACGAAGAAATAGACTGACACAAACAGCATTTAGAATGCCTATTTTGCAAAGCTATCCATCTCATCTGAAGAGAAATTAATTTAACGAACAGTAAGCATCAATGTCTACCGACAAAATAAAAGGTCAAATACTGTACCAGCCATTTTCAGAAACAAAGCTAAGGCAGCTATAAGGTAGTCACTTAAATCTTTTGCAAATTTGGGCAATCATTTTTATTGGAAATTTGGTCAACCATTTTTATTGGAAATTAGCAGAGCTGGCATATCAACAAGTACAGACAAACAGACCAACCAATAAAAGATACCAGAACTACAAGCTTACCATTACAAGCGACGCATATCACCATACACAATAAAGTGATGCATTAAGTTGGTTATAACACTAAAATAATTGCCCCCCATGCACTAATATTGAAATTAGTTTGTTTCAGTTAGCTTGATTATTTTTAAGCTATTCATAAAGAATTTAATTAATGGATAAAACTATAATTTGACAAATCAATCATCTTCTCATCAAGCTTGTTAACATGCATACAATATAGCACTGTAGGCACATTTGACATCACTGAAATCCTGTCTACAGATGTCTGCTGAGAGTAGCTGTAACAAAATTATTCAAACAAAAAACAAAATGTAAAACTTGGTGTGTGTGTCGATGAAAAGCAGAGTAGAGTCCAATCCTAAAATTGCTCATTAACTAATGTGAAGCAGGTCAGGCTCATTTAAAAAAAGGATGGCCAAAAGATGTCAACACCTTCAGTGAACATTACAGAAGAAAGCTGCCACTATCAAATATTATTAGCACAAGGATTCTGAATATCAGTGCAAGTGCAAACAAAAACAAAGCAAGGCTCTATGCATACATATTTTCAAAATAGATGCATACATCTATCAGGCTCTCTGTACTAACTGACAAACACTGGTTATCAATTTATAATATGAATACTAAACACCAAACAGCTACAGCTGTTATGAGGAGCTCACCCAGTGCTTCAAACAACAGACCCTAGATTAAAGCCACTGAGGCAGAATCATTAGAGTTAATACTCATCAACAGATTAATGAATCTAAAAAGCACCATACAAGTCAGTGTTAATGGGACGGGGGAGAAGAAAGCACAGGTAATCTTTGTACTTTGTTGAAAAAATTGCCTAGCAATATCTACATGGAAATATTCTGCAATCCTCCTCCACCATCAACAAAATTAACTTTCAACAGTTGCCCAATTTAATATCTTCAGAATGCTATTACCTAGTAACTAGCTGTTGATTACTGCTGTGCAAAATTTACAATTATATAGATTATTAATCCTAAAATGTGGAAATCGTCATGCATCAATTGTGCCTTAGCAGTCAATACTCTCATTACTGGTAAAAATAAAACTATGAAAATTGGAATAAACTGCCCCCATAAACTCCACAATATTCTGTGAACATACACAAGTGTTTACAGGGGAGTAATCAAAATTCAAATGTTTGGTTCAGATTAATCACAAAAATCTTTGTGTATGCAAGATGAAAAACACACCATTACTCCAAATTAAAATTTACCATTGCAATACATTTTTTGGGAACTACCTCTTACCATTGCTGGCTTTGCCCTCACTCCTGCATATATTTACATTCATGGGCTCACTATGTCTTCTGGACCACAACTGGATCTCTCACATTACCTCATTGCTAAAGCTTGTTTTCCTATTTTATGGCAAACATTTATTTTACCTCCTCAACAGCTCATTCATTATAAAGTCTAAGTCCATCTAAGACTTGAATACTGCTCCCTTATGTGAGGAGATTTTCAAATACTCACATACTCCTGCAGGATACAAGAAAGTCGTGTCTGATAGGGTTTCACTTCTAGCTTCGACTCCTCACTTTGTCTCTCTCTCTTTCCCCCATTGTTATTTTATTAATACTACTGTGGTTACTGCTCCTTCTGAACTTTCATAGAAACAAGAATTGGCCATTCAGCCCTCGAGCCTGTTCCACCATTCAATTATATGGCTGATCTGTACCTCAACGCCATTTTCCCACCTTTGTTCCATGTACCTTGATATCCTTACCCAACAAAAATCTATCGCTCTGTCTTGTTCTTAAACTGCAAATATATTATCCTACATGCTTGTGCTCATTGTGTTGAAATCAAAAGGTCGATTTTAATCTTACCCACCTAGCAGAAACAGAGCAAGTGGGCAGTTAAAACCTATCAGGTTAGTTCCCCACTCCCCTTTCCCTCCCCACCTGTGACCTTAACCTGCAGCATTCTGCAGGCGGCTGATGCGGTCGCCTAAAGCAGGTCGGCAGTTGTTCGGAAGGAGGAAGAGGCCAAGAAGTCAGAAACTTTCCTCTGTGGAGCCAAGAGGCAGTCTCCTATGCCCCAGACTACACCCTTCTCTCCCGCAAGAACTCCCTGAAACCCCTACCCCGCAGCTTATACTGAAGCCGAGAGCCGCCTGATCTTCGGCAGTTGGCAGCCACTCTGCCGAATTCCCGGTGTGAAGTGGACCGATGGGGACGGGAGGTTAAAAATCACTGTAGGCTTCCTACTGCCACTGGCAGGCAGGCGGGAAATTAACTCACCGGAGTATGTTACTGGTGGGAACCCGCTCCAAGTTAAAATCCCCCCCACGACTTAGCACAGAGTCCTTCTTTCCCACAATCTCAAAACTATACCTCCCTCAGTGTTACAAAGAGAAAGAGAAAGATAGAGTAGGAGGTAAATCCTGAATTGATTAAAGTGAGATGAGTGAGATTATAATAAATAAAAATATTACAGAGGCGCTAGAAATTAAATTTCAGGGTCCTTTTGAGAGTAGATGTATGACAGAGGATTTGAAAGTGGCCAATGGGGAGACAGAGCTAACCCAGAAAATTACAGGCCAAGTTGGTTTAACATCTGTGGTAGACAAAATTTTGGACTCTTTAATTAAAGATGAAATGATTAAATATCTAGACCAATGATTTGGATATTGGACTAGAGGGAGCACTGTCTAAAATTCACAAATATCTCAGAGTACCGAGGGAAACTGCAAGGGGATATAGATTAGATGGTGGAATAGGCAAGAAAGTGGCAGAGGGAATTCAATGTCATTAAGTATGACATGGTACATTTTGGTAAAAAAAGTATTAATTATATTTTAAATGAGGGAAGGCTGGGTGATGTGGATTTGGGGTGTCAGTTTTACAAGTCATTAAATTCAACACTTCAAGTGAATAAGGCCATACAAAAAACAGCAACAATATCTTGCATTTATATAGCACAATTAACGAAGAAAAACATACCAAGACACTTCACAAAAGCATTACAAGACAAAAGTTGACATCGAGCCAAAAGTTTGGTTAAAGAGGTAGACTTTAAGTGGCCAATCGGGGCCAAAGGAGAGTGGGGGGGGGGAAGCCGAGGGAAGAGGAGAACAATGTTTCCTTGTTGCACCAGAAGGAGCATTCGGGTTCCTCCTGGGCTATAAGGGTTCCTCTAAAATATAAAAAGTCAAAAGTTTATAAAAAGTGAGAGCAGAGAGCGCGAGCCCGAGGGGAAACAGTGTGAGAGGACAACAGATAAAAATGGGAGAACCGGCAGGAGAGAGTCAGTGAGAGCGATCAGTCAGATCGTGAACTGAACGTGGAAAACTGAGAAAGAAATACAAAATTTGCAAGCTCTTTGTGTTCTCACAGCTTACTTTCCCACCTAGCTTTGTATCGTCATCAAACTTGGATACATTACACTCTGTCCCTTCATCTAAGTCATGAATGTAGATTGTAAATAGCTGAGGCCCAAGCACTAATCCTTGCGGCGCCCCACTAGTTACAGCCTGCCAACCTGAACATGACCCATTTATCCCTATTCTCTGTTTTCTGTCCGTTAACCAATCCTCAATCCAAGCAAACATATTACCCCCAACCCCATGAGCCTTTATCTTGCGTAATAGTCTTTTTATGTGGCACCTTATCGAACGCCTTTTGGAAATCCAAATATACTGCGTCCACTGCCTTTATCTACCCTGCTAGTTACATCCTCAAAAAACTGTAATGAATTTGTACCACGGGAGCGGCCCCAAGCATTTAAACAGCAGCACGGCAGAGCAGCAGCAGAGAGGGGAAAACAAACTCTCAGTAAATTTGCAAAAGTGACGTCACAGTCGATGGCGCGGAGGAGCCCATGAAAGCCAAGTGACGACACGGCGAGCACAGAGGTGCTCTGAGGGTGAGTAAATTGGGTGAGTAAAAAGTAATTTTTATTTAACAAAAGCAATCTACCTAACTTTAATTCAGGCTATCAATAAATAAATAAATAAAAAAGACTAGGGATGACAGGGCAGGCTATGTGTTGGGACTGCGGTATGCAATTTATCTAGATTTCCAAAAGGTCTTCGATAAGCTGCCACATAATAGATTAATGAATAAGGTAGTCAGGGGACAAATAGCAGAATACATAGCTAGCTGGCTTCAACACAGAAAGCAGAGAGTTGGGGTAAAGGGTAGCTATTCAGAGTGGCAGAAGGTGGGTCCCACAAGAATCAGTGCTGGGACCACTGTTGTTCACAATTTATATTAATGATTTAGACTTTGGAATCAAAAACACAATTTCTAAATTTGCTGATGACGCCAAATTTTGAAGGGGGGGGGGGGGATAGTCAATACTAAGGAGGACTGCAAAAAACTTACAAGAAGACATTAGTAAACTTGCAGAATGGGCATATAATTGGCAAATGAATTTCAATACAGATAAGTGTGAGGTATTACATTTTAGTAAGAAAAATAATGAGGTCATATAATACTTGGAAAATAAGAATCTAAATGGGGTAGAGGAACAAAGGGATCTCGGAGTAGAAGTGCACAAATCAATAAAATTAACGACACAGGTTAATAAGGCCATAAACAAAGCAAAACAAGCACTAGGGTTTATTTCTATGGGGATAGAATTGAAAAGTAGAGAAGTTATGCTAAACTTGTACCGAACCTTGGTTAGACCACACTTGGAGTACTGTGTACAATTCTGGTTGCCATATTATAAAAAGGATATAAAGGCATTGGCGAGGGGGCAAAAAAGATTCACAAGGATGGTACCAGAAATGCGAGGGTATACATATCAGGAAAGGATAAGCAGGCTGGGTCTCTTTTCTCTTGAAAAAAGGCTGAGGGGGTGACCTAATAGAGGTCTTTAAAATTATGATAGGTTTTGATAGAGTAGACACAGAGAGTAACAAGATTCTTTCCATTATCATAAAAGTTTCTTTCATATTAAACAAACACATTGTCACTTTACCATGGTAGAGCCAGTTATTGTTACAGGAAAAACAAATTATTTGTAATTTATCAGCAATAATCTAGCCCTTTGAGCACTGCAAGAAGTTATGACTTTACAAAAATGTATTGCACACGTACAAAGCTTTGTGTTCAAATAATAGCAAAAATTATCTTCAGAATGTACTCATAACAGTAAAGTCAAGTTACTCCCTATTTGGTATTTATATCAGACCATTCAGTACATATTAAAAAAATTACATATGGCATTAATTTAGTCCATCACTCGGAGTATCACTTTTATACATACAAATCTTACATCACACTTGCATCTGATTACCCTTGATCAGAAAATGTAGCCTGCTAACAGGGGCAGTGTGGTGAATTTTATTACTTTCCTTGCTATGGGAAGTGATAGTGAAATGAATGCAGAATTAAGAACATCTGTGTCTGCAATTCCCAAAATGCTCCAGCCTGTGCACTGTGGAGAAATCCCAGCCTGCATCGGTATGCTTGTTCTCTCTGCGACAATTAAAAGCAGGACTTCCTGCAGGTTAGAACAGTAATTACACACTTGGTTTTTTCAAATGATTTCAAAACAAGCTGGAGGATGAACTTTACAATTTCTTTGAGCTGAGGTTTGCAAGGAAAATTATTTCCAACTGCTTATTGTTACTTTAGAATGTGTGAGACAGAGATGCAAAGAACACAGGGTGATAAATAAAGCAACTGACTTTTTTGGGTTTTTTTTACTGAGAATTCGCTAATTTTTCATAAAGATTTATTTATCCAGCCAAAGTAGCTAAGAAACACAGTTTCAAATAATTTCATTAAAAGCTGGAACATAAACATTAAAACAGTTTTTGATGTCAGATTTTCTACTTTCGAAACAGGGGCTGGCAGAAAGAAAGATAGGAATGAATACAGCAACTGAAGATTTTTGTTTATACTGAGAATTCAAAACTTATTGTTCACAGAACAGATTGTTTATACAATTATGCATTATTTATTTGTCCATCTGCAGCAAGTAAGGAAAATATTCATTATTTTTTCTATAAATCAATCAAACACATGCTTCACTATCTTTGAGCAATACAGTGCTTCTTTCCAAATATTCCCACTCCCTGTGTACCCACCTCCTTTGGAACAGTGTAATTCAAGCTCAGGACTCCCTGCTTCCTCCTGGCTCCAACATCTCCCACCGCCTCCCCGCCAGAGTTCCCAGCCCCTCTACTTTCTCTCTCACTTCCATGCTTTCTATTACTTTTTTGAGGAGGTAACAAGGAGGGAAGATGAGGGTAGTGCATTTGATGTAGTGTATATGGACTTCAGCAAGGCTTTTGATAAGGTTCCACATGGCAGACTGGTTACGAAGTTAAAAGCCCATGGGATCCAGGGCAAAGTATCAAGTTGGATTCAAAACTGGCTCGGAGACAGGAAGCAGAGGGTAATGGTTGATGGGTGTTTTTGTGACTGGAAGGCTGTTTCCAGCGGGGTTCCGCAGGGCTCAGTACTAGGTCCCTTGCTTTTTGTGGTATATATCAATGATCTAGACTTGAATATAAAGGGTATGATTAAGAAGTTTGCAGATGATACTAAATTCGGTTGTGTGGTTGATACTGAAGAAGGAAGCTGTAGACTGCAGGAAAATATCAATACATTGGTCAGGTGGGCAGAACAGTGGCAAATGGAATTCAATCCGGAGAAGTGTGAGGTAATGCATTTGGGGAGGGCTAACAAGGAAAGGGAATACACATTAAATGGTTGGACACCGAGTAGTGTAGAGGAACAAAGGGACCTTGGAGTGCATGTCCACAGATCCCTGAAGGTAGCAGGCCAGGTAGATAAGGTGGTTAAGAAGGCAGACGGGATGCTTGCCTTTATTAGCCATGGCATAGAATACAAGAGCAGGGGGGGTTATGCTTCAACTGTATAAAACACTAGTTAGGCCTCAGCTAGAGTACTGCGTGCAGTTCTGGTCACCACATTACAGGAAAGATGTGATTGCACTAGAGAGGGTACAGAGGAGATTTACAAGGATGTTGCTGGGAGTAGAGAATCTTAGCTATGAGGAAAGACTGGATAGACTGGGTCTGTTTTCCTTGGAACAGAGGAGGCTGAGGGGAGACCTTATTGAGGTGTATAAAATTATGAGGGGCATAGATAAATTGGATAGAAAGGACCTATTTCCCTTAGCAGAGGGGTCAAAAACCAGGGGGCACAGATTTAAAGTAATTGGTGGAAGGTTTAGAGGGGATTTGAGGGGAAATTTCTTCACCCAGAGGGTTGAGGGGGTCTGGAACTCACTGCCTGAAAGGGTGGTAGAGGCAGGAACCCTAACCACATTTAAAAAGTACTTGGATATGCACTTGGGATGCTCTAACCTGCAGGGCTACGGACCAAGAGCTGGGAAGTGGGATTAGGCTGGATAGCTCTTTGTTGGCCGGCGCGGACGATGGGCCAAAATGGCCTCCTTCCGTGCTGTAACTTTCTATGATTCTATGACTTCCCTGCCTGATCCTATTTCCAGCTCCAACCTAGTATTCTTGTCTATCCTGCCTTTAAAAAGTGAGGTTTTTATTGAGGAACATATAATAATAATCAAGGACTTTTAGTTATAGCTTTCACAGAAACATGGGCAGAGTCGCAGAATTAGATCCCCAAAACAGCAGTAAAACTCCCATATACTAAAGGCACAATTTCACTTATTCAATCACCTTAAATCTGCAGCCCTCATTTTAACACTTACAGGTTTTAGAAAGGCATACTGTTTTATTCCTAACTTTGAACCAAAAACAAATTGCATTTATAAAAAATTACAAACAGCTGACCATCTGCAAACTTCCCTTATCAAGCAATTAAACTCTGATTGATTTCAAGACCGACTTAGACTCATCCCCACAGAAAGCATCTGAATAGGCTCAGAAGACGAGCTAAATATCACAACCAGGCTGTCTGTGAGATACCACAGATAAACTAGTTTAATCTAAAAGAATTACCAGTAAAATTAGATTCTGTAGCTACAGGTTGTTGGCTATACACATGATGTGCTGACTTATTTTAGTCATGGAACAAATTGCTCTTCTGCATTGAACCTTACACAATTGGTTAGATGGGCAGAACAGTGGCAAATGGAATTTAACCCTGAAAAGTGTGAGGTGATGCATTTTGGGAGGACTAACAAGGCAAGGGAATACACAATGAATGGTAGGACCCTAGGAAGGACAGAGGATCAGAGGGACCTTGGTGTGCATGTACATAGATCCCTGAAGGCAGCAGGACAGGTAGATAAGGTAGTTAAAAAGGCATATGGGATACTTGCCTTCATTAGCCAAGGCATAGAATATAAGTTGAGAGGTCGCACAACACCAGGTTATAGTCCAACAGTTTTATTTGAAATCACAAGCTTTCGGAGCTTACTACTCCTTCGTCGGGTGAAGACTTCACCCGACGAAGGAGTAGTAAGCTCCGAAAGCTTGTGATTTCAAATAAAACTGTTGGACTATAACCTGGTGTTGTGCGACCTCTCAATTTTGTCCACCCCAGTCCAACACCGGCATCTCCGCATCATAGAATATAAGAGCAGGGAGGTTATGATGGAGCTGTACAAAACGCTAGTTAGGCCACAGCTGGAATACTGTGTGCAGTTCTGGTCGCCACACTATAGGAAGGACGTGATTGCATTGGAGAAGGTGCAGAGGAGATTCACCAGGATGTTACCTGGGCTGCAGCGCTTCAGCTAGGAAGAGAGACTGAACAGGCTGGGGTTGTTTTCCTTAGAGCAGAGAAGGCTGAGGGGGGACCTGATTGAGGTGTACAAAATTATGAGGGGCATAGATAGGGTAGATAGAAAGGAACTTTTCCCCTTAGAGGGGTCAATAACCAGGGGGCATAGTTTCAAGGTAAGGGGGCAGGAGGTTTAGAAGGGATTTGAGGAAAAACTTTTTCACCCAGAGGGTGGTTGGAATCTGGAACTCACTGCCTGAAAGGGTGGTAGAGGCAGGAACCCTCACAACATTCAAGAAGCATTTAGTGTTTAGATGAGCACTTGAAATGCCATAGCATACAAGGCTACGGACCAAGTGCTGGAAAATGGGATTAGAATAGACAGGGCTTGATGGCCAGCGCGGACACGATGGGCCGAAGGGTCACTTTCTGTGCTGTATAACTCTATGACTCTATGAAATGTATTTCCAACGCACAGTCACAGCAAAAGATTATACTTTAAAAAAATGATCTGGTGAGACAGTTGCCATCCTGATGTGACATATTACCAAAAAAAGGGACTATTTCTTAATCAGACCATGCAACTCCTCAGATACCACATTAATTATAGTCTTCCTTTCAGAGAAACCACTGACAGGCACTACTGGTAAATTTTGCAGTTCATAGTGCAAAAGGTCAGTAGTCATTTCCCACTCCAAAGAAATGTAGTTCACAGTTTCCCTTTTATTGGTCTAAGTATTCATATTTACATTGTATAACTATACTAAGTGTACCTTAACATCCTCCAGCACGGTTCTAAATAAATAAAATCTACAAGTTGATGTTTGTCTATGTAAGTGGTACTGTTTGTGTGGTCTGGAAATTGTCGTGTTACTTAGAGCTGCCATAATTACGAGGAGCTGGAAACTCAGTCCCATCATAACATAACACCAATAGATCATCAACACGGTGGCATAGTGGTTAGCACTGGTGCCTCACAGCGCCAGAGACCCGGGTTCGAATCTGACCTCGGGTGACTGTCTGTGTGGAGTTTGCACATTCTCCCCGTGTCTGCGTGGGTTTCCTCCGGGTGCTCCGGTTTCCTCCCACAGTCCAAAAATGTGTGGGTGAGGTTGATTTGGCTATGATAAATTGACCCTTAGTGTTAGGGGGGATTAAATATATGGGGTTATGGGGATAGGATGGGATATGTTAGGGGGAATTAAATACGTGGGGTTACGGGGGTAGGGTGGGATATGTGTACTGTGGGGATTAAAGCAGGGACAGGGTACTGGATTTGGATGATCAGCCATGATCGTATTGAATGGCGGAGCAGGCTCGACGGGCCGAATGGCCTACTCCTGCTCCTAGATTCTATGTTTCTATGTTTCTATCAGGGTTCCTACCGTTACATTCATTCTCTGAAATCATCATAAGAACATAAGAAATAAGAGCATGAATGGCCCCTTGAGCCTGCTCCGCCATTCAATAAGATCATGGCTGATCATCAACCTCAACTCCACTTTCCTGCCCGATTTCCATATCCCTTGATTCCCCTAGAGTCCAAAAATCTATCTATCTCAGCCTTGAATATACTCAAAGACTCAGCATTCACAGCCCTCTGGGGCAGAGAATTCTAAAGATTCACAACCCTCTGAGTGAAGAAATTCCTCATCTCGGTCTTAAATGGCATACCCTTTATCCTGAGACTATGCCCCCTAGTTATAGACACTCCAGCCAGGGGAAACAATCTCTCAGCATCTACCCTGTCAATCCCCTTCAGAATCTTGTATGTTTCAATGAGATCACCTCTCATTCTTCTAAACTCCAGATAGTATAGGCCCATTCTACACAATCTGTCATCATAAGACAGCCCTCTCATCCCAGGAATCAATCCAGTGAACCTTCATTGCACCGCTTTCAAGGCAAGTATATCCCTCCTTAGATAAGGAGACCAAAACTGTGCACAGTACTCCAGGTGTGGTCTCACCAAGGCCCTGTACAATTGTAGCAAGACTTCCTTACTCTTATACTCCAACCCCCTTGCAATAAAAGCCAACATGCCATTTACCTTCCTTATTGCTTGCAGTACCTGCATGCTAGCTTTCTGTGTTTCTTGCACGAGGATGCCCAAATCTCTCTGAACACCAACATTTAAAACTTTCTCACCATTTAAAAACTATTCAAATATCATAAAAATATTAAAAAATCATCATGGTCCAGAAGTAAATTTTAAAAGCATTATCATAGGTGACAGTCAGATGCAACTTCAAAGAGCAATGTCTTGTGAATTTGACACTGAAGGGTACTTATAGCACAGAAAAATCTATATAGAGTAATTCAAGACTCGAGCTTTCCTATGGCCTAACACATGTTCCAACAAACCAATTCAATAAGTGTCAGTTAATCCTACATCTGAACTTCTGCAAATAAGGGACTATTTCTGAGAGAATATGCCAAACAAGCAAAGCTGTGCACGAAGCTTCATCAGTGATATTCTGTGCAAACATTCTAGATTTTAGCGCATCCGCAGCTCATATTCATGCAGAAATGGGGAAGGCTACTTGGAGCTACATGCTCCTCTGGTCATGAACTGCGTAGAGGTCAACGGCCCAGCCACCCCTCTCACACATTGTAGATGTTGGTCTCTAGCATGGAATATGTTATCTAATGGTCTCAATTATATGGACCTCAGGAACAAGAGGTGAAAAATTGAGCGCCGCGGTATTGCAGTCCTTCCTCCCCTTCTTAAATCAAGAGAAGTGCCGGGCTCATGGAGCGCAGCCGGCACTCTGCGGGGGGGGGGGGGGCGGATAAGGAGGCCAGGGACGACAGTGGAGGCGGGTGCTGGCAGGCGGCCAGCAACAAAAATGGCCGCCCGGCACCTCGCCTTTAAATAGCGCCGCCCCTGCCGGAGGTAGGCCCCCCTGACCTCGTCGGACATAGCGTCCGGCGGTAAGTCAGGGGGCGCTACCAAAGATCGCGGCCGAGGCGCAAGTGGGGCGCTGCGCACGCCAATGACGTCATCGCGCTAACGATTAGCACCGCCGCTAACCTCCCGCTGAATTTCGCGGGAGGCGTTGGTAGCGCCGCGCCTGGGCGCGAGTTGCTTTACGCCCCGTTAGCGCCCTCTTAGGGCGTTATGGGAGGCGCAAATCAACCGAATTTTTCCCGCAAGAAGTTCTCTATCCTGCCCAGCAGGGCTGCAATATTTCAACAACGGATGGATCTAATCTTCATAGAATACTAAAATTGCTAACAAATAGGAACAGGCTTTCTTGATGATTACTCTTTTGTACCAGCTTTTCCAGACATTTTAGCCACTTACTTGCCCCAACATTGCGCAGATGGGAGTTACAAAGCTAACAAGTTACAAAGTCCCCACCATCACAGAAGCCAGTCTTCACCCAATTTGATTCACTCCACGTGATATCAAGAAACGGCTGAGCGCACTGGATACAGCAAAGGCCATGGGCCCCGACAACATTCCGGCTATCGTGCTGAAGACTTGTGCTCCAGAACTAGCTGCACCTCCAGCCAAGCTGTTCCAGGACAGTTACAACACTGGCATCAATCCGACAATGTGGAAAACTGCCCAGGTATGTCCTGTCCACAAAAAGCAGGACAAATCCAACACGGCTAATTACCGCCCCATCAGTCTACTCTCAATCATCAGCAAAGTGATGGAAGGTGTCATCAACAGTGCTATCAATCAGCACTTACTTACCAACAACCTGCTCACTGATGCGCAGTTTGGGTTCCGCCAAGACCACTCGGCTCCCGACCTCATTACAGCCTTGGTCTAAACATGGACAAAGGAGCTGAATTCCAGAGGTGAGGTGAGAGTGACTGCCCTTGACATCAAGGCAGCATTTGACCGAGTGTGGCATCAAGGAGCCCTAATAAAACTGAAGTCAATGGGAATCAGGGGGAAAACTCTCCACTGGCTGGAGTCATACCTAGCACAAAGGAAGATGGTTGTGGTGGTTGAAGGTCAATCATCACAGCCCCAGGACATCGCTGCAGGAGTTCCTCAGGGCAGTGTCCTAGGCCCAACCATCTTCAGCTGCTTCATCAATGACCTTCCCTCCAACATAAAGTCAGAAATGGGGATGTTCGCTGATGACTGCAGTGTTCAGCGCCATTCACAATTCCTCAGATAATGAAGCAGTCCATGCCCACATGCAACAAGACCTGGATGACGTTCAAGCTTGGGCTGATAAGTGGCAGGTAACATTCGCGCCACAGAAGTGCCAGGCAATGACTATCTCCAACAAGCGAGAGTCTAACCACCTCCCCTTGACATTCAATGGCATTACCATCGCCGAATCCCCCACCATCAACATTCTGGGGATCACCATTGACGAGAAACTTTATAGGACCAGCCACGTAAATACTGTGGCAACAAGAGCAGGTCAGAGGCTAGGTATTCTGCGGCGAGTGTCTCGCCTCCTGACTCCCCAAAGCCTTTCCACCATCTACAAGGCACAAGTCAGGTGTGTGATGGAATACTCTCCACTTGCTTGGATGAGTGCAGCTTCAACAACACTCAAGAAGCTCGACACCATCCAGGACAAAGCAGCCCACTTGATTGGCACCCCATCCACCACCTTAAACATTCACTCCCTCCACCACCACCGGCGTACCGTGGCTGCAGTGTGTACCATCTACAAGATGCACTGCAGCAACTCGCCAAGGCTTCTTCAGCAGCACCTCCCAAATCCGCGACCACTTCCACCTAGAAGGACAAGGGCAGCAGGCGCATGGGAACACCACCACCTCCAAGTTCCCCTCCAAGTCACATACCATCCTGACTTAGAAATATATCACCGATCCTTCATTGTTGCTGGGTCAAAATCCTGGCACTCCCTCCCTAACAGCACTGTGGGAGTACCTTCACCACACGGACTGCAGCAGTTCAAGAAGGCGGCTCACCACCACCTTCTCAAGGGCAATTAGGGATGGGCAATAAATGCTGGCCTTGCCAGCGACACCCACATCCCATAAAAACGAATTTTAAAAAAACCTAAATTTTTGTAACTGAAAAGAGCTTTGTACTTTTACAGAAGAGTTTTGGATGGGGAACATGACTGTCAAACATTCTTAAAAGAATCATTGATATTTTCTCCGCTCTGAAATAACACACCATTTGTCCACTGTCCAATCTTGTCTATCTACCTGCATCAATTCAGTCTGTGCTTACATAGAAACATAGAAACATAGAAACTAGGAGCAGGAGTAGGCCATTCGGCCCGTCGAGCCTGCTCCACCATTCAATACGATCATGGCTGATCATTCAAATCCAGTACCCTGTCCCTGCTTTAATCCCCACAGTACACATATCCCACCCTAGCCCCGTAACCCCACGTATTTAATTCCCCCTAACATATCCCATCCTATCCCCATAACCCCACATATTTAATCCCCCCCCCCCCTAACACTAAGGGTCAATTTATCATAGCCAAATCAACCTAACCCACACATTTTTGGACTGTGGGAGGAAACCGGAGCACCCGGAGGAAACCCACGCAGACACGGGGAGAATGTGCAAACTCCACACAGACAGTCACCCGAGGTCAGATTCGAACCTGGGTCTCTGGCGCTGTGAGGCACCAGTGCTAACCACTATGCCACCGTGTTGCCCTTTCTGATGGAGAATTAAACACTCTATAGAAAATAGTATAATCTGCAAGAAGACCATAACTTTTAGTAACATTCACTGTCAGTGACTCGGAAGGCTACTTGGCACCATAGTTAACTACACATGCTCCTCTGGTCATGAACGACATAGAAATCAACAGCCCAGCCAATTTGTTTAGGAATCACCTTAGTTCAGAGGGAACATTGTGCATATACTGTAATAAACATCCAATTATTACAACTTATTGTGCATATACTGTAATAAACATCCAATTATTACAACTTGGTGTTTATGTCCTCCGAGGAATTCACATAGCAAATTTAAAACTTCGCTAGATACATAAATGGCAGCTACCCAATGAAGCCAGTATCTCTGATGCTATCAAGTACTCTGGAGAGAATACAAGGGCACACTTCTGACTGAGCTGATCACTGACAGAACTGTTCCATTTTTGAGCCGTGTGATGGAGTACGTCACAAGTTGGTAGTTTTGCTTTGAAGCCAATTTACTGCTGGGTAAGCGGTTGTTATAACAACTTCTCATCCAGTATTGTTCCCTTGAGATTTTACAAAATTATCATTATAATTTCCAAGGTCTTAGTTTGATCTCTTGTCAACAGATGTGTTTTCCACTCCGTTCCATTCAGTTGGGACTACAGGGAAGTTGTAAACATAGAAACAGGCAAGAAACTAGTTGCTCAAGACAGTGTATTGAGAATCTGAGCTCCTGTGCTATCTCAAATCAAACTTTCAAAAGAAACTGTGAAATAACAACAGAAAACGCTGGAAAAAATCAGCAGACCAGGCAGCATCCGTGGAGAGAGAAACAGAGTTAACGTTTCAGGAAGAGTTTTTCCAGCGTCTTCTGTTGTTATTTCGGATTTCCAGCATCCGCAGTATTTTGCTATCGTAAAAGAAAATGTGATATTGTTATGTAAATTGGCCAACTGGGTTGTCATACTGAGGTGGAACTTTCAGACCCAGACCTTGGATTTAAAATGGCATTTCAACATCTTACCCAGAGGTTTAATGAGCAACTCGACTCCCTAGATGCAGGGATAGTAGGGTTGGCTATGCTGGTTATAAGACTGGGAGGCCATTTAAAGCTCATGCAAGCTGGAGTTTATATCTGATTCTAGAGTTATATTTGATTCTTTGGCACCAGATGTTTGGTCTCAGTTAAGACAAGCTATACATCATTTGACTGCTAGATTGATTACTGCACAAGGTAGCAACTTTCCACTGCAGACTACTCCAATTGCCCTGTCTTGCAGCAAAGATTGTCCCTGGGTCAGTCATCAGATTATTGCCTTGAGGACCAAATTTTAGTCAATCAAAGTTTTTTTTGGATCCAGCTTCCATCTCGGAAAGGAATAGGAGGTTATGTTGATAGGGTTAGATGAAGAGGGATGGGATAAGCTCGTTTGGAGCATACACACCAGCATGGACCAGTTGGACCGAATGACCTGTTTCTGTGGTGTACATTCTATGTAATTCTATGAATAGTGGGGTCCATAAGGTAGGAAGACAAGTAGGAGAGGCTTTTAAAACTCATTTATTTTTAATTAAGAGAAATAACATTACATGAAAATATAAAATTAACATAATAAAAGGGAGAATGAGAAGATAATTCATGATGGACACAAGAGGGGGGGAGAGGGGAATGGTTGTTTGGGGGGAGGGTTGGTTGTTGGGGGGGGGGGGTCGGTTGTTGTGGGGTCGGTTGTCGGGGGGGGAGGGGAGTCGGTTGTGGGGGGGGAGGGGTCGGTTGTGGGGGGGAGAGGGGTCGGTTGTGGGGGGGGAGAGGGGTCGGTTGTGGGGGGAGGGTGGTCGGTCGTCGGGGGTGGAGGGGGTCGGTCGTCGGTCGGGAGGGGGGTCGGACGTCGGGGGGAGGGGGGTCGGTGGTCGGGGTGTCGGTGGTCGGGGGGTCGGTGGTCGGTGGTCGGGGGGGAGGGGGGTCGGGGGGAGGGGGGTCGGTGGTCGGGGTGTCGGTGGTCGGGGGGGAGGGGGGTCGGTGGGGAGGGGGGTCGGTGGTCGGGGGTCGGTGGTCGGGCGGTCGGTGGGATGGGGGGGTCGGTGGGTCGGTGGTCGGGGGGGTCGGTGTTCGGGGGGGAGGGGGGTCTGTGGTCGGGGGGTCCGTCGTCGGGGGGAGGGGGGTCCGTCGTCGGGGGG